>OZ005652.1:230962684-231710690 GCA_963930645.1 Salticus scenicus | reverse complement strand
ATTTTTTTTTTATTCTATTTTCGCTATCCTCTCGGGAAGGCTTATGAGCACCCGTATGTCAATTTTTGTACTTCTACGTTCACATTGGGCAGGACGTATAGATGCTCTGACAGACAGATATATATTTTTTAATTATTATAGATATATTATTTTTAATGCAATATATATATATATAATATATATATATATATATATATATATATATATATATATATATATATATATATATATATATATCGCAGATCTATGTTTGAACTATTTACTTTAAAATAATTAACGGATCTTTTTGAAAAAGTACCCATATAGAAAATTTATAATCACCAGGGGAACATAAATCCCCTTATCTGAGCGGTGAAGCAATCTCCCAAAAAGTTTTTCTTGTTAACTACGGCTATCATAAATATTTTGCTTAAATTTTGCATTGAAGAAATAAAAATATTTCTCATTATAAATATTTAATTGAACTATTAATTTTGACGTATACTGCTATAGTAAAATTAATGAAAAAAAATGTTATGGCAGTGCTACCTGTTGTGCGATTGATAGCGAAATCTATTTAGCAGTCAAAGTTAATTATTACGGTTGTTAAAATTTCATCCATTACTTCAGGAAATACAGTATTTTCAAAATTTCTGATAAACACACATACCGAAAATCAGACGGAGAAATATTTTCTAAAAATAGTTAATTGTGCTCAGGACGAATCAAATCTTAAAAATCTATCAAAAACCACATTTCAAATATTTTCACTAATCTATTATTTTTACTTTCCGAACACTATAGTGAGGAAAGTATTGTAATCATGTCAAAAATTCTAATTTGATATTTTGATGTTTCTATACGTTTCGAGGTCCAATGAGTCCGTTTTCACTATTTTTGCGATGATATATGTATGTGTGTGTGTATGTGTGTATGTCTGTGAGTAAACACGCTAGCGCTTAAACGTTTTGTTCGAATAAGCTGAAAGTTGGTACGTATATTGTAAGTCACCATAGTACGAATCCTATAGATTTTGGTGAATCTAGCACTTATAGTTTTTTTACAGGGACACAAAGAAAAGTTCTTTATCATTATGGCCTATGGGACCAAATTCTTAAAAGTGTGATAGCGTCTAAATACCTAATTTAATTGGGCAAAACATTTATACACATATTATAGGTCACCGATACTCAAAATGTATAGATTTTGGAGAATCTAGCACTTATAGTTTTTTTTATAGGGTCACAAAGAAAAATTCTTTATCATTGTAGCTTATAGGGTCAAATTTTTAAAGGTGTGATAGCGTCTAAACGCCTTAGTAATCCGAGCAAAAAATATGTACAGATATTATAGGTCACATTTGCACTAACTGTATAGATTTTGGTGAATCTAGCACTTACAGTTTTTTTTTACAGGGACACAAAGAAAAATTCTTTATCATTATGGCCTATGGGACAAACTTTTTAAAAGTGTGATAGCATCTAAACGCCTTATTCAATTAAGCTGAAAATTTATATAAATATTATAAATCACTGTTGCACTAACTATAAGTATTTTGGTGAATCCAGCATTTATAGGTTTTTACAGGGACACAACGAAAGGTTTTTTATCTTTATGATCTATGATCTCAAAGTTCAGAAGCGTGAAATAAAACATCGTGTAATATATGGAGAAAAATACTCAAACACTCTATTATGGTTTTCTCTCTTTTGATTGTTTAACAACTCCTCTTTCTTTACTTTATCTACAAAACTGTTAATTACTCAATGTTCGGAAAGTCGAGTGGAGTCACTCCAGATTTTTTTTTTATTATACACAAAGAAAAAGGTAAACTTTAGTGTTATTACCACTAGCCTTTTCCTATTTGAACATTCATTTAACATTTAATTATAATTTTCGATAGGAACATGTCTAGTTTAATGTAAACACGATTTGTCCATTAAAAAATTACTCAGATAGTGCATGGATGACACAAGAATGAAAAATGCATAAAAAATGGAAAATTTCATTTTCTTTTATTATTCCAATCTTGAAAATGCACCGTTTGGTATTAAAAAAATATGCTGAAATTTTTAACTTTTCAAACTTTATTCAGCATATAATATTTTGTATTGATATATTAAATTCATTAAGCATTTTAAATTACACATTTAGCAAAGTTTTTTTTTTTTTTTTTTTTTTTTTTAAAGGGAATTTATCGTAATGCACAATTCTTATAACACAATTCCTTTTTTTATTTATTGCGTAATTTAATTTTGATAATAAATTAAAGAAATGACGTACAATAAATAGGAAAACTTAAAAACTTCTGCACGCACAATAAATCTAAAGTAAGCACAACCGGTATTGAAATGACTGACTTCTCTTCTTCAGGTGTAAAAAAAAAAAAAAAAAAAAAAAAAAAACACGTGCTATATATCACCTTGGAGGCAAAAACCAAGACTGCAGAAACAAGAATGAAAGCAGGGCAAACACCGAAATTGGAGGAGCAACACAACTAACCTATAAGAAGTAGCATGCATAAAAGAATCAGAATGGAACACAATCAAAACAACAACAATAAAAAAAGGGGGGGGGGGCAAGAGAAACAAACAGAGAAAATAGGGAAGGGATTTTATATTAATTTATTTTTTAAATACATTTTTATTTATTTATTTATTTATTTTTTTGAACATTTCTAAATATTCCATTGCGAAGCACAGTTGAGAATCTGACAATAATTTTAATTTTCAACCAACCAAAAAAAAACCTTTGATGTCAAAAGCGTTTCAGAGTTAGATTTCTTAGAAAATTTGGCTATCTCTCTTAATCATGATAAAATTTTAATGAAACATAATTTTAATTTGCTGTCTACAGCTTGGAAAAAATTGTGTAATTGATTAGATAATTTTCTTTCTTTTTGTTAAAAAAAAAAAAAAAAAGAAGAAGAAGAAGAAGAAGAAGAAAGGCCATGTTTCTACGAAATCGGTAGTGATTAGTTTTATTTTATGGTGTATGAAAAACTGTTAAAGTTTAATTAACTTAATTTTGCTTTTATTGACGTTTTATATCACAATATACATGCATATATATGTATATATATATATTGCTGTGAAGCTTTCAGAAAAAAATATTTCTTTGTAAATGAAATTTATTTTTATCACACAAAAATTATCTCACACAGATAAATTAAGAATTAATTCTAAGCAATAAATTTTGAATAAGATTATAGAGATGTGTGTAGGATTTTCTAAAAATTTTCATTGCTTAAGACAATTATTATTATCAGACATGTTTTGACATGTGATTCATTATAACCTCTAAAACAAATTTATAAAAATAAATAAAAGGCAAATTCTTAAATAAAACAACGACCTCTTTTGGAAAAAAATTATTCCAATAAACTGTATTTTAAGTCTAGAGATTATGATACTGGATTTTAAATTAGGTATTATTATATAGTTAGTTTTTATTCCCATTATCTTTCAATCTTCGTGGCAAATCACAGTCGTAGATGGCAGCACTATTCAAATATCTATATTTTATCTGAATCCAAAACATTTTTTTTTCTTGAATAGGTTTTTGTCTTCTTTAACTTTGTTCCATGCTTCCTGGCCATTTTGTACAGACATCATATGTATTTTATTTCTTTTTATTTTATTATTTATTCATTTTATTTTATTTATTTATTTATTTATTTAATTTTTTCCATTATTTCCATAACATTACTGTAGATGGCAGCACTATTCATGTTACTATAACAAATATGAATCCTAATTTACTATAATAAATTTGAATCCTAATTTATGTTAGGATTCAACCAGAATAGGTTTGTGAATACTTTATTTTACTCCATGTTCCCTGCTAATTTGAAACTGAAAAACTGTGCTTTTAACTAACATTTGCTTGTTAAATTTTACGTGTGTCTCGTTTTTCATAACTATGAGTTGTCTCTTTTTTTTTTTTTTTTTTTTTTTTTTTTAAGTAATTTTTGGATTTTTATTTGTAGTGGTGAGTTTAATTTGATCTACGTTTTTAAATGGTTATTGGATTATCATTTTTAGTGAGAAGTTTTATTTTGATCTTTTATTTTTTTTTTTTTTCAATGGGTGTTTCGGGCCTGTGAACAAAGAAATTCTTAGCTTTTGCTTTTTTTGTGACAGAAAAACATCCATTTTTTAGTATATTTGCCTTCTACCAGGCCCTTGAAAACGTTAGAATGCAAATAATGCTTTTTTCTCATTCCAATTTACAATAAATCATTTAGATTTTACTTTAATTTTTTTGATTTGGGGGGGGGGGTGTCTTCGTTTTTGATCAGAATAATTGTTTGAATACTGAAATTTAATCATCTTTAAATTTCGAATGTTTGCATTGATAATATTATATTAATATATTAATATAAATTAATATATACAAATACCCTTCCAAATTCAACTTTAGTTTCTTTAACAAAAATTTACAAAAAAAAATAATGTAATTTTTGCAAATTAAACATGCATATAAACAAGCAAAATGATGTACCCATTGAGTATATATATGATAAAATAAAATATTCTTACAAAGTATTCTGCAAAGTGCAAATATTATCTCTACGAAAACTTTGTTTTTGCAATAAAAAATAAGTTCAACTTAACCCTTTTCAGGGGTAATTAAATTTGATTCATTTAAAATAAATTCACACCAGAATTTTCAAAGAAGTCTAAAACAAAAGAAATAAATGGAGTTTTATTTTATTAAAGTGAAATTTTGTATACTTCAACCGGGACCGGATTTTTGCAGTTTGGATTACGTATCTATCTATCTTTTTATCTGTCTATCAATCTATCTATGTATATATTATACATATATATATATATATATATATATATATATATATATATATAATTAAAATATATAGAATAACACATACAGGAAGTTCTTCTTAAAAAAAAAGTATTTTTGATTTAAACATTACGTACATTATGGTAAGATTCAGACTCATTAAATAATCATTACGACGTTTTCCATTGTGAAAGCAATCTTTCTACCTTAGGGAATTGCATTCACACAAATACATCGAAATAGTAGCTTCATTTACGATATTATTTATTTCATCAAAGTATTTGTAATTAATAAAATGCAAGATAAGTGTTTTTTAAATGCATTTTTTTTTAAACTATAATATTTAAAATTTTGTAGTTCATTGAAACAAAGGATATATTCACAAGATATAACCTAAAAGAGAAATCATTTAAAACTGATATATATATGCTTTTATATAAGTTGTTTTTTTAATATCTTGTGTAAAAAAAAAAAAAAAAAAAAAGGAATTAAATTGATATACAAAACACACGCTTAAAAAATATTAAATATTCTAAATAAATTTTAAGGCAATTTCCTGGAAATTATTTCCGTTTTTAATAATGGAGAGAGAAAAAAAATTGATAATTATTTAATTAAATTTTTTTCCGTCTTTGCTCTAATTTTCTGGTTATGCGTAATGTTTTTCAAAATTGATATGCATTTTCAAAATTAAGTCAGAATTAAAATAGTTAAAATTAAATACATTTCTAAAATTCACTTTCAATTTAATGCGTGTAGCAAACTGTTTAAAAACACATTTATATTATTATCAATTTAATATATATATATATATACATATTTTTTTTTTCTCATCGTACACAAGAAATCTATTCAGGGTATTAATTTTTGATGCAAATGTAAAAATAAATTTTTAAAAATCATTGTAAGCAGTGCATCCAGATTGGGGGAAATTTGTATTCAATAGCCACCACTAAATTTTAATTGTGAAAGTTTCCTAACCGTTTCAAAGACATTTTACAAAAAAGTCTCTAAGCAATTAGACAACCGTTACACTTAAAATATAGTGGTGGCTATTGAATAAAAATTTCCCTCAATCTGGCAGCACTGATTGTAGGTAAGTCAAATTTTTGTTTGTTTGATTTTACATATATACCATTTATTTCATCGTATTTTGTTTAATGTAGTTTAGAAAGATCAAAGTATAACAATAATATAGATTATCATAGATTACCATCGTAAGGACCATACAGATTCACATAAGCCTAGTACTTTTTCCTTTCTTTCTTTTCTACCAGAATACAAAGTAGAATATTTATCGGTAGCGACCTATAAACTCAAACTATTTAAAACTCGTTATGGTAATGTTAGATTGTTTAAAATATGAAATAAACAGATACAAATTTCATTTTCCAAGCTGACCAATTATAATTCATTTGCAAAGCTTCACAAAAGAATTTGCATTACGATCCATTAAATGACATACAACGCGGGAGAAATATTAAAAAGCTTATTGTGATTCTTCTTTCTGCTGATTTTATTACTTTACTTATTTATCTTTTTTTTTAGAACTGAGGACTATCAATCTCAATCTACGGATTTTTACGATACCAGATTTACGAAAGTGGAACATTTATAGAAATCGAAAATATAATTGAATAATTTGAAAGCGATGTTATAATTTGAAAAAAAAAAAAAAAAAAAAAAAAAAAAAACTAATAGTCCTTCGTACTAAACTAAATTCTGTGGAATCATTCTAGACTTATTAGATATGTCTTTGTGCGATAATATATGTATAAAGTGTTTCATTAGTTATACTGCCTTAGATGTAAACATATAGTACTTTTCTTTTTCAGCCTTGATTTTTGCAACTAGATTAAATTCTAGACCGTTTTTAGACCTTTTTAATTAAGGAATTTTAAAATTTTGTTTATAAAACTGATACTTAATGTATCAAGGAATGCGATATCGTTCCGCCCCGCCAAGCTAAAACAAACATTAAGAGAAAAACAAATGAAATTTACAACGTAGGAAAGTCAATGTTGAACGCTACAAGTGTATATTATGTCGACATAGCATCTCGGACTTTTCGACTAATTGTATCTTAGCTCCCTGATCCCTAAGACCTATGATTATTTGCACAGACCTTAAGCATACCCTTAAGACAAAACATGCAAATTTGCATGTCGCTCCGAATTAAGGGGCCTGAGTTAAATAAAATTTGAAAGCCCGAAATTTGCCGGTCAGATTCTTCTTCTGCTTCTTCTGGTAATTGTTAAGACAAAAAACTGTTGACGGCGATTGAGCCTAGCTTAATCAGCTAATTTACTAGCTAATGAGCTGAATTTCCAGCTCAATTTCCAGCTGAATTTCAAAAATGCAAATTTTCAGCTCATTCTTCAGCTAATGAGCTGAAAATTTGCATGGGCATTCCCTCTGACCTGTACTAGTGCCTTTTGCAATCAAAAATTTTTTTGATCAATATACAGGGTAATTAATTTCAATTTTGTGATATTTAACCCAAAATTTTCGTGAATTCGTAAAGAGATGGCGCTTGTCTTCAATGAATTTAATTTTGAAATTTAATAAGGCATTAAATAGAAAGAAATTCTGTTTTTATTTTTATTTTTTTACTTTTTTTACAAAAATGGATTGAAATAAATTAAAAGACACTTTTTTCCTAAATTTTTTAAAATTTTTACAAGAAACATGTTTACTTAAAAAAAAAAAAAAAAAAAAAAAAAAAGATAAATGTGGATTTCGTAAAAAATAAATGCTTAAAGGACGCGGTAAATAGACTTTTAACAAAAGTAATGTGGCTGATTAAACAAAATAGCGATTCGTTAACTTTATATAATTACGGATGATGGAAGAATACATATAATTAAATTCCGATCATATATTATATACGAGAAATATTATCATGGGAAAATTCAAATTTGACATTTTTGTGTTTCTATGAGTTTTGAGGTCTTCTGAATTCGTTTTTCATTTTTTATAATAAAGAGGTATGCATGTATGTGTATCAGTGAATACGATAGCGTCTAAACGCTGCATTTGATATGTATGCTGGAGGTGACCCTCAACAAATCATTTTAATGATGTAAAACTTAGTTGTTGTTTTTTAACATTTTCCATCAAGGTTGAAAAGTGTTTATGACTTCGTTTTTGTCTGTCTGTCTGTCTGTCCGCGCTCTAACTCCCGTAAATAGTTATGGAATTTTTTGAAACTGATATATGTTATTCAAGTTCACTATCGGACGGTCCTTATTGAAAATGGAGTTTATACCTCTACTGGTTTGTGTACAGGGACACCCGAAAGTTTTCAAAGCATTGTATTCTATGAGAGGTATATCTATAAACCATATTTTCATGCTGTAAGATAGATTCTGGTTAACTTGAGCTATAGGATAAGTGTCGCAATAAAACTCCAGGAACAATAAACTTTAGGCCGTGAGGAAAAAAGAATCATTAATTTTGCAGCAATCATCTTTATTTAATCGGCATGAAAATCAAGAAAGTCTATAATAAAAAGTATTTCCAAATGTCTATTATAAAGTTTAACAGACATACAGAGGGTTAGATGAGAGAGAGAGGGCTTCGCGAATTCGTTGTTTTTACACCAGTAGTTAACGAGCGAATCTCCAGTTGACTGAGACGCAATCCTGACAAGACTCTTGGATTACGCCAAGATTATTAAAATATTGCCAAACTTTCCAGCCAAAACTAATTCATTGTTTCTAGATCAAATTAATATAAATATTTTGAATTTTGCAAGTTCGTTATAACAGTTTATGCCAATGCTTGTGCCAAATATTATCGCCAGAAATCCGTTAAAAAAGCGAGACCAAAAGTCTGCAAATTATTGCACATCCTGTGATAAAAAATATCTAAATTACCCTTTAATGATACCACAACGTAAATTATAGCCTAATTTATTTATAACAAAGTGCACTTGCGCAATTTTAGAAGAATGAAAATGTAATTATGTCTACAACGGTTGATAAATGAAAATAATATTTCTCATATTTTATTTATTAAATGATTTAGGAAAGATTATTATTCTGAGAGATGTCATTTAAAAAGAATATGTTTTTGTTCTCAGAAGATTTATTAATAGCATAAGGGATAAAGTATTATTAGAACTAAGATATCTATTATAGACAAACGCGAATAAATATAAAAGTAATTTAGAATTTCGTTATCTATTTTTATTAGCCATTTAATTTATTGAAAATATAGTAATTAATTATTGTCTTTATCCAAATCTGTAATTAAAATCATATATGTGAAGGCACGACTTCACATATATCATCCCAGCGACGAGGAAAAAAAATGAATCATCAAAATGGACAAAAATTATAAAAACATAAAACGCTCTCTCTCACCTTCACAACAGCATAACACACAACCATTGTGGGAAATCTAAAATAATCTTTTGATAAAAAACAAAAAAATTATGGCATATTACACTAAATCTGAAAAAAATTCACCTATATGGAACAACATACAAGACATAACTAACCATTGTTATGATAAAGTTGAAATATCTGAAACAAATTACATAATCAATAAAGTATCTAACTATGACATATAAAATGTGTAAAATATTAAAAAAAATCATTCATTACAGTGTATGTATGTTTGATAACAAGGAAAAGGAAATCAGTAACAAAAACATGAAAATCAATTAAATTTGTATTTTGTTAATTTTCAAAAAAAATTAATACTGTATTAATATGAATAAAATTTAAAATATTTTTGATAAAAAGACTATAATCGTACACGTGAAAAATTAAATTCCAACAAAGTGAGCCAGAGAGTGTAAAACAGAATAGCTATGACAGATATGATGGTTTTGTGATGCCTAACTGAACATAGCGTACTGAACAATATGTGAAAAGCAGAAGAGGCTTCATGTTGCGCAAAAATGACAACCAGCATTCTGCAAAGTGACATAATGAAATGTCCCTTGTATGTGTAAAAAATGTGTAAAAAAAAAAAAAAAAAAAAATTAGCCCTATGTCAGAATAAAAGCGCACATGTAAGAGTTCAAGAAAATCATTATTTTATTTTAACTTTTATCGATTTTTATGCCTCCTAATTTATCCTCTTTTGCATAAATTAATGAACCAACTTTATTTCAATAGCTTGTGTTGGTCAAAAAAAATTTATCAAAATTTACCCGTATGAAATAATTTCCTTTTCCTGAACAAAATTTTTAATAAATGAATTAGCATTTGAATTTCTTAAAAGAAAACATGATCTCAATAAAAATTTAATTTTTAATGCATAAACTCTGAGTAGACCTGAAATAGGTAATAAGAATACAACTCATAAAAATTGTGAAAAACAGCAAAAAAAAAAAAAAAAAAAAAAAAACCTATATACACTATTGTTTTTATAATTACACTTTAACTATTATTTTATCGAGCCCGATTAATATTCAATATCTTTTTTTTTTTAGAATGATATTGTATGTTACACAGATAATTCTATAATACTGCTCAGCAAGAAATAGTCTTTTTAAAAAAAAGTGAACCAGCCACATACTTCTGCACAGACTACCTCTTACAACGCACAGATGATTTCAATTTGGCCACGGTAAAATTCAAAATGCATCTGTGGTGCAAACCTTACAAAAAAGACTTATTTTAATTAAGAAATTTTAAATAATTAAATATTTACTTTAAGCTGACAGAAAATTTTCTGCAAGAGTTTTACTCTTTAAACAAGAAAAAAAAATTGATAAAAACAAAATTTTAAAACGCACATGCTATGAACGGAAATTTCACTCTTTATGTATTTCTTTGAAAAACAAATAGGCTCTAAAAACATATAGAATTTATTGCAAGTTGACAAAAAACTTATTTACTTTTGTGTATGTGTGTATTATTATTGTAACTAGTCTTTTGTAAAAAAAAATTCGTGTGAAAATTTAATAAAAGAAAATGTAATTATCTCCACATGTGAATCAATGAAATAGCAACTAAATGGGTCAGATAAAATTTTGTGAGTGTATGTGTGTGTGTCAAACATTGGGTTGTGAGGCCAAGTTTGAGAATAATGAAGAAAAGCATGGAAAACATGCATGTGAAAGATAATGAAATACTATTGGATAAATTTGCATTATGACTGACAAACTGAGAAGCTAGCCAATAATACAATGAAATTCCGACCCACAAGAAAGCATATACAGGAACACATGTAGAAACATAGGAAAAATATATGTAATTTTGTGTGTGTGTGTGAGAGAATTATTAATTATAAAGTGTTTGCAAAAGTTAAAATAAACTGATCATGTTACTCAAATGAGATAAAAAAAATAGTGTGAATTTGTTAGAAAAAAACTTATGAAAGAGGTGATGTGTTCACACAAAGAATCTTTGAATGCATCAAACGAAACTTTGACACCAATGAAAATATAACTAGGAAAAATATACAATCCAAATATTTCCAAAAGTCACATACATCCTCATGTTATTTATTTAAAATCTATTAAGTAATTTTATATCAATATCTCTTTATTGATCCTTATTATTATTATTATTTTAATTATTTTTTATTTTGTCACCCAAAATACGTATCAAACATGTGTTAATTATAAGTGTCTACGAAAGCCAATAAAACATAACCTTCGAAAATTGATGTGAAAGTGTGAAATCCCCTACACAATTACAAGTGTTGAAACCAATATTATGATCAAAATCCGTAGATTATAGAAGTCATTAATATACTGACAACCAGAGCAACACAATTGTGCATAAATGGTAGATGTGTATATGTGTAATTAAAAAAATAATCAAATGGGTGATACATTATATTATCTAAACATCATTGTAAAAAGGCATATCAATTGAAATAATTTGAACTATTTAAAAATTTAGTATATGTCTGTAAGTGTTCCAACAAATATTAAAATTAAAAAATTTAAAAAAAATGCCACAAAAATAAATTCTCATAGCCGTAGATGAAAGCGCTAAAATTATGAATTTAACGTGCACAGAAAATTATAAACAAACAGTAAAAGTAAAAAGTCATGACTAAAATAACAGTAGTATCTACTGAACTGAGCAGAGCTGAGATGAAATGAGCTGAGGCCTCAAAAATTGAAAATGCGCATAATGTAGATATAAAGAATAGCTTTAAAGGCTATAAAATTGCTCAGCAAAATAATAAAAAGACTCGAGTACAAGAAGTGCAATTTCACTTCAAAAAGGTGAATAAAAAGAGTATCACCAAATCAGCTGATGAAAAGAACAGTAAAATAAATCTGTTCACACATGCGCCATAAAATGCTTTTTTCTTTTCTTCTCTTAAAAAATATAACTGCAATTATTCAGCAGTGGGCCCAATTCGATGTTAAAGTAAGCTTACCATATATATATATATATTGTCATAATTATTAGCTAGCAATAGTAGAAAAACATTCCTATATATATATAATAGACATATTGACATAAACATCAATAAACAAACATGAAATTGCGAATAAATGCGATAAAATTTGCCATATGTACAGTAAAAAAAAAAAAAAAAAACTTCTCCTCTGCAATCAACGTATCTGAACTGAATGAGAAAAAAAAAATCACTATTATTATTATTAGAACATAAACAAACTCAGACGGAACGGCGAGATGTTTATTTCCGTTTCAAAAAAAAAAAAAAAAAAAAAAAAAAATCAAGCAGTCTTCCCTTTTCCCTTTTTTTTTTTTTTTTAATATGCATCACAATTACTCTTAAAGTTTTTTTTTTTTTTTTTTTTGTACGTAAATGAACGAAATAAAACTATTATGCACATACAATAAATTTCGTATGAAAGGTAATTAAGAGTTAAAATTTTAGAAGATAATGATGGGTTTCATCTTACAAAGTTGAATGAATGTGAAAAGAAATGTGTGAAATGAAAAATTACATTAGATGTCAAATTTCACGACCAGCATAACAATACCTGGATTTACGCAATAACATCTAACCGAAAAAATATACAATGTGTTATAAAATTTCTCAAGGTTTGTGAAATTAGAAAAAAAATATATATTTAAAACATTTGTGTTAAAATGTAACATTTTAGTTAAAATGGGCAAAGAAAACACTGTGTTACGTTATTATAAAAATTATAACTTGAAAAAAAAATTCGACAACGAAAATAATATTAGAATAAAAATTATGTTTATGTGTTTAGGTATCTAAGACATACAACCAATTCTCTTTCTGTATAAGTGATTGTACATGATTATTTAAGAATGCCTAGTAAGAATAATGAAAACAACATTGGACCCTATGTTCAAGACTAACAAATCTGCTAGATTTACATGAAAGACCATGTTTTAAATATCCGAAAAAAATGAGAAAAGAAATATGTAAATTTGGAAAATTGTGTGTTAAATTTAGGACACCTGCATGCAACAGGATACGGCCAGTATAGATTCTTAAAATACTATTATGTACTGGATTTACGTAATTGCAGGAATACAGAGTATTACAGGAATAGAGTTTAAAAAATGAAAATTGTTGGAGAAATAACTAATTGATTAATATTTATCCTCAATATTTTATATTATCTATCTATTCTGTCAACGTGTGCGTGAGTATGTACCTATGCGTTGTGAGAAAGATCTTTTTATAGAAACAATATTAGTAAAGAATGAGAAAAAAAATACCCTAAATACAAGTCATTCTATTCGATTCTGTAAAATAATATTAAATTTATGTAAAATTTAAATAGTAAAAAAATATTATGTAAATGAATTATTGTAACCACAAAATATTATGTAACTCTATGCAAAATCGTGCAAGGTAAGGCATACAACACAGGCCCCTTCATCAAGAAAAAATTTGGCCAAGAATTCAAGATGAAGGAACATGGTGCTGAACATCGAACCAGTCACTTGTGCATTGGAGCTAGCATCCAAAACACAGTGATGAACAAAATTACACAGACCTTTATTTTAAGAAACTAACTATAACTATCCTTGATTTAATATAACCATGATAAGAATAATAAACCTATTATCTTTAAAATTAAAAACTGAACATCAATCATTTATGCAAAGGTGTGAAAGTTATACATGTAACACATTGAGTAAAAAAAAAAACGAAAGAAAAAAATCAACTAAATTCTCTAAAATATATTTTTTAATTTTGCTTCAAAATATGACCTTAAAAATAATGAAAAATATGAATTTATGAAAGAAAGGTATGGGAATACCTGAAATTATCAATCTATTTATTTTATTTATTTATCAATATATTTTTTTTTATTAGACATGATAATACATTCGCAATTCCCAGCGGGTTAAAATAAGAGAACAAAAAAAAAAAAAAAATATGTGTGTAAAAAGAGGAGAAATAAGTGTCTAGATATCGACTGATATCAAAAAGCGAATTTTTTTTGCCGACACATCTCAAAAAATGTAAATAAAAAAATTGTTTTGTGTGTAGGTATTTCAAACCAGCCTGGAAAACGTCGATATGAGAAATAAATTTGTAATTTTAACTCTTAAATTAGAAAATCAATTAAATTTAATTAATTATAATTAACGAATTCTCGCCGGCACATCTCCAAAAAGGTATATATAAAAAAAAGGTTTGTGTATTTCCAACCAGCCTGGAAAACGCCACTCAAGAAATAACTTGAAATGTAATTCTTAGATTAGAAAATTAATTAAATTTAATTAACAAAAATTAATTAAATTTAAACAAAGTAATAACTATTTTGCAATAATATATATATATATAAAACATTCAATTAATAAACAATAACGAATTTTATTAAGTATTTGATTAAAAAAAACAAGAAATTTACCTCATGGAAAATTTAACACCTCAAACACAATAAATATTGCGATGTTAATGAATTAAAAAAAACAAAGCTTCGTTAAAATTCTGCAAATATCACATAACTCTATATATTCATTTCATTTTTTTTTTTTATTTATTTATCTATTTATTATTTTTCTTTTTAACACATGTATATTCACTGTGATAAATAAACAAATTCTATATTAAATTTAAGTTGTCAAAATAATATGAAAAATTACTTTTACACATTATATAGAAAATTAATTTATTCCAAACCCCTTAAATAAAAATTACTAGCAAAACAACATTTCAATTTAGTAAAAATATATGAAACATTTCCTTTCCCCCTTTTTTTTTCTCTTTTTTTGCATTCTGAATGAAAAAATCAAGAAATTTTTTTAAAAATTTATCATCACGCATTGTATATCAGTGTACAAAACAACGTATCAATATTATTAATAAATGAAATAATAAAAAAATTTCATCAGTATTTATATCAATCCAAAAACATAACATACCATAAGAAAAAATAAACAACAATATAGATAAAAACTGTTAAAAATTATATGAAAATCATTATTACTATCATTATGTTTACTGAAAAAAAAAATAACGTAAACATTTTCTCCAAATCAAAATAACATAAATAAAAATTTTTAAAATTTAGATTCATCATAAAGTTTCAGATATTTTTGTATAAATTATATCTTTATTATTATTAAGATTAGAATAATTAAAGATATTCAAAATTATTTAATTATTATTAAATGTATATAAATTGAAAAAATGTATGTCTGTCAACAAAAATAAAATGTTCACTTTCTTCAAGAATAAAAAAAGTACTTACGAATAACTTGACGAATCAATTTTCTGACAGTAGAAAAAATTCACTGAGTTTTGTTCAGTATTTGGTTCACATATACTTTTAGTGTCAATTACACAGTAGCAATCACTTAAAAATAACAGAGTATGATTACTACTAAGAGACACCATCTTGAAAAAAAAAAAAACATTCTGTTCGCATAATTATGAATCGCATAATTATGGTTTCACATTTTTCCCAAACAGCATACTTCGCACATAATTTTTATCGCACATGGAAAACACAGGTCCAATCGACGTAATTATAATGAAAGAACAGAAGCCTGCAAACTCGCTGTGAAAGAAAATACGATTTTGAACTAACAGCCAAGTGGCAACCGCTGGCAGGTAATTCGGACTGAAGAGGTAGAATAAAAAGCGACGTAAATTATTTATTTTAGTTTTGCAGTCGAAAGCACAGAAGTAAACAAAATATGTAGAAATTCACTATATCGTTCACTATATCGAATTCTGAACGTAATGGTTTAACTGGAAAAAAATCTTGGAGTTGATGAAGATCACATTGTATCCGAAACAGCCACGCAGTATGAGAGAGGACAAAGAGGGGAAATTGCGACGACCAGGTTGAGTCACCAACATACGGCAGAGGTATCATCAGATGAAGCCACGATTTGCCAAATTCCGCTCAATACTTATACAGGGTACCACGAATGTGTAAGGAACAATATATCTTCCAACTTGAGTCGCCATCATCGTCGAAACAGACAGTCTAAGGAATTAACACCGAAAAAGATGCTGTATCTGGACTAGTCTTTTATCCAGAAAATAAATCGATTGTTTCTGCAAGTCAATAGGTGACAAAGTAATGTCACATAAGCAACGAACACTCCACATACATCTATTTTCTTCTTTTCATTTAATAATTCTTCGAATTTTTCTTTAGTTAAATAAATTAAACAATAAACATCTTTTTTAGGCCTTTGGACATTTTCTGTGTTGAAAGTGCAGATAGTTATTTCTACCCTACGAAAATCCAAGCACCATTCTAGAGTCTCTGAACGTTTTTCAAAAACAAAAGCGTGATTTTGAAGCTTTTCCATAATAAGTTTAAGCAGCAACTTGCGAAAAAAAGAAAAATTTAACGAAATATATATAAGAATACATACAGCCCCCCTCTCTCTCTTTTTATCTCGTAACCACTCTGAAGAGGTCTGTCACCAAATACTTGTAAGATAGATTCTGGTTAACTTGAGCTATAGGATAAGTGTCGCAATAAAACTCCAGGAACAATAAACTTTAGGCCGTGTGGAAATAAGAATCAATAATTTTGCAGTATTCATCTTTATTTAATCGGCATGAAAATCAAGAAAGTCTATAATAAAAGGATTTCCAAATGTCTATTATAAAGCTTAACAGACATACATAGGGTTAGATGAGAGAGAGAGGGCTTCGCGAATTCGTTGTTTTTACAACAGTAGTTAACGAGCGAATCTCCAGTTGACTGAGACGCAATCCTGACCAGACTCTTGGATTACGCCAAGATTATTAAAATATTGCCAAACTTTCCAGCCAAAACTAATCCATTGTTTCTAGATCAAATTAATATAAATATTTTGAATTTCGCAAGTTCGTTATAACAGTTTATGCCAATGCTTGTGCCAAATATTATCGCCAGAAATCCGTTAAAAAAGCGAGACCAAAAGTCTGCAAATTATTGCACATCCTGTGATAAAAAAATATCTAAATTACCCTTTAATGATACCACAACGTAAATTATAGCCTAATTTATTTATAACAAAGTGGACTTGCGCAATTTTAGAAGAATGAAAATGTAATTATGTCTACAACGGTTGATAAATGAAAATAATATTTTTTATATTTTATTTATTAAATGATTTAGGAAAGTTTATTATTCTGAGAGATGTCATTTAAAAAGAATATGTTTTTGTTCTCAGAAGATTTATTAATAGCATAAGGGATAAAGTATTATTAGAATTAAGATATCTATTATAGACAAGCGCGAATAAATATAAAAGTAATTTAGAATTTCGTTATCTATTTTTATTAGCCATTTAATTTATTGAAAATATAGTAATTAATTATTGTCTTTATCCAAAGCTGTAATTAAAATCATATATGTGAAGGCACGACTTCACACATACCTTTACTGTAGACATATCTTAATGAAATTGAAATATGTAATTCAAGTTCACAATCGGACGCTCTCTATTAAGAACGGAGTTTATACCTCTAATGGTTTGTGTACAGGGACTACCGAAAGTATTTCAAAGCATTATGTTCTAAGGGAGGTGTTTCTATAAAGTAATATTTTCATACCTTTTAAACCATATTTAATAGGTATGAAAATGAACCATATAACCATATTTTCATAATTTTACTGTAGACATAGCTTAAAGAAATTGAAATATGTTAATCAAGTTGATTATCGGACGTTTCCTATTGAAAATGGAGTTTATACCTCTGCTGGTTTGTGTACAGGGACACCCGAAAGTATTTCAAAGCATTGTGTTCTATCAGACGTATTTCTATAAACCATATTTTCATACCTTTACTCTAGACATATCTTAATGAAATTGAAATATGATATTCAAGTTTACAATCGGACGTTCCCTACTAAAAATAGAGTTTATATCTCTACTGGTTTGTGTACAGGGACACCAGAAAGTATTTCAAAGAATCGTGTTCTATGAGAGATATTTTTATAAACCATATTTTCATAATTTTAGTGTAGACATATCGTAATGAAATTGAAATACGTTATTGAAGTTCACTATCGAACGTTCCCTATTGAAAATTGAGTTTATACCTCTACTGGTTTGTGTACAGGGACGCCCGTAAGTACTTCAAAGCATTGTGTTCTATGAAAGATATTTCTATAAACCACATTTTCATAACTTTACTTCAGACATATCTTAATGAAATTGAAATATGCTATTCAAGTTCACTTCCGGACATTCCCTATTGAAAATGGAGTTTATATCTCTACTGGTTTGTGTACAGGGACACTCAAAAGTATTCCAAAGTATTGCGTTCTATGAGACATATTTATATAAATCAAATTTTAATAACTTTACTTTCCACGAAGTTCTAGGAAATTGAAATATGTTATTTATATGCACAAAAGAATGCTTTGCATAGAATATAGCATAATTAGCATTATATTTACAGGGTGGCTCAAAAATATCCAGTTATATTAAGAGCTATTAATAAAAAATTTCTAGAATTGTACTTCGTTTACGTTAAGCGTTTTTAACACTTTCTAACATTTTTTAAGAGTGAATATGATTTCAGTTTTGTTTATGTGCCTGTCTGTCTGTCTGTCCGTGCTCTAACTCCCGTAAATATTTAAGGAATTTCTTGAAACTGATATACGTTATTCAAGTTCACTATCAGACGTTCCCTATTGAAAATGGAGTTTATACCTCTACTGGTTTGTGTACAGGGATACCCGAAAGTATTTCAATGCATTGTTTTCTATGAGAGGTATTTCTATAAACCATATTTTTACACCTTTACTGTAGACATATCTTAATGAAATTGAAATTTGTTATTCAAGTTCACTATTGGATGTTTCCTGTACAAAATGGAGGCGAATATCACCATAGGTTTATGTACAGGGACACTCGAAAGTATTTCAAAGCATTGCATTCTAAGAGAGATTTTTCTATAAATCAAATTCTAGTAACATTACTTTCCACGAAGTTTTAGGAAATTGAAATATGTTATTTATATGCACAAAAGAATGCTTTAAACAGAATATAGCAGGATAAGCATTAGATTTATAGGGTGGCACAAAAATATCCAGTTATATTAAGAGGTATTAATAAAAAGTTGCTAGAATTGTACTTTCGTTTATTTAAGAGTTTTTAACACTTTCTAGCATTTTTTAAGTGTAAATATGATTTCAGTTTTGTGTATCTGCATGTACGTCTGTCTGTCTGCCTGTCTGTCTGTCCGAGCTCTAACTCCCGTAAATAATTATGGAATTTCCTGAAACTGATATATATTATTCATTTTCACTATCGGGTGTTCCCTATTGAAAATGAAGTTTATAACACTAGTGGTTTGTGTGCAGGGACACCCGAAATTATTTAAAAGCATTGTGTTCTATGAGATTTATTTCTATAAACCATATTTGTATACCTTTACTATAGACATATCTTAATGATATTGAAATATGTTATTCAAATTCCCTATTGGATGTGTCCTGTATAAAATGGAGGAAATACTACCACCGATTTATATACAGGGACACTCAAAAGTATTCCAAAGCATTGCGTTCTATGGGAGATATTTCTATAGATCAAATTTTAATAAGTTTACTTTCCACTAAGTTTTAAGAAATTGAAAAATATTATTTAAATACACAAAAAAATTCTTTGCATAGAAAGTAGCATGATTAGCATTAGATTTATAGGGTGACACAAAAATATCCATTTATATTAAGAGTTATTAATAGACAATTGCTAGAATTGTTCTTTCGTTTACATTAAGCGTTTTTAACACTTTCTAACATTTTTAAGTGTGACTATGATTTCAGTTTGTGTATCTATCCATCTGTCTGTCTATCTGTCTGCCCGCGCTCTAACACCTGTAAATATTTATGGAAATTCTCGAAACTGATATATTATATTGAAGTTCACTATCGGATATTCCATATTGAAAATAGAGTGAATATATGTTCTAGTTTGTGTATAGGGACACCCAAATACTTTCCGTATAGAATGTTCCCCATTTAAAATGACATTAATAGGTCCTGTACAGCTGCTTTGTTTACAGGGACAACAACAACAAAGAAAAATGCCAATGCATTACGTTTTAGGACAGAATTTTTTGAAAGTTATATTTAAAAGTTTTCTACTGAAAAAATAAAAAAAATATTGAAATTTATTATTTATATTCTAAAATAATGTTTTGTATAGAATATGATATGATTAAATCTCTGATTTACAGGGCTACACTAAAATATTCAGATAGGTCAAAAGCTGCAATTATAATCTAATGACTGTATTTTCTTTTGCGTTAAGCCTTTTTAACACTTTCCAAAATGGTTAAGAGTAATTTTAAAATAAATTAGTCTATCTGTATATTTTTCAGTCCTTCTGTCTGTTGTGTGATAACGTAGGGAAAGAATATTAAAAGTTATTCGATACAACAATTATGTACAGTTGGAAAGTGTTACTAATCAATGCATACTGCATGATTTTTCTTTCTTCTTTTAAAAATGTTTTTATTAATTTCGATTCTTGTTCGTTTGTTTGTTTCTCCAGTACAAATCTTGCAATTCTTCTCTTGATTTTTAACTAACTGCCCGACTAGCTAGACATTTGAAACTTACAGGATAGCTCAGAACACGGTGACAATACATTTTTTAGCACTTTTAGTCAACTGTTTCAGGTCTCTAGTGCCATCGGCAGCGTTTATATGATTCGACAGAAAATTTATTTAACTAACTTCCCGACTAGCTAGAGATTTGAAACTTTCACAATAGTTCAGAACACGGTGAAAATGCATTATTTTAATACTTTTAGCCAACTGTTTCGGGTTACTTCTAACTTTCGCAGCGTTACCAGTACACATATTGCAATCGCTTTTTAACTAACTTCTCGACAAGCTAGACATTTGAAACTTTCACCATAGCGTAGAACACGTTGACAATACAATTTTTAAAACTTTTAGTCAACTGTTTCAGGTCCTTACGGTTATCGGCAGCGTTTATATGATTTGACAGAAAATTTATTTAAGCAATTTCAAGACGACCCAGACAGTTGAAACTTTCAGAATAGTTCAGAACACTGTAAAAATGCATTTTTTAACACTTTTATCCAACTGTTTCCGGTTACTGCTGCCTTCGGAAACGTTACCGGCAGAAAGCTTGCAAACGATTTTTAACTTACTTCCCTACTAGCTAGGCATTTGAAACTTTCAGGATAGCTCTGACACACAGTGACAATACATTTTTTAACATTTTTAGTGAATTGTTTCTGGTCCCTACTCCCTTCGGCAGCGCTTATATAATTAGACAGAAAATTTATTTAACTAACTTCCCGACTAGCTAGACATTTGGAACTTTCAGAATAGTTCAGAACACGGTGAAAATGCATTTTTTAATTACTTTTAGCCAACTGTTTCCGGTTACTGCTGCCTTCGGCTACGTTTCTAGTACACATTTCGTAATCGCTTTTTAACTAACTTCCTGACTAGCTAGACATTTGAAACTTTCAGAATAGTTCAGAACACGGTGAAAATGCATTTTTTAATACTTTTAGCCAACTGTTTCGGGTTAGTGCTGCCTTCGGCTGCCTTACCAGTACACATCTCGCAATCGCTTTTTAACTAACTTTCCGACTAGCTAGACATTTGAAACTTTCAGGATAGCTCAGAACACGGTGACAATACAATTTTTAACACTTTTAGTCAACTGTTTCAGGTCCATACTGCCTTTGTCAGCGTTTATATGATTCGGCAGAAAATTTATTTAACTAATTTCCCGACTAGCTAGACATTTGAATCTTTCAGAATAGCTCAGAACACGGTGACAATACATTTTTAACACTTTTAGTCAACTGTTTCGGGTCCCTTCTGCCTTCGGCAGCGTTTGTATGATTCGACAGAAAATTTCTTTAACGAATTTCTCGACGAGCCAGATGTTTGAAACTTTCAGAATAGTTCAGAACACGGTAAAAACGCATTTTTAATACTTTTATTCAACTGTTTCGGGTTACTGCTGCCTTCGGCAGCGTTACCGGCAGAAAGCTTGCAAACAATTTTTAACTAACTTCTCTACTATCTAGGCATTTGAAACGTTCAGGTTAGCTCAGAACATTTTTAAACACCTTTAGTCAACTGTTTCGGGACCCTTCTGCCTTCGGCAGCGTTTATATAGTTTGACAGAAAATGTATTTAACTAATTTCCCGACTAGCTAGACATTTGAAACTTTCAGAATAGTTCATAACACGTTGACAATACATTTTTAATGCTTTTAGTCAACTGTTTCGGGTTTCTGCTGCCTTCGACAGCGTTACCAGCACACATCTTGCAATCGCTTTTTAACCAACTTCCCGACTATCTGACATTTGAAACTTTCAGGATAGTTCAGAACACGGTGATAATACATTTTTACCAATTTGAAAATCCTTTGAGGACAAATGTTCTCGAATTTACAAATTTGTCTTCAAATGTCCTCAAATTAAAGCATAATTTAACTCGGTCCTCAAATGGCCTTTCACATTGAGGACGCTTACGGTGATTTGTCCTCAAATTGGGTTTAAAAAAAATTCGTCGCCTTAGTTAAACCCAGTATCAACTTGAGTTTCACCAGAAAACGCAGCATAAATAACAGCTGACAACATATAAATCACACCACAAACGATACCATAATCATAACATACAGGAATAAACTAAAATTCAATGGTTGAGACTTAGTCAGGCAAAACTTTCTATTCCGTAAAGTCTTATCGAAAAACTCACCTCAGTGTTCGGAACGGGACTTTTCATACCCTACCATCAATCCTGAATTTTACAGTAACTGCCGTAATAATCGAGTTACAGCTTGGACAATGGGTCTATGGATAATAAACGTTTTTTCACCAAAGTCGTGAAAATTGTTGTCAAGGTGCGATAAAGTTGCCAAATTTATCGCCATTACGTGCCCTGATAAAGTGTGTTTTTAACAGAGAAGGATCTTTTTTAACGCGGAAATAAGCTAGAAATGCGAAAAAGTGATATTTTATAATGTGACTAAACCACTTAGAAAGAAATCACATAAAAATAACTAGTACTATTTAGAAATCTGTAACACTATATTTACGTCTATGCATAACACGCACGATTTTTATTGATCTATTACACAAATATATTCATTATGCATGCGTATTATGCTTATAAAAGCACATATATAACCTGCAAAAAGAAGTGATATCTCATAAAAAAACAATAGTATTGTAAAAGTCACCCAGCTCAGCAAAAACTCTTACCTTTCTTATGCATACGTATTATATTAATAAAAGTACATACATGACCTGCAAAAAGAAGTGATATCTCATAAAAAAAATACTATTGTAAAAGTCACCCCGCCCAGCAAAATCTCTTACCTTTCTTAAGCAGCCAAAAAAAGAATTGATAGCAAATTTCGCCGCCACTATTGAATCCCGGGTACTCAATGCCTAGCTTAATGAAGATCTTCCAATAACACTGCATGTATCTTTCTAATAAATCCTAATCTCTTTCAACATTCTTCGTTATCTGTGTTAGTTTTTCGCTGCATTTTAAAGTTATAATTTAAAGTACTTTTACGGCGGGGTGCGTTCTCTATTTAGAAGTTTTAATTAATAAAAAACTTAGTTAATAAAGATTAAAGTATTATTACGCACCACGCCGTAAGAATAGCGTTCAATAGCGGCGGCGAAATTTGATATCAATTCTTTTTTTGGCTGCTTAACAAAGGTAAGAGTTTTTGCTGGGGGGGGGGTGACTTTTACAATAGTATTGTTTTTTATGAGATAAGAAAATATTTCACGAGAAATCTGACTCACAACACATAATATGAATTTAACTAACAAAACAACATTTCGCGCAACCGCTTTTTTAACACTTTTTTAACCATCCGGTGACACCACAGTGGTGTCGTACGTAAAGTATCGCTCCACAAGTGGGCGTTTCGTTCTCAATTTGTATGTTATTTATTTCTTTAGCATATACCCAATATTCATATTTTTAAATAGCATATTTGAAATATGCTATGGATACAAGTACATTGATTATAAAGAATATAATTATAATGCATATCCATTTGTATTGTAAATGTCAATACCGAAAATTTTGTTCGAAATATTGTAATTTGAGAGATTAACACCATCAGGCGTATCTTACTGTCAAAAAGACGAAATTATGCTGTCGTGAAAGTGTTAAAATTAGGATTATGGTTGCGTAATATTTGTTATGTTAATGTGAAAGGAGATTTTCAGATATTAGAGTTTTCATCCTATTTTTAAATCCCTTTGTTGAAATGTTTATGTAATTTTATTGTGCGGTGTTTGACTTTAGTAACGTATTTTTAATACTCATACAAATCTGATATGAAGTATTTTTCCCACCCACCTGCCCTTAAATCATTCATTTTTAATTTACATGCAAGTCTTGTATGTGGTAATTCAGACTGAAATGATTATTCCGTCTCAGTAAAATAAATAAATGAATAATGAAAATATGTTTTTCGAAATTAAACCCTGCGATATTTTTTAAATTTATCAAATAGCACATCTTTATTAAAATTAAGTACAAACAGAAGTTATTGGAAATAACTAATATATATATATACAAACACACCGGGAGCTTACTGTACGTAAACAAATTATACATCTCCGCAAAAAACTATATTTATTTGCATGCAAATGTTTATAGAAATGTAAATTTTAATCTATGTGCCCGCAATCACCAGAAATTACAGTTTGCACACGATTCAAAACACCGCTAACTTTAGCTTCAGTATTGGCGGTTCTCACCTGAGGAAAAACATCTTCGGTTATAACGCTTTAACCAAGTCAGCATCGCAGTTAAAACTTAATGTGTGTCTAAGTAAGAGGCAAAGTAAGAAATAGTCTGTGTTAA
Organism: Salticus scenicus; assembly: GCA_963930645.1. Classification (NCBI taxonomy): domain Eukaryota; kingdom Metazoa; phylum Arthropoda; class Arachnida; order Araneae; family Salticidae; genus Salticus; species Salticus scenicus. The sequence goes on along the minus strand of OZ005652.1, from coordinate 231,685,672 downwards.
TCGTAAAACCACGCAACTTACAGGGCTGTGATTCACATATTTCTGATTATGCATCCGTACTTCGCCAGCTGTAGACTAAAATTTTAACTTTTTTTTTTTTTTTCTTTAACAAAACAAAATAATAATAATAATAAAATAATAATAATCACGAGAAAAACGTTTTTCAATCCGCGTTCAATTCTTTCGATTCCTTTAATTTTTATGAATTTTTAAATTGCCTACAGACTTATGGGACACCTGTCCATCTGTCACACACACACGCATGCATATGTGTGTGTATATATATATATATATATATATATATATACATCTATAAAGGCTTTGTGATAACTTATGTTGACAAATCACCTAATAATTATGCCATTATATGTAAATCCTACTATCTCTCTATTTTAAATTATTCACTAACTAAAGAACATCTTTAGTTTAACTAATAATAACCTTATTAGTAATAACCGAAAAAAGCATATTTACTATAAACTACTTCAACTTTCCTAATTTCCAATTAAATTTCACACTTTCACTATTGAATGTAATACTTATTACAACGATGCTAATAAAATTCTTTTGGATACTCTTAAACAAATGTACGATTATACTTGGAAAGTTGATAATTTACCCTGCCTTAAAAATAGCTTTCAATTAATTCAACACATTAATGCGCTCGATACAATCGACAATATTGTGATTTTTGATTTTCAAGATCTTTTCAATAATATTGAGTTATCAGATCTTAGTAACACCATTTACAGTCTTTTTTAATGAATGTAAAACTCAAATTAATCTTCCTTGCAATTTTAAAGCAGATAATTCAAAACACTTCTTGACTTTGTTATCCATAATAATTATATCTTCCACAACAAGAATATCTATTTGCAGTCAGTAGAAATCGCACAAGGGGGAAGTAGCTCCAGCATTTTGGCAGATCGATATCTTTATTATTATGAAAAGTGATTTTGTTATGATGATGTCCAGCTTATTGTTACATAGATGATATTATTGTATTTTATCTTAACATGGAATCACAAAATATCTTTTCCTTTAATTATCCATCTAACCTAAAGCTAACTCAAAATACTCTAAATAATCAATCAATTAACTTTTTAGATCTAAAAATAATCTTTAGTGGTAATAAAATTTACACAGATATCTGTGATAAACAGCAAGATTTTAGTTATAAAGTAAACTTATTTACACATTTTAATTACTGTAATTATAAAACAGAAAAAGACAAAAAAAAAAAAAAAAAGTTGGCGATGGGTAGATAGAATTTTGATTAAGGAGGATGAGTGGTGTTGTTTGGATGGATGGTTGGGTGGTAATGTGAAATTATGTAAAGAAAAAATAAAAAAGAAAAGGAATGTTGCCTTTGCCTTCTATTAAAATGCATTCTTTCTTTTTCCTTGAAATATTCAATTTTTCATTGTTGAGTGGTCAACTATTCTTTAAAATATAATCATACTCTTACACACATAATAATCAATCATTAAATAACCATTTTGCTGTATAGTTTCATTATTCTTTATCATCTATGAACCAACAAACCTTGAACTTTGCTTGTTTTACTCCATGAACAACTAAACCCCTGAATTATTTTGCTTTTTTTATTCCACGTGACTCCTGAGAATATAGTTTGATTATTACAGTTGTGTTCTGTTATATTCTTTGTTATTTTGAACTTAATCGATTATTCCACTTTAAATTTCACTTCAATTATTTTCATGCATGATAGGGAGCCCGCTAGTGATTTGCTATTACAGGCATTAGGGTACGAATTCGTACATTGGTGCTCAAGGGTGAAAAAGGTCTCCCCTGACGAAATTCTTTCACCTTTCTGAGCTTCTCCTACTTGAAAAATATTCATTCTTATTAGTCTATGTGGTTTCAGTGATCTTATGTCTGTTGTTTGACTTGTACTACGTTTAATAATTAATTATATACACTAAGCGACAAAAAAAAGCCGCACTTGGATATTTTCCATTTCTCTTTTTGTAATCGCTAATTTTATTGTTTCAAAAGTAAATTTTTGAACAGATTTTATTACGTTGTGTTCCGCGTGCAATTTTTAATTGAGCGAAGTGTTAAAAACAAAATGCAATTGTATGTAAAATTGTGATTTTAGAAAGTATTTCAGAAATGACAAGAATAAGGCAATTAACAATACCACAAAAACTATTAATTTTAGAGCGAAAATCAAAAAAATATTTTAATACATGGGCTGTCAAAATGATTAAATGTTAACAAAATATTAGTGATTTGGTTTTTAGCAAGATATAATATTTTTTGGCTTTTTAAACTGCACATTTGTCTTTAGGCAGCCACGTTACTCATCCAGTGGAGATGACCACAAGGTAAAAAGCCAGCGTTTAAAAAATCAGTTTGTATTACATTTAGAACATAGCAGAGATTCAGAAAAAGTGTTATAATTTATCTAAATAGAGCAAAATAACAATTAAACAAAGCAGGTTTAATTGCCAGAAAATGAGAAAAAAATTCATTCTTAACGAAAATAATTAGAAAACCGAGTCATTAGAGGGTTAAAAAAATTAAAAAATGATCAATTAATAATTTGGCTGACGTTGTTCTCTTGGATGAGTCAAGTTTAACTTACCTCAAACTGACGGAAACAAGCACATCTGATCACGAAAATGTGACTGACTTAATGAAATTCGCACTTTTAAAACAATGACATATTCCCTATACATTACAATACGAAAATACATAATTTTTCGGTGAGTCTTTTAAATTTTCATGTTCAAGGGATCAATTAACCCGAAATAAAACTTGGCCATTAAGAATTTGATACTTGACCGACTACGTTGGGGGGGTATTTCGGACTCTTCCACAATCAGCATTTCAAGATGATAATGCGCCTTGTTATATGGCGCTTGTTATAAGCATTTATTTGATTCAAGTTGATAAAATTACTTATCCATTCTCATGAGCATCTATAATTTTGTAAGTTATCATAACTTTTTTTTTTACTTAAAATTAAATCTCACAAAGAATATCGCAGGATTTCTTCTTTATTAGACCTAAAAATTGTCCTAATCTCAATCCGCTCGAAAATGTTTAGTCTATAAAAGAGTGTGGGAACTAGAAATTTGTAGCCTACAACTTTGAAAGAACTAGAAAATATATTTATGATGTTTGGCGCAGTCAAATTTCTGAGTTTCATGTTAAAGAACTGTAAAATACTATGCGATTGCGCATTAAAGCAGTAACTCCATATAAAGGTGGAATTATCCAGAATACATATTTTTATTAAATAATTGTTAGATCGTACAAATAAGTAGTTTTATTTCATACATTAAAATAGCACTTGTTTATTTCATATAATAAATCATGATAGAATACAAAGTATATGTTTATTATATTACGTTTAAAAAGAAAATTTTATGTAGATTTTTATTAAATACTTCGTAGAATGTGATAAAACAAATTATTAAATCGAAAACGTACATAGGTATCATGTTATGACTTCCGTATTATGTAAACATAACAATGTTATTTGTTACAATCATTAGTTTTTAAATTATTACAAACCCAAAAGGTATGAGTCAATTTTTCTGCAGTGCGCCTTTTTTTTTTTGTCGCTTAGTATATATATATATATATATGTGTGTAAGCATAGAAAGTTAGGAACGTTTTAGCATCTGAAATCTTTTCCAATAACTCATTATCATTATTTACGATGACCTTTCTATTTTTTTTTTTTTTCACTTTTATGCGCCTTTTTTCTCTTTTGAAAGAAGGACATGAATCATGAGATTCCGCTATTTGTGTCAGCAGGTATCTTATTTGCTAAATTTGCATAACTTTCATTCTTGAAATTTAGTTATCTCTTAGTATCTAAAGTATAGTGAATAAGAAAAGAATCTTGATTAAAAAGTAAAAAAAAAAATATTTGTTTTTAATATTTTCAAACATTGCGCATTATTAATATTTTTCATTGAAATTTAGGAATTAATTTAAAGATTCATTTCTGAAAAAAACTTACCTGAAGTGTATGCTAGTAATTTCCTTTAGAACGTGAGAAAAGAATGAAAATAATATTTAATTTTTAACGAATCTTACAATTATGTTCAAAATAATAAAAATATATAAAACGTAAATGACAGTAACTATAATCTTTTTCTAGATAACTAATGGAAGGTTTTTAAAATATGCAGTTGATCTATAGATTTTTTCTAAGATTAATATATATTTGTAGTGTACGAAAATTCCTTTTTAATTTCGTAAATTATTCTAATTTAATTTCAATGATTTGCGCAATTTTTTAAAATTTTCATACATTAATTCCTCGTTTTAAAAGTGCCGAATAAAAATAAGCGTAACTATACAAAAGTTATTTTTTTTAATTTAGTATATTATTAACCGTATAATATATTTGTTTTAATAAAATTAAACATAATTTATACGTCTCATTAATATATAAAAACCAATGAACATTTAAAATGAGATAATGAATACAAACATTTTAAAACTTAAAAAAAATACATTTTAATTAAAAACATTATAAAACACGACAGACGTTTTGGCTAGAACACTGGCCCTTCTCAGTGTCAAACATAAATTCATAATACATCATAATAAGATTGTATATTCAGGAGGAATAGCTTTAGCCTCGTTCAAGGTAGAATGTTGCATTTTAGTAAAAGCACCCTCTAGAAAAATTCGGGATTCATATACATTTACATTAGAAGACAAAATTTTAAAGTTGTCAAAATCAGGTATATGATCACTAATTGAGAGAATGGATCACGAGTTTCGATCTTAAATCTCCTATTAATCTGTCGATCTTAAATCTCCTGTTAAATCCCTTAAACGTCTAGGTGTAATCTATCCCCTGTAAAAATTGTGATTCTACATATATCGATGAAACTGGCAGGACAGGTGAAATTACATTAAAGGATCATAAACGCTCATATAAAACAGGAGATTCAAGATCGAAACTCGTGATCTATTCTCTCAATTAGTGATCATATTCCTGATTTTGACAACTTTAAAATTTTGTCTTCTAATGTAAATGTATATGAATCCCGAATTTTTCTAGAGGGTGCTTTTACTAAAATGCAACATTCTACCTTGAACGAGGCTAAAGCTATTCCTCCTGAATCTTATCATCATCTTATTATGATGTATTATGAATTTATGTTTGACACTGAGAAGGGCCAGTGTTCTAGCCAAAACGTCTGTCGTGTTTTATAATGTTTTTAATTAAAATAATCTTTGTAAGTTTTAAAATTTTTGAATTCATTATCTCATTTTAAATGTTACATTGTTTTTAATATTTTAAACATATAACTCGTGTTTTTCTGGAAAAAGAAAAAAAAAAAAATAGTTTAAACATTTTTTTCCCTCTGAAAAAAGAGCTAAGGAAATAAAATTAACTTAAACTACACATTTTCATTTCAACGTGGTTATAACTAGTAACTATAAACCTTGAAGTTCAATAATTTTATTTATGGCGAAAAATATCTTGGGACAGTAATCGAATTTGTTCTGTCACAGGTGCGATTTCCTGCCTACGACATTTTTTTCGCTAAAAAAAGTCATTCTACATTCAGTTCTATGTTTATTAATACAAATTAATATTTTTGTTATTAAATTTTATGAATTCGGTTTGAGTGATTGTCTGTCTACATTGTCCTGACATGTCCTTATTTTAATATTTAGTCATCTATAATCCATTAGCACTAGAACAGTACTGAGCATAATGACTGGGTTTAGGCATAAATGTATTTTCCTTCTGAATAAAGATGATTTTACAAATGCCGATTTTATGCTGCCGTACATTACAGTCCTAACTTATATTCCCCATCGCAATTCTCTGCCGTTATTATTTCGCCTTTGCCACCACATTCAATGAATTCTCTCTCAGGACCATCTAGGACCAATTAATCCTGAAGAATGAGAGAAATGATTTTTCTTCCCCTGATGATGTGTGGTCTCTTCTGATGGCAAAACTCGAGGGAAAAATAAAATATAGCGAAAGAGTATTTTTTCGAAGACAAAAAGCTTCAGGAAAGATAAACAACAACTTAGAAGCAACACACACGATGTTAGTGAAGATGAAGAAGAAAGAAGGAATTGAGTCTTCCCTGTCTTAAATCATTTGAAAGCAGTAAGCCGGGAGAGCAATGCGTTCAATGTACCATGTGCAAATCATTTGTTACTACTGACGAATATATATATATATATATATAGTATATATTTTCTTCATTGCACTGAGAAAAGTGATATACAGGAATGTAGTTTATTCCTGTAGAAACATGCTTTATTCCTATAGAAATATGCTTTAAAACAAAGATCAATAATCAGAAATTATAACCTAAGGAGGATTCTTCCGTCCCACTCTTGTATTCCTTGAAGTCTCCTGGCAATTCTCTCACAGCTAAAGGGGAGCAGAGCCGTCCATGCCACCATCAGCAGACGCATTTGTGGCCATTTTGGAAGTCTTGCATTTTCCATGGGAAAAAAGAAATCAACTCTGCAAGAAATGTTTTCGGCACAGGCCTCTCCTACCCTCATCTTAAAATGCGTTGGGCTTATGCCTGAAGATGTGTTTTCTACGCCTCTTCTCTTTTAAGACTTTTTCAGTATTCAGCCCGTTTGGTCTTCATCGACCTCGGAAACTAAACAACAAGAAGAAAAATAAATTAATTCTATTTAAGGTAAAGCTAGGAGAGTTTGCGCACAGTTCCATAAAGCGATATAAAAAAATCAAATATATATTTTTTGCTAAACTATTGGAGCATAATTTTGAATTGATCCTTCTTCTATGCATTTCCATTACTAGTTTGTTGTTCTGCTATAATTTAAAACAACAACTGTAATAAAACCAAGAGAGCTATTTTGCGGAATCTTTCCTTATAGGGTAAGAGTGATTTCGCACATGGGTAGGAGAGATTGTGCTTAATTATAGCAACAATTAAGTTGTTAACAATAATAGTTGCGCTTAAATGACATTGTTGTAAGGTAATTGTAAACAAATATTTCTGTATAGGGTTTGGATATTTCAATTCAATAATTAAAAAATCAGAAAAAAAAGAATTCATGGATTACAAAAATTTATTTAAAGAAAATATATTAAAGAAAAAGGAAAAAGAACAAAACCATATAAAGGTTGCAAGTAACATTAAGTTACTAGATAACACGTTTAACATAAAATCATTGCTGCCAAAATTTGAATTTGTTACGAAGTATTTTTAGTCCCGCCTTTATTTCTCCCCCATTTATGTATAGACAATTCTTTCCAAAATATAACTTCCTTAAAATAAGAAAAAAATTACTCTTGAAAAGCAAATGGTACGAAACAAAAACGAAGCTAAAAGTACCTCAGAATAAATTAAAATGCAGGCAACAATGCTTAAAATTAGTAAACATCCTTTCCAGCTACAGCTTAAACGGTTTCTTGTTTGATAACCGAACCTCACATTGTCCACAATAGCTGCACTTATTGTTGTAAGTGTTGAAGCTATCGTCCAACTGTCTGCCACAATATAACCAGTTCGAGACAGACTCAACATCGTATGTGCAATGCATTTCTGAAGCAAAAAAGATGAGTAGCACAAAGTGTATGCAATGATGTATATATAGTCCCGCCCCCTTTTAAGCCCAGAATCCACCCACCATTATTTAATTATTTAATTATTTAATTATTTTTTTTTCACTGAAAATCTTTCGCACAAATATGTTCAAAATATAAAACCTAAATTTCACTTGGTTTGAAATCTTATAGTTTCAACTTTAAAATTCTTTATGTTTCTTTATTTTATTGAAATTTAGACGAAAATTTATTTAAAGAAAACAAAATATAGGATGAGAAAAATCAAGCATAAATTAGATTACGAAATAGCATTGCTTTACTAGATAATGTGCTTAACTAAAAATTAGCCATTTTCATTTTTATAGTTTCAATATTTTCGATGCTATCTTCGTCCAGGTGGTTAGAGGGTTAATAATTATTCTGAAAAATAAAAATATTGAAATCCCGCTGGTCTTTATCAGTTCCTTGATAATAAGCATACTTTCATAATAAATAAATGGTTCAATTTTCACTCAACCACCTTGTGAGGGAGTTCCTCACATATCTTTTTATTTCATCAAATTTATTCTATTATAATTGAATATCTATTTATTCATAATTAAAATTTATTAGATTTAATATTCATCTTTAAATATGTCAAACTTATTTTAAATTTGATAAATTCTGTATTGGAAATTAAAATACATAGTCTCTTCTAGTTTTAAGAACAATTTCAGTGATAAATCCATTGATCTCCTTTTTAGCATAATGCAATATATATGTAGGGATCTATACACAATTTAATTTTATTCTCCCTGAAAGTAATTATTTTTTATTTCTATTTCACTGAGTTTCTCAATAAATCTATTTATATTTATAGCTGTAGATGTTCTATTAGAAAATTTCCGGTATAATTTTTATTTTTATTTGTTTTATTTTATATACATATAATGTATTTAATCGCGGCTATAAATAAACTAATAACCCATAATTTAGACATCATGTCGCAAGAATTTCGTAATATTTCATGATTACTTGCACCTGTTTTCCAACGGTCTTGTTGGCGCAAGTGATATATGCCAATGTAGGGTTGCCATGTTTATAACCATCTTTTCATTTTTAAAAATTCCCATTAAAATAGCATTAACACAAAAAAAATGTGTTGGCGCCCTTGGCTTTAAAATGTGGTGATGTTACCACAATCTGGCAGTTAACAAGTGGGCTGTCGGATTGGATTCCACACACTTCGACTATAATCACCGAGTAACTAATATGTAATCGCTTAGCTCTCTCTCCCGCTAATTTATAACGGTTTCCATCAAAATTAAAAATCTGTGTTATTGCATTTATTCTATAATAATAATATTATTTGTTTTAAAGTAAACTTCAATAAAATTCTACAGTTTAAGCTATCTTAGTATCTGTTTTATTTCGCAATGTACGTTTCTTATATCGGCCAAATATTTTAAAAGTATATATTTTAAATTGGATCTTCCACTACTGTATACAAATCTTCTGTATACACCTATAACGCATAACACATTTAATTCAGTCCCTTTTGGAAGTTGTTTCTTGCTACAATTCAAGACATTCAGTGCACTCATCCTCACTGTTCTGTCTCACACGATCACGAAGAATTTTTATTTCGAAAATTTTTACGAATGTAATACTTTATTACATTAATAAAAATAAAAAATAAAAATCATTTATACGCAAAAATCGTCTTTATTTAACAAAGTTAATTTATAAAAACATTCATTGAAAGCTTTCGACAGGTAGATCCACTACATTAAATTTAGAATTTGCGAGTTGTTAAAAGATACATTTAAATAATAATTTTAAATTTTAAATTAAAATGTTTTTATAATGTACAAAATGTATCTTCTTGTTCATAAGAGTATTTTGTATACACGTTAAACAAAAACAAAACTACATATGAAATATTGAGACTGATTTTAATCGGGATGGAAGGATATTTTTCTCTTTAATCGTCATTGAACACTATTAAAAAAGCTTTACTGATCACTTTTTATTATTCTTGTCCAAAAGTAACTTTCCTCGTAGTCCTAAAGAAATTATCGAGCAGTCGGACTTTGACGATGTAATTAATCATACTGTTCACGAAAAATTCCGAAAACGAAATATTATTTTAAGCATTTTTATAGAACTTCTAAGATCATTTTTGTCTATAACATTTAATTATTTTTTAATGACTGATACATATCATGACTTTCGTTTTAGTGATATCAATTATAATAATTGTTATGTTTTAATTATATAAAAACTATTTTTAATGGCACTGACTTTTCACTATGAATTTATTTATTTATTTATTTATTTTTAAATATTATTTTTAAAGCTCATATTTTAAAGGCTCATATTCATTTGGTAGCCCTGCAGATAAATGGTAAATGGTTGTCATACCATATTCTTCAAGAAACATACTTTTATTTTTATAAAAAATACATATGTTCATTTCATTTTGTTTAGTGCAGCCTATCGATGTTAAAATGTACATACCTATAAAATTTCACCTATAGACGTAATATATCTGAATTTTGACGTAATATATCTGAATTTTTATGGATGTCCTAACTCACCGAAATGTTTGGAGTAGGAGACCTATATATATATACTAGCTGACCCGTCCTACTTCGCACGGATGAACAAATTTTAGTTAACGATGAATTGATATGCAAAAAATTAAAAAAAATCAGTTTATATGTTATAGTCAGGCAATATTATCAACTGAAAAGTCAAAATATAATTTTACAATTATTTTTTTCAATCAGTTGTTAAATGTTGGTAATTTTTACTTTATGTTATTTATTTATTTATTTCATAAAAAGAAGCATGTCTTTACTCATGAATAAAAAATATTGAAAAATAAACCTATAACATGAATATGTGTTTGATAAAGTTGACGTCATAATTGCTTTAATTATTATTTATTTGTTCTTATACTATTAATTTCTATTAAACACAGAGCTTATGTGTTTTTAATTTTCTTAAATTTAACGTCCGCAAAGTAATCTGGTTATTGTTTTAGTAATGGTTCTCCATTAGTGATCGTTAATATTTTTTGTGATTTTGGCGGTGAATTAAAAAGGTTATCGCAAATACGTAAAGTCCTTCGAGTGAAACGTCCTAGCTATTGCGTTGCCAAATTTTAAATATCGCCAAAGAAGCCCTATACAAAAGTAGATTTCTAACGCGAATGCACATTTAATTTATTTTAAATGAACCGTGTTTCCAATCAACATAATGAAACTTGCATAATCAAATGTCATTTGGAATTCCCTAGCGGCTGTATATTGCGCTACTTGCTTTCGGAAAAGATTTTATATCAATCATCCTTGGCGGAAAAAAAAAAAAAAAAAAATGATTGCCAAGTTATCTCGCAAATATATTTAATTTTTTCCATAACTGATGGTTTTTAATAATGTATATTAAGGGAAAAGTCAATAATATGAAACAATATTCGTATAATATATACTATTACAAAATCTGGTGTGAAACTACCACACGACTTCCATTACTCACTATTAAACGTATTATATACATTTCTTGGAGATATTAAGTACATGCATTTTTTTTTTTTAGATTTTCCAGTAAGAGAAACTTGATACAGGTATAAAGACACATACAACAAAGTTTACATAGTGAGTTAAAAAATAAGGGGAAAAATAGATAGTTATTTTTTTAAACACGAATTACCGAGATCTAAAACTGAACTTCCTAATCAGGATGACCGTTAGTATTCCTGTAATATGCACGTAATACTTGAGAAAGGTTATCTAAATTGAATTAATGAAACAATTTTCAAGAAAATCGTTAGAGCCGTTTTTGAGATACCAACTTTTACCAAAACTTGGCATACTCAATTATTGACGGGAAAACAATAATTACATACAAAAGGATATTTAGTATTAAGTTAACATGGCGAGTTTGAAAAAAATTCGTACAGCCGTTTTTAAAGGAAGGCACTTATGAGATCTGAAATTGAGCTGTTTATAAAGGACGCCTATCAATTTTCCTGAACTAACCAATTATAGCATTCGAAAGGACATCTAATAGATTGTTTATATAGCAACTTTGAAGAAAATCGTTAGGGCTGTTTATGAGGTACGGGCTTACGGTCCCATTTCCGGTTTTCGATGACCCAGTTCCGGTTTTTCAATTTTCACCAAAATTTGAAAAAATCATCTGTACATCAGACCTGAATCAATTGTGAAGATTTGTAGTTCTATCTTTATTAATTTTGGAGATATGACACCCGGAAAATTTCACACATTCGTACACACACACACACACACACTGACCAATTGCCAAAAACTAATTTTTTGGGCTCAGGAGGCCTTAAAACATATAAATCAGGTGAAACTCTATATCAAATTTTTGGACCGAATACAATACTTCCACTACCTACGGTAGTACGGTAATTGAAGTAAAAACATAGATCTCGTATTTAATACGAAAATATACAGATTTTCGTATTACGTTTTCGATCTCGAAATACAAAAATCGCCAAGGACGACCGATATCAAATCTATGCTTTGGTTTCAATCAAAATATTGAAAATTTGAATTAAAAATGTATTTTACCAAAATTTATTATAGCCTCTAGCACTTAGAGACAGTGTAACTTTTGATTAGTATAAAAAAAGAAAGAAATAGAAATCGGCTTTTTAGTTCTAGCGATCGTTCTCTACATATACATATAAACCTTTCCTCTTTATATATTAGTATAGAGCATAGATAGATTAAATAGGTTTCTAATCAACATAATATAACTCAAATAATTAAATGCTATTTGCATTGCAGTAATGGTTGTATGCGCTATGTATATTGAGCTACTTGTCATAACTGTTAGTTGCTAAAAATAGTCGTCAAATAAATTAAAAGTTCTCAATTATTCTTTTAACAAATGCATAATGAAATGCAGAAGATATTTTTTTAATTCACTTTTTATATTATTATTCGCGAGAAAATATATTTTATTATATGTCGAAAAAGGAATTAACCCGTAAATTTTTTGGGCAACAATTATAAAATAAATAATTTAATAAAAGTTTAGAAGTAACGTTATATCATTACATTATATCATATCAAATTATATTATTAGAAAAATAAATACTTTAAATTTATAATGACGTCAGATTTAACGTGTAAGTTTAACATTTTGCAAAGCTTTATATGAATTTCAATTTAATTCACGTGCAAATATATTTCTTTTCTTTTCATGTCAAGATATTTTAAAAACAAAATGTAAATGTTTCTTTTATGTTGGCAACAGCTAATTTTTTTAATATTTCATTATTTCCATTTCTATTATGGCTTTTATGGGGATTTTAATTAAAATGCTCAGATTGTAAACTAAAATTTATTTTATCAAAATTTAATATAGCCTATGACAATCAGGGATAGTGTAGCTTTTGATCAGTGAAAGAATTTTTTAAATCGGTTCAGTAGTTTCAGAGATTACCCTCCACAAACATACAATTTTTTGCGCTTTATATAGTGATATAGATAGAATATCGAATTTGGACTTCTTGCTACTATTTATTCTTGAGATATGCTGATAATAGTCACACATACAGACATACAGACATACACACAAACACTCAAACCAACCACTTAAAACCTGATTTTTATATTCAGGAAAACTCAAAACTTGTAAATAACCTTAAAACAATAATATCTCTATCATGTCATATGGGTAAGAGCAAAAAAAAAAAACTTTCCAATACGGCTGCTGGGGGAAAAAGTGCTACGATCTCATATGACTAAAAGACTAAAAAAACTTTTATTAAGAAAATAAGACTATTGTTTTCATACAAAACTGACTACTTGATTTTTTTTTTTTTTTTTTTTTTTTTTTTTTTAAATTTAGCAACAACTTAAAAAGCTGTCATATTAAAATTGCGATAAAACGTGCTTAAGAAGCGAATACAGTGGCCGTTACTAAAAGAAAATGAACTTCGTACATCACATCAAAATATCAAATGTCATATTTAGCTTAAAAATCTATATATATATATATGTATAGCAAAGATTTTAAACTTAAAATTCAGTTATTTATCTCACTTATTTGTTTGTTTGTTTGTTTCTTTATTTTTACGGTTTTTGTATATGCAATTTATATATATATATATATATATATATATATAATATGGTTTTTCCTTTTTTCCTTCTCGCATCAAGTTAAAAAATAAATAAATAAATAAATAAATGTTTAAAATTAGGCTGAGAGAAACCATGTGAAAGAATTTTCAAGAAATAAACAGATTAACAGTTGCTTAAGGAAACTTCGCAGTTAACGCATATATTTATATGAAAGAATAAACTAAAATATCATGTCGTGCTGAAATAATTATGTTTTATAGAGATATTTTCATATTTTGTTTTGAAAACAAAAATAAGGAAGCTTCGGATTCAACCACATCCTTTTTCCTAAAATACATTTTTTTTTTTTTTTTTTGTTTTTTTTTTTTTTACACATTGTCTTCTGTATTAAAAAACCCTATAGAATAAAACTGTAAAAACTGCTTGTGATTTTTTTTTTTTTTTTTACACATTGTCTTCTGTATTAAAAAACCCTATAGAATAAAACTGTAAAAACTGCTTGTGATTTTTTTTTTTTTTTTTTTACACATTGTCTTCTGTATTAAAAAACCCTATAGAATAAAACTGTAAAAACTGCTTGTAATTTTTTTTTTTTTTTTACACATTGTCTTCTGTATTAAAAAACCCTATAGAATAAAACTGTAAAAACTGCTTGTGATTTTTTTTTTTTTTTACACATTGTCTTCTGTATTAAAAAACCCTATAGAATAAAACTGTAAAAACTGCTTGTGATTTTTTTTTTTTTTTTTTTTACACATTGTCTTCTGTATTAAAAAACCCTATAGAATAAAACTGTAAAAACTGCTTGTGATTTTTTTTTTTTTTTTACACATTGTCTTCTGTATTGAAAAACCCTATAGAATAAAACTGTAAAAACTGCTTGTGATTTTTTTTTTTTTTTACACATTGTCTTCTGTATTAAAAAACCCTATAGAATAAAACTGTAAAAACTGCTTGTGATTTTTTTTTTTTTTTTTTTTTACACATTGTCTTCTGTATTAAAAAACCCTATAGAATAAAACTGTTAAAACTGCTTGTGATTTTTTTTTTTTTTTTACACATTGTCTTCTGTATTAAAAAACCCTATAGAATAAAACTGTAAAAACTGCTTGTGATTTTTTTTTTTTACACATTGTCTTCTGTATTAAAAAACCCTATAGAATAAAACTGTAAAAACTGCTTGTGATTTTTTTTTTTTTTTTTTTACACATTGTCTTCTGTATTAAAAAACCCTATAGAATAAAACTGTAAAAACTGCTTGTGATTTTTTTTTTTTTTTTACATATTGTCTTCTGTATTAAAAAACCCTATAGAATAAAACTGTAAAAACTGCTTGTGATTTTTTTTTTTTTTTTACACATTGTCTTCTGTATTAAAAAACCCTATAGAATAAAACTGTAAAAACTGCTTGTGATTTTTTTTTTTTTTTTACACATTGTCTTCTGTATTAAAAAACCCTATAGAATAAAACTGTGAAAACTGCTTGTGATTTTTTTTTTTTTATGCAACACAATGTTGCTCTTTACTTATCCTACTTTATATATGTATTTTTCCTATTTGCTTTTTATTTGTCAAGGAACATAAGTGAGTATTATATATATGTTTTTTCAAGTTGTTGGTATATCTCTTTGATACATCACTGCAAAAAAAAAAAAAAAAAAAACTGTTACAAGTACAGGAAAAATCTAGCAGCTGGAATGCTAATATTTCTCCGTCAAATATACAGTTTAAAACCGTAAAATTGTATCACTGGCATATATTTTACACAGGAATCGTGTAAACAGAACAGGTTTTTTTTTAAAAGTACAGTTTTGTCCTGTATATTTGACGGAGTATTACTGACACCTCAGCTGCCAGATTTTTCCTGTACTTTTAACAGTTTTTTTTTTTTTTTTTTTTTTTTTTTTACAGTGATGTAGAGTTCTTCGCTACTGAAATGTCCAAGAGAAGACTAAACGATCAGATTAAAAAGCAAATATATAGATGAGTTAATAAACATGCATGATCATATTAGTGAAATTGCTGATAGAGTTTTTTTTTCTTTTCTTTTTGAGGATATATCAATTATAAATTACATTATGTACAGGGAAATTTTGAATTTTTATACATATTAATTATATGCTTACTTGAAAAAATGGTCGAATTTTGACTACTGGATGATCCTAGTTACAATTATCCGTTACACACAAAATTTAAATCCCAGAGAAATATTAGTGACAGCAGAAAAGAACGACATGTGCCTATAATAATAATAAAAACTGAGCTCCATCTATACTTTTGAATACAATGATACTGTCGAAAAATATACAAGCAGTCTCACCAACATCACAAACAGACAAAGACTTAAAACTTATAAAGTAACGTTAAGTTGCTTAACAATTCTCTTTTCGGTTTGAAGATAAAAATAAATGCAATTGCATTTTCTAAAGATGTATTTTTTTTCATTTTATTTACATTTTACTGCAATGAAGACAAATTTCAGTAGATAATAAATACTTTTAACTACTTCTTAAATGCTCTCGAAAATTTAAAAGTGAAAACATCAGATTCTTTTTTTTTTTTTAAGAAACAACCTTTAAGCTGGAAAATTCTTTTACCTTTTGACGGTTATATCTTTATATAATTAGAGAAAAGGATTGCGTTCTTTTTTCTACACTTGTTATATCGAGTGTCCTTCATAAAAGCCTTAAGTGCTCTTCTATTTGAAGTTTGTACGTGATTTTCACAAATAAGAAAAATAATTTTTTCTATCTTGAATTTACATTGTTACTCATTATTAAAATCTGGTGCAGGGTTTTTTTTTTTTTTATGTCAGATAATATCGAACAGAAAGTGTTTCGTTAGTAGTACTTAACTATATTGAAGTATATAAAGTTGTGTACGTGTGGCAGTTTGCATGGATATAAATGCTTACATTATACACACACACACACACACACACACACAAACACACACACATATATATATATATATAAATATATATATATATATATATATGGAGGAAGCAAGTATGTGTGTATGTGTGCGTGTGTGTCTACAAGCAGTATGTTTATAAGTATTTTGATAAAAGTGTACACAGATATAAAGAATAAAATAAATTTGTTAAATAAGCCGCCGAGATGTGTGTTGGTGTTGGTATTCGAGTTAAGGTCAGTTGTTTATGCTAGAGACATATTACTAAGGACGTACGTCCTCCGACGGGTCATTCTAAGAGCCTATATTCATGCGAGTAAAGAGAAAAAAACTACGAAAAACTAGAAACGGATAGGTCAACGAGCGCAACCTGGAATCAAACCCGCACTTTTCTTCTTCCAGCTTTGAGAGCAGAACATTTTGGCCACTGGTGGGGTTGTCGACCAAGGAATATGTTAAATATCTAAGTTCTTAAAATCTGTAAATACATATATATACTCTAAAACAAAAAAAGGGACGCACCAAGAAGAAGTGATGCAAACTGGACACAAATTGACATACATACAGGTTTTGATGGAATCAAGCACCAATTCATCATTATCGTCGATCCTACGTGCAACTGGTACTTCAGTGATTTCAAATACACTTAATAGGCAGTTCAGTGGAGTTGAGCTCAGTCCTTGAGATTCGGCACCATTTACCACATTGTCCAAAAATGTCGGATCGTCTTCACAACACTGCAACAGTTCTGCTCGAGAGTTTTTTCCATCTTGATTTCGACCGAGCACTCACACACTGAAAAAGGCACTGTGACTCTGCAGGAGCTCGGAGCCGACTGGAGCTGGTGGCGCTGTGTTCCCAAGACTTCACTTACCCTTCCGTGCAAGCAGCAACCCTGTGCGACGGATAGTCGCGACAAAAGGAAATGGGGCACATTACTTTCGGGACAGACCTTGTATATTGATATTTAACAAGTTTTGAAAAAAAAACTAGTCTTATGTGAAGAGTTATAGGGCAAATAACACATTTTTCTGTCATTGACAAAGAATAACTTTTTCTACATTAACCAATGGGTTGGATCCCCCGTAAGACGAAAATAAAGGCAAATCTGGAAAACTTGTATGTAAACCATGCATTATTTAATACTTGTTTAAAAATTTTTTGGCTAAAAATGTGTATTTTTTACCTAAATTACTAGCTTTAAAACGTTTTTATGTTTTCATTTCTTTAGGTAACAATTTTCGCTTTTGTTATGATAGTAACATTAAAAAAAAAAAAAAAAAAAAAAAAAATGCAAAGATTATTTTTTCAAATAAAAACTTTTAAATGTATTTTCTGCCTCCCCATCCCCCCCCCCCCAAAAAAAAAAAAAAAAAAAAAAAAGGGAGCGGAACATAATTAAACTTTAACTTATAAAAGAAATGGAGCTAAAACGTCTTTTTTCTTTCTTTTTTTAGCCTCCTTACGTTATAAATAATTCTAAAATATGAAAAGAAATATTCACTGAAAAATCTCTCTTTCTAAAATATTCTTTTGATGTTCATGTCAGAATAGGAGAAACGTTTAAATGAATAAAAAGAAAAGTACAAAAGATATCTAATGATCTCGAATTACCCATTTAAAAAGTGAATGATTTATTCTAACTTAGAGAAAAGTAATTTTTCCTTTAATTCTTTACTCATTATATTTATAATAAATGAATTCTGAAGCGCGTACATATATACCTCTTTCCATTAAAAATAAAATAATTCCATTTAATATGCTTTCTAGGATTTTATTTTATTTAAAGTATTTAAGAAACGCAATGCATACAAACTACACTTAAAAAAAAAAAAATCATGTTAAATCCATTTAAGAAGGATTATAATAAGGACAGTTATCAATTTTAAGACCTTAGCATAATGCAGTAGTTATAATAAAGCACCACAGAATATGTGTTTAAAAGTAATAAGTACAAAACTTACTTGTAAATAAGTAGTTGCATTTTATGGCGTTTATTCAAAGTTTCGTACTTGATATAATGCGGTAATGCTTTATTAGAGTGTTAACCGATTAATGACCTAAAGATGTATTACTTATGAAGATATTTTAATTAATGTAGTTGAGATACAAAAAAAAACTGATTCGGGAGACCTCAAAACGAATAAATCTGGTGAAAACTTTCGATAATATAAAAGAACTTTAAAATATCTTTCGAATGGTGTATTAAAAATAATTTAATCACAATTAGAAATTGATATACGCGTATTAGAATAAAATTTAATTTGCAATTAAAATGTAAACCTTTTGTTTATTGACGAAAATCGATGAAATTTGAACTGCAAGTTTATTTTGTGGTGTTAAGATTATATACCAAGTATTCGAAAAATTAAAGAAAATAGAAATTTGCAATTTTTTATCCCACTTAAAATACATCTGATTATCAACGGCAGGTGTTTTTTTTTTTTTTTTTTTTTTTTTTTTTTCACTTCCGAGCTGACATCTCACTTCCTTGAAGTGGTTCCCATGGTAACGAAAAGCGGCAATGAACACATTATTCAATCTCATGGAAGGTAGGTCGCCTTATTCAAATGATGCTTTAAAGCCTAAAATTAAAAAAATTACAACTCTTTCAGTTATTTAAATTTTCTCTCAATCTTTTGGGAATTCAAATGTTGAAGCGAGATCTGTATACGAAAAAAAAAAAAAAGAAATGATTTATCTCTAAACGCTTTTGAGTTATAAAATGTTTTGTGAAAAAATCGATGTTTCGTAAAATCTAAAAATATGGATCGCTAATCCGTATTTTGTAAAAATGTTTATATGGTTCGAAAGAGGATTAAATGTCCTTTCCTTATATACCAGTTGTTAAGAAATGGAACAGTTACTCGGTCGTACAGGGCGTTTCAAAAAAGACGATCGCGAAAAAGAGAAAATCTCGACCCTTTTTAAAACTTTTTTAAAAAATACAAAAAATCCGTATTAAAAAAAAAAAAAATGTATCGTAAGAATCGGTAAAAAATGCTCTTTCTCGTGGTATAGGTGTATTTTTGATATTTCCAACAGATCGGCAGCGATCGCTTTACAAAAACCCACGAAATTTCCTCTTTCTCTTTCTTCTTTTGAAGTAAGCGGTCCCGGTCGAAAATGATGACCGCCTGCTATTTTGAATCGTTTTTTCGTATGACATGGGTCGACATTTTAATTAATATCTCCGCTAATTAGGGTCGCATCGTTTAGCAAATTAGATAATGTACATCTGCGATAAATTCTCTGTCCGATTGTACCTGTTCGAAGGCCGTGCGACCATTAGCTGCGGAGCCTTTGCTGTTTCAAGCCGTTTCTCACAGACACACACAGACACACGCGCACAGATTTTAATAATATAGGAGATTTTTTTATAATTCTGTTGAAAAAAGTATATGTATATATATATATATATATATATTTATTTATTTACTCGTTTTCTTTTTATATTGTTCTAAAATTAATAAAAGTTTTTTATTTTCCCCTTCACCAGGTATTTAAGATTTATACTTACACGCTGGTTCAAAACTTTTGCAAGATTTGAAATCTTTTTTTTTTTTTTTTTTTTTTTTTTTTTCATAAAATAAATCGACCTGTTGATGCAATTTTTTAAAAATCTTTGAAGGTATAAATATCAACTACACTCTTACTTTTGCTATAGTATTTTTGGTTAAGATAATATTTAAAACCATCATCATCATCATCAACAAATTCAAGGAGTTGGCAAGGTGCCTGTTCCGGCTTCATTGGTCAATCCACCGCTTTCTCGGACGTCCTCGTTCTCTTCTGTCTTTCAGGGTGTAGTCAAAGGCGACTCTGGTAATCTTGTCAGTGGCATGCGTTGTACATGGTCTTTCCATTTAGTACGATATTCTTGTACTCTATCGCATAAATTGAATATCTTCAATTAATTTCTGATGTCTTCATTTCGGATCTTGTCGGTTATTGTGCACCGCATTATTGATCTTAGATGTCTCATTTCTGGTGCTTGAATTCTACTCAGATCCTGGCTCCTCCAGGTTCATGTCTCTGAGCCGTAGAGCAAGGTAGCCATAACTTTAAAAAGTTTAAGTTGAGTTTCTTTTCGTGCTCTCTTGAGGGTTTTGCTCAAGGTTCCGCAGATGTGTTGGAATTGTGCAATTTCTTTTGTATTTCGTTCTCATATTCATAAGTAAGATTACATCCTAGGTAGATAAAGTGTGATACATGTTCTATGACTTCATTTTTAGTGACAATTTTTGTGCAAATAGTTTCTTTAACTTTGAAAGCAAAATTTTTTTTTCTATAATCGAGATTTTCATTCCATAATCTTGACAAATTTTGTGAAGTCTATACGTCGGTCTCTGTAGATCGTCTTCACATTTCCGAATGATAGCTTGGTCATCCGCGAACAGCAGTGTGTTGATCCTAATATTTAACATACAGGGAAAAAACTAATAAAAAGAAAAGAAAGTAAAAGAAATAGTACCTGCAATGTGTGTCATCGTGTATTATTAAAAGAATGATCTAGTCCGAAATTTAAAATATGTTAGTACATATTCTGTAAACATTTTAATATATTTTTTATAAAAGTGGGATTTCAAATTAAAAAGTAATAACTTTTTAGATAAAACTAATATGGATTGCATGTTTAATATGCAATCTTTAATGAAATTTATTGCTACTTTCACACAAACTGACACAAAAATTAAGAAAAATGTAAGTATATTCTAATTACAAACAAATAAAATAGTCCTGTAATAGGAATATTGTATGAAAAATTACTTAACAGCGAAAGAGTGAACGATAAAAAACAAATATTTTATTTTTGCATTACTTTATAGCCAAATATATATTCAATGCACACGACAAGCCTTTTCAAAAATCATGAAAATTCAAAAGTATATGCGCAAAGTATTACATTTCTTTTCAGTTGTTCAATAAATTTGATTTCTTTTTTAATGACATCATCGAAATACTGCTTTCATAATAAATCAGCAGATATGGATATACATATATCTCTTTTTCTCTCTCTGCATGTATATAGATGCATATAACAAATTTAAGGATTTTAAATTCAATAATCCGTAGACTGTAAATATTATTTTAGGTTTTTTTTTTCTTTAATATATACTAAAAGGTAAAAACTTACAAATTTAATCAAATGTAAAGATAAACCATTAAAAATGTTAGCAGTTAAAATCAGTAATAAAATTTTGATCTCAAAAACATAACTCAAATTGTTAATTATTTATCAAATATTTTAAATTAGGCTAGCCTAATTATTCTTATTAGGCATTTAATTATGTTAAATCGTTAAAAAGTTTAGATGGTAGCTATACCAATTATAATAAATATTTATATTTAATTGAGGATACCGATTGATATATTAAACATGTTAAAACCCGAATAAACTACTACGTCAGAAACGCCAATAGAAAAATATTTGCGATGCATACAGCTATTTCGGTAGACTTTAGCGTACCGTCTTCAAGGGAAAAAGAATTCTGAAACTGGAGAAGTGTTCGTATATATAGGAGAGGGACCGGATTTAGTTCAACCAATAGGATTACTGGAAAGGTAGAGTGTGTGGCCAATAGGAACTTACTGTGTAAACAGTAGAAAAATTAAGAAAATGTGGACTGAATGTGAAACTTCCAACAATCAGACAAATAGGGAACAGCGAAATCAAAATTTACAAGGTTTTTAAAATTTTTATAAAAATATGAAAAGCTTCTAAGAAACCAAGCTCATGAATGGATTTAGGTCTGCAAATTATTTTAGCTGAATTAAATTTAAAATTATTTTTTTCCTCCAAGCAATGTTTAGAAATAGCCGATTTATTCGTTTCTTATTTGCGGACGTAATTCATATGTTCTTTTAGACGAAATTTAAGACTGTGTTTAGTTTGGACAATATATGATAAACCACACTGACAGGAAATACTATAAATACCCCAAGAATTATGCATATCAATAGGATCTTTTAACTGAGAAAAGGTGAGTTTATTGGAAGGCGAAAATATTATTTTAAAATGATATTGTTTGAGAATTTTAGCTATGGTTTGACTAGATTTAGGAAAATAGGGTAAGACAATACTGATATTAAAAGAGACTGATTTCAGACTTTCTTTTTTTTTTTTTTTTTTTTTCTTCATTATAAGGAAACCGCAGCTGACGTCACGCTCAGGGCAAAACACTCTATTCAAGGCAAAACATTGGTATTTCCACCAATACAGATTGTCCTTTTACCACTCGTGAGTGGGAAAGATTGATTGAAAGAGCGTTTGTTTGTAAACATGCCCTTTCCTTAGTTAAAACGTAATGTCTGTAAATTAAGAATACTTCTTGCTTGCTTTGTGCTAACAAGATAATGAATCGCACCGATGAAAATATTTAAGGTTTAAAGATATAATATTTAAAATAAATATATTTTTTTACAAGTACTATATATATATATATATATATATATATATATATATATATATATATATATATATATATATATATATTAATTAGAAATTAGAAAAGTCTAATGGTTTTCTTGATATTGAAATTTCATGAATATTTTTTAAAAACCATATAGAACATATAATTAAAGTCAAAATTAAAATACTTACTTAAAAAAATGTATTTACTGCGAGTCACTTATACTAAATATAACTTTGCCTAAAGAAAAATAAATCAGTTAAAAATAACGTGTATCAAATTATTTTCTTTTAAGAATGAAGATCTTGGATACAAAGGTTTTTAAATACAATATTGCAATACCTTTTCATAAAAGTATAATTATTATGCACTTAAAAGCATTTACGATTTAATAAAAAATAAAAACAGTTTCTTTGCACTTCATGAAAATAAATATTTATTTTAATCTAAAGGAAAAATACCTTTCATTTTGTAACAAGTTTCTAAAGCAATAACTGCATATGATCTTTAAAAAGTAAATTTATTGAATGTGAAAATTCACAATCCACTATATCAGTTTTAGAAAGTTTATGGTGATGTAATTTGCTTAAGATTTCATGAACCTCAAGTCTCTTTTAAATAATAAATTTACAAGAATATTTTTATTCATTTTAACTCGTAATGATAAAAATAAAGTTTTTTGAAAGTTTGGGAAAATCAGCTGCCTCTTTGTAAATTATATGGTAATTGAATTTAAAAATATGGAGATTCATAATATCAGGTTCTGAAACTTACTGAAACTTTTTCTGACATTGTTGCACTAGGAATTTTCATTTTAAATAAATGTATATTCAGATGAATCATTATTTTATTGTGGAAATCCTACGATTTGAATAACAAATAAAAATCTTAGTTATTTTTTCGAGATACATTCCAATGAAAAAAAAAATAAATAAAATGTATAAATGTATTGTTAAATAATCCAAAGAAATTTAATAAAATGAAGTTGTTATCTTGTAATTTAAATGATATTGAATATGTTATTTATATTTAATTCAAATGTTACAAAATATTACTTCCTTAATATGAACTGACTGAAATTTCATTTGCGAAAATAGATAACTATCTCGAACTTAATAGCAATAGTTTGTAGCTTTTCAATAAAAATCTGTGTTATTAAATTCCATAACAAATTAGATTTTTAAGCAAATATAGAATTTTGCCATACTAGATCCTTATATAAATAGGGTGTTGTGTAAGTCTGTAGACAAATTAAAAAATCCTAAAAATTAAAGAATTTGGTAGAATTGAATGCGGTTTGAGGAAAAGTTATTCTCATGAAAGGGATTTTTTGGTTTTGGTAAAGAAAAAAGAAAATTTTCGTCGATAGAGAGCGATGCCCGGGTGCGTAACGAATATTATGCATATCAGAGCCCTATAAACAACACGGTTTTACGAAAAAGAACATAAGAAATAACACCGCCTACTTCTTATTTGGCCTCTTACTTGCGCATACATGAAGTTTTAATTGCGATGTTGAACTGGTGGATAAAGCGTTATTTGTGAAGATGTTTTTTTTTTTTCCTCAGGCAAGAACCACAACCCTCCATGTTCCCATAAAAAAATTATAACTCTGGGGGTCACCGAAGCGGGAGAGCCATCCCTTCCGTGGAGGATCAAAATTGTAATGGCATGTCTCCGGACCACCTGTAGGGGGGTGACCCAGACCGTCACCAATCGCCCATTTGCGCAGCTGTAGTGTGACGTAAAACCCAACCAATCAACCAGCAAAAACCACGACACAGTGCGACGGATTGAAAATCTAGCGGGACAAAATTTTTTTAGGAATAAAATTAATTTAATTATAGCAGATATTCATTTACAGTTGTTAAATAGCCACAATATATAAAAATAAAGAACTAACCACTCGTCGCAACACTATTTTAGATGAAAATTTAGATAGTAATCATAATTACTATGTAATACACATATATTTGACAAAATTATTTCATTTATTCACTACCAGTACAAATTCCAGAGTCACCTTTTTAACTAATAAATAACAAAATTAAATTAAATAAGAAATAAAATAATAAATAATAAAAGTAAATAATAAAATAAAAATAAAAATAAATATTTCCTTAAAATGCAGATGACTGCAAATGAAAATTACTCATACAAAAATTACAAGAAACGAGGAATAAAATGAAACTAGAATAGCGCTTACAAAGATGTACAAAAGTTTTGGCATCCTAAGGATATCAAAACTTTGACTAAATTTAAAACAAATTTTAACCCAAATTTGATTTAATACTATATATATATATATATATATATATATATTAACATATGAAAATATAAACTACATACCTTTATGCAAAATATACATGCTCAAAAAAAAAAAAAAAAAAAAAAAAAAAAATTATCAGAAGCACGTATTTTCACAACACGACATGTAAAATAAAATGAATGGATATGACTGAAGACGGCCTTTATGAAAAACTAGTGGAAACTTGTTTTCGTCAAATATTCGCAAAGTAAGGCGGACGCTTATTGTTATTATATTTTGGGAAAGATTTGTCTAGGTCATCTACTTTGGTTTCGAAAGGTCAAAAATTATTATATTGAGAGTTGATTTTTAGGGTTCTGTCCCGCGAGATTGGATGTCCGTCGCACTGTGCGCCGACTGAAGCTGTAGTTAGTGGTGGTGTAACTTTTTTAGAAACTGTAATTTTCGGTGATGGCGGACACTTAGAATAGGATTTATATGACTGTAAACATTTGCATGGAAATAAATATAGTTTTTCACGGAAATGTGTGATTTACTTTCGTAC
The DNA here is from genome assembly GCA_963930645.1 of Salticus scenicus. Classification (NCBI taxonomy): domain Eukaryota; kingdom Metazoa; phylum Arthropoda; class Arachnida; order Araneae; family Salticidae; genus Salticus; species Salticus scenicus. The sequence continues at coordinate 231,659,877 of OZ005652.1, read as the reverse complement.
AGTGTCCGCTATAGACGAAAAATTTAACTATTACTTTTTATTTACAAAAAAAAAAAAAAAATCTCCGTTCACGAGAATAATTTTTTTCTGGAATTGCGGTCAATTCTATCAATCCCATCATTTTTTATGAATTTTTGAAATGTCTACAGCTTTATGGGACACCCGATATATATATATATATATATATTTATTTAAAAAAAAGTGATATTTCAGTTATTACACTTAGAAAAAAAAAAGTATAAATATGTGGTTTGTGTATTTTTGCATTGGACTAAAAATAATTTGGATTTTTTTTTTTTTTTTTTTTTTTTTTTTTTTTTTTTCTGAAGACCGAAACTATTTTCTAATAACATAATCGTTTCATGAAACAGAAAAAGCAAAATAGACTCCATCAGTTGCCAAGAGGCTCTCTGAACTTAGATACAAGGGATACCGAGTTCGAACATTGATCAAGATAGTCAGTCTAGCTTTTCGGATTTTTTCCACAGATTCCTCTGAAACTCACCTAAATAAAAACTCTGATTCTTTGAAAAAATTGCCATCGAGGGATACCGAAGGCCGGAAATCCTAGAGTTGCTTTTAATACAGTCCCTAGGGCTTTTAATAATCTATAAAATTTTGTAATAAATAAATGGTACATTGGATTCAATTAATATAAAATGGATTTTGCAAATGAAAATTTGAAAAGCCTTTTCAAATTATCATAGAGAACATATTTTCAATTAAGCAAACTAATGATAATTTTTTTATGATATTGTACGTAAAATGAATCTGCCATTATTTCATGTTCGCTGATAGGCAAACTACAAATTTTGATGTTTTGAAAATTTGTACTTGAGAGATATGAAAATTAAAGATAATTATTATTATTTATTTATTTATTTTTTTTTTTTTATGTAAAATATTAGCATAGTTTTTCTGATACTTTAAAAAACAGAAAAAAAAAAATCAATCTAATATCAATAACACAAAATGTATACAGATAGTTTTATATTAAAATATATGTTATTTACATTTTAGAATTATTATTGTAGACAGTAAGTTCAAATTATTGTTAAATTTAAACATTTGTTCTTTAAAGTATCCTATGAAAACGAGCGTTAAAACTTAAATACAACCGAATTTTGAAACTCCTTCATCCTTAAACTTATTTATTGTTTTATTCTTGCAATCATTATTTAAAGTAATCAAGAATTCAAATCTAAATAAACATTTCAAAATAAATTGAGCAAACTTTGTAGTTCGGGACAACAAACCCAATAAACATATCTTCAAAGTATTTGGTTATAAATGTCATATTATTTAACTTGCTTGGATAGCTTCTATCATAAAATAGAACAGTTTCCATGGAAACTGGAGTAAATGTCACAGTTGTTTGATTTCAGACCATAAATCGACGAAAAATTCAGGAGAATTAAAATGTTAAAGATTTTAAACTTGTTTTGATGTTACGTTTATCTTGCATTAAAAGGCATTTTATTTTATGGTAAAGAGAGCTAAATTCCATGAGATTTTTTTTTTTCAAACTTTAAATCTAAATTAAAATATTTTTGTATTATTAAACTGTGTAAAAATGTTTTATGAGATTTTTATTAGAAGCTTTTTATGTGAAATTGAATTTGTCATTGTGTCTTCGTGTCACGCTAATAAACAAGGCTCCTCCATTTTAAAATAAATATAAGGTGCTCAATTTGTCACACCATGGCTTAGTTGGTTAGAGCGGCACGTTAGTAACGCGTTGGTCGAGAGTTCGATCCCCGAAGGTCCGACGTGTTAATTTTTTGCAAATAATTAATAGAAAAAATGTCAATTGATAAAAGGAAAAAAAATTGACTACACAGTATCCTAGGATTTTTCAAGAGTTTTTTTAAGAAGTTTATTATTTTTTTTTTTTAGGTATTAGGAAACGCAAAATATTTTAGATATTTAAAAAGCAAAAAATAAAAAGTTTTAAGTAAAAAATACATAAATAAATATTTTTAGAAGCTTTATATATATATTATATATTATTATATGAAATAGGATTTGTCATCGCGTTTTCTGTCACGTTAAAAAACAGCACGCTTCTACTTAAAAAATAAAAAATAAAAAATAAATAAAATAAATAAATAAAATAAATAAACAAAATAAATAAATAAATAAATAAAAATAATGTAAACAATTCATTGTATCTTTTAATGGTTCAGTTGGTTAGAGCGTCATGTTGAAAACGCGAGAGTCGTGTGCTCGACCCTCGCCGGCCGGAGGCGTTAATTTTTGTAAATAATTAATAGAAAAGATGTCAATTGATAAAAGAAAATATTTCGTTGTGTACACAGTATCCTAATAATTTTTGAAGAGTTTTTTAAACAGCTTATTATCTAGTTACTAAAAAGCACAAAATAAAAATTTAAGCAAAAATAAATAAATTTTTTAGAAGCTTTTATGTCATCGCATCTTCGTGTCACGCTAAAAAACAAGCCACTTCCACTTTAAAGTAAATGTAAGCAAACTTTTACATCGCCCGTTAGCTCAGTCGGTTAGAGCGTCATGTTGTTGGCCGAGGTGTTCATTTTGCAGATAATTAATGCAAAAGACGTTATTTGTAAAGAGAAAACCTTTCATGGTCTACGCAATAATCTAAGAAATTTTGATTAGTTTTATTAATTTTTTTTTAGTTAATAAAAAGCACAAAGTAAAAATGTAAGTAAAATAAATAAATAAATAAATAAATAACTGCTAAAAGCTTTTTATTGTGGATCCCTAAAAAGCATAAAATAAAATTTTATTCTTCCGACTCATGCTATAAAAATAAATAAACAAATAAATAAAAAATAAATAAATAAATGTTTCAACAATAAGAAAATTTTGAAGAAAAATATAGATATTTCAATTTGTGATGCATGAAATTTTTTAAATATTCAAAATATTTTAAAAAGCATTCAAAAACCATAGTTTTTTTTTTTTTTTTTTTTTTGTATTTGTTGGAATTTTGTAGCATGTTCCGTGACTTTCCTTGAATTTTCTTTGACTTTTGGTTAGAGCGTCTTGCTGATAACGCGATGGTCATGGATTCGATCCTCGAAGTGCGATGTGCTATTTTTATTTTATTTTTTTGTTTTATTTATTTATTTATCTTTTGCAGATAATTAAAAGAAAAGATGTCAGTTGATAAAAGAAAATTTTTAGTTGTCTGCATAATATCCTAACACTAAGAAATGTTGATTAGTTTTTTAAGAAGCTTTTTTTTTTTTTTAATAACTAAAAACCACAAAATAAAAATGTAAGTAAAAAAAAAGATTTTTTAAAATTAGAAGCTTTTTTTTGTGAAGCCCTAAAATTCACAAAACAAAAATTTATTGTGGCAGACATTCTATAATGAAATGAATGTTTTAACACTAAGAAAATTTTAGAGAAAAATGTAGATATTTCACTTTTGCAAAAGATGAAAATTTTCAAACAATAAAAATATTTTAAAAAGCTTTCGAGACCTTTGAAATATATGGGTTAATGAATAATAATTATACAAAAAACTAACAACTAAGAATATTGGTCTCTAATGTTTTAAAACATATTTTGAATATTTAAAAATTTTCATCTTTTGCAAAAGTGCAATATCTATAATTTTCTCTAAAAGTTTCTTAGTGTTAAAACTTTCATTTCATTATCGAATGTCTTTGCCACAATAAATTTTATTTTGTGCTTTTAAGGGCTTCGCAATAAAAAAGCTTCTAATTAAATATGTATATATATATGTTTTTGTACTTAAAATTTTATTTTTATAATCAAGACATAATTGTAGTATTCGTAATTTCATAAATTTGCAAATTTAATCAAAGTACCATTCGTAATGATTTATTTTTGATAACATTTCGAAATTTTAACAGATTCATTTTTTTATTTTCTTCATATAAACTAATTCTAAATTAATTTATTGTGTTAGACTACATTATTCTAAAACAACCTGGCATGCTACTCATATTACTTCATTTTCTCCTGCTAGTTTTAGAAACTGCTTAATATAATAAATCATATATTTCTGTGTGATGGGGCTACGTTCTCCTCAACCTCACTTTTTTTTTATCGTATCGACATTCATTAAATATTTAGAGATATTGTTAAATTATATATATATATATATGTGTGTGTGTGTGTGTGTGTATGTGAGAGAGAGAGAGAGAGAGAGAGAGAGAAAGAGAGAGAGAATGAAATTTGAGATAAACGAGCTTTTTAGAATAGAGAACTGAAAGTAGATATCTCGTGAATACATTGAAAATAAACTTTGAATTGACATCCATGGTTCAGGAGATTCACCAACACATTGTGTGATCGTGGGTTTCTTAAGTTGAACAACAACAACAACAAAAAAAAAAAAATTCGAAAATCTGACTTCGCTGTGCACAATGACCCTTCGGGGGCACCTTTGTGTTAAATCACGTGACTGTCCGAGCTACCGTTTATGAGAACAGTGAAATATACATATACATATACAAATTAAGATTTTGCCTACATTTAAAGCACATGCTGAATCATCTGTCAATATTTATCGCCATGACGTACCATGCGCCTGCTCTAATTGCAAGCTAAATGGAATGATGTGACATATGTTGTATTTCTAAATGAAAAACTCTTGTAGGGTCAATTCTACCCTTGGACGAGAGAGAGTATTTCTCCTACGGATTCTACCCACGGATCTATCACAGGGCTTTCATTATCAGAGCGCATTTTCTGGGAATTCAATGTTTTGCTGATTCTTCGTGAGCTTACATTTATCACTGTCGAGTGAGGTGAATGGGGGAAATTAGAAAGAAGAAGAAAAATAAAATATACAGACACGACATTATTTCATTATTTAAAACATGAAAATCTGACATTGAGTGATTTTAATTTAGTGCCAGAGGCCTACTGCTAAACTTGTTATTATCGACAAATTCTTCTTTAGTTAATTCGTGACGATCTAAATTCCATGATAAGGTTGTCATTAAATCAAACCAATGTTGAAAATTCTTGTTTTTTTTTTTTTTTTTTTTTTTTTTTTCTTCTTCTTCTACTAAATTTATTTCAAAAATTTGTATTCAGAACTACAATAAACGAGTCCAATTTTCAAATTTAAGTTTTTATATTTGTATCTCCTTGATATTATTTTCAGATTTGAAAAATGTTTAAATAAATTTTCGAAGGAAAGGTTAAATCAGCACCCATCCAACCAAATAAATACGAATGTATTTTTTAATTCCTAATAAATAAGGACTATAAATAAAATACCAAAGATAAACAAAGTTATTTCTACAATTTTCAAATCATACACAAATGCCTTCAACATAAAGGCTGTTCCCAGAAAATGGAGACAGTTGGTTACCTTTCGAGAACCACTCCATCGCCAATTTCCCATAAGTTAGGACTAGTTAGATACAAAACCCAATCGGTGCATAAATAAAAGTACTCTAAAAGAATTACTCAAATACCTGTTCCGGTACTATTGTGTATTTGTCCCAGACCGTAACTAAATGCCAGTTATGTAGAACTATGCGACATTAAACAATCCAACTCATAAACGAACTTTAGAAATTTTCAAAAATATTAAATATCACATCCCAAGGTCAAGATTGCCCATTACGCAGCACTAGTGAAATTTAAAAAACATTAAACCAACCAAAGGTCATGTTCCAGACCGTCGCAAATGCCCATACTGCAGGACTAGTAAGGAGTAAAATCCACTCAGCCGATAAATAAAGATACTCTAAGAATTTTCAACATACAGTGTGAGTTTGACATAATCTGCAAAACGAAAGAGGTGATAGAACAGCCCATGGGGAGCATAAAACACCATAGAAACCCTGTCCTATCTTCAACCGTTTCCGAGTTATGGTAGATAGAAGAAAAATCTGTTTTTTTTTCCTCCCGTCTGAAAAAACACAAATTTATGAGCTTCCTGAATGCCTTACGCTCAAAATAAGCATATATTTGGAAAGAGCAGAAAAAATCCTATCGGGTGACACTATTTACATCAGGATACCTTAATCTGACGGCGAGCTACAAGCATTAAAACATTGGCGAAGTTTAAAATCGAGTTGTCGCCAAATTCTTTAACCGGCAATTCTTCAAACACCGTTCAAGCTACAATCTGTCAAATTTACCAAAAACTTCTCCATTCCACAAGCTTTAGAATGAGCTCACAATAAACCATATCGGTGTTCTAGTTCAGGATAAATTTAGACTTTTGTTTAAAAAAACATTCATCATTGAACTCGACGTTCGTCGAGAAGGAGACTAACGGATGCCATGGTCGTTCCTGATTTCATGTCCGCCTTCAGCCCGCTGTTTTGTCAGATGCAAAAAAGAAAGTTTATTATTTTATTATTATTAAATATTTCGATAATTATTATTATTTTTTTATTAAGGCTGTACATCAGTCAAAAATGAAGTTTTTCAAATTCTGTTTTTTGAATATTACTCTTTGAACGGGTTGCCTTTTAGATTAGTGAGCAATTTTTTGAAAAAATTAATTTAAATATTTTATTTCAATTAGTAAATTATGGACTCTAAGTTTGGATCTCTAAGTGAAATATTTTTTTTTTTTCGAAAAATTGTTTACTAAGCTAAAAGACGACCTGTTCAAAAAGTAATATTCAAAAAACAGAATTCGAAAAAGTTCATTTTTTAATAAAATATTTTTATAAAACGAAGCGACATTGGATAACATGTGAAAGGAGAAAGGGTGCTATCTAACTGATGTAAAATAAAGTTTTATCTTCAATAATTTAACAGTGACAGTTTCTTTATAGAATTATATAATATTGAATAGTTTATTACTTTTTTTATGTAGCATTTACTTTTTCTCTTTCCATTTATATATTTATTTATTTTTTAAAGCCATACATGTTAAATAAAATTGGTTTAAATGCAAAATGAGTTACTTTAAGTAACAAAATGAAAATTTAACATAATTTTGTTTAAATAATATAATTTTTATACTGACAATGTATACATACACACACACACACACACACACATATATATATATATAATATATAGTTCAAATTTCAATTATTGTGAAACTATTACGAATGTGAATTGAACATATATATTTAAAAGATATTGTAATGATTTGGTAAGCAGATACAAAAATAACAATGACAAGTAACTGACATTTAGGATGCATATAAGAGTTTTAAGTAAAAAATATTACTCTCTACGGCCAAAAAAGGTGTATTCAATGGCAAGTCTGAACTATTTATAATGGCAATTCTGAACTATTTAAAATGATTTTCATTTTTATTTAATACCTACATCATAAGACAATTTTTCTTAAGCTTTATTTTTAGTAGACTTATGAATTTTGATATATTTGGTACAAATAAAACATAGATCACATATTAGCTGTGTTAAAATGTGATTTTAAAATAATTAAAGCTTAAAATGGTAAGAATAGTGGATAAACTATACAGAGGTTTACTAAAAAGCAATAATATAAGTTATAAGAAACACAAAAACAATTAATTCACTTTTATGCTTTTTTTTAATGATAAAGGTTTGATAATAATATACCAGAAAATACATGGAAAACACTCTATACTTGTATACTTTAAAATTCGTGTGCATATGTCTTTAAAAAATAACAAATGTCTATTTTTTCCTGCCTTGAAAGAAATATCGCAATATATCACTAATACCGATATTAACTTGGTGATATATCGCGATATTTAATTTCTGATATCGTCCAGCACTAGACCCCAGATATTCAAAAAGCGTACACAATATTTTCAGAAAGTGAGGGGTTTTGTTTTCGATATAAAATGAAGGAATTTAACGTGAAAAACGAAATACAACATAAAAAATATCACATTTATAACGCTAATGCTTTAGATAAAGGACCCTACCCCAACCCTAAAATCAAATAAATAAATAAATAAAAAATAAATAAATAAAGTACGCGATGAAATAATTTAATTGTCTTAATTGCGCTTAGTATTTTTTAATTTTCCGCAAAGTATTATTATTTTTATAGTGAGTGTTTTGATGTTAACCTGTGTAATGTTTAAAAGCATTTGGACATTCAGAAGTGAATAATAATCGTATGACAAAATAAATAAATAAATAATAATAATAATAATAAAAAAAAATGTTAATGTAAACAAGATTTTCGCTGGAATATTTTATGTTTCACGTTTCAAAATAGCGTATTTAATTTTCTATAATTTATGTTCTTTTGCTTTAAAGAATAAGAACTGTAGTTATGATTAAAAAAAAAAAAAAAAAAAAAACAGTAGCATCTCAATGCAACGTAACAGTTATAGACTATTTTAAATATTTGAGAGAAAATAAATATATATATTTTAAAAATTATAATTATTTTATATGCAAGATAAAAGTTTTGAATTTATTTGAAAATAAAAGCATTAATCTATCATTGTACTCCAAACGATCAACTTGTTGGAAAAAATATAGGTCAAATAAAATTAAACTTATTTTTCAGAGTATTAAACTGAACAATTGAACTACATTTGCGTTGAATACACGTAATTTTCAATGGATATTTATTTCATTTGTTTTCAGTTTAAGTCTGGAGGAGTCTTAATCATATACTGCCGAGGGAATGAAAAGTTATTGAAAGATTTGTAATTTTAACTAAGTCATTGTTTTTTAAATCTAACTGCATTTAAAGTAGCATGATGTCATTCACCCTAAGATTTATAATTTTTTAGTGCTTTAATATCCCCCCACCACACACCATAGTTAATCTCCGATCGTCTTCTCAATTATTTTAAGAAAGGACAAAAAACGTACATCAATTTTAATATTTGTAAAGAAAAATACACTTTCGTATGTGTTGATTTTGTTAAAATGACGAATCGCGAAAAATATTTCACGACTTTGAAAATGAGATATAATTGTTCACGGTATCCCAGAAATGTATACTCGTCCAATGAAATCGAAATATTATAATAATAAAAAAATAGGTCACGTTACCTATTTTTTTATTATTATTGATTTAAGGTAGATTTTTTTTCTTATAAATCAATTTTTTTTATAAGCAAAATAAATGGGTATTGTTGTATTTCATGTCTTAATCTTGTAGAGGCTAAATGCCATCGGTGGTAAAGTTTATGTTATTTCAACGTTCTTGGTCGAGCTGAAATTTTCTCTGGTAATATAGATATAACCCCTTCTTCTAATGCGTTTATCTTTTGATAAACATTTACAAAGGCCACTAGAGCTTAGACACTTTTAAGCTGTATTCTTCAGTTTCTCTTTCTTAAAATAAATAAATAAATAAAATATCGTTGTGCAGCAGTTCCAGAACAATGCTTGTTTTTATTAGCTTCTGTCGGAATTTTGATAAGCCAGTCAGCTACAATTGCAAATGGCCTCTAATCAGTGTAAACTTTCCAATGGTCTGTTTAATGGCGATGAATATGCATAAGATATGTGAGCCAACGGTGAGCCAAAGATTGCGCTACTGCATTTTAAATCATTTATCTGCTGCAAACGTGACAGAATTCGAAGAGATTTCCTTAATCGGCTGACATTGTACGAACATGCTTTGGTTTTAATTCAGGGGAGAGGTTGTTCCAATTAATTTCTGGGTAAGAAGATATTTTAATTTACATGCATTTAAATTCTTAGAAATTCGGGTTATGATATGTTTTCTGAAATCTTATTTCTTTCTCTTTAACCGCATTAACTTACTTTCTTTTAAATATATCAAATTACAGTTTAATCAATTTACAGTTTTATCGTGAAATGACAATTATATGCATGTCATCAAGATGGCCTGAAGCAGCCACCTTGAGTACACGTTCGCCAGCTTAGGAAACATGTACTAAGGGTAATTTTCAAAATTTTCCATTCAAAAAAAAAAAAAAACTTATTATCATTATGTCTCCAACAATTTCCACACTATTGAGGACACTTAAGAGGTCGGTAGCTCCCAGAAGAAAAGCCCTGAACTAGTTTGCAAAAAAGTGGTTGAAAGTCGTTTTGTTTCAAAAGAGCATAATAGTCAACAATATAATAAGAAAATCAAAAATTAATTCAGTGCACTGTTAAAAAAGGCTGTAAAGATCTGATACTGCAGGCCTCGCAGCGTTCCTAAAATTTTATGCTCATTTTATTAAATTGTCACTACTATCTTAAAACAATACTTTTGTAAATAACTTTTTATAATTTTATAATTTCAATATTTGAGAAAAATAAGTCTGTGATCGAGTATTTAAAGCTATCGATATGTACAAGAAAACAGTCGGGGATTCACTAAATAACAGAATGTCATATTTCTTTTGCACTCTCTGCATGGAATCCAAAAAAAAAAAAAAAAAAAAAGTTATATTTTTGCTAATGTTTATTATATTTTTCCCTTGTAATTAAATACTTTTGAAAGTAAAAATAGTTTGCCGAGTTTTTTTCTTCTTTTTTTTTTTTTTTTTTTTTACATTTAGAAGGGATTTTAATATTTGGGCCGCTGTTGGAACACTGTGCACCAAAGGTGGACCACAAGTTACAATTTTGAAATTGTGTTATAAAAATAACTATACTATATTTTACAAAGAAAGTTAAACTTGATATGTATAGGAGATAAGTGTAGCAATTCACTAAAGAAAAAAGAAAGAAAGTGAGTAAAATGTCCAGGCACAATCGTTTAAGCAGAAAAATATGAAATATCTTCAGAGCTTAACTATGACCATTTTTGACTCGCCTATCTTTTATTAAACTTATTATATATATATATATATATATATATATATATATATATATATATATATATATATATATATATATATATACTTATTATATATATATATGTTATATTCTTAAGAATAATAGCTTAATATTTCGGGGTAACGCTGAAAACTGATGGCATAGCTATAAAGATGTATTTGAATAAAGCATATTAATTTAATTTGGTGAATAAATATGCATGTATATAAAGATATCTTGAATTGAAAATTAGACAGAAAAATATAATGTCTTAAAAAAAAAAAAAATAGATAAATAAATAAATAAAAAATGGACAACATACTTATTTACATATTCATTTAAGTAAATATAAGAAAAATAATTTTCAAAAATGTAAAATATACAGGTATGAACATTAACTTTAAACAAAACTATTCTTCAATGAGGCAAAATTTATAAATGTACAACCCATTACTTCTAATTAGAAAATAATACAATTTAAATGTGTGAAAAATATAGATGAAATTAATTTAAGCGATTCTAGCCCCAAAACTAGAATTTTGTTTACGTTTATTTCAACAACTTTTTCACTGAGCTTTAAAAATCTTCATCTGAATAACAGAACATATTTAAATTAAATTTTATCTCTCTCTTTCTCCATTTCTTTCTTTCTTTCTTTCTTTCTTTCTTTCTATCTTTCTTTTTCTTTTCTTTTCTTTTTTTTTGTGAGTATAATTTTAAATAAAGTTGAGTTGCAACGAATGATAGTTTATATATATATATATATATATATATATATATAATTTTTAATATTTTACTCAAACAAACAAACAAATAAAAAATGGTGTTTAAGAGACATGTATATGCAAATGCATGCATGCGCACCAAATTTCGTTTGAATAGAGATATATTATTTATATTAAAATTACAGTTTAATGTCATCTTCTTAATGATAAATGTCAAAGATTCCCGGGGATAATGCTGAAAACTGATGTCAAAGCTACAACCAAGTATTGGAATAAAAAAAAAAAATTAAAAAATGCAATTTTATCCACGATTTCTATGCGTGCAATTTAAAAGGAAAAAAAAAAATGAATAAAAAAGATAACTTGCGAAAAACTTTATATCAAAATTTTATGAATATAATTAGATAAAAATATATCCGTATAATGGATAATTTTGTTGAATATTTTGGAAGTTTAGTTCATTCGTTTAAAGGATAAGTTAAACATACAAAATTCTTTTGATGCATTTACAGAAGTATCTTATTTAAAATATTCAGTATAGTATGTAACTATAGTTGTTATCATCGAAGAAAAAAAAGCTTGAATAACGTGATAAGTTTTCCCAATTTATTAATCTGTAAATCAAAATTTGAAATTAAAAAAAGAAACAATTTTTATTTTTAGAATACACTTTTTTCGTTGTTATACAGGAATTTTATACGTGAAGCTAAAGAATAATAATAATAAATTAAATATGTAAAACTAAACTAGTTTTCGAGAAATCAATAAGACAAATAATTAAATATTCATGTAGCATGACTTAAAATAAAATATTTTGATGTCACTTTTAACTTATTGTAGCTGTTTGAACTCTAAAACATGTAAATGATACAACAGATTTCATTAAATATTATTATATAAACCATTGCTTAGTGATTTGAACTGGCAAGGAGAAATAAATTTGGAACTACATTTACAAAAATCGAGCGCTAGACGAACACCTAACAACTAGCTTATTATAAAATTAGATTTTCGCGCGAAAATCGAAACTTCATAAGTATGATGTAAAAGTGCTGCATAACAGCTCGCATCACCACACACTACTTGTATTAGTGCATAAATTTCGGCTAACATGCCATTAAGGAAAATTGACTATCTGGCTTATCTATCTTACGACCCTCTAAAACAGAAGGTAAGTTTTTAGTTTTCACGTGACTCAATAATTGTCAAAAACCTTCAATATTACATGACGTTTCCTTCTTTTAAAAAATGAAATCTATACAGAAATTGTAAATTCATGCATGCTCAGATGTTATGCATGATTTACAAACGCATATTTTGAACAATTAGTAAATTATGTCCTTTTTTGTATAGTAGCAAACCCGTGAGAAATTTTCGCACTTTATTTCTTGTCTTATTTACCTGTAAAATTTGAAAGTCACATATATTATACCAATTTCACAACCTAATTAAAATTTAAATTTTTCAGAAGCTATATTATTTGTCAAGTTAATATTGTGCAAATAGGGAGAACAAAATCATTCAAAGTAAGGTTTCAAAATAAAATTCATGGTCTACTACCAAGTTTTCATACGTCCGCAGGCAGAACATTTAGTATTGGACTCCCCTAACGATTTTTCAGTTTTTGTCGACATATTGGCGATGTCTTTTTATTTATTATTTTTATTATTTTTATTATTATTTTTTTTTTTTGGGGGGGGGGGGGGGGGGCATAATATTAAAAAAAAAAAAAAAAAAAAAAAAAAAAACTAATTTCTATCTTGATTATGCTTTTTATGAATACGTTTTTTAGTCAGTTCAGGATAATAATTCATATTCTGTATATAGCATTAAACTATTGCTAGGTTTAAAATGACGCCTGCAAAGATTCCGAAAACGCAACTTTGAAAAATACATTTTCCATAAAATAATGTCATCTTTTTTTTTTATTATTATTATTATTAGATATTAGATTATTGAGCTGAGTCTGCGTACTTAAATTTTGTCCATTTATAAATGTTATTTTCTATCCTCGCATATTTTGTTAATTACCTCACTATGGTATCGTTTTGACAAAATATAATCGTAACTGGTCCACGTTAGAGGAATATTATATAGATTTTTAAACTTTGGATATGTAAAGGCGTAGGTTACCCTTATGTTTTTCAGAAAAAAAATTCGTCATGAGAATATATAGGAGAAAACAATAACTTCAGTAGAAATTGCACTATTTAGTATGAACCTGCATGAGTAAAAGTGTTAAAAAGTTTGTAACTCTAGTAAATGTTTAAATAGATTTCACATAATACTCTGTCCAGGGTCTTTATCAACAGTAGTACAGTCTTCTGTGTTTCTTCGAACAGTATTCATTGGACAAAGAAAAGTTATTGAACTCTTTGACATATTTCATTTTATACATTTTACACCAAAGACTTTTAAATGACTAACACTTATATGAGTTACTATATCTAGAGAAATAATCATTAGTTGACTATTTTTGTGTGTGTAGTAGTGACTTGGTCTATATTTAAGAATATAACTTTAAGTCATATTTTTTCCGTATCTTTAAAAATATATAACAGTGGTTAATAATCTATATTAGTTAAGTATTCTTTCTAGACAACAGTAATTTTTCTAACTCGAGATATCATAATTTAAAATCTGAATAATTAGAAGAAAATGTTTAACTTAATATTTTGGGTAAACATTTCTTAGTTTGCTTTTAGTATAAAAAGTTTTCCAATTTTAACTTTAAAGTGGCATATTGCATATTTGAAGAGATCGTTAATTAACTGGAAGTTAAACATCTGTTAACTTTAAAAGAATCTCACATTTATTTCAGATTCCCAACATCATTAGGGAAAACTGCACTTTCAAAAATTTCCTCTGATACTTCATTAAGTATTATCCTCTTTTTTAAACAAAAAATCTCCTGAAAGTGTAGCTCATTAATTTAAGAATATTTGTTATCAATTGTAATTTTTAAATTAAGATTTAAAGTCTTAATATTTATCGAAGTGAAACAACCTCTTATAAAAATATGCTGATTTTGTTGATTACTTCTAAAAACTGTTTTTTATTTAGGAAGGATTTAAAAAATTTAGCAATAAACAACATCTTTATTTACATTATTATTATTTCATTTTAATTTTAAATTCTTCTAGGTTTTCTAAACTGTTATTTCTAGCAAATTAGGAAAGTTGATTCCTACATGAATAAAAGAAAATTTTAAAAATCAAACATTGCAAGTGTAATTCTTTTTATAAAACAATATTTAATTTAAAAATTAACTACTATTAAAGAATTAAAAAAAAAAAATACTTATAGCTGATTAATATCAAAATTATCCCAATACACAGTCAGAAATCCACAATTTTTGAAACCAGAAATTGTATAAATTTAAGATTATTTTGTTTTTTTATTTTTACCATTCATAACTGGAACGGTAGTGCCCCAATGCATTAAAATGTAAATTTGATCGTACCGACTGAGATGTGTCAAATTTGTTTGCAGACAGTGTACTATATAATACAAATACTAATTTTTTATATTATACTTAAACATATTTAATTTTTGAAAAATTTAATTTTAAAAATATTTATCTAAAATATAATAATAAATAATGATGCTGTTTGATTTAAAGTATTTTTAATATCCCTGCGCGCCTATAAAATCAATGATTTGGCTATAATTGGAATAACCAACGCTAATTTAAAAAGTTATATGGGTATAAACATGGCACAAATTTTAACAAATGCAAATTAATAAAATTTCAATTAAAGAGTAATGGCAATAAATTGAATAATTTAAACAATATTTCTCTGACGTGGACCAGTTGCGATAAAATTTTGAAGAAACGATACTATAGTGGCTTAATAAAATACGCGAGAATAAAAAAATAATACATAAAAAATATTTAAGTACGCGGAATCCGTTCAGTGATTTAATAAAAAGAAAATGATGATATTTGTCTGATACGATCATGTTATTTAAAAATCTATTACCAAAAGTTGCATCTTTATAACTTTTGAAGCGTCATTTTAACCCTATAATGCTGAGTCTATCCTTTCGGCAACATATCCTTTTTTTTTTCCTTTTGAAATATTATTAGAATAATACTGAAGCTCTAATGCGTGCTGTTTTTCAATTGGCAACAATTTGCTTTTTAGCTGTAAACAATAGATAAAATAAAGTAGGATTTTTTAAAGTATTTTTCCATGATTTATTTAAGACAGGAAACAGTAAAACATTTTAAAAATTATATTAAAGTAATCAAGCAGTTAAGGGTTAAACCTAGCAATATTTTAAAGATATAAACAAAATTGAACTTTTGTTATAAATTGACTAAAAAACTGAATAATAAAATATATAATAAAAATAGGTACAAAGTTTATGTTTAACAAAAAATTATGCCAAAATGAATAAATTAAAAATTCAATTAAAATGCATCTCGCCGATATGGCGACAAAAATGTAAATGTCACCATAGGGGTACTATACTGTCCTGCCTAGGTGTGAAATCTGGGTGCTCAAACATGATTTTTTTTTTTTTTTAACTTTTCTTTAAATGGTTACGTTTTACTACCATTAGCGTTTAATCCCAGCACAAAAACTAATTATAATTTGTCTTCTCATAATTTAAAATTTAAATGAGGTGGTGAAATTGATATAAGACCTACAATTTTCAAATTTCATATGTATACCTTTGAAATAAAAATGAAACAAATGCTAAAATTTCGCGTGGGTTTGCTAGTTTACAAATATTTTGATAATTCTATTGATTGCTCTGTATTCTAGTAAGTCATAATAATGTGTTCCTACAAGAAACATTTTAGTTTCACTTTTATACTATAGGTTATAGGGAACTGAGAAATACGTAAATAATTCAAATTATTATTATTATTATTATTACTAATTTTTTTTGAAACACTTGCATATGTTTAGATATACACTGATGTAAAAAAAAATCCCAACAACAAGAAAAAAATATTGTACAGTAATGAAATTTCAGCAATACATTTGTCTAGGTAACATATTTAATTGATTAAAGTTTCAAGATCACAGGTAGAGTCATTGGCGAGAAGAGCCATTTCAAATGTGAAATGTTGGTGCATTAGTAACCGGTGTAACTGCCAGAATTTTGAATGCAAGCATGCAAACGTGCATGCATTATGTCGTACAGGTGTCGGATATCAGTTTGTGGGATGGAGTTCCATGCCTGTTGCACTTGGGCGGTCAATGCAGGGACGGTTAATGCTGGTTGTGGATGACACTGGAGTTGTCGTCCAATGATGTCCCATACGTGCTCGATTGGAGAAAGATCTGGTGATCTAGCAGGCCAAGGCAACATGTCGACACTCTGTAGAGCATGTTGGGTTACAACAGCGGTATGAGGGCGAGCGTTATCCTGTTGGAAAACACCCCCTTGAATGCTGTTCATGAATGGCAGCACAACAGGTTGTATCACTAGACTGACGTACAAATTTGCAGTCAGGGTGCGTGGGATAACCACGAGAGTGCTCCTGCTGTCATGCGAAATTGCTCCCCAAACCAAACTCCAGGAGTAGGCCCTGTGTGTCTAGGCCGCAGACAGGTCGCTAGCAGGCGTTCACCTGGCCTCCTTCTAACCAACACACGGCTATCACTGCGACCAAGGCAGAACCGGCTTTCATCAGAAAACACAACAGATCGCCACTCCGTCCTCCAATGAGCTCTAGCTTGACACCACTCACGTCGCAAACGGCAGTGGTTTGGAGTCAGTGAAATGCACGCTACAGGGCGTCTGGCTCGGAGCTGTCCTTGAAGTAACCGATTTGTAACAGTTCGTTGTGTCACTGTGGTGCCCACTGCAGCTCGAATTTCAGCTGCAGACGCAGTGCGATTAGCCACAGCCATACGCCGAACACGGCGGTCTTCCCTCTCAGTAGTGCCACGTGGCCGCCCGGAACCCGGTCTTCTTGAGGCAGTACGTTCCCTTGACCACTGCTGCCAACACTCATGCACAGTGGATACATTCCTGCCAAGTCTTTCTGCAATATCGCGGAAAGAAAACCCACCTTCTCGTAGCCTTACTACACGACCTCGTTCAAACTCAGTGAGCTGTTGATAATGGCTTCTTCGTCTTCTTAGAGGCATCCTTGCCTAACATTAACCCACTACGTCAAATCTCAACTGCAAATAACGATCACGAACCTTACAGCGCTTATTTAAAGCAAACCTCATTTGCATGTTCATAGTGTCGCTACGAGCGCCACACTTATGCGCGTAGCTCGAAATTTGAATCGACGTCATCTTTCAGATGTATAAACACGCCTACCAAATTTCGTTTATCTAGCACAGCTCCTTCCTGGTGTTGGTATTTTTTTTTTCTATCAGTGTATGTGGATTCCAAAAATAAAATAAATTATGTAGTACTCGTTTATGGAGTAATCAGTTTCTTAGTTTGTTATTTGATTAACTCATTATTTGTTATTTTCTATAAGCATTACCTACGTAGTAAATACTCGCAGAAAGGTCGGGTAAATATTAAAAATATCAATTATAATGCAGAAGATATATTTGTTTGAAAAATTATAATTTGAAAATTTCGCAAGAAATTCGAAATTTACGACATTCTGGGGACGATATTTACTACTCTTTTTGGAGAATAAAGAGAAATTAAATGGCACGATCGTGTATTATGCGAAGTATTTTCATAAGGATGTATTTTCCGAAGTATTTTCATAAGTTTCATAAGGAGAATCATAAAGATGTTGAGTTGATTTTAAAATATTAGTTTTAATACTGATATAGACGTGAATATGTATGAGAACATTATACTTTTATAACTTCGTAAATTATTTGAAATTTGCGACTTTCTTAATTTGGGAGAATAGGGATAAATTTCGCATAAAATGTGCATTATGAAGAAGAATTTCCTAGTAAGTAGTCGGATTAGTTCAAAAGTATCTTTTACGATAATGCTCTGAAAGTTACTGAACATTTTACTTTTAAAGCTTTTTAAGATATTCGAAAGTAAATAATTCTATAAAATATATAAAAGAGCAGTGTATCACATACACTTGTTTAATGTAGAATTTTGCTTTGAAAATTGTATTTAAAGCCAAATTATAAAACTGATTCTGATAAAATTAATTAATACTGTTGTAGAAGGCAAATAATATTAAAACTTTTGTAGAAGTATAATCAAAACTTTTGTAGAATAATTAAAAATTATCGAAGAATAATTAAAACTTTTGTAGATTGCAAGTTCATTCATTATTATTATATTGTGCGATGTATTATTTTAAATAAAATTCATGTGTTTCAAGCAATTTTAATTTCTTCAATTATTGAGAATGTATGTATTATTTTTATCTCTTTTATAATTTTTTCTATTTATTTGGTTGTTTTTGTTTTACTTAATTTTATGTATATTAAATTTAATATCAATTAAATTGTCACATCTTTATATAAAATTGTTTTATTTTTTAGGTGTACAAAATTATACATTGTGTACTATGTTGAAAAGTAAATGCTTAGTTTCATGCATTTTCTTATTTTTTAAGTTTATGCTCAAAATTGATTTTTCCGCATATCACGAAAAGCGTCATTTTTTTTTTTTTTTTTTATCGTACTTTGATACGATTCAAATATATTCAAACTATACATCAAAATATTTTATATCTTTCTTTGACATTCTGTCAAAATTTTGCATTCCATACAGATATTATTTTATATCTTTGTGACACCGCAGTCGGATTTTCTTATATGTTACTTTTCTGCTCTAAAGATTGCGAAACAATTTTCTTTACTTTGTATTATTAAATTTCAATCAAGTAAGTGAAGTATTGTTATCATAAAAATAATAATATGCGATTTAAAATAAATGCACCTTTTGAAATGTTCTCAAATACCTTTTGCTATTTTTATAGTGATGTCTATGTATATATGTATATATTTGTGAGCGAAGAAGTTAATGTCAAAATGCCACACTATATGAAGCTCAAATTTAATACACTATATTAAAATCACACAATCAGCTGATTGGGAAAAAAATCATATTAAATGAATTTTTTTTTTTTTTTTTTTTTTTTTTTTCCGGCTGGGAGAAAATATAGCCTGGACCGGGAGTCGAACCCCAGATCTTTGACATACAAGGTCAAGGTTCAACCAATTGAGCTATCCAGGCCGACAACCGGTGGACATTACTCACTCAGACAACCTTTAGGCAGAAACTTATCATTTTTATTCAGTCGGAAAAATAATTTTCAATTAATATGATTATTTTCTCAATCAGTTGATTGTGTGATTTTAATATATTGTATTTCTTTCTCCCATTGTTTAATGGTATTTTCCTTTACCTGCGACTTATTTCTGTCGAGCTATCTACATGGTAGACCAGATGTTTCTTCCTAAAGTTTGTCTGAGTGAGTAATGTCCAACTGTTGTCTGCCTGGATAGCTCAATTGGTTGAACCTTGACCTTGTAAGTCAAAGATCTGGGGTTCGACTACCGGTCCAGACATTATTTTCACTCAGTCGGAAAAATAAATTTCAATATCAAATTAAATAGTCATCTTGTTGGTAATGTTTGCACGAACTGTGTAGATTTTCATGATTGTCATAGTCCATCTACTTATGTGCAAAATAAATCCATATGAACTATGACTTGTGGGATCAAATTAATTGATGCGCGTTTAAGAATTTTTCAAATATTTTAAATGGGACAAATTGCTTCCGTAAAGTATTGTATCACGAGAAAAGTGTGGATCACTAACATATTTCACTGAGAAACTTAGAATTACTTTCATATATTACGGACTAAAATTTTCTGAAATGCATTAGTTATTGAATAACAAATAAATTCGATATATTGTGAAGTTTGCGTTGATGCAAACTCCATATTAAATTACTTAATTAGTTCACTAAATTGATAAGTAAGAGAACACAAGACTTGGATTAACAATAACTAACTTTATTTGAGCAGATTAATGGGAGGGTGGCCTGGCAATTAAACTAGCTCAGTCAGCGTATTACTCAATAAAAATATATGTATCAATAATTAAACTAGATAATCTTAAATATCTCACCCCAGCAAACAATTGAAGGTGTAGAAACGGTTGCACTCGTAACTCCACTGCTGCGACTTCACTTTCGATCAGCGGGTTCCCTACAGATCGAAATTCACTTTCACAAGCGCTAGCCAATACTCGTACTAAAACTCATCACGACTTATTGATCACTCCTCTAAATTACCACTACTCAATATTCGCCAGAATATGACTTTCCACAATCCACTATAATACTCTAATATCCACACTATAATATGCTTCGACATCCACACTATAATATACTCCAACATCCACACCCATCTACTAAACCATCACCATTTTATAATTCTTCCTACACCCTCCTTTCACTTCATTTCAATCCGTCCTTTTAAAATCACTTCTAATTTATCTAACACTCATAATCTAAATTTTCATTGCAGCACCTTGCCGACACAAAACTAACTCGACCTCAACTTTTGCCGAGTCACTGGCGACGAAGCGATTTTAACCGTCCCACTTTCTACTTTGCTGGATCCAGCTTAATTCAAAAAACTGTGGTGACTTTCTGACGTCTCAACCTCACAATATGTTTTGAAATTTTTCTGCAGTATTGTTATTCTTAGGAAATGTGTGCCACAATTTATATCTCTGTTAATTGGACGAACAAAATAATTGGGAAACATTACGTTCTATTGTACAAACACACAAATTTTAGTTTAAATATTTAAAAATGCAAATAAAATTTCATTTTTGTTTATTTACTTATTAAAATTTATAAAAATCTTTGTCAATTTATAAAGTTTTAGAAAATTGAGCGAACTAATTTCAGAGTATTACTTATCACCCACAGTTTATCATGTAACGGAATGTTTATATTCGGAATATATATATATATATATATATATATATATATATATATATGTATGTATATATATATATACCAGGTGTATAAGCTTAAATCCGCTATTTTTTAGTAATAAAAACACATTTATTTTTTATATAAAGCAAAACAAAATTTTATTCAAAATAGTTTCCCTCGCTAACTATACATTTTTCCCATCTTTCGGGCAATTGGTGAATTCCACGCCAAAATAATTCCTTATCTTTTGAGGCAAACCGCTCGTCCAGCCATTTTTGAACGTCTTCGTAAGAAACGAAGTGCTGTTCGGCGAGTGCATGGCCCATTGATGAAAACAGGTGATAATCAGAAGGAGCCAGGTCTGGTGAATGAAGCGGGATGGGGTAACACCTCCCAGTTAAGTGTTTTGAGATAATTTTGGACCAATTTTGACGTGTGTGCTGGCGCGTTATCATGAAGAAAAATCAGTTTGTCATGTCTTTGTTGATAATAAGGACTTTCCCATGGCATGTAGACGGATAGAAATGGCTGGTTGAGTGACACCTAACTTCTCGGCAAGCATTTTTTGCGATTGGGTATCATCTTCGTCCAAAAGAGCCTGTAATTCATGGTCGTCAAACTTTCGGGGCCGATTTTCACGCTCTTTGTCATTTAAGTCAAAATAGCCATTTTTGAACCGACGAAACCAGTCTGTGCAAGTTGTTTCTGACAAAGCACTGTCACCATAAGCTTCCACAAGCATTCTATGCGATTCGGCAGCTGATTTCTTCAAATTGAAGCAGAAAAGCAGAGCTTCCCGCATATGCTCTTTTTTTGGTGCAAAACGAGACATGTTTACACGAAGAAAAATTAATGTTTTTATATGAAATCACTAACGATTTGCACTGATTTATGTGAACAGACGTCAAACTAATACAAAAACACGCTGTTAATACACTCACTAGCGCCATCTATACGCAAACATCGGATGGATTTAAGTTTATACATTTCTCTGAGAGAGATGAACATCATTACATCTACACTTTTACAGGTAACACAAGTTTTCAAAATTCATATTGGTAAAATTTAATTCAATAATTTTAGCTGATACATATGCTTCTTGGTTTGTTTAAAACCGAAAATGAAGCCAGTTTTTCTCTATCCCGTATAGAAGTGAGTGCAGGCAGTACACGATGTCTACCGACACAGTTTCATCATTTTTGAAATTGTCTGGTATGTTTATATGATTAATAACATAAAATTAATAAAACAATAATTAATAAATATTAAAGTTATTTATTAATAACATTATTTAAATTAATCAACATTTTAAATATGTACAAGCGTATTATCTTGTAAAATTGAAAATAAAATTTAAACTAAAGATTGAACTTTTGAATAAAATTTATTTAAAAAAAAAATGTATGTTTATCTTACTTATTTTATTTTAATTAACACGAATGACATTTAAATTAATAACATTTTATTTTATTTAATATCCAAATTCTTTATTATCAGAAGTAACATACAGCGAAAAAAAAATCAATCTAATTTTTAATACTTGCGCTCATTTTTCATGCGAGTTTTTCTTAGAAAAATCCTTTAAAATAAAAACTATATCCATTATGATAATACGAAAATGTGTTTTAAAAATTTTATTTACAGTTTCAAGAAAAAAAGTATGTCAGGTTAAAACGACTAAGTTAATAAACTAATTTTTATGTGTATATATATGTATAATTTGCTTTTCACAATTTTTAAAATTTGGTTTAAAAGACAGGACAGCAAATATGTTAGCAATCTTTAACGCTAATCGGCAAAAAAATTGCAAAATTAAACTTAAAGCTACTGTGTATAGTGTAACAGATTTATTTTAATTTAATTTTAACATTTCACATTTTTTTTATTTTTTTTTTATTCAAGCATCGAATATTAACATTTACTCTTTTTGTTATTCTTATTTAATGTAAGTACCCGACTTATAAAAACATACTTAATAAAAATTTTGAAAATGACATAATAATTCCGTTTATTTTATCTCTTTTTTATTGATGCATTATTTTTTTTTTTAAATGCCATTCAATTCATTATTAAAAAAAAAAAAAAAAAAAAAATCTATCAGTGAAAATTCTTATGCTCTTTATTTTTATTATTATTATTATTATTTTTAATTTGATCTCAATTCTGTAAATGTTTAGATTAATAAATTTTATAAAGTTAAATGTCTAAAAACACGAGAAATAACACATTTTGAAAAGAATTAATTAATAAATATCACAAGTTTTCCGCAGTTATTGCTATATTGTTTCATTCGCTAATTTCTATCATGAAACCGAAATAAATTTATTCTTAGAAATCACAAAGAAATTTAACTTATTTTTTTATTGTTAATGTTCTACTTAAAATGCCACTTTTCTTAGGTACCAGTATTAAAAATTAAATTAGATGTATTTAAAATTTTAGTGGAAATTTAATTTAAAAAATGATAAAAAAAAAAAAAAATTATAACAACTCTTGTAATTAATTTAACTTTTAAAAATGCTGTGAATCTCAGAGAGAGGTTTTGATTACTAACACGTATATGCTCTTGAGTTAACTACTTATAATGTAAATCAATATATTATACTGAAATGTTAAACGCTATCTAATGGCCATTTTTGACAAACTCTACTCAATAACAAATCCTATTAATCATTTGTGTATCCACCAAAAGTCTCTATTAGTTTGTCTAGCTCATAAAGAAACCAAATTTACGCACAGATACTTATCTGCCAAAAAATGTATACTTTTATTTACACATCCGCACGCAATACATATAGTCGGCATCAAAATTATTCGAGAGCTAGCAATAATTCCTGTAATAAAAAAGCACACTTGATGCTGTTTTGCTAAATAAATCCTTGTCGAATCATGTTCTTAAACTGACTAAAATAATGAGTCGACAAAAATTTATTTAACGAAGCAATATTAAGTGTACATTTTTAAATAGGAATTATTGCTAGCGCTCGAATAATTTTGCTTCCGACTGTAGATTTATTTATTCAAACAAATACGCACGTACTTTCACATAGAGAAATACACTAACGCTTTAATTGACACGGTTGCTCAAAAGAAACATGTATTTTCATTGGCTCGTGTGGGATACCTTCAACCGTAAATGAATATTATTTAGCATTATTTATTTCGCTGAACATGCATTTTAAAGAGCTAAGTGAAGTTTTCTCATTTTAAATGGTTGCCGCTAGATGACAACACATGTACAACGATACAACGTTTCACTGTTTGCCAATTAAAATATTAAATACATGTAAACTGTTTTGTGTATTTAAACCAACAGGACGGGCGCGGGGTGTTTTGACACCCGATGCCCGGAAATACTTATTTGCTGTCTCTCCCTATAAACAGAAGTGGTCGGGTCCTTCAGTACCTGCCTCCAAGGTCATGATCCGTGCGGAGCGTATGAAAACGGCAAATACAGACTCTTTTTCATTCTTATATAACACTCAGAAACTGAAGCTATATGTAAAAACTGCAAAAAATCTAAAGTTTCTGATCTTTGTACACCCTAATTAATAGGAAAATTAATATCTCAGTATTCTTATCCACAGCAATGTATCATTTTTATAATAATAATTTTTTTAAAAGAAAATACTTAAGTACCACATGGGAAAAATTAAGTTTTTTGAACAAGGAGGAAAAACTTGAGTTCTTTTAATTTATTTTCTATTAATTTTTAAAGTTAACGATAATTTAATATTTCAGTTATTTATTTTCACGAGAGATAGTGTAATTATCATGAATTTCATTAACACATTGAATTCTAAATTTTTTTTTCGTATTTATGTTATTTAATATATTTGGGGTGCGCTGACACCCCACGCCCGTCCTCATGTTACGTTTCACGGCGCCCGTTCTGCCGGGTTAATATAATTATGTATATTTATATATGTACTGGAGCATTGACTCGAAACATACATTTCTTCGGGACTCAACTTAATGTTTAACCTTGGAAAATCTTTGATACATTTGGCAAAAACTGTTTTAATCTGCCGTAAAACTGTTTGAAGTTGTTAAAAAAAAAAATTCAACATCATATCAATAACATTATTGAAGAAATAAAATATAATTTTAATTTAATTTAATTTAAATAACTAACAACAAGACGGCAGAAAATCTGTCACAACATTTCAGAAATGAAAATAAATCTATCAAAATGAAATTCTAATAAGGAAAAAAAGAAATTGTGCTAAGCAACCAGAAAATTGGCATAAAATACAAAACGAATTAAAAAAAAAAAAAAAAAAAAAAACAATCATAGGAGACAGATCCAACGAGGGATCACCCCCCCCCCCCCCTCACGTTCAATGGTGGTTCATTAAAATAAATGAATAAATAAGTTAGCATAATCATATAAACATGTGAGAAAAGAAGTCAAAGGTCCCTAGAATCTCTCTTGCTTGCATGCCGATCTGAGAAGACGTGTTTTTAATGCCAGGAGAAAAAGGTTTAGTATGGATGGATCCTTAAGGGCCCTCTTCACTCATCATTTCCTTTTCTAAAAGCCAATGTTATCCTATGGAAAACTTTCTTTGCACTTAAAACAGTGACATATTAATTGATTGAGACGCGGTTTTTTTTATTGGATTACTCTCATTTCGTAAACTGACGCAGCTTTTTTAGATTTTATGAAAGAATAACAGTTGTTTTTTAAAAAAGCTGTTTTATTGCAATATTTGGGTTGATGCATTAAATGGCTTATAAAAATCTCTTTCAATTTTTTAAAACAGAATTTAAAAAGCTGCGTCAATCTCAAAGAGTTTAATTCAACGCGGAAAAAAATCCTGTATTTTAATAAAATTTTAAATCAATAAAATTTGTAAAGAAAGTCCAAAAATTTTACAAATTTGTGCCGATTTTCCTCTTTGACACACCCTTTATCCGGCTCCACCTCTCAGACAGATGTTTTTGCTTTTCGACGAGCCAAATGTTTATATTTTTGTGGTGAAGAAACATCGTCGTGGTTTTTATTTCTTTACTACTTTTATTATTATAGATTTTTTTTTTCTTTTTGTATTACGGATGTGAGTTTGAGTAACATATAGATTTAGAAGACAATCGTTCAAAGAATTTGCGAAATATATGATCGCATTTCATTTTAAATATTTTTCTTTGCACATAATACTGTTTGCACAATAAATCTGATATTTTACTCATAAAGCAACGAGTGGCAATATACGAACATCTATTTTAGCGATTCGTAAAAAATATTTTGTTGAATTAAACAGAATTTCAATAATAGAATTCAAAGTAAATAATCTGGTATGGCACCCATACGACTTTCTCTTACATAAAATAAAAATTCTATTAAGATAGATTGCAGATTGACGAGTAAGATAACAAGTTCTATATATAGCTAGTGGATATGCAGATCAGGAACCTCACCGTCCTATTTACATCACGCATTATTCAACAGATTATTTTAACTTGTTCCTTATTATATATATAATATATATATATTGATTCTATTGACTTTTTGTATAAACAGAAACGTTTCTGAGAGGGGTTGCAGCCCCCCTCAACCCCATCTGCTTTTCTCTTTCTATAACTATCTCTCTATGTACGTATTCCTAATAACTGACTATCTTGTACTTGCACTAATTCCCTGTAATTCATAAGTATTTCTACCAAAATTCCTGCAAATTGATTACATAACATACTAGAATTATTTTGTGCAACCCTGTAAATTAAATACTGATTCTATGGCCACATTTTCCCACAAAAAAAAAATATATATATACTTTTAAAATTCTAATAAAATTTCATCATATTTCGTGGGGTGTAACCATGTTAAGATTCAATACCAGTGTTGAAATATGAACTATAGTGCGTAATAGAACTTAATTCGTTTATGTAACTCGGAAAAGCAGCCATAGTAATTATATACACTAAAAATATTAGAATACACCTATTTAATTAATTGTAACTCATGAATATTTCAATGTAATTTGAATCATTTGGATGATTACAGGATGTCATCCGAATTCATTTGTGTGATCCCGCAAATAAATCATATAGTCCATACATATCCCTTTTATTAGAGTAAACATGTTTTTATATATCTTTATAATGTATATGTCAATTCCACTGTGTTGAATGCCGCATAAACGTTTTAAAATGCGCTTTTTTTTTACTGTTATTTCACTTTGTTGAATGCAGAGTAACGACGTTAAAATTTGTTTAAACAAAATTCACCCCGTAGGCCTTAATGATAAAAAAAAAACTTTGGAGTGTCCCTGTACATAGAACATGAAAAATATACACATAAAAAATTATACAGCTATTTCTATACAGAGCTTGAAAGTGTCTACCAATTTGTAAGTTATTTGAAGAATTTTTGCAGCCGTTATTGCGGTACATGTACATTCTGTCCATAGGCCATAGTGATAAAGAAAAATTTGGTGTGTCCGCGTACACGAATTCCAGATAGAACAGACGCCAAACACAATACAGCTAATCCCATGCGGCTCGAAAACATGTGTACAAAATTGCAAATCAATAGCATGATTTTTGCGGTCGCTGAAACAGACACACAGACAAACAAAATATACACACAGACGGAACCCAAAATCTTTTTGAGTCGCCACAGGGAAGCTTCCACTCACGTTTCGACAATGAACTAGTGGATCTGCAGATCAGGAGCCCCAATATCCTATTTGCATCACACATTATTGAACAGGTCATTTTTATTTATTTCTCATTATATAATATATGCGTATATATTAATTCGATTGACTTGCTACATAAACAGATATGTTCCTGAGGGAGGCTGCCGACCCCTCCGAAACTAATAAAGATAGAGCTATGAAACTTCAGATTTAAGACAGAACTCGTGTACAGATGAATTTTACAAAGTTTGGTGAAAATTTGAAAAGTGGAAGTGGGACCGTAAGTCCGTATCCAAAAACAGCTCTTAAAATTTACTACATAACACTCTATTAGACGTCCTTTCGAATTATATAGTTGGTTAGTTCAGGAAAATTGGTAGGCTCCCGGTATAAATAGCTGAATTTCAAGTCTCGCAAGTGTTTTTTTTTTTTTTTTTTCTTTTTTTAACGGCTGTAACGGATTTTTTTCAAACTCGCCATATTAACTCCCTTCTAAATATCCTTTTGTATGTAATTTTTGTTTTTCGATCAATAATTGAGTATGCCAAGTTTTGGTAAAAGATGGTGTCTCAAAAACGGCTCTAACGATTTTCTTGAAAATTGTTGCATAAATCCATTTTAGATGTCTTTTCTCGTATAATGTGTGGTTATTACAGGAAAATTAACAGTTATCATGCTCAGGTAGGTCACTTTTAGATCTCGGAAATTGATGTTTCAAAAAATAACTCTACTATTTTTTTTTCTTATTATTTCTTAACTCGCTATGTAAACTTTTACATGCCTATATATCAGTTTGTCAGGCGTCTACTTCGTTAGGTCACTTTTATGTCTTCTGATCACATTTTTAAAAAATGTATATAATACGTGAAATAGTGGGTAATGGAAGTAGTATGATTGCTTCACACCAATTCATTTATTTTTTGTCACAGATTTATGGATAGATAATTTTTTTTAAAATGGTCAAAATATGTTCAGGACACCTGAAAATGTGTAAATATACTGAAAGCTAGAAGGTGAAGTGTTTCATGAATCCAATATTTTATTTCATCTTGTACAAAGAAAAAAGTAAATAAGAGGATATTTCTACCAATCATAACGGCTTCGAAAATTTTTACGAATCCAATATTTTTTTTTTCTTATAAATACAGAACAAGGTGCACTATATCAATAACTTCAGTTTGTGGTTGTACTTTTCGCATTTCTTCTCAAAAGGGGGGAGGGGAGAAAAAGGACAAAGGAGATCAAATGTGAGTAATTTCTAATAAAAGCTTGCAAGAAATGGGAGCAAATGTTTATAAAATTATTTCCAAGCGAAGAAACCACATTATTAGTTACACTTTACACTCGAAGATTTCGCGGTTTGATTTTCGAGACTAAAGACGTAAAGGTGACCTTTCAGAATGATACATGGACACTGATTATAGTTTATAAGCGTTCTTTAGAATTTGGATAAAGAGAAATCGCGCAGATGTATTTGTATATAATACAAACTTATTTTAAAATTGTAAAAATCGTAGAAAATATTAGAGGTTTTCGCTTATTATAAGATATGCATATGCAATTTTCAGAAATAAGTTCTAGATTTAAAAAAAAAAAAAAAAAAAGTCTGGAGTGAAACAACTACACGACTTTCATTACTTACTGTTGCATGTATTATATGCATTTTTTGGAGATAATATAATCAGAAGACATAAAATTGACCTAAAAAATTAGACACCTAAAAATTTTCTGGTAAGATAAAGCTTATACACATGTAAAGATATATAAAATAGATTTACATAACGAATTTAAAAACAGTAAGAAGAGAAAAATCGGCTTAGCCGTTTTACGAAACAATTTCCGATATCTAAAACTAATCTACCTAATCAGGATGACTGCTAATTTACCTTTAATAACCGCGTTATACATAAGAACGGATATCTAAAATGGATTTATGTAACAATTTTCAAGAAAATCATTAGAGCCGTTTTTGAGATACCGACTTTTGCCAAAAGTTGGCATACTCAATTATTGACTTGAAAACAATAATTACATACAAAAGGATATTTAAAAGGGAGTTAATATGGCGAGTATGAAAAACATTATTACAGTCTTTTTTAGAGGAACACACTTGTATTCCTGACTGTTACTAGTTGAGAGACCTGAAATTGAGCTATTTATACAGGACTCTTATCAATTTGCCAAAGACCGTCATGTACACTAATGGTGGCTGGTGCACGTAAAATATGTCGTGACCGCAATATCCTCCATGTTCCCATCAAAATTATACCTCTGGGGGCCACCGAAGCGGGGTAGCCATCCCCTTCGTATAGTACCAAAACTGTGGTGGCATGTCTCCGGAACATCCGTACGGGTGCGTCCCAGACCGTCGCCAATTATCCATTGAGCAGTAATGGTGCGACGTCAAACACAACCTACCTAATTATCTACCTACCTACAACCACGAATCCTATTTTAATTTTCCGGACAAGAAAATTAATTTTCTTAGAAAAAAAGTTGATATTTATTTTCTTTCTTTTTTACATCCATGGTTTCGGGCCGCGATACTCTAGTCGGTAAAGCACCGAGCACGTAATTGGAAGATTGCCAATTCGATACTTGAGCCGGCCAAAGACCATCGGGTACACTAATGGTGGCTGGTGTACATAAAATCTGTCGTGGCCGCAAAGTCCTCCATATTCTTATCCACACTATACCTCTGGGAATCACCAAAGCGGGGGGAGGATTCCCCCCGTGAAGGTCAAAATTGTGATGACATGCCTCCGGAACATCTCTATGGGTGCATCCCAGACCGTCGCTAATTACCCATAGCGCAGTACTCGTACGACGTTAAATCCAACCTACCTACCTACATACGTACAGCCATGGATCATATATTTTCCTGTGTAAAATGACTTCATGACAGAAGAACAACGTCACTGGGAGAAACTTTTTTCAAAATGGCAAATAGAGTACCTTTCATAAACTTGTCGTTTTTAGTTAATAACGCTTTTAATTAAAATGATAGAAATTTCTAAGCAGCTGAAATGTCTTCCTTGGAGTATTTGGAATATATTGATGCCTCTCATGACGCGAAGAACCCTGCCCTCCGCTAGAAGATGCTGTCGCAGACAAAAAAAATTGACGCCAATGACAGTTACTTTTTTTTTAATATATAGAGA
The DNA here is from genome assembly GCA_963930645.1 of Salticus scenicus. Classification (NCBI taxonomy): domain Eukaryota; kingdom Metazoa; phylum Arthropoda; class Arachnida; order Araneae; family Salticidae; genus Salticus; species Salticus scenicus. The sequence goes on along the minus strand of OZ005652.1, from coordinate 231,628,802 downwards.
AATCCTATGGACGATTAAGAAATTTTTTTAATTAGCCACAATGACGGTCAGCGACATCACACTTCGCTTGCGTATACCTTCTGTAATATAAAAGAAGAAAGCATAAGATTTGAAAAAACTTTTGGTTTTCGGTTTTCGATGAATTTACAGACTTTGAGATTTCCTTGCATTTGAATTAACTGAAATCGACTACTTATTTTTAAAAAGTGAAACTATTATTATCTTCTGCATCTATCAAAGAAAAAATTTCGATTTTCTGTTTTCGCTGAATTTACGTGTTTTGAGATTTCCCTGCGTTTCAATTAACTGAAATTCACTACTTATTTTGAAAAAAGGGGATTTAATACTAGCTTCTACATGTATATGAAGAAAGTAGAAGATACGGAAAAATTTCGATTTCCGGTTTTCAATGAATTTACACGTTTTGAGAATTCCTGCCATTTTTATTAACTGAAACTGACTACTTATTTTTTAAAAAGTTGGTTTATTATTCTATCCTCTGCATATATAAGAAAAAAGTATAAGATTCAGAAAATTTTTAAATTTTCGGTTTTCGATGAATTTACACTTTTGAGATTTCCTTGTATTTTTATTAACTGAAATTGAGTACTTATTTTTTAAAAAGTGGATTTATTATTCTGTTTTCTGCATATATATAAGGAGAAAGTATAAGATGCAGAAAAAGTTTAGATTTTCGATTTTCGATGAAGTTACACATTTTGAGATTTCCTAAATATAATTCGATCTTGTTTTGAAAATACCTGTCTTTTTGCGTTCGAACACTGTACTTTATGAACCATTGAACTTAATTTAAACCGAACTTGATATTTGGTTGGACCTTGGTTAGAGTTAGTGCCGATCAGCTTTTGGGTTATATCACCGAATACGGGGCGCTTCCACATTGCGATTACCTCTCATTTCAGAAAAAGCTCAGCATTTACAGCTGCAGCATACCAAACTTAGTAAAATATATTAAATAAAACATTGCTGATTCACTTTGAATATACACTAATCAATTGCCTCACTTTTCTGGACTCGAGGTACATGTCATCAGGTCAAAACTGGATATCAAAACTAAATGTTTGGCTGAATACAATGTTTCTGATTGTAGATATATATTTATAGATTTTCTGAGATATATTAGATGATATAACAATATCAAAAATAAATATATATGAATTTTTTCGATATAACTATAATAGCAGGCTTCGGTAATAGCTATATTTAAATAAATTTATTTATTTTTTAATGAATCACATTTTTTTTTTTTTTTTTTTTTTTTTTTTAATATATGTATATATATCACTTTATAAATAAAAACTAAAAAGAAAATTCCATTGAAATCACCCTGAACCTCGTTTCGGGTAACCCCTACCAACGGCATCGTTACTCCCCCCCCCCCCTTCGCGTTGTATCGGATCAATACCTTCTAATGAAGGTGTTCATTAGAAGGTGTTGATCGGATACAGATTTCCACTGAGCATGCAGAATCGTCCTTTCTGGACACTTCAATATGGATATTTATCGGTTTACAAGTTGATCTGCTATTACAATTTAAAAATGGCTTTATCTCAGCATCCATTGAACATTTTAGTTATGGCACCATGTAATTTATAGCACTTGCACTGTCTACTATATTACCATATGATTAATAATATAACTAGTATGTTGTGGACACCACAAGACTTTCTTCTATATTTCCCTATACAAATTCACTGAGTAAAAATGATTTATTAAAATTATTATTTAAAAAAAATTATCTTACATGATAATGCAGACGATTTCCATATCAGAAAAGTAGTATAACAGTAAATATCCAAAAAAAAAAAAAAAGTCTATTTTATTCTCAAAAAAAAAAAAAAAATAATAATAATAATAATAATTACGATTTTTTTTTTCAAAGTTTTTTTTCGTTAAAAGTAAAAAAAAAATCGATAACTTTGTTTTACATTATCACAGATCTATATTTCAACCATTCGTTTTAAAGGTATTGACGAGACCTTCCGAAAGATACCCATCTTGAAAATTTACTCCGCCCGGGGGAGGGCGACGCCCCCACATGCACAATTTTTTCCCCCTAGTTAACAACTACTTTTATGAATATTTCATATTAATTTTACAATCAAAAGTTAAAAATAACTCTCATTATGTACATTTATATGAAATTTTGTCCTATACTGCCATGTTAAAAATTTAGAAAAAATGCTATCACAGCGCCACCTATTGGGCGATTGATCCCTAAATCTAATCAGCACCAGTTTATGTCAGGGTTCAACTAAATACCAAGTTTGGTTAAATTTCGTTCATTGGTTCGTGAGAAACAGCCTCCAAAAATTCGTGATACACACACACAGAGACATTTTCTAAAAACTATCAAATCATGTTCAGCACATCCCAAAACGTGTTCCATCGAACACCGGAGCTCGAAAATTTTCACGAATCCAATACTTTCTCTATATATACATATAAAAGAAAGCCCCCCCCCCCCCCCGGGAAGGATAAATTTTCAAGATGGGTATCTTCCGAAAGGTCTCGTCAATACCTTTAAAACGAATGGTTGAATTGTAGATCTATGATAATTTAAAACAAAGTTATCGATTTTTTTTTTTGTTGTTGTTTAACGAAAAAAATCTTTTGAAAAAAAAATCGTAATTTTTTATAATTTTTTTTTTTTTATATATTGAGAATAAAATGGAACTACTTCTCTAATATGGAAATCGTCTGTATTATCATGGAAGAAAATTTTTTTAATAATAATTTTAATAAATTATTTTTACTGAGGGAATTTGTATAGGAGAATGTAGAAGAAAGTCATGTGGTGGCCACCACATACTAGTTTAGTTAAATTAATTATATCAGACTTCAAGTATAATTATAAAGTATATTTTCATTTTAAAAATTTCAATGTTACGTAATTCGCCGGTATAACTAAAGAAAGCCTGAACCGGGCTGAAAATAGTATAAAGCACTTGGTCGGATCGAGCTACTCTATTAAAATACATATAAATAGATTAGAATAAATGAGGAAAGTTATTTGATGTCATGTGAAAATGGAAAATAAAAAAATAAAATAAAATAAAAAAAGAAACACAAAAATAAAAAAAGAAAGAAAGAATCAAAACAAAACAAAACTTCGGCAAAACCGCAATAAAGGACGTGGCTGATTTTTGATTTATTCTTCCAAAAAGTCAATGATTCGTCAGTGAATCTGTCAATCTTCTCCACCTCCTGTCAAAACCACGTGGGACACTTTTTATCTGTTTTCAGCCGGCATCGGAATTTTTTTTAAGTGAAGAGGGCCCTTAATAGAGCAAACATTTAAAGAAATGTGACAGCTACATGAAAATGAATAATAATGGCATAAGGTCTTTTCTTGTGGTGATCCTTTGATGGTGAAGCATTTATGTTTTGTTTAAGATAATCCTTTGTGCAAGTTGACATGAATTTTGGACATTTTAATTAAAATTTATACATTTCGTATTGGTTGCAGAACTTTATGTTTAAGAATTAGATATAAACAGTGTTGTTGCACTATCATTACTTTGACATTCTTTGAAGATATTTTAAATGTAATAATCATTATAATAACATGCTTGATTGTAATTAATTAGAATTTAATAAAGACAGTTTTATAAAAAGAGATAAAAAAATAAAAATAAATAAATAAATAATTTGGTGACTTAATAATTAAGCAAATATGCCATAAAAAAAAAAAAAAAAAAAAAAAAAAAAAAACTTCATGATATTGAACTAAAAAAAAACAAAAAAACTTCATGCTATTGAACTAAAATATATATATATATATATATATATATATCTTTATATATATATATTTCTTTTGTGCGTGTGTATGTCACTGAACTCCTCCTAAACGGCTGGACTGAGTTTAATGAAATTTTTTGTGTGTCTTCAGGTGGATTCGAGAATGGTTTAGATTTACAATGAAAGTTGTAACTTAATTAGTTCTTTCTTAATTAATTTTTAACCAACTCTTTCAACAACTTTTCCACCTAGATGGCGTGAGTTGTCATAAACACGATGTCAGAATTTATTTAATGTTGAAATGAATAATATTATAGTTTTAAAAAATTAAAGAACACGCTTTTATAGAAATGTGAACTAAAAAGCACGAAATATCTATCTTAGTATTAAAATTCAGGGTAAGAGAAAATCGTGTGAGTAACACACCGTAATATTTACATACATCTAAATCTTTAATTAAAATAACTTAGAATTAACAAAAACCATTTTTAAAAAACCTCCCCTAACGGGGATCGAACGCTAGACCTTTAGATTCGTAGCGCGGCGCCTTACCTCGACGCCGCATCGTTCACGTAGTGAAAGTATTTTTTTTTACAATATAAATATTTTGTTTGCTCCCAGAGAAGTTACAAACAAACATACATACATACATACATACAGGTGAAGCTAATAAAAGCGTGTTAAAAATGAATTTTTAACCGTATCTTACGAAGTGTTTAAAATATTTTTTCAAAATTAATATTTTTAGAATCGTAACCGTATCTTACGAAGTGTTTAAAATATTTTTTCAAAGTTAATATTTTAGAATCGTAAACACGATGTCAGAATTTATTTAATGTTGAAATGAAAAATGAATTTTTAACCGTAAGTGTTTAAAATATTTTTTCAACGTTAATATTGTTAAAATGTTAAAATTAGTTAAAATGGTATATTCTTTTAAAAAATTCGTCAATATCCGACGGCGTTATTTTATGTTAAAATGAAAAATGAATTTTTAGGCCATTATTATTTGTGCAGATGGAAAATGTACTAAAAGTTTTCCGAAAAATTTCACGATCACAAATGTTGACGGATATCCAATATATCGTCGAAGAAATCCTGATAATGGCGGACAATATTATCATCTATGGCGGTCATCTATGTCAACAACATAGATATTAACATTGATAACCGTTGGGTGGTCCCATATTCGCCTCTGCTGAGCAAAACATTCAATGCTCATATTAATGTTCAGTTCTGCAATTCAGTGAAGAGCATCAAATACATTTGCAAGTATGTGAATAAAGGCAGTGATATGGCTGTATTTCGAGTTGAAAATACCAATGTGAATGCTCCTCCGGTGAATAACAACGATGAAATAACACTTTTCCTAATTGGCCAGTACGTGAGCTCCAATGAAGCTGTTTGGCGTATCTTTGGTTTCCCAATTCATGAACGGGATTCAGCAGTTCTTCATTTAGCCGTCCATCTTGAAAATGGCCAGCGCGTATATTTCACGAGCGAGACAGCGATTGATAGTGCTATAAATCCACCAAAAACTACACTCACCGAATTTTTTGAATTGTGTAATCGTGCGGATGCTTTTGGTGCTTTTGCACGGACATTACTCTATTCAGAAGTACCACGCTATTTCACATGGGCACCAACAAAAAATTGGATGCCCCGCAAGCAAGGCACGCCGATTGATGCATGTCCCGGTTTATTCAAATCAAACACCTTGGAACGAGTATTTACGGTCAATCCAAGGCATACTGAGTGCTTTTATCTTCGACTGTTATTGGTTAATGTCATCGACCCTTTGTCATTTCAAGATTTACGTAAAGGGAATGGACAACAGTATCCAACGTATAAAGATGCATACCTTGCACTCGGCTTGCTGGAAGACGACAACCAGTGGGAGTGTAAGCTTGCTGAAGTAGGACTGAACTGTACAGTAAAACAAATTCGTCTACTATTCGCTATAGTATTGACTACATGTTTCTCGGCCCGAGCAGAGATATTATGGGATAATCACAAAGATTCAATGACTAATGATATATTGCATCAACATCGTTCACGGTGCAACGATCTAACGATAGTATTCAGTGACGCTATGTACAATGAAGCATTGATTGCTATTGAAGATCTTTGCATTATCATTGCCAACTTACCACTCAGTCATTTCGGTATGCATTCAACAAATCGAAATGCATCTGATTTAATAAGCACTGAATTGAATCGTGAACTACAATACAATACTGTAGAAATGGCAGCGATTGTTGCTCGCAATGTCCCACTAATGAATGAAGAACAAAGAACCATTTACGACCGCATCATGCTCGCAGTTTTGGCAGGACAAGGTGGATTCTTTTTTTTTTTTGGGGGGTGCACCAGGTGGAACTGACAAAACATTCCTTATTTCGCTAATTCTCGCCGAAATACGATCAAATAATGGCATCGCATTGGCTGTTGCATCATCTGGCATTGCGGCAACTTTATTGGATGGATGCAGAACAGCTCATTCATTATTTAAACTGCCACTAAATATTCAAAATAACCCAGACGCAGTGTGCAACATAAAAAAACAATCGTCCATGGCCACAGTGCTGAAATAGTGTAAAATTCTTATCTGGGATGAATGCACTATGGAACACAAACATTCGATTGAGGCGTCGAACAGGACATTGAAAGATATAAAAAACAACGACAAACTATTTGGCGGCACTCTGTTACTCTTTTCAGGTGATTTCAGGCAAGCACTTCCCGTTATTCCGCATTCAACATACGCTGATGAGATAAACGCGTGCTTAAAATCATCGTCATTGTGGCTTAATGTTGAAAAAGTACAACTGAAAATAAATTTGTGTGTTCAAAAGCTTCAAGATCCATCCAATGAAACATTCTCAAAACAATTGTTAGATATCGGCGATGGAAAAGTTAATACCGATGAAACTGGATGCATAAAATTACCGACCGATTTCTGCACAATCATTGATTCTCAAGATGCTCTTATTGACCAGATATTTCCCGATATACACAGACGATACACAAATCATGAGTGGCTGGCAGAAAGAGCAATTTTAGCAGCAAAAAATGTGGACGTCAACGAATTGAATCTCAAGATACAACATTTGTTACCAGGAGACTTGGTGTCATACAAATCTAATGATACAGTTTGCGATGCCACCGAAGCTGTAAATTATCCAACAAACTTTTTAAACTCATTGGATTTACCAGGCATGCCACCGCATATTTTACATCTGAAGGTTGGATCTCCGGTTATTTTGCTTCGTAATTTGAACCCACCACGGTTGTGCAACGGCACGCGATAAGTCATAAAAAAATTAATGAAAAATGTTATCGAAGCCATCATTTTAAATGACAAATTCCGAGGTGAAAATATATTACTACTGCGAATTCCTATTACACCCACAGATGTGCCAATTCAATTTAAACGCCCTCAATTTACAATTAAATTGGCATTTGCAATGACTATCAATAAGTCTCAGGGCCAAACGATGTCTGTCTGTGGCTTAGATTAGAGCACATCATGTTTTTCACACGGACAATTATACGTGGCTCTCGAGTGGGCAAACCATCCAGTTTGTTTGTATTGGCGAAAGATGGGATAACAAAAAATATTGTACACTCTGTTGCATTAAGGGAATGATATTGTTTTTTAGTAATATTGTTATAAGTAGCGATATGTATATAATTTAAAAAATCAATTTTAATAAATTAAAAAAATAAATGATTGGTGTTTTGTTATTTTTATATTCTTTCACCGTTCACAGCGCTCCATACATCTTCCACTTATATACCACATCCTAACACACTTACAATAAGTTAGTTATTTTTTTCTAGCAAAATATTCTCTAGAAATAATTTATATGACAAAACAACGTTTGTCGGGTCAGCTAGTATATATATATATTATTATTAGTCATTATAACATTGTCTTGCCTTTTATTGTGTGTATTTCTATGCTAAGATTTAAGTAATTTAAAATCAATCAAGTTAAGAAATATTTAAGGCATGCATAAATATGAGATATATTTTAGCTTAAAGTGATTTTAACAACTATTACTATTATTAATGTATGTTATAAAATTCAGAAAGGGCGGTAAAGCAATTAGGAAACGAGTTAATTTTAAGTGATATATGATTGAGTATATTCATACCTCACTTTTGATAACAATGCAAAATGAAAACATAGGGGCATAGTTTAAAAAAGTACATTTTAAACTATACTCCGATCTCATTCCAACAGAATTAATAATATTTGGAATATATTTCTAAACTTAATTTTCATTACATAGAAATTCAAATTTAATTCATATTTTATTATTATTATACTTATCATTATTGAAGCAAAGTGAAAGAAAAAACAACTATTTAAAAAAACACATTTTTATTTTTGATTCATTTAAAATAGGTGAATTGTCTTTAGTAATTAATCTTTAAATTTACATTTAAATTAAAATACGATGTAAAAGTTAATGGATCCATTCGTCAATATCCAACAAAAGCTCAACTCGTTACTAAAACAGCAGCGATCTTTAAAGTTAAATCTTTCTTTTCCGATAATGACTGCGGACAGAATTAATTAAACGGTGCGTATAAAGTATTTAAATATTTTATTTCAGAATAGTTAATTTTAGATCTAATTTCAAGTGATATGTTATTATCAAATGCTCTTTAGTGTTTTTCCCCCTTTATGTATAGTAAAAACCTTTTTTTTTTTTTTTTTTTTTTCATAACATTAGAATATACATTAGCAAAAATGAATGGCAGCTTATTAGTTCATCTAGTAATTAAATTTTATAATTAGCATAATAGCTTCCCAATTAAAAAAGAAAGCCTTAAAAGGTTTATTTTTAACTGCGCTGTATATTAACTATAACATATTTAATATAGAGCATATTGCACTAAATATATTTTGGTTATAGTAAAATATATACCAATTTTGAACGATCTAACTGTATTTTTATTTTTTTGCCCCCCCCCTCTCCCCTTCCCCTTATCGCCCCTCCTAATAACTTTACACTTTCGAAAATATCTCCATTCGACTTGCAGGCCTCTTAAACCTATCTGTACCAATTTTGAACGGCCTAACTGTATTTCTATTTGTTTTTGCCCCATAGCCCCCCTTACCGCCCTACCCGCCCCTCCTAATAATTTTACAAATTCAAAATCATCCACAATCGATTTGTAAGTATCGAAAACCTCTATGTACCAATTTTGAACGATCTGACACTATTTTTATTTTTTGCCCCCCTCCCCTCCCCCCCCATCCGCCCCTCCTAATAACTTTACACAATCGAAAATATCCCCATTCGACTTGCATGTCTCTTAAACCTATCTTTACCAATTTTGAACGGCCTAACTGTATTTCTATTTGTTTTTGCCCCATAGCCCACCTTACCGCCTCACCCCCTACCCACCCCTCCTAATAATTTTACAAATTCAAAATCATCCGCAATCGATTTGTAAGTATCGAAATCCCCTATGTACCAATTTTGAACGATCTGACACTATTTTTATTTTTCTGCCCCTCTCCCCTCCTCCCCTTCTCGCCCCTCCTAATAACTTTACACAATCGAAAATATCCCCATTCGACTTGCAGGCCACTTAAACCTATCTGTACCAATTTTGAACGGCCTAACTGTATTTCTATTTGTTTTTGCCCCATACCCCCCCTTTACCGCCCCACCCCCTACCCGCCCCTCCTAATAATTTTACAAATTCAAAATCATCCGCAATCGATTTGTAAGTATCGAAAATCTCTATGTACCAATTTTGAACGATCTGACACTATTTTTATTTTTTGCCCCACTCCCCTCCCCCCCTACTTCTCGCCCCTCCTAATAACTTTACACAATCGAAAATATCCCCATTCGACATGCATGTTTCTTAAACCTATCTGTACCAATTTTGAACGGCCTAACTGTAATTCTATTTGTTTTTGCCCCATAGCCCACCTTACCGCCCCACCCCCCTACCAGCCCCTCCTAATAATTTTACAAATTCAAAATCATCCGCAATCGATTTGTAAGTATCGAAATCCCCTATATACCAATTTTGAATTATCTGATACTATTTTTATTTTTCTGCCCCCTCCCCTCCTCCCCTTCTCGCCCCTCCTAATAACTTTACACAATCGAAAATATCCCCATTCGACTTGCAGGCCTCTTAAACCTATCTGTAACAATTTTGAACGGCCTACCTGTATTTCTATTTGTTTTTGCCCCATAGCCCCCCTTTACCGCCCCACCCTCTACCCGCCCCTCCTAATAATTTTACAAATTCAAAATCATCCGCAATCGATTTGTAAGTATCGAAAATCTCTATGTACCAATTTTGAACGATCTGACACTATTTTTAATTTTTTGCCCCCCCCCCCTCCCCTCCTCCCCTTCTCGCCCCTCCTAATAACTTTACACAATCGAAAATATCCCCATTCGACTTGCAGGCCTCTTAAACTTATCTGTACCAATTTTGAACGGCCTAACAGTATTTCTATTTGTTTTTGCCCCATAGCCCACCTTACCGCCCCACCCCCCCTACCCGCCCCTCCTAATAATTTTACAAATTCAAAATCATCCGCAATCGATTTGTAAGTATCGAAAACCTCTATGTACCAATTTTGAACGATCTGACACTATTTTTATTTTTTTGCCCCCCTCCCCTCCCCCCCTTCTCGCCCCTCCTAATAACTTTACACAATCGAAAATATCCCCATTCGACTTGCATGTCTCTTAAACCTATCTGTACCAATTTTGAACGGCCTAACTGTATTTCTATTTGTTTTTGCCCCATAGCCCACGTTACCGCCCCTCCTAATAATTTTACAAATTCAAAATCATCCGCAATCGATTTGTAAGTATCGAAATCCCCTATGTACCAATTTTGAACGATCTGACACTATATTTATTTTTCTGCCCCACTCCCCTTCTCCCCTTCTCGCTCCTCCTAATAACTTTACACAATCGAAAATATCCCCATTCGACCTGCAGGCCTCTTAAACCTATCTGTACCAATTTTGAACGGCCTAACTGTATTTCTATTTGTTTTCGTTACGGAATTTCTGGATTCGGTCGCCGCGCTCAAAGCCCGCGATAGAAGCTATGCAATAGCTTAAAAACAATAATTTTTTTTACTATCATTTTATGGACTAAAATGAATTCTATAATTCAAAAATCGAAAATGCCCTTTACATTTTAGCAATTCTAAGTTGACATTCATTAAATATAATTTATAAATGTAAAATGATGCTAATAGTAACATTTTTCCATTGTTATAATAAAAATGTCTGATTTTTTTTTTTTTTAATAACAGTTGTTTTTTGCAGAAATTCCATGCTGTAAACATCATATGTAAGGAGAGATAGATACATATAAAGTTTCTTGCCTAAATTTTATTTTGATTTAGTTAATGGTAATATACAAGTAGTTCATAGATTGTAAATATATTTATAAAACTTCCTATAATTACGAGAACAACTAAAATTCACTTCATTCTATTATAATCATACAATCCATATTTTTGCAGTTAAAAACTATTTATTAAAAATGCTCATATTTAGTAAATTATTTAATTCTAGCAAACCCGTGCGAAATTTCCGCACTTTATTTACTAATTTTCTTCTTATTTAGATTTAAAACTTGAAACTCATAAATCTTATATCAATTTCCCTTCCCAGTTTAATTTATAATTTATTCATCACAAGACAAACTATTATAAAAACCAAATTAATATTATGCACACAAAACCATTGATAGTGAAAGAAAGAAAGAAAAAAAAAAATTCTATAAATGGTTTAAAATGAAATTCATGTTTCGACGACCCAGTTTTCATGCATGCGCAGGCAATACAGTTTTAGTATAAGGCCCCCATGGCGACTTGTTTTAGTATAGAACCCCCATGGCGATTTTTGTTTCCATGTTGACAATGCTTTTTACTTATTTATTTTAACACAATTTTTTGTAAAAAAAAAAAAAAAAAAAGTGGTAACTACTTTAGATTATACATGTTATTGTTGCATTTTTTAGTCAATGTTTGACAATAATTCATATTCTGTTTATACATTTAAAATATCGTTCTCTTTAAAATGAAGCGTGCAAAGATTATAAAGATGCAACTTTTAAAATACATTTTCCTATAAAGATCTCATCACACAAATATCGTCATTTTTCTGATTAAATCATGAACTAAGTCCGCGTGCTCAAATATTGCCGATAAATATTCTTTTTTTTATCCTGACGTATTTTATTAAATATGTCACTATCGTATCGTTTAAACAAAGCTTAATCGTAACTGGACCACGTTAGAGAAATATTATAAAGATTTTTATATCTTGTTTTGAGTATGTCATGTTTCATGAAAGTGACATTACATTGAATTTATTACCCTGCGAATTAGAACAGATTTTTTTTTCTTATTCCATGCATGTGTTAGCCTCATAAAAATTGAAATCTTCAATAAGAGTAAGTCTCATAATTACATGTTACAGCTAAAACGTATTTTAAACATTACATTTTACAGGTGTATGCAAACGTTTTCTTTTTACTTTCTCATACCCATATATATATATATATATACCCATATCTTACCCATATAATATTGCTTTTAAGTCAAATTTTTGAAATTGAGGTTTTGTTATATTCACACGTTTTGATGTCTTCTGAATCCGAAAAACATGTTTTTAGCGGTTATTATGTGTGTCTGTGTGTGTGTAGTTTATCATCATATCTCAAGAACAAACAGCAGCAGGAAGTCAAAAATTGACATTCTAAATCTGTATCATATAGGGATTCTACACTAAACTTTTTGTTAAGATCAAGAAATGATTCGTGTACAGGGACATCCAAGAGAATTCAAATACATTACGTCTATGGGGAAAATTACAAGTAAGTAAAGTTTAACAACTATATGCTCCATTAAACGAAATAGAATGAATATATATTATCTTATAGGCAGGAAAGCAGATGTTATGTAGAATATGATAAGTATTTTCGTTTACAGGGCTAACCAAAAGAATTACAGTGGGATAATACTTGGATTTTCATGGAAGTGCATTTCAGGCAGAGTAATATAGGTTTTTATTTAAGTGCACAATGTGGCGTATACATAATTTTTAGAAGATGAACATGGCTGCCAATAATTAAGCAAAAACTTTTTTTTTTTTATTCAATGTAATTAGCGGAAGTGCTTTAATAAAATATTTTACCATGTTCAGGAAAACAGCTCAGAAATTAAAATCATTTCCTTATACCCATGTGGTAAATTAAATATTTTTAAAACTTTTTTACGTAGTTTTGTTTCAAAATATTTCTTAAAAGTGGTTTTGCACTTCCCTTAAAAAACAAAAATACATTTAGCTTTATAAATGAAAGGTAGATTATTTACGTAACAAAAAATGCCGCATAATTCCTATGCCGTTTAAAAAAATAGTAATAGGGTCAATCCATTAGAAATCACCCAGGCCATGTTGCTCAACATTTTTTATTTTTCTTATTTTTTTTTACCAGTTTTTCCCCTTTATTAGGTGAGTTCAAAACTGTCGAAAAAAAATTTTTTTAGGCTCATACTTTTTCTTTTTTTTTTTTTTTTTTGACGGCCATTTTGAATTTGAATCATAACTGTTTTTAGGACAAAAACAAGGTTTGCAAAAAAGTATCTAATTCTGTTAATTTTATAGATATCAAGACAAAATAATAACCAAAATTATCAGAATGATCCCCTAGATGTTTTTTACATGCATAAAATTTCCTACGTCATGAGGAAAATGAAGAAAAAAATTCACAACTATAGATGGAAAATTAACTTAAAACGGTAATTTGTGTGCTGCAAAACTAATTAAATAATCTGGTGTGTCACTCACACGACTTTCTCTTACCCTGAAATTTAATACAATAAATACAGGTTGGAGATTAAGAGGTAAGATAACGGTGTTATGTAAACCGATATTAAAAAATTCAAATTAGGCTTCCGAAGAGTTTTATATGATAATTAATTCCGTGTGAGGGGGCCTACCGCCCCCCACAACCCCCCGTTTCATTAATGCACCTAGATTTATATAAAATTTAATTCGGTTATTAAAAAATAATTCTGTTTTTTTTTAAATAATTTCTTAAAATTATTATTTAAAAAAATTATATTTTATGATAATGCAGACGATTTCGATATTAGAGAAGTAGTATAACACTAAATATCCAAAAAAAAGTCCATTTTATTCTCAATATTAAAAAAAAAAAAAAAAAAAAAAAAAAAAACTGTTGCACTTCGGGAGTGCCGACAGAAGTGTAAACGTGAACAATTACGTGTGTATTTCTTGAATCTTCAGGAAATATTTTATTGTGTAGGAAATACTTTTAAATGAAGGGTTTTTTTTTCATTAATATAAACTACTACTACAAAAATTATATTACAATTTTATTTAATGCGCTAACTGCAATAGAGACAGTGTCCGGTGATGAGAGAATTGATGTAGAGCCGCACCAGATTGTAAAAACGTGAGAAAAATGGCGGCTTTGGCCTTTCTCACGGTTTTGTGAGGTCTAACTGGAACGTTTCCGGCTGCAATCTTTAAGAGACAATGTCCGGAGATGAGAGAAGTCGTGTAGAGCCGCACCAGATTGTAAAAATATGAGAAAAATGGCGGCTTTGGCCTTTCTGACTGTTTTGTGAGGTCTAACTGCAATAGAGACAGTGTCCGGAGATGAGAGAAGTCGTGTAGAGCCGCACCAGATTGTAAAAACGTGAGAAAATGGAGGCTTTGGCCTTTATCACGGTTGTGTGAGGTCTAACTGCAACGTTTCCGGCTGCAATCTTTAAGAGGCAGTGTCCGGAGATGAGAGAAGTCGTGTAGAGCCGCACCAGATTTTAAAAACGTGAGAAAAATGGCGGCTTTAGTCTTTCTCATGGTTTTGTGAAGTCTAACTGCAACGTTTCCGGCTGCAATCTTTAAGAGACAGTGTCCGGAGATGAGTGAAGTCGTGTAGAGCCGCACCCGATTTTAAAAACGTGAGAAAAATGGCGGCTTTGGCCTTTCTCACTGTTTTGTGAGGTCTAACTGCAATAGAATCAGTGTCCGGAGATGAAAGAAGTCGTGTAGAGCCGCACCAGATTGTAAAAACGTGAGAAAAATTGCGGCTTTGGCCTTTCTCACGGTTTTGTGAGGTCTAACTGCAACGTTTCCGGCTGCAATCTTTAAGAGACAATGTCCAGAGATGAGAAAAGTCGTGTGGAGCCGCACCAGAATGTAAAAACGTGAGAAAAATAGCAGCTTTGGGCTTTCTCACGGTTTTGTGACGTCTAACTGAAATAGAGACAGTGCCCGGAGATGAAAGAAGTCGTGTAGAGCCGCACCAGATTTTAAAACAATGTACCGTATATAATTAATAACACTTCACATTAGCAAGTTCATTGTATGATACATTATTTGTATCATACAAGGATGGAAAGCGTTTGCTGACGATGACGCGAATTCAATGATTTTTGTTTACCCAAAAGTACTCAACGCGCCTAAAGAAGTTTTCACTTCAAAAAATACGATTTTTTTTCTAAGTTTTTTTTTTTTTCGTTAAAAGTAAAAAAAATCGATAACTTTGTTTTAAATTATCGCAGATCGATGGTTCAACCATTCGTTTTAAAGGTATTGGCGAGCTCTTTTGAAAGATACCCATCATGAAAATTTACTCCCCTCGAGGGGGGGACTTCCCCCCCAGGTGGGGAGGCGAGACTCCTACATACACAAAAAAATTTTCCCAGTTAACTGTCTCTATTACAAAAAATATATATTTGTTTCATTTGGTTTAGTGCAGTCTATAGACGTTAAACTCTATTTTCCTGCAATTTCCCCCATAGACGTAATGTATTAGAATTCTCTTGATTGTCCCTGTACACGAACCATTTGCTTGATCTTAACGAAAAGCTTACTGTAGCATCCCTATATGATACACATTTAGAATACCAAGTTTGAACTTTCTGCCATAATTTGTTTTTGAGATATGCTGATAACAGACAGACACACACACAGACACACACACAGACACACACACACACAGACCATTTGCTAAAAACATGATTTTCGTATTCAGGGGACCTCAAAACGTGTAAATATAACAAAATCTCGCGTTCGAAAATTTGAGCCAAAAACAATACTTTCTCTACCTTATAGGTAAGAGAAAGTAAAAATGAAAAACTCATCAATATTTTTTTTTTCCTGCGTAGATTTGTTGCAGGACTAGTTACTGTAGAAGTTTCCACTTGATAGATTTATCCTTTTTACTTTCTCTTACCCATAAGGTAGAGAAAGCATTGTTTTTGGGTCAAATTCTCTAACGCGAGATTTTGTTATATTTACACATTTTGAGGTCCCCTGAATACGAAAATCATGTTTTTAGCAAATGGTCTGTGTGTCTGTGGGTGTGTCTGTGTGTCTGTCTGTTATCACCATATCTCAAGAACAAATTATGGCAGAAAGTTCAAACTTGGTATTCTAAATGTGTATCATATAGGGATGCTACAGTAAGCTATTCGCAGAGATGAAGCAAATGGTTCGTGTACAGGGACAATCAAGAGAATTCTAATACATTACGTCTATGGGGGAAATTGCAGGAAAATAGAGTTTAACGTCTATAGACTGCACTAAACCAAATGAAACATATATATATTTTTTGTAATAGAGACAGTTAACTGGGAAAAATTTTTTGTGTATGTAGGAGCCTCGCCTCCCCCCCCCCCCCCTAGGGGGAAGTCCCCCCTCGAGAGGAGTAAATTTTCATGATGGGTATCTTTCAAAAGAGCTCGCCAATGCCTTTAAAACGAATGGTTGAACCATCGATCTGCGATAATTTAAAACAAAGTTATCGATTTTTTTTACTTTAAACGAAAAAAAAAAAAAAAAAAAAAAAACTTAGAAAAAAAATCGTACTTTTTTTTTTTTTTTTTTTTTTTTTTCTTAAATATTGAGAATAAAATAGTATTTTTTTGGATATTTGGTGTTATACTACTTCTCTAATATGGAAATCGTCTGCCTTATCATAAAAGATTTTTTTTTTAATAATAATTTTAACAAATTATTTTTTAAAAAGAGAAATATTTTTTAATAACCGAATTAAATTCTATATAAATGTAGGTGCATTAATGAAACGGGGGGTTGAGGGGGGCGGTAGCCCCTCTCACACAGAACTAATTATCATATAAAACTCTTCAAAAGCCTAATATGAATTGTTTAACATAGGTTTACATAACAGTACTCGTTATCTTACCTATTAATCTGCAACCTGTATTTATAGTATTAAATTTCAGGGTAAGAGAAAGTCGTGTGAGTGACACACCAGATTATTTTTATATAATTTTTCAAAAATGCCCAAAATTGCATTTTGGCAATATTTAAAGTTGAATATCTCAAAAGGGAATGAGTGAAAAATTATGAAATTAATACAGATAATATCTCTTTATGACATAAACATATGATAAAAATTTGGTGACTGAGACTCAACTGGTTCCAGAGTTATAGAACATCAAAATTTGCCAAAAATTGCGTGTTAGGCATACAGAATTTTGACGAAATTTTATGGTAAAAATCAACATTGTAACTTAAAATACAAAATTTATTCAAACTGTTGAGGTACATTTTATCAGTTAGCGTAATAATTTTATAATTTCTTCAAAGTATTGAAGAGTGTTGAAATTCCGTTGCATAGTTTTTTTGATATGTTATGTGTGTTCTGTCCGAAACCATTGTTAGTTCGATAGGGGTAATTTTCCTCACAACCTTGTTTACTGGAACCCACACCATTTCATTTTTAGATATTTGGAAGACAGTCTTTGGGCCATGTGGATGGAAAAATTGAACTAATAGATAATTATTTTGATCGGTCTTGTCTTTGACTATGCCTAGCTACCAATGATATTCGTAAATGTATGCAACATAGTCCATATTTGTAAGCGAGGATGTGTTAATTAACATTATCAAAGTTTTGTGCTCATCAAATTTCTTACTTATTGATGTACAGTCGGTAACAAAAGTGTCCGAACACTAGCAAGAATTCCTATGTAAAAAAAGTACACTTCATACGTTTTTGTTAAATAAATCCTTATAGAATTATGTTCTTACACTGACTAAGGACAGGATTCGATAAGGATTTCTTTAACAAAACCGTATGAAATGTACTTTTTTTACATAGGAATTTTTGCTAGTGTTTGGACACTTTTGTTACCGACTGTAGTGTAACATCTGATTTGATTATTACTTATAGGAACAAATCTATGATATTCTCTTATTCATGTCACAGGCAAACAAAATTCAAATCTTTTTTATAGTTTAGCTTCAGTTTGTTTAATTTCTTCGGCAGCGACAAAAATTGTATTCTATTCTGGTTATTTTTTCGTTTCAGTATTTGAACATGTCTTGTGGAGTAAGACTTTAGTTATTGTAAAGTATTTGCATGCTGGCTCTAGTTACTTCCCTTTTAGTGGTACCCCCCCCCCCCCCCCTTTACCATCATACAAGTTTTTCCCATGAGATGTAGCTAAAAAATTCCACTCAGCTATCAAGCTAAATTCATTCTCATGTTGGTACAAATTAATAAATTTTTTCTTATTTTTGTATTGGCTGCTGGCACCACCGCTGAAGTAAATCATCATCTTCACTTCGGGTAAAAAATTCTTCATTTCATTGATGCGATTCTTTTGAAATTCATCAGCTGTAAAGGCATCCTGAATAAGATAATCATTTATCATACAAATGCTTTTACAGCAAATTTCATTTAAAGTAATAATAATAATAAATGGATGTAATGTAACTCGGCTGTTGGACCAGTGGTAGTTCTGAATTTCATCATGACCGCAAAATGTAAAGTTTTCTGAAAAATCACAAATGACAAATATTCACAGTTTTTGATATTATTTTTAAGTTCTTTGAAATGATTAGACTGAACTGTTGAAATGAAATGGTGAGATTTTAGTTTTGCTCTATCTTCGACAAGAAGATTTAGAAATTCATCATTTGGTAGTAATCGGGTGATAAATTCTGCTCTGTCAGTTTGCACCCACTGCTTAAAAGCTACTTCCTCTGGTAAATTGCCAATTTCTTTCATTGGAACAGTCGGTAACAGAAGTGTCCGAACACTAGCAAAAATTCCCATGTAAAAGAAGTACACTTCATACGGTTCTGTTAAATAAATCCTTATCGAATCGTGTTCTTAGACTGACTAAGAATAGGATTCGACAAGGATTTATTTAACAAAACTGTAAAAAGTGTACTTTTTTTACATAAGAATTTTTGCTAGTGTTCGGACACTTTTGTTACCGACTGAACTTCCAGAAGACATTCGGATCCTGGACATTCTGAACACTTGTCCAGTATGCAACTTTCATTCTCAATGTTACACACAAGTAATTCTATCAGTTTTCTGTAATTTATTTTGAGCCTTGCTCCTTCAATCAAGAGCTTTGCGTTCTGGTGGTATTTGCGGACACATACACTATGTGTGCTAGATGATCCTGGGAAGACACACCACTTCGGTCGCATAGCACAGAACACTGACCGTCTAATTTTGTAGTTAGGGTATTTCTGTTTGAAAAAGTTAAATAGCTCCTTTTAAGTTATTAGAGTTAATATATATATACAGTCGGTAACAAAAGTGTCCGAACACTAGCAAAAATTCCTATGTAAAAAAAGTACACTTCATACGGTTTTGTTAAATAAATCCTTACCGAATCATGTTCTTACACTGACTAAGAAAAGGATTCGACAAGGATTTATTTAACAAAACCATATGAAGTGTACTTTTTTTACATAGGAATTTTTGCTAGTGTTCGGACACTTTTGTTACCGACTGTACATATATGTATATATAGCAATTATAATATACAGGAAATGGATCTTTATAATGAATTTTCGTGAAATATTGTGTGCGTAACATGTAATTTTGGGCCAATTTTGATGTACTATAACTCTGGAACCAGTTGAGTCTCAGTCACCAAATTTTTATCATATGTTTATATCATAAAGAGATGTTATCTGTATGAATTTCATAATTTTTCACTCAGTCCCTCTTGAGATATTCAACTTCAAATATTGCCAAAATGCAATTTTGGGCATTTTTGAAAAATTATATAAAAAAAAAGGATAAAACTCTCAATCTGGAAACTTCTACAGTAACTAGGCCTGTAACAAATCTACGCAGGAAAAAAAAAATATTGATGAGTCTTTCATTTTCTAAGTAGTTTTGCAGCACTAAAATTGCCGTTTTAAGTCAATTTTCTATCTATAGTTGTGAATTTTTTTCTTCACTTTACTTACGACGTAGGAAATATTATGCATGTACAAAACATTTAGTGGGTCATTCTGATAATTTTGGTTTTTATTTTGTCTTGATATCTGTAAAATTAACAGAGTTAGATACTTTTATGCAAACCTTGTTTTTTGTCCTAAAAACAGTTACGATTGAAATTCAAAATGGCCGCCAAAAAAAATTATGAGCCTAAAAATTCTTTTTCGACAGTTTTGAACTCACCTAATAACGGGGAAAAACTGGTAAAAAAATAAGAAAAATAAAAAATGTTGAGCAACAAATTTTATTCTTTTTGGGTGATTTCAAATGGATTGACCCAATAATAAATCTTTAATAATCAAATAAAAACTTTTACAAAAACACTTTGAAACGAAGCTTATTTATAATTAATTACTTAGAAACAAAAACTATTAAAAAATTACATTCTTATGGTTTCTATAAAAATCCTAAAAAAATCATTAATTGTGATTTTACTATACCCCCTCTCTTTGTTTTTTACTTCCTCTTACCCATAGGGTCGAGAAAGTATTGTTTTAGGGTCAAATTTTCGAACATGAGTTTTTGTTATATTTACATGTTATGAGGTCCCCTGAATACGAAAATTGGTCTGCGTGTCTGTCTGTCTGTGTGTCTGTTATCAGCATATCTCAAGAACAAATAGTAGCAGAAATTCCAAACTCGATATTCTAAATGTGTATCATATAGGGATGCCACAGTAAGTTTTTCGCTGAGATGAAGCAAATGGTTCGTGTACAGGGTGACTCAAAAGTATTCAAATACATTACGTCTATGGGGGAAATTTAAGGTAAGTTTAGCTTAACATATGTACACTGCACTAAACCAAATGAAACGAATATAGATTTTTTGTAATAGGGTGTTAAACCCATTAGGCGCCAATGCTCCCATTTTGGGAACACAAGTTTCATAATTTTTTGCGTAAAAACTTATTAGTCGATTTTTATTTTCTTTATTGTATTTTAAAGTTCATTTCATGCTTAATATTACTATTTTTTTTTAACTCAATATATATTTATTTTCTTATCCAATTTTCCTTTCAATTTGTGCAAACATTATTAGATTTTGCACTTTCATTTTATCGCTATTTTAAAAATATTAATATTTTTCAAAAATGTTTAGTTCTATGTTAAATATTTCAAAATAAGGCTATTTTAAAATAATTAATTCATAAAATATTTATAAAAAAATTTTAAGTTATAATTAATGAGCATTTTTCTTAATGTTCCCAATTTGGGAGCATTGGCGGGAAACGTAGTTTTCTACCCTCGATCTAAAATGAACTCGTCTTTCCTCCCCTCACTTTGCTTTTGTTTTGGAACGAATAGCTTGTGCTGACCTTGATTTTTTTTTCTTTTTTTCTGTTGAAAGAAGTTGAAATTGTCATTTGTAAAAGAATTTTTTCCAAATTTGCGTAAAATGTGCATTTGAGTAAACATGTCTTCTAAATTTTTAACTGTTGATCAAGCTCTAGAATATTTTAATGAACTCGATAGTGATGAATTCTCTGATGATCCAGAATTAATTTGTTTGCCACCCGAAACATCGGTGGTTACTGATGAAGAAGACATTGCTGAAAATAATTTGTGTGATGAAATTCCTGTCGACATATCTGGTGAAATTGAAACTAATCTCAAAAGTTTAAATGATGCTGATTCAGACAAGGATTATAATTTACCAAAGAATGAAATAACGAGTAAAACTCAAACAAAATCAAGGAGTAGTAGAAAAAGAAAAAGGAATAAAAAAAAATGAAATAGAGAATCCAAGAAATGAAAAGGTTAAATTTGATTGGTCTCCTGCGAATTTGATAGAAATTCCTTCTATTGAAATTGAGAGTTTGGAAGAAAAATTTCCAGATCTAATAAACAAAACTCCATATCAACTTTTTAGAATGTTTTTCGATGATGAAATATTTGACATATTGATAGAAGAAAGTATTAGATATGCAACCCAAAAGAATAATCACAACTTTTCACTGACTAGACAAGAAATGAAAAAATTTTTAGGCATAATCCTTTTCAGCGGTTATCACTCTTTGCCCCAAGAAGATATGTATTGGAATAAATCAGATGACTGTTATATTCCTTTCGTATCTGAAGCAATGTCCAGACAACGTTTTCGTGATATTAAAAAATATCTTCATTTATGTAACAACGATAACCTAGATCTAAGTGATAAAGTATTTAAAGTTAGAGGATTCTTGGAAAAATTTTGTTTAAAATTACAACAGTTTGGAATATTTTCTGAATGTTTGAGTGTAGATGAAGAAATGATTCCGTACACTGGACATCATACGGCAAAAATGTTTATGCGTGGTAAGCCTGTTAGATTTGGCTATAAAATATGGGTTCTTGCCTCGTCTGATGGGTATCCTTTCAGCCTCCAAATTTATACAGGAAAACGGAAGGAGGCAAATAATTCAGATACACTACCTCTTGGCACTCGCGTTGTATTGGATTTATTAAATTGCGTCCCATTTCCTCAAAAACATAAAGTATATGTTGATAACTTTTTTACTTCTCTGAAATTATTGAGTGAGATGCGCAAAAAAGAATTTCGCATTACTGGAACAATACGAGAAAATAGACTTCAAAATTGTCCTTTAAGTGATTCAAAGGCTTTGAAAAAAAAAGAAAGAGGAACATTTGAAATTTTAACTACAGAAAGTGTTAGTGTTGTGAAGTGGAATGACAATCACGTAGTTTGCCTCGCATCTAACTTTGAAACATCTGATCCATTAGGAAAAGCAAAGCGGTGGAGTAACGTGGAAAAAAAAAAAGATTGATGTAAAACAACCTCACATTGTAGCGTCTTATAATAAACACATGGGAGGTGTTGATTTATTAGATCGATTTTTGAGTCAATACCGCCCAAAAATTAAAGGAAAGAAATGGTGGTGGCCTTTTTTTACCAATACAGTAAATATGGCTGTAGTAGCAGCATGGCGAATACACAAAGGATGCAAAGGAAATCTTTCGCAATTAGAATTTTTGCGATCTATTGTAACAGCCCTTATGAAAACAGAAGATGTTACTATTAGTTATAATCGACAAGGACCATGCGAAGAGGTAAATGTGGATGTGAGATTTGATAATATCAATCACTATATTGAAGGTGCCAATAAACAATCCCGATGCAAAGTGTGTAAGAAAAATACACGTCATTACTGTATCAAATGTAAAGTAATGTTACACAAAAGTTGTTCATTTCAATTTCATACTAAGAAATAAAAACATAGTATGTAAGTAAGTTGATTATATTCATATTAATATATAAATATAACTTTTTAAGTTCTCTTATAAATTTACGTATAATATAAATGTTATATCTAATATATATATTTTATAAATTTTATATATTTTATAAAATAGCCAAATGTTAAATATATTCGTATAAATGAATAAATTTCATTGTATAGTAAGAAATATCCTTCATAAGTTATAAAACAAAGCTCCAATAGTCATGTAGCAACTCATTTTTAAAAATCAAAATTAGACCCCCATTAGGCGCCAATGCTCCCATTTTGGGAACAAGCTTGTTTCAGCAAATTTCTAACAATTTCATTCAAATTTTTAGTGAAAATGTTTAATGACCTTAAATTATCCCAAATTCACTCATTAGTTAAAAATTATTTCATTTTATTCACATAGCGGCGCTTAATGGGTTAACTGGGGAAAAAAATGTGTGTATGTAGGAGCCTCGCCTCCCCCCTGGGGAGAAGGTTCCCCCCTCGAGGGGAGAAAATTGTCATGATGGGTATTTTTCAAAAGAGATCGCCAATACATGTAAAACGAATGGTTGAACCATCGATCTGCGATAATTTAAAATAAAATTATCCATTTTTTTTTCATTTTTAACACACACACACACACAAAAAAAAAAAAAGATTTTTTTTTTTTAAATGTAATATTGAGAATGAATGGTATATATTGAGATACCTTTTTTTTGGATATTTAGTGTTATACTACTTATGGAAATCGTCTGCATTATCATGGAAGATAATTTTTAAATAGAATTATTTACTATTTTTAAAACAGAATATTTTTTTAATAACCGAATTAAATTCTATATAAATGTAGGTGCATTAATTAAACGGAGGGTTGAGGGGGGCGGTAGCTCCCCTCACACAGAACTAATTATCATGTAAAACTCGTCCGAAGCCTAATTTGAATTGTCTAACATAGGTTTGCATAACAGTACTCGTTATCTTACCTCGTAATCTCCAACCTGTATTTATAGTATTAAATTTCAGGGTAAGAGAAAGTCATGTGAGTGACACACCAGATTATTTTTGTTAGAAATATTGCAGTAGAGCTTCGGTTATCCAAGCCCCGATAAAAGGAGTTCCGGGTTAACCGAGGTTGTGCCAAAAATTCCACGTCTTGGTGGAAGCGAGGCCTTTGACAAATAGAGTGAAAATCGTTGATAAATTTGACTATACGATACAGTTTTCTATAATTTATGTATGCATGTATTACATTACGTTTTTAGCTGATTACATTTTAAAATGTAATAGATGCATTTTTTTTTTTTTTTTTTTTTTTTTTTTTTTTGTTTACTTTGTATTGGTTAGGTTTGCATTCCTTTTAAACTTTAACGAACATTTCTCCTCGATTTAACAGAGTCCATTTTATCCGAGTCTTTGAATATCCGACGTACCTTCGGTCCACATTCCCTCGGATAAGAAAGGCTGTACTCAGCATGAAATCCAGTTATTTTTGACTTCTATCCATCGTCATTTACATAGGTTTATCTTTCCCAATTTCCTGTTCGTTAACGCATGCAGATTCTAAAACTCCTACTGACTATTATTCTTGCTCTAAAATTCCCTTCCCTGTCTGTGTATGAGCACAATAATCGGCCTTGCCATTCTGCACTGATGACGGTACGCTTAACTCTTCCAAAACTACAAATTGCTTTTATTATACTTTACATTCGCGTTTTCAACGGTGTGTAAATATTTATAAATTTGGAATAGGTTACAGTAGCTTGTATGTTTTGCTATAAACGTGATCATCCACTTTAGAAGTAATTTAAGGGTTCAAAATATATTTTAAAATAATGCAATAGTATTTTGAAAAAATTACATTCTGATAAGACAATTATTTTTCGAACAAATTCTTTTATCCAACAGTATTATATATATATATATATATATATATATATATATATATATATATATATATATATATAAATGTTTAATAAACTTATTAATTAAAATATAAAAGTTTTTAATATTTTATTAATTTACAAATTTTAATATATATATTAAACATTAAAATATGTGTGAAACATAAATTACCTAATACTTACATACATGCATACATATATGTATGTATATAAATATGTGTATGTCTTAGAGTTTGCTGCTTAAACATATAATAAAACTCACCGCATTTTTAAATTGAATGCATGTATTTCTACTAATGATAAACAATGGAAAACATTTTTCAAAGTTTAATAACGAGTTTTAAAATACGTTTTCCTTTTTAAGGAAAAGATACAATAAAAAAATCATTACTGACGAAGAAATATTATTATTATTATTATTATTACTATTATTATTATTTATAATACTTATGCATATTGATACAAGGATTTTTAATACTTATTTATTTTAAAGACATTTTCAGGTATTTTTCTACTTTATGTCTCATTTGTTCAATATATTGCATTAAATATTCCATTAATATTTGCGTAGGAAAAACAGAATTATTTTTTAAACACAGCTATAGGTTTACAGTAAATATGAAATCAGTGTGATATTCTCTCCTTCTAAATTAATTGTAACTTTAACGTTCAATTTTAAATTTGATGCGTAAATTAATGATTTCATGTCAGCAACGCCTAAGGAAAAGCTGAAAGAACTTTTGAAACATGGCATTATCTGAACTTTAAACATGGCTTTTCGATAAAGACTAGTGACAGGATTAATGAAATAATCTTATTAATGGGCCTTCTGTAGCAGTTTAAAAACTAACTACTCATAGAATTTGAAATTTAAGAACATTTAATTGCCTTAAAGAAAAAAAAAATCGTCATTTTACTTCTAGAAAAATAAAAGATTGGTTGGTTGTAGGATTTAAGGCCGATTGACTCCTGATGTGTCCTAGGCCTAGAGGGGGAATGCCCTCCGTGGGGGTCTTTCTAAGGGGTCCTAGCCCGTATTTACGCGAGTTTCGGAGGAAACCACGGAAAACTCCGAACGGCTAGGTCGATGAGCGCGACCTGGGATCGAACCCGGCACCTCCCATCTACCAGCTTTGAGCGCAGAACCGCTCGGCCGCTGGTGGGCCAGAAAAATAAAAGAATTATGGTGCTTCTTTCTATATTGGATAATGGGATATTTTCCACAGCATTATTGAAAAAAAAAAAAATCGTCATTTTACTTCTAGAAAAATAAAAGAATTATGGTACTACTTTCTATATTGGATAATGGAATATTTTCCCCAGCATTATTGAAAAAAATAAAATAAGCATGAGACAGTTGCTTAATAATATTGCTAAATACTTTAACTTAATTTTTTATTATGCATTGTGCAACACTGATGCTAAAAAAATATTAGTTACTTTTTGCATACTAATTGTTTGTTCATGAATATTTTGCAATTTTATATTATGCGATTACCACTGTAACGAATTTTTTAAATATTCTTTTCTATGATTATCATTGAAAATAAATAAATAAATAAATAAAAAGTTAAAATATTATCTCATCTTTACATTTTTTTTCGTCTGTAATCTCACTTATTAGAAGAAATTAGTTTCTTTTAATATATCTCAAAGAATTAACGATGTTAATTCATATATGCGAATCTCCTTATTAGAAGCTTGGGGATCTGTCAAGTTTTGGGGGAACATCAATATACTTAGTAATTGTTTATGTGGGCAAAAGAGCACTTTGCATTTCAATTATTAGTTTATATGTTCATATATATAATTTTTGTAATTCTGTATCTTTTATTGCTGCTTCACCATTATGCGTTTAATTTAGAAGTATTTCTTTTTGTAATATGTGGTTTATTACTGCAAAATTATTTGTAAAAATAATGTATACATCGAAAGAAATTTTTTACATTTTTTAATCTTTCCAAAAAACGTATGTGAAAGGGAATGGCCATATTTATTATACAGGGTGATTATAATTAAAGTTACGATTCAAAAACGCTATAATTTTAAAACTACCCATCAGAGCGATTTTATATTTTACCAGAGCAATCGTGAGGCAATGAGATTTTGTTTGGCAAAAGAGAAAAAGAATTGTTCCAAAATATGTATTGCTAACAACATTCCTGTGTTTAATGAGTCCATTTAGGCGTTTCCAATGACATTGCCCTGGCAGCTCCATCTATAGGAACATGTTGGGACTACATCTTTCCTCCCCAAACAACATTTCATTGCCTCACGACTGCTCTGGTAAAATATCAAATTGCTCTGATGGGTAGTTTTAGAATTGCAGAGTTTTGAAATCGTAACTTTAATTTTAATCACCCTGTATATTGTTAATAATAATAATAATAATAATAATAATAATAATTGCCGAGACGTCGGAGAAGGCATCCAAGTGGAGACTCAAAAAGATTTTGGGTTCCGTATGTGCGTCTGTCTGTTTGTCTGTCTCGCGATAGCTGCCGTCATTGACTTGAAATTAGGAACATATGCTAATGGGCTACGTAGAATTAGCTGTGAAGGTTTTTGGTGTGTATTTCATTTGTAGTTCATGTACAGGGACACAACAAAAGTTTCCTTGTCATTTCGGCACCTATGGGCAGAATTTGTATGTACCGCAATAACGGCCGCAAAAATCCTCCGACTAACTTGAGAATTGGTACACGTGTTTAGGCCCTCTATAGAAATAGCTGTATAACTTTATATGTCTCTATTGTTTATGGACCACGTACAGGGACATGCTTAAGGTTTTCTTATCATGTGGGCTTATGAGGTGAATTTCGTTTAAACGGATTTTAACATCGTTATTCTACATTTAACAAAATGAAATTAGCGTACATTACTGAGACTCTTAAACTGATGTTTTCTGCAGAAATTATGTGCTCTAAGGCTTTCTAATTAATATAGCACTTTACAAAAGTTTTCCGACAATAACAAGTACTCATGTCAAATTTCGAACAATTATTTATGAAAAACGTAGAATAAGCTGAATAGTTTTTACTGGTGTATGCAATGTTTATGGTTCGTTCACAGAGACACACTAAAGAATTTCATGGCATTATTGCCTATAGACAAATTTTTATTTTAGCGCATTTTAACGAGTTTATGCTGAATTCAATATAATGGAATTAACATACATTATAAAGATGTATAAAAGCACTTTCACTCTAAAAATAGGGATATGTAAAGACTAAATGATTTGTTAAGCGACCGCACAAAAGAATTCGGATGACGTTCTGTACGCATCCAAATGTTGTCAATTTAGATTGAAATATTAATGAGATATAATTAATTAAATATATGTATCTTTTTTAGCGTATATAAGTACTGTGGCTTCTTTTCCTGGATACATAAAATAATTTCGTACTATTACTGTCCATAGTCGGTGTATCTTAAAACTGTATTTCAGCATGGTTACACCTTATTAAATATAATACAATTTTTTTAGAATTTATAAAGCATGTTTTTCTGTAGAAAATCGTGGGCGTAGAATTGGTAATTAATTTACAGGGTTACACAAAATAATTCCGATACGTTATGTAATCATTTTGCGTGAAAGTTGGTACAAGTATTTATGAAATACAGGGAATTAATACAACACTATCAGTTATTAGGAATACATATATATACATATATTTATAGAACCAGAGATACAGCGGCGGTTTTATGGGGCGGCAGTGCCCCTCAGAAGCGTTTCTGTTTACGTAGGAAGTCAATCGAGTCAATATATATATATATATATATATATACATTATATTTCAGGTTATACGAGCTTGTGATTAGAAACTTTTCTATATTGAGAATGAATACTCGTATGTTATTCAAAAGTCGACGAAGAAAAAACCTAATTTAATAATAAATTCCATATTATTAAGTATAATTTAGAAGATTAGTATATTGAACTAGACCGAATGAATAATTAAAAGTAAAATATGAAAACTAAAGAAGAAAGGTTTTCTAAATAGGTAATTATAGCAAATTAATAACACCGAACTCTTCAATAAAGAATGAAAAAACATATTTTTAATAGGAAATTAATTTAAAATACACGTTAAAAGGATTTCTTAATTGTCGTATGGCAAAATAACTACTGGCAGCTAGTCTCTTTTCAAGGACAATATGAATTTTCTTTCCTCTTTGCTTTTTTGAAGTCAATCGACTTAATAGGCAGTTTTAACAGATCGTTTGTGATCGAAGACTAATAAGAATGAATGCTTCCGATAACCACAAAAATAATTAAAAGCAAGGGAAATTATTCATCTTAATTATCATGTGAAGGGTTTAAATATTTATTTTAAGTACTAATATTACTTTAATTAATTGCTGATTGGAATATATTCCTGATGTATATTTTGGGTTAAGCACATGTCCCGTCAGAAACTTCTCTTTCTACATTCCTTGCAGTGGGGGGAGGGGGCTCCCCTGAAGCGAACTCCAATGTATTTTGGGATTACATTTTGTTTGCTATCGGTTTAGTATAAATTTATTTTCGTGTTATATTTCCTTTTCCTGCATTTTGCATACAGGTTTATAAATACTTCGTTTCAGTTTTTTATAAATAATTCAGATTTTCCCTAATTGCTTTTTGACCATCCTTAGTGGTGATTCCCAAACCGTCGACAATTATCCATTGAACAGTACAATTGCGACGTTAATCCCAGCAATCAACCAACCTAATTGATTTTCAGATTTTAATTTCATACATATACATATACATATACATATGCATACATATATATATAATGTATGAATTCCCTTTGTGAGGGGAAAAATGGATATTCCGTGTTTTTCCCTCCTATTATCTTAAATGTATGGTAAGAATAATCAATATATTAAAAGTATTAAAGCGCACAAATAATACTGTGATGGCACTACTTCATATTAATAAAGAAAAACAAAACAATCTCCAAGTTAACTTACTTCGAACAATGGAGAAAGAATTTACAAAACTTCTCAACAACAAACAAATAAGAAAATAGAATAACTAATTTTGAAAATCTTTATTCATGAACCTTAATTAATTTTAGAAAATTTGGAGTGGAAGGATGATTTTTATACCAACTATGTGAAAAATACCAGAGCCGGGAATCGAACCCGGGCCTTCCGCTTAATGCGCGGATGCTCTACCACTGAGCTACCCTGGGTGATAACCAGTCAGGCATTTCTCACATAATATTCATTGGCAAGGTCACCGAGTCTGCAAACGCAGCTATATCAAGTGACATAATTAATCGTGGCACAACTCCAATAGACCACGAAATTCTAATTTTGAAAATCTTTATTCATCAACCTTAATTAATTTTAGAAAATTTGGAGTGGAAGGATGATTTTTGTACCAACTATGTGAAAAATACCAGAGCCGGGAATCGAACCCGGGCCTTCCGCTTAACGCGCGGATGTCTACCACTGAGCTACCCTGGGTGATTAAAAAAAAAAAAATAGAATAATTATTTTTTGCCAATTTGGATTCCCCATTTTCCAAATTATTAAGAGCACGATTAAATTAATATTGATAATAAATGCATACGTTTTAAAAACATGCAATAAATGCTCCTGGTAGAAGTAAGCAAGTACAATCCTTCGCAAAGCTAATAATAATAATAATAATAATAATAATAATAATAATAATAATAATAATTAATAAAATAGATAAATTAATATATAAAAAAACAACAATTAACAACAACAAAAATAAATTAAAAATAAAATAAAATAAAGACAAAAACAAAAACAAAAATAAAAATAAAAATAAAACCTTTAGAGCTATAATGACGTCAACTTTTCCCTGCAAGTTTAACTTCTCACAAATTTTTTTATGAATTTTAATATTTACGCGTGGATTTATTTTCTTTTCAAAAAAATTTAAAGAAGCTCGTAAGCAGTTTTGGCAACAATTAACAATTAAAATAAATAAATTATGTATTTTTGTCTAAAAAAGGGCTTCTTCAATTTTTTCGATACTGTCCGTTTCGATACCGATTATTATTAATTTTTTTTTTTTTCTTTTCTCCTTTTCTTAAAAAAAAAAAAAAAAAAAAAAAATGCTTTTGATGAATTTCTATCAAAAGCAGAATTTAGATTAGTACAGAGAACTATTAGTTTTTTTTGTTGTTGTTGTTTCTTTTAATTATGACATCGCTTTCAAATTATTCAATTATATTTTCGATGAATTTTCGATTTTGATAAATGTCCAACCATCATAGAACTGTCGACAACGTTTTTATCCGTAGATTGAGAATAATAGTCCTCCATACTACTACTAATAATAATAATAATAAAAGAATTGTAAAGAATTATAGCATTCTTAAGAATGGAAACTGGTTTAGTTAAGACACAAAGTCAGGTATAATAATAGAACAAATTATTTTATTTGAAGAAGATTTTTTGTATTTACTTCCTTTTATTTATATTTATTTCCTCTTTCCTCTTCTTTTTTTTTTTTTTTTTTTTTTTTTTTTTTTTGTGTGTGTGTGTGTGTGTGGTAAAAGTTTTTTTTTAAGTGAATCAATTTTTCTGCAACACGAAGAATAAAAAACAAATTTAAAATAAAAAAAGAACTAATAAAAGAGTTCAATAAATGTGTTTCAAAATTACAGAAATTACGGATTTTAAATAAAAGGTTTTTTATGATTTCATTCCTAAACTTTTTCTTTTTTTTTTTTTTTTTTTTTTTTAACTTATAAAATCCCTTTTAACAAAATTATTTAAAATAGTTTTTACAAATTTAATTTACATTCAGTACAATAATGCTAAAATTAAGTTAAATATACATTAAACGTTTCAAACATTTCTACGCCAAATATGCAAAAAAAAAAAAAAAACTTTTATACTAAAAAATTTGGATTTACTGAAAAATTTGTCTATCATGAAAAAAGAAATAATCATAAATTGCAGATATTAAAAAAAATGTCCAAAATGTTCTTTTAAATGCACAAAACATTTTTAAGTTTTCTGGAATCGTATTTAATAAAAATGCTTTCCGAAATGTTTAAAAATGTCACACACACACAAAAAAAAAAAAAAAAAAAAAAAACTTAAATCTATTTTTACATTTTACCTGACTAAAGGTATTCAATATTTACCCATCTTTAGTAAGAGTTTTCTGCTACCTTTCAATATTATTTTATTAACTCTTCCGACAAAATGTATTTGTTCTTTAAATTAAAATTCATCCAAAGTTTTTCAAGGGTATTTGAATGGAATTTAATTTGCAGAACTCGAGTAGAGAAGTATTTCCTATTAATGAAATTCCGAAAGTGTTTTCAAATAACAAAACAGAAAGAAGAATCAATTTACTAAATTTTAAGTGGTCGAGAAAATTTATTTTATTTTATAAACTTTAAGAATCTATCTACGAATTATGCAAAATAATAAAACAATCTATTAATGTATAATTTATGGAAAAAAATGTAGGCATTAATGAAATTATAGTATTGTTTAGAAAACAAATTTAGATAACTCTAAATTATCTTACGAAATGATTCAAGGAAACTTACCATACAAGCTATTCAAGTCATATTTAATATAAGAATACATTTACAGATATTCTGAAATTTTCATGACACATCTTCAAATGCAAGCGTTGAAATAATTATAAAAACGAGCTAGTTTTAAAAATCCCTCTCGCGCGCTCGCTAAATTACATTTACCCAAATATACAAAAACGAAAGAGAAGGTCAGGTCTGGAATATTTTTATACCTTGATATTGTGGTGGTTCAGGGTTAAGACTATCTTCCTGCTCTAGGATCCAAGGCCTAGTTGGAATGGTCTTCAGAAAGATTTTTTAAGGGATCACTGCCAACATTCATTCCGGCTTTCAGATAACAACGGGAAATTCCGAACCGTTACGGTGATTATCATCTGGAATTTTACCAGGCACCTCTCATTTATTTGTATTAAGTGCATAACCTCTAGGCCACATATAAAGCTATTGATATATTTTGTTTCGTATGAGACTTGAGTAGCATACTTTCTTTAAAAGTCCTAAAACATATAGACTCTATCTAAAAATTACCAATCATATTTATTTCTGCTATTGCATTTCATGAGATTAAATTCAGAAATAATATTTATTGTTTTTGCCCTTATTGAACCCTTTAACATAGTAATGTTGACAAATTTGTCAGAAATCTTCTCCTAAAATGATTCATTAAAATAGCTGATAATATATAAAAACTCTATAATAAATGACCATTGTTTTCAAAGTTTGAAATATTTTTTTTTAAATGCAAATAAAAGAAATTTCTACACATATTTAAAATTCTTATTCATACGTTCATCAAATTTTGGACAAAAAATAATTAAAAATTAAAAACAAAAATTGGGAAACTTAGATTGAAATTGAAATGGCAGATGGCCATCCTTCTTTCAAGCTAAGGAAAGATGGCCCTCAATTAAACAAAGAAAAAGTGAAGTTAAAATAGCATGAAATAACACATTCCATATAGTTGATCATGAAAAACATTTAACAATTTGTAAAGACACAATTAAATCACAAAAAATGGGTAAGGAAAATTTAAATAAACAAAATTTGAAGCATAATTTTATAAGCAAGCTTTCAGTCCTTCACTTTTTGTAAAATTTTCCCAAATTTTTGTCAAAGGTCTTAATAGTTTGTACTTGTTTCATTGAAATTTCTCAGGCGTTTTTTGAATTTTATCAAGTGAATCGTTTTGGATGTGGTATTGTATACTTCTCCGCAACAAGCACAGTGATTTTCATAAATTTCTAATCCCTTGTAATCTGAAGAATCTGACAATTTCAAATGTTTTTCATGGTCTTCGCTACTACAGGTAACTTCTCTCTCTCTCTCTCTCTTTCTTTTTTCTGAGTTTATTTTAGAAATTTTCACGGTTTTAAACTTTTTTTTGTCAGATTTATCTATTTCTGCGATGAAAGTTTTTGATCTATTCTAATATTTTCTGATAAAGTCAAAACCATAGCTATGTAGTTGTACTGAAAGTACCAAAAATATCATAGATATGTTTTATAACTATTTATGTCATGGTTACATTAGAAACTGCTACAATGTCATGAAATATTTTATTTGGTGATGGTACATCATGCATTTTTGACGTTTTAAAGGTCATCTCTCCTCGAATTCATGTGGCTATCTCTCTAGAAATTCAAGGACATATATCCACCCAATTTAAAGCAAATATTGGATTATACATGTGCTTTAAAAGCTCGTAAAGGAACAAAAAATGCAACGTATGTATTGTAAAACATTCAGATATCTAACTCAACAAAAATATGCTACCACTAAAATTAATAAACATTAAATTCCCTTTACCTTTTTTTTTTTTAAAATCAAAAAACACACCTGCACGTCGCAAAGAATGAATTCATTCAACTACACTCATCTTTGTGGAAATTGCAACACAATGATGGAATGATACGATTATGAAATTTTCAGTTAAAATAAATTTATGTGCATCAAGCAAATAATTAAAATTTCAGAGTCATCACGCAGGCGTGGGCTGAGCAGCCCCCTCTGAACTGTTGATGAAACTATAAATAGAGATCTCTAGCGAGACGTTATAAATAGTCTATTGCTATCTTCTAGTGCTTAAAGTTAGGTGAGACGTACCTATGCCTCTAAGAGGGGTGGGAGGGTGAGATTTTAATCACTTTCGGATTTTGAACGGGGGGAGGAGACATTGACCTCTGTAAAGGAAGATTTTCCTATCGTGAAATAACAGGTCGTGTGAAAAGTAACAGCTGCACAATGATGCGAGTTTGGAAGCCATGGGCTGACAAAAATCAGGCAACTAGTAAATCCGGGTGTCGATCCCAAATGATGACGTTAGCCCACGATGATAAGTACCTGGTCTGAAAAGTATTGAGGGACTGTACAGCTTCATCAAAACTGTTGGCAGTATTTTGGTTCACTGCTCCAGTATAACAATGTCGGTTTTCTCAATTCGTTGACATTTGTGGGTCCTTGGGCAGCTTACGAGCACTCCTTTATACATGATTTCCCTCACGCAAAACTTTAGAAGCCTGCGGTTGCAATAGACTCAAGGAATAGAAACATGCGCGCAGATTAGCAACAAGTAATTCTTTCTGACGAATCTCCCTTTTTTTTTTGTTCCATGTTGGAGGTATACGTATTAAACGCTATGCCGGTGAACGCTTCATTCTGGAGTGCAATAGCTGACATCATAGGACACGATCACCCGGTGTTACGGTCTGGGGTGAAAAATTCGTATCACAGACGATATCAAATGCTGCGAATTGTGGGTAATCTTAACAACAACAGGTACATCAATGAAGTGCTCGAGCCAGAAATTTTCCATTTCTGTCAACGCATACCTGGAGCAATCTTTCAATCTTTCAACAAGATAATGCCAGCCTACATGTTACAAGGAACGTTCAAGACTTCTTTTCATAAAAAAAAAAAAAAAAAAAAAAAAAAAAAAAACATACAATTTCGTCCCAAAAGTATCCGAGCACTCGAAAAAATTCTTATATAAAAAAAAATACAGTTAATACTGTTTTGTTAAATAAATCTTTGTCGAATCATGTTCTTAGACAGACTAAAAACAGGATTCGACAGCGATTTATTTAACAAAACTGTATTAAGTGTACTTTTTCTATATAGGAAGTTTTGCTAGTGCTCGGATAATTTTCCTGCCAACTGTAGTATAGCAGCACTTGTTACAGCATGTTTGGCTACCCAAAATACAAATTTCGAAACAACTTAATTTCGAAACACTTAATATAGTTTTTATTGTTTTGAAAATTGAATCATTTATTTCTATCAATAACTGTCGTTTGTGTACTGAATTATATTAATATCTGAAAATTCCTTTATTGCACTGCAATTTTCACGAAAATGCGTGTATTTAATACGAACAAAGTTTATATTGCCACCATGATCAAGTTTAGGAAATATTTAGACTAGCTATCTCTCCTCCATGGCTATCTATCCTAGAGTTACCCTAGTATTAACACACAAAAAATTATACTAAATATATTCGATATAAAGGTTTAAATCATATTTAAAGTTATACTACATTAAAGGTGAACAAAAATGAATAATAACTGATAACTTTTTAACGAAATAATGAAAGCGCATTTCATTAAAATGTAGAATTATATCCAGAATGTAAGTAGTTTAGTTTAGTCTTCACATTACTTCCTCTTACTCTGTTTTATAATAATACAAAGATAGAATAGTGCAGATTGCCAATTAAGGTGCATTGAAAAAAAAAAGTAAATGAGCATACTTTGAAAAAGTTCAAATTTTTTTTTGAGAAATATTTTTTTATTGAAATAAATTTCTATATGAGGAGGGCTGCTGCTTTTCTTAATACCATTTTATGATTTTGTTCCTACGCTCATAAAACTTTTCGGCTGTTATAAAATTTAAGAAATCTTTCTAAATTGTTTACTTCAGCATTTAGAGATTTTTATCCGAATCTCATTATAAAACTTTCTGATTTTAGATAAAAAAAAATCTAAATAGAGTATTTATTGAATGATGAAAGATGTCCTCTGAGTACATACCGCATGTGTCTTTACCCTGTGATGTATGATGTTTTATGCCTGTTTACTGTGTACCTCTAATGTATGTACCATGATTTTAAGAAACAACCATCACACACACACACACACCAGACACACACACACACACACATATATAAATATAGATATAAATATAGATAAAGATATATGGATATAGATAGAGGCTTAAATTAGAATGTTTACTACTTTGCGATGATTCGGTGGTGATCTGATGTTCATTACTATTGGTGGTCAGAAGGCCTGCCATCACAGTTTCTATCTTCCAAAAAGAAGGTATCGTCCTGTTTTTGGTAATCTCCAGAATTATTATTTTACGGAACGTGGAAGACATTGTAGTCAGGGCGGAATTAACTTACACCAGCCACCATTAATGTGCACGTTAGTCTTTGTCTGTTTTCAGAGCATTGGCTGGATTACCAACAAGACGCTCTGCCAGTTGACTACGATAGCCCGTGTTTTAAAACATGTTTACATGTCCGAAAAATTTAGAAGTTAAAACCGTATCCTTAGGATGCATTAAGTAACACACATAACCTAATATTTTGATAAACTTAGTATGGCTCCTGTGGTAGAGCCGCAAATATTTTCATCCATGTTGAGTAGAAAAGAATTAATTTAATTTACTTGAAGCGCCGTATGTTAAATCCTCGTAAACTATTCTTCTGGGTTGTTAATCATGGGTCTCATCAAATAATTCAATATTTCATTTATATTTTTCTTATTTTTTAATGATGGAGAGTGGAGATTTTTTTTTAAACGGAATAACATTTTTGCCCCCCTAGCAAGTTAGGTTGCGCATCATTACACACTGTTCAACAATATTTGAATAAGCAATATTGATAATTATTTCCTTGTCTATTGTTTAAATAGGCTGAAAAATACCCAGGTTCTACATTTCTTTTTAAAGGATTTGCTCAAACAAAATTTGTGACACCAGTCGGTAAAATCATCAAGGTACGATGACGAATTTCAAAAATTTGTAATGAAAAAAATACCGTCATAGTTTCAAAATACATTCTAATACAAATAGCTATAACAGGAAAACATTTTAAACATAGTATTTAGAAAAATAACCGAATAAAATAACTATTAAGTGACACATAGTTATCAAACTGCTCAGTGGTTGCCACGAACTTTAAAAGTACAAGGACGGTTATAGAAACTCACCTGTGCTCGGAATATTTAAATTAATGTAAATGTTATCGCCTCCATATAATACAGTAAAAGCCTCGCCTTTTGAAAAAGCACTATACATCTTTTGTTATACTTTAAATGCAACTAGCTTCAGTAATTCCACAGGCTGGAATGCCTTTTATGACAATTTCAACAATTTTACGATTATGTAAACTTTGTGGCTTCATAATTTACGATAAACTGTGCATATTTAAAAAGAAAAAGGAAAAAAAAAACCCACATCGTTGTTTTCAGAATATTATATACTGTGTAATGATTAGTAACTTGATATATCTTCACATCAGGAAAATTCAATGTGCAGTATGCATGCGTAAAAATATTATATATGTAAAGCTCATTCATTCAGCTAAAAATAACATATACTGAAATGGACAAATTTGATCTCTTAAAATAAATGAGTTAATTCAGCATGTCAAATAGGATTTTTTTTTATTTTTATTATTGACTTGAGTTAAAAATGCAGTTCTTTGAACTAATTAGTAGCTTTTTATTTAAGACATTTATAGATATTTATATTATAGATATATATGTTATCGACATTTATAGATATTTGAATTATTTCTGCTCGTTTAACCACTTGTAAGTGACAACATCGCTTTCGCTGCAACGCATTTCTTCAGTAGCATGCACGTGCAACTGGCAACGCCATTGTACAACGTGCAACGGGCAACGCCATTTTACTAAAATCATTAATAAAATAAATAAATTACTCAAATACAATAAATAACTCAAGTGTGAGTGCATTATCTTAACTCATTCAATTTACTGAATTTAACTCAACTTGAGAGTGCGCGTTTCTTTTAAGCAAATAAGTAAAACTTTACTCATGTTTAGTTATTACCATTTTTTCCTTTTGAGAGAGTGGATTTTCCGACAGCAAAAACAGTCAAATTTTTGCTGGGAGGTACAACTTAACTAAAATGCATACATACAAACATTCATACACACACATACACGTCCTACATATATGTTTATATATTCATATATGTAAGACGTTGACATGCAATGTTCAATACCGTTAACACGAAATTTTCGTAGAAATTTTCGTGGAATTTCTGCGATAAATAACAAAATGGTTTGAACTTGCATTCAAAAAAAAATTAATTTCTTGAGTGAATTGCTGAAAGTAATACGAAGACAAAGTTTTTAACTATACATATATATGCTCTTCCTTTTTATGTCAATAAACTTTCAAAATTTAAAATATTACATCAAAATTTTAACGGTGATATTGTTGATTTGAATTGTATTGTAATACGTTGTCCATTTTTGATAACACATAATTTCGTAAAAAAAAAATTACATTGTATAACATGCTAGTGTTCATCCAAGATAAAGAGTTTGAATGTTTCACATTAATAGTATTTTAACCTGCTTAATATTAAAATTAGATTTACGGAAAATACTTATTAATTCTTAAATAAGATATTTAAATTTTATTCAACACTTACTAATGCATTTCATGTAATTTCTAGTAAGTGAGAAATAACTGCATGATTAAAGAAATAAAAATAAAATGTTTTTCTTTATAATTTTGATTACCTAATAAGTAAGTTTATATGTATATATTTTAATTAAATCATTTTTAATATTACTTCACGTTAACTAAGAGACTTGAAAATATTAAGAATCAGTAAAATTACAAATGTTACATAAGTTCTAATTTCATATTCTCTGTGAAAGATTGCATAAACTAAGTGCAGTCATAGAATTTGAGTAGATATATACCAGTTCATTAACGGAAGAGGACATATAAAGTAACAGGCATTAGTGGAATCGATAGATATTAGCCGGATAAATCTAATAGCTTATCAAGTAGAAGCTCGTTACAAATGGAATCTGTAACTTAAAAGTTCCTGGTAAGTATAGAAAAAATAGGAAATCAAATTTCATTACTTTTCAGTATCAAGAAATCGCATATATTGGATATAAAGGGGACTGGGTGTTAAAAAATAGGACCCTAAATGAATAATTTACTCAGTAATGGAAATTAGTATTGTAAAAATGCTACAAATTCTCTCCTCTTAAAAGATAAAATAAAAATCTATCCATCTTCTGAAAAATAAAAATAATTCTATTTTAAGGAAAATAAAATAAATAAATAAAATAGTTTGTATCAGCTCTAAAAAGTAAAAATGAATTTTCAGGTATTTATACTTAAAATAAAGTTGATTTTAAGGAATTGAGATAAAAAAGGAAATATATAAATATAAATCTATCCCGACTTTTAAAAATCATGCTAATGATTATTTGTTTTCTACTTTTATTTAATCTCCACATATAATAAAAGAAGATGTGTGTGTGTGTGTGTATGTATAAATCTGTCACTTTATACGTAAACGTAAACGGCAGATTGCAGACCTACAGAAATCAACATGGAGATACATATTGACCTCTCTTGATGCATCTCTGAGCCCAGTTTCTCTTAATTAACATATATAATTTTCTGAAATGTTCGTCTTTAGAACTTCAGATGTAAAAGTAAAAAGACATCCCGTAAAATTAAAAGTGACAAAAAACGAAGTTAAACTTACAGGTATGTTGGTCGCTTTTTAGGCACATGGTTGATTGCAGACCAACAACATTTTACATGGGGGTCCATTTTGCCCTATCCTGGTGCACCTCGAAGCCCAATTTTTCAATTTTTGACATATATATATATATATATATATATATACACTCTATAACAAAAAAAGCGACACACCAGAAGGGGTAATGCAAACTGGACACAAATTGATATGCATACAGTTTTCGATGGAAAATGTAAAATTTTAAAGTTTGACTGTCATCGAATGAGCATGTGACGCTGCACCGCATCTTAACTGCGCAATTGGCAGAATATTATAAATAAAAAGTTTTGATTCCAGGTCATATATTTTTCGAGAATTTCATTCCGTCTACTCAGATAAAAAATAACTACACGTCGCATGTAGGTGCGCAAACAATATGCGCAGATGACAGCGTTTGAGAGAGGTGTGTAGTTGGTCTCAACGACGCCAGTTGGTTTAATCTGCGAATTGTTTGACAATTGGAACGGAGCGATGCCACTATTACATGATAGTGACAGGAATGTGTGAACCATAACCAAACACAGCGTCAGGGAGGAAGTGGTTGGCCTAGAGAGAGG
Source organism: Salticus scenicus (assembly GCA_963930645.1). Lineage (NCBI taxonomy): Eukaryota > Metazoa > Arthropoda > Arachnida > Araneae > Salticidae > Salticus > Salticus scenicus. The sequence continues at coordinate 231,587,716 of OZ005652.1, read as the reverse complement.
ACAGAACGTGAGAACCTATCAATCATCAGAGCGGTACTCAAAGCCCCAGTTCATCACTATCGACGATCCTACGGGAAATTGGTATTTATGTGACTTCAAAGACCATTAATAAGCGGCTCAGAGAAATGGGGTTGAGCTCACGGTGCCCCTTGTGCGGACTACTATTAAACTTTGTATACCGACAAGCACGTTTACAGTTATATCAGGATTGTTCGAACTGGAATGTCACTAAAGGGAGTAGAATTATCTTCAGTGATGAGTACCACTCCGATTTGAGACCCGATGACCAGCGAAGACGCGTCTGGAGACGCCCCGAAAAGAGGAGGGATTCCAACCCGACTGTCGCCAGCTATACGTCCCGACAACCAGGAGTGATTGTCTGGAATGTCATATCATTTCATAGTAGGACCATTTTGGTTGTCATCCATGGCATCTTTACAGCACAGCGGTACGTCGACGAAAAACTCTGTGTCCCGTTGTGTTTCCCTTCATATCACGCAATCCTGACAGTTTATTTCGCCTGCGCACAGAGATAGTTTCTACTGCTTGTTTTCGTGCTTGCCTAACATTATTTTGGCCAGTAAATTCACAGAATCTCTCACCTAGTGAGGACTTTTGGAGCATCATGAAAAGGGTCCTACAACCAGCTCGGGATTTTACCAATCTAACGTACCAATTAGACAGAATTTGACATGATATCTTGCAGGAGCATATCTGCCAACTGTATCAATTAATGCCAAGCTGAATAACTGCTTACATAAGGGTCAGAAGTGAACCAAAGCGTTATTGAATTGTTGACTTTTGTGAGGCTACTTCTCTTGAATAAACCACTCAAATTTTCTGAAACTTTAATCATTTGTTTTTCTTCTCGTGTACATCACATCTACCAATTTTAGTCTCATTTGGATAACTCCTTCTTGGTGCGTCGATTGTTTTGTCATAGAGTGTTTTCAGCAGGGAAAGCTATCAAGAGCTGCCATCGGTTTTCATAAAGTGGAGATGACAACCTGTCTAAAAATATTTGTCCGAAAAACGAAATTCTTGATTATTAGCCACTTATCGTCCTGCTAGCAGCGAAATTGAAATGTCTGGTTAAGGTTTCAAATTCAAATTTGGAGACCTGGCACCGATATAGCGTAGGTCAGGAAATTGTACAGAGGCAGTAGAAACCAGAAACGAGGTTTTAAAAGATTTCAATGAGATTGTTCTTAGTTTCTTTTTTTTTTTTTTAATAAAGTGATGCAAAAAAGAGAAATTAATGTTTTCTAAAAATTCTTTTGAATATTGTGACTAGCGAAGCCGGCAAAGTTTACTAGTAAGTAGGCAAAACTGGAGTTAGTTGGCATAATTACTAGTTTTCACCCAGCTTTTATTTTCTACCACGGTGGAGGTAAAGCACTGTCATTTTACCAGTGTGGAGGTGTATGTATACGTGCACCATAAACCATAAATTCATTCTGCTTTGAAACGTCATGAAAGACAAAATTCCATTTTATGATTTTTCTGACTGGTGAGTAAATTTTTTTTTTTTTTTTAGTCTGATGAATCGGTAGATCAAACTGAGGCGTTGTTAATGGCAGTTTTTGAAAGATTGTTAACTGTTGTTGCATGCATGTATCCTGATCTAGTTTTTTCTGATACTTGGAGTTCTGTGGTATCCATCTTAAATTGGATATCATTGTGGGGTTTGTCGGCAGAGTTAGGTATGGGGTCAGTTGGCTTCGCTGAAACATGGTTTGTGTGAATATTCATAATGATAGTTGAAAGGCTGAAGAACCTCTTTAATATGAAGAGTTTTCTCCCCCCAGCCTCTTGTGAAGACTATGGTGAGGGTATTTATTCAACAGTTCCTACGAACCCGGAGAACCTTAAAAAGATGCAGAAGTGTTATATATCACAAGACCAGCAAAGAATCCTCTACAAAATCAGGGGCCTCATGACCACTCTGAATATAAAATAATCGTCTTTGTTTTGGTAAAATACCAATCCCTACGGTAGCTCAGGAAAATTGACGAAACCAATAATTATGACATTCACATGGCTACCATAATGACAAAGGGAAAAACTAGAGATGGCCAAATGTTAATCTTTTACGACGAAAGTAAAATTTTGCAAAATTTTAACTCGACTACTACAATAAACGAGCGCGTAACGCCAACATTCTTCATCGATTTCAAACATTGAGCTGATTCTTTATGAATAACTATGGTTAGCAATAATTATAAGCCGAATTTATTTAATTTGATGAGTTCATCATTCGCTTATACATTTAAGCAGGAATCTTTAGCCAAATATTATTCAAATAAGACTTTTTGGAAAAATGAAATATTTTTCCTCGAAAATTGCTGTATTCTACTTAAGTACCCATATTTAAATCATGTTATGTCAACTGCCTCCAGGGGTATGTTCAAAAGAGAGTTTTTTATTCTTCCGGGTTTTGAAAAGTGCTACGATAAAATAAAGTAATTTAAAACAATTCGGAGAACCTGAGTGTTTTGCAATGGAACGCTGGTGGTTTGTCTCGATCTAAAAGAATCGACCTAATTCACACCTTGTCTGTACGATGCATTGATGTGTTTGCTATTATGGAGGCAAACCTCACTCTTGATGCCAAAAAAATTTATCCTTTTCCTGGTTGTAATGTATATCTTCTTCTCAAGTACCGAAAGGTTGCTAGTGGAATTCTGGTTGGTATTAACAGTACTTTAACGACTGACTTTAAGATTTGTAAGGAAATGTGTGAATCTGAAGACAAAAATGAAATTGTTAAATTAGATGTCTGGAAAGAAAATTTTCACTTTAAAATTTATGCACTTTATACTCCTCCAGGAAGCAAGTCCAAATTTGTCTACGCTATCCATTGATAGAAAGACAATTGTCATTGGTGGCATGAATGCTCACCCCATGCGTTGGGCTTGCGATGATTTAAATGCCGCTGGTTCAGAGACAGAAGATTTTTTAAATTCTAGCTCTCTTGAGCTTATTTATGATGCTTCTGATCCTCCGACATGCATGCATTACAATGGAAATGGCAGTTCACCCAATTCGCTTTGCGTTACTTCTGATTTAAATGATTTTACAAAGAGAGAAGTCAGTCATTCAAGACCCGGGATCTGGTCACAGATAAATTATTTCCTTGGTCGCCTTTCAGGGACTTAAGAACAGGTCGTCTTCTTTCCAACGTAAATCATGAAATTTTAAAAAAGCTGACTGTGAAAAATTTTGAGTATGAACTGAAGAAAAACTGCAATTTTCCAGCTTCAATTTCTCTTATCATCCAAGCCACATTGTTTGAGACTTTAGTAAGGTTATCTTATCATGTGAAAAGTACTCTATCCCAAAAGGAAGGGTAAAGGTAGGCTGACCCGATTAAAGTACCTTTATAATAGAGAAGCTTTAAAAATTTCTACAATTATCCAATTATGGATGTATTTTTTCATTTCTAATAAATAAGGAATAAAAATAAAATATTACTGATTATTAATTTACTTTCTACAATTTTTTAAAACCTAGAAAAATGCCTTAAAAAAAAAAAAAAAAAAAAAAAAAAAAAAAAAAAAAAAAAAAAACGAAGTCCCCATTTGTCCCCAGAAAATGGGGACGTTTGGTCAGTATAGGTAAAGGCCTATAAATGCTTTTGGTCAGAGGCAGTAGACGTGACTAAAGCTAAGCGGGATCGCTTAAGAAGAAAATCTGATTTATTTAAAAGAAAACTTGATGTTATAAGTTGGAAAAAACAGTTTTTAAGAAAGTTGTCTTGGATGCTAAGCGGAAATATTTTGATATATTTCTATCTAACATTAATTACAAGGAAGATAGTATGAAAACATATCAATTTTAGTGAAACATGCAGAATAAGAGGCCGGTCCCAAGAAAAGAACCAATTTTATTTATCGGGACAGTTTTGACCTCTGACAGGACTGTGGCTAATGCTTTCGGCCAATTGTATTCAGAAAAAAAAAAAAAAAAAAAAGAACCATTCGCTCGTAAAATGTCAAGAAAAATTAAAAAGGAAATGCAAAATGATGAGCAAAATTTAAAAAACTCGGGTGTCAATCATATTTTTACAGCTCCCTTTACTTTAGATGAATTAAAACTCGCTATCGAATGCCAAAAAATAAGAAATCTCCAGGAGAGGATGACATCCACGTTGAATTCTTTAAACATATGAGTGGAACAGACAGAGATACTTTGCTGTGTATTTTTAACAAAATCTGGGAGACAGGTCTAGTACCCGTTCAGTGGAAGAGAGCTGTGATCATACCTATTATAAGAAAAATAAAGATCCAAAACAACTCAGCAGTTATCGGTCAGTATCTCTCACTAGTATTCTTTGGAAAATTATGGAGAAACTTATCTTTAACAGATTAAATTGGTATCTAGAAGATAAAAACTTAATAGTTAATGAACGGGCTGGTTTCCGAAAAAATCGTTCAAAATCAGACCAAGTCACTTATTTTTGTCAAATTATACAGGATGCTTTGGACAATCGAAATATATTAACAGCAGTCTATGTTGAATCCAAAAGCGCATATGACATGGTATGGAAAGAGAAACTATATCAAAAACTACTTAATGCCGGAGTTTGTGGAAACATGTTTAGGTGGATACATTCTTTTACTAACCGACGTATTTGCAAAATTAGATTTGGGAAGGGCTTATCTAAGTGTTATAATCTGCAAACAGGTCTGCCTCAAGGTGCAGTTGGAAGTTGCACACTGTTCAATTTATTTATCAATGACTTAGTTCATGTTTTAAAGACTATAACGGGTGTAGATTGTTTGCTCTTGGCTGATGTTCTTATCATTTGGGCACAAGCACAACAGCGTATAGCGGAATCCTTCATAGAAAGTACAATGAAACAGGCTCTTGTTTGTCTGTCAAATTGGTGCATTGAAAATAATATGATTGTGAATTTCGAAAAGACTGCTGTCCAGTCCTTTTCGTTGACCCACCAGGCATTTCTCCCTGATCTGAAGTATAGGAATGTTGCTCTCACCAACACTGTCAAATCCAATTACTTGGGAGTAACTTTCGATAATAAACTGAACTGGAATTCACATATTGATTCAATATCGAGTCGCACTCAAAAAAGAATGACTGTTTTGAAGCGTCTATCTGGATCACTATGGGGATGTGACAGATCAACCTTGAATACTACTTATAAGACTTTTATTTTATCTTTAATCACTTATTGCTGCGAAACTCGTATTACTGCAAGTGATCACGCATTGAAGAAATTGGAAATTTTGCAAAATCAATTAATGAGAATCATTACTGTAGCCGTTAAATCAATACCAATTGATGCAATGCTTTTATTGAAAACAGTAAAAGAATCAAAATTATAATTGAAAAAAAAGCTTTGGTTCTTTATGAGAAATTAATTAGAAATGGAAATCTTTACTGGACTAACTACCCAATAAAAGATAGAAATTTAAAAACCCAAAAAGGTTTTGTTCAGTTTATCCAGAACCTTAAGCAGAAGTTTGAATTGACGGCTGACATCCAAGAGGTTGTAAAAGCTTCTAATCCCCTAAATATCGAACAAATCGAAACAAACTTATGTCTTACGGATGGGCTTTTTAAGAAGAACAACTCTATACAGGTTATGAGGAGTTTAGCTTTAGATAAGTTTAATACAAGGTACACGGAACCTGAATGGTTACACATCTATACAGATGGATCCTTTTGCGAAATTCTTGAGACTGCAGGTTCTGGAGTATTTTCCAACTTATTTTCCTTTTATGCTTCGGCAGGAAAATTTCGAACAGCTTTTGATGGTGAAGTGGAGGTTGTCCAATTTGCTCCAAAGTATTTATAGTTTTTTGCCGATAAATATGATAAAGTGGCCTTATTTTCCGATTCCCAAGCCGCAATTCAGGAAATTAGCTCGGTCTGTCTGCCCTTCTCAGAAGAATTCTCCCAGTGTCGGCAACTTTTGTGGGAGTTGAGTTTAAGAAGGGAACGTGTGGTACTTCAGTGGATACCTGGCCACTGCGGTGTTTTTGGTAACGAGCAAGCCGACAGCCTCGCAAAAAGATACTCGAGACTACTTCAAATGAGATCCCCGGCACTATCATTCCATTCCATAAAGCTGCATATTAAACAAATAATGGATAGGTATTTAAAACTGCAAATTCGTGACAGAATAAAATTCAAGCATTGGAGGGCTGAAGATGTTTTAAAAATTCCCAGCAGTCCACGACGGCAAGCTGTTGCCCAACTCCGCTTCTTGACTGGACATGATTGTTTGGCAGAACATCTCTATCGCATTGGAATCTTTTCAAACCCTGGTTGTCCCCTCTGCAATTCAGCAGAACCAATGAACAGACACCACCTCCGTCGATGTGCTTCCCTTCGTGGCAACTCTGAAACTGCGTTTTACTGGCTTGCCAGAGAACTTTTAAGGCAATGACTTCGGTCACTTCTACATTTTGTGTGTGTGTGTGTGTGTATTCCTATTTGATTTTTTTTTTTTTTTTTTTTTTTTAATCATTTTGCTTCTGTATTTGCTTTGCCATTGGAAATAAAAACAGTAGTGTTTTGTGTTTTTCTTTATTTTTCGTTTTTTTTTTTTTTTTTTAGTATTAAATATTTTTATTATTAAAATATTCCCTCCATGGATATTGTTCATCAAAATTATGCATTGAATTCACATAGTTCCAAGTTTGCAAATTGTTAAGATCCAGAATTAGTTTTACTTTAAAAAATAATACCACCTTTTTTTTTTCTTTTTTTTTTTCTTCTTTTTTTTTTTATTTTATTTTTTTTTTTTAAACAATATATATATATATATATATATGTAATTGAATGAGAATAATAATTATAATAATAATGTTATTTACTTTAACATTGGCTAGTAATAAAACACTTAAACTATGTATTGCAAAAATCCTGAAAAAAAAAATCATTAAATAGGCTGTTAATAAATAAATAAATGACATCTTAACCTGATTTGGATTGAAGTTCGTTTTTCTTTTTTCTTTACCATTGTAACACTCTATTCTATCAAAATGATGTATTTCTGCAAAAATATTCTGTTAAAAAATAATAAAATAAGAATTAATCTAATATTTTAAATAGTAAATTTTAACATAAAATTTTTAGTAATAAATTATATTATTTATATTTTTATCTGTAAAATTTTTTCTATAATTTACTTTATTTTTTTCCCCTGTAATAGAGTTAGAAATGGGAACTTTTACAAAAAATCTAATAATTAGAATGTATTAAATCAATTTCTAAAGGCTAATGTATGGTTCTTCATTCTTCCATTCCTCTGCCAATTTAATAGTGGGAATAGGTCGGGGAAATATCGGATTGAACAAAGTATGCATGGAAAAAAAAAGAGAACTAATCATGTCTCAGAGCCAAAGAACCATAGAGGCTAGAAGATTTCTAACTGTAATCATCTGAACTTTTATTCGAACATTAAGAAATTTTATATAATCTATTTTGCACGTATTTTTATTTTAAATTTTGACTTATTTCGTTTTAAATAAATGTTATTATATGGCTTATCATTTTTGTCTGCATGCGTATTTTTATTCGAGCATTAATAAAACTTTACGTAATCACGTAATCTATTTTACATGTATTTTTATTTTAAATGTTGACTTATTTAGATTTAAATAGCTCCAAAATAAATACCTGCCAACATCCTAAATAATATTCCGTAGTATTTTTTACTCCGCTTTTTTTTTTTTTTTTCTTCTGACACCAGTAGCTTTGTAGAATATTTTTCTTCTTATTTAATGGTAATTACGTTTGGAAAATATCACTCTAAAGAAATGCTCTGGAAAAAAAGAAAAAGGAAAGAAAAAAAGCGAGACTAACAATATTGAGGTATACTGATATGAATGTTGCCTGGTATTCCAAAATTGCACATGCACCAGAAAAATTTTAAATTGTACCTTGAATACACAAATTCAATAATGCTTACGCGAGAAAAGCTCCAATATTGCCCTTATTGACAACTTAAAGTACACATTCATTTCTTTGCGGAAACTCCACTGAATGTAGATGATATTTTTTGTTTAATTAGTGTCTACTGTAGACGTCACCAAACAGTGAAAGTTATTATTTGGTTTTCCTCCAGGTATTTTTTCTCTAATGAAAAAAAAAGAAAAGAAAAGAAAGAAAGGCGAAAAAAAAAAAAAAAAAGCCCATTCAAAGATTGTTGTTTAATAAAGACATTTTAAAAATGCCATCTAAACCTGATTTGATTCGGATGGAAAATTAATTATTAAAAAATCACTGTATTATTAGGAAAAGGAATGTATAAGCAGAAGATTCAGTACAAAAAAAAGTAAAATAAAATAAAATAAAAATAAATAAATAAATAAATAAAGGTTTATATTTCTTACAAAAACTGAGAAAAATATTTTTTCTCCCTAAATGTTAAATACAGTTCATTGCTAAACACCAATTTCAGAGATGTGAGCACCTCCGGTTGAAGACATAAATAATAATTATAATAATAATAATAATAGTAATAATAATAATAAATGTAACAAGGAAAAAAGGCTTGAAGAAAAGTATCATAAAAAAAGTCAAATTAAACTTTTTTTTATTTATTTATTTTTATCAAATTGACTATAAAAGGTAACAAATTAGATACAGTTCATTTTTTTTAATTCTTAGAATACCAGCACTTGCACAATGTGTCAAGAAAAGTGCTTGATCCAATTTATTTACCATTACACATTCTTATCTTATTTTATTACTTTCTTCTATATATGTAAGAATAAAATATTGGATCCATGAAAATATTCGATCTCCTGTTTCAATGGATTAACACGTTTTCAGGTGTTCTGAATATGATTTGCGATTTATGGTAAATGTCTCTTTTTCTGCGTGTCTCAGTGATTCCCCAAAGCGACACAAAGAAATTTTAAGAATATACATTTGATTAACAATAATATAAATTTAGGAGGAAAAATTAAAAATTGCCTAAATTTTAAAAATTCTACAAAATGAAATCTATTTATATTTAATTTTTATGATATCTGAGTAGCTTTGAAGAATATATTTAATAATGTTATATCGCAATGCAGATATATGCAAATTTTGTAATTACGATGGTAATTTTCACATATATAAATCCATATATTGTCCACCGTATGCTTAAAGAAAGTTGTCGAAAAGACCCCAACTGGTCTGTTTTATATACTATGTGGGAATGGTTTCGTATCAATTTAAGTAAATTATGTAATTAATAAACATTTACTTACATTTTGTATCATACATATAAATATACTGAGTAAAAAATGCCTATTGCTTTACTAGAAACTTTATAATATGTACTGTTATTAATAACTTGATATGATCATATTTAGCAAGCAGACCATCTGCCGTTTAGCAAACAAATATGATGTGAAAAAAACACACGACTTTCATAACCCACTATTGTACGTATTATATGCATTTTTTGGAATTTTCCAGTAAGAGAAACTTGATACACGTATAAAGACATATAAAACAATGTTTACATAGCAAGTTAAAAAATAAGGAAAAAAAAAAGAATATATAGAGTTATTTTTTTAAACACAAATTTCCGAGATCTAAAACGGAATTACCTGATCGGGATGACCGCCAATATTCCTGTAATAGCCACGTAATATATGAGAAAGGGTATCTAAAATCGTTTAATGAAACAATTTTCAAGAAAATCGTTAGAGACTCTTTTGAGATACGAACTTTTACTAAAACTTGGTATACTTAATTATTGACCTAAAAACAATAATTAAATACAAAAGGATATATAAAAAGGAGTTAATATGGCAAGTTTGAAAAAAAATTGTACAGCCGTTTTTAAAGGAATGCACTTGCGAGGCCTGAAATTGAGCTATTAATACATGCACCTACCAATTTTCCTAAACTAATCAACTATATCATTCGAAAGGGCATCTAATAGAGTGTTTATGTAACAACTTCGAAGAAAATCGTTTGAGCCGTTTTTGAGATACGACTTCCAGTCCCATTTCGGGTTTTCGATGACCCACTTCCGGTTTTCCAATTTTCACCAAAATTTGGAAAATTCATCTGTACCCCAGAGCTTTATCAATTCAGAAGTTTCGTAGTTTTATCTTTATTAGTTTCGGAGATATGATAGCCAGAAATTTCCATACATACACACATACATACATACACATACACTGACCAATTGCTGAAAACTACTTCTTTGGACTCAGGAGGCCTTAAAACTTGTAAATTAGGTGAAAACTTGACATCGAATTTTTGGACTGAATACAATACTTCCATTACCTACGGTAGTAGGGTAATGGATGTAAAAACACAGTTTTTATGTGTCACCTGACTTTTTGTGACTATTAGCAGTTTTTTTTGTAAAAATAAACATTGTGCCTGCAGTCTTCAAAACACTTTCCTCTTCGACCCTCCCCCCCTCCCTACCCAAAGACAAATAGACTTAATTTTGAAAACTTCAAAATACACTTTGATAATAAAAATGTTTGATTGAAAAATGTTGATAATATACACGTATGCAAAACTTTAGCTCAGTTGAATGATAGAATGTAAGTTGAAATTCCAAAACAAATTTTGAATTGGGGATAATGATATATAGTACTCGTCTTCCGCCAGTCCATTATCGCTTGATCCTATTGTGCCATCGTATGCTAAATTACAGTGGTAGGATCTGGGTTAAAATTTAAAACAATTTTTTTTTTTTTTTTTTTTTTTTTTTTTTTGTAATTTGAATTGGGACCGAAAAGCATGCATTGTTGTCTTAGTAGGAAGTGGGCAAAATTTAATTCTTAGATGTGGCCATCACACATAAATAAAAAACGTACTAACAAGGAAACATTGAAAAGGTGTCGTCTTCAAAAAATATTGAATATATATATATATATATATATATATATATATATACATGATTCTACTCTTCATAAAATACCAGAAAGTGAAAAATTATCGGCTGAAATGAATTACAGCGACCACAAAAAAATATCAAAATTAAGCATATTTGGCGATTCCCACGGTTAGGCGATTAATTTTGAGTACTTGACGGAGAAGCAAAGCACGGTTCTGTTCGTGCACGGCAATCTCTGTACTAGCGAACTTATCGCCTAACAGAGCTAAATCGCCAAAAATGCTTAATTTTGATAATGTTTGTGGTCGCTGTAATTCATTTCAGCCGATAATTTTTTTCACTTTCTGTTTTTTTGTGAAGAATAGAATCACATATATATATATATTTAAAAGACGACACCTTTTACATATTTCCATGTAAGTTAAATAGAATCGTGTGATAAAAATATTACTTATGTAGTAGTGCACCAATGCTGATGAAGGTTTCTTTAAGTTTTAAAAGCCAAGTAATAGGATAAAGTAATTATTTAATAATTTTCCCTTTTTTTTCCCTTTGTCAATTTAAATCAGAATATTTTAAATACTTAAAAAAAAAAAAAAAAAAAAAAAAAAAAAAAAAGTCCTAGAAACGAAATACTGAAAATTTTCAAATGAACATATTTAAAAATTCTTTAAACAAATTTTACGACAAATTTATTACATAATTTTGTTGTTACATCAACGATTATCTCTAATAGCTTTACAAACAACCGAACATCTCAAGGAATCGATTTCTCAACAATTTATGTCATTTATTCTAACTTATCAAACAGCGAGACAACATGGTAATAAAAAAAGATAAGAGAGGAAATTCTCTCATTATAAGAGATAATTTGTCAGTTTGTGTACTTAAATCATTGCTTCCTTCAGTTATTGGGGAGACCGATAAGGAAGATTCTTTAGTTTGTAAAAGAAAATATTTAAGTTTCGATAGAAGGATAAATATATTTCACGCATTTTAATATCATTTTAAGCCCATTTAATAGCTAAAATCTATTTCAACGTAAAAATATTTTGGAAGATTTTCTAATATTTTTTAATACAAGATTATTTTCTATATAAAATACTTTTATTAATTTTTGTTTGAAAAAAAAAAAAAAAAAGAAGAAGAAGAAGAAGAAAAGTAGATTTATAAATTAATAATTATATCAGTGTACATAAAAGAAAAACTGTTCAATTGAATGTTTGATTTTATTCTAAATATCTTTACTGCTAGATTAAAGTAAATTATCATTTCATTTCTAATTAATTGCTTAAAGGTAACTCATTTGTGCTTTAATTTCATGCATATATGTATTTACATATTAGTTTAACGATATCTCTTTCTTTCTCTCTCCTTAAGCCGAAATATAAGTATACATATATACGTATATATATCATCATCATCAATTTCAGCCTTTATGAATCCACTGCAGGATGAAGGCCTCTCATTGGTGATTCCAAACCGACATTTTTCTGCAATTCTTCTCCATTCCGCTAGTCGAAACTTCACAATTTCATCTCTCAAATGACACAGAGGTTTCTTTCTCGGTCTTTTCTTAACTCTTGCTATCCAAACTAACACTTTGGTTGTCCATCTATCATTATTTCTTCTCGCAAGGTGCCCAGTCCAGCTCCATTTTAATTTCTTGACTCTATAAATAATATCAGTAACTTTTGCTTGTTTCAATTCCAAATGTTTCGCTTTCTGTCTCTTCGAGTGAATCCTAACATGCATCTCTCCATGCTTCTGAAGGTTGTTTGAAGTTTTTGTATAGATTTACATGCTAATGTCCAAGTTTCCGAATCATAAGTTAAAACAGGCAAAATACACTGATCAAAAACTTTTATTTTCGAACAAATTGGGTGGTCACTTTTGAGTATAGCGATATTTCTTCGGAATGCTGTCCATGCATTCGGTTGCTAATTTCAGTTGTTAATTTCTTCCATGATGTTTACGTTCATCGTAAGTACTTGCCTCAGATATGTATAACTGGATACTGTTTCTTATTCATCCATATCAACAGTGATCGCTAGTGGAGAAACAAAGGAATTTGACAGAGCGTTTGACTGGTTTAGGTTCATTTTCAATCCATCATGAATTTTTCAGTGAAGCTATTATTTAGGAATGGCACGAAAGCGAAGGCGCGATCAAAGAAAAAAAATGTTTCAATTTCTAGTAATTTCTAAATACATTACTTCAGTAATATTTACAGATTTTCTTTTTAAAGAGATTATATATATGTATATAAAATTTACATTTCTAAATATATGTACCCGATAAACTTTAATAATACATGAAAATTAAAATTAAACTCCCGCTTTAAACGGTAAATCCTGCTTAAATCCTGCGAGTCGATTTCAACAAAATTTGCTAGAAGAAATCAAATTTAATCAAAAGATGAGTTCAAGATATTAAAAATTAGTTCAGAAAATGGATACCAGAGTGGATATATAACGCCTTTAAAAAGAATGACCTGCAATAATTAATTAATAAATATTAAATATGTTTCTTCATTCTGTATGTACCATTTTGTTTGATATGTTTTTCTTTTTCAATGCAAAGGAGCGCCTAGTGAGAATAAATGCTTTACTTCCTGTTACTCATATATGATAATGAAGGTAATATTTTTGCATCAAATTTCCGAAAATGAGGTCTTGCTAAATTTAAAAGGTTGAGATCCCCGATACCGAAACAACGATTTTTACCTGTCTGTATGAGTGTCGATATGTGTTTCTGTCAATGTTTTTGTAAGCCTTTTACCAGGATATCTCAAGAATGAATGTTAGCAGGAAATCCAAACTCGTTTTTCGAAATCTGTATTATACAGTTATGATACACAAAAGTTTCAGTTGAGACCAACATGTTGTTACTGTATAAGGATATTTTAGAGGCTTCAAATACATTGCGTCTATGGGCGAAATTTCTGGTAACCATAGTTTAACATTTTTAGGCTGCACTATACAAACTGAAGAGAACACATATATTTTCTTATACATTAAATAATGATTTGTACAGAATTATGTATGAATATAATTTAACATTCATAAACACGGCTACACCCAAAATTTGAGCTATATTAGGGATGTACATGGTAATTGCAGGAAAGGCATGTGAAGGTTTTTTTTTTTTTTTTTTTTTTTTTTTTTTAATTGTGTTAAATTTCAGTATTGTAGTAGTTTCTGTATAATTTATAGACAACATATTGGACTACCGAAAACTAAGCAAGAGGAAAAAAAAACTTATTTCACCTTTAACAGATTTAGTACAACACAGTATACAATTTTATGTAGTTATATATGAGTAAATTATTCTATGCCATACTTATGTATAAGAGTTATTTAAAACTTATACCCGCAAGTAAAATAATTAGTTAACTGTTTCTTTTGCTTATTGTATGTCAAAGTGCTATGTTTAATTATTATCACGTGAGAAATTATTTGCATTTTTTTTTTTTTTTGAATCTTTTATTAGGTGTTATGTTTTATTAATGTTTTACATCCCCTCCCCTCTTGAATCAGGTTTTGGTACATTTTACTACATAAGAAAAATAGATTATCTTGAAGACGTGAAAAAGAAATAATGTACAACGTTTTTTACACAATACTTTTTCTGTAAATAACAAGCCTGAAAAGTAGCGTAACATTTACTAAACACACAGTATTTTTATTATTATTATTATTATTATTATTATTATTACTTAGTTATCCACTTTTTATTCATTATACAATTCTTTCTGTGCATTATCATGAACAATAAAACTTTGTGTAACTTATTTTGATTTATTATCATTATTGCATGTACTTTAATTACACAGGCTAATGTTTTAACCTCTCATATGATTTAATATTAAAAATCAAAAAGATATGTTTTAGTACATTATTATTGTAAATACATGTGATTTTTTTTTTCTTTTTTTAATTAAAATTACACAATCAACAGATTGAAAAGAGAATCATATTTATTGAAATTTTATTTTTCCAACTGAGTGAAAATAATGCCTGGGGCGGGAGTCGAACCCCGGTCCAGGCATTTTTTTCACTCAGTCGGAAAAATAAAATTTCAATAAATATGATTTTCTTTCCAATCTGTTGATTGTGTGATTTTAATAAAAAAATTTTATTTCTTTCTCCCATTGTTTAATGGTGTTTTCCATTACCTGCGGCTTATTTCTGTCGAGCTATCTACATGATAGACCAGATTTTTCTGCCTAAAGGTTGTCTGAGTGAGTAATGCCGACCGGTTGTCGGCCTAGATAGCTCAATTGGTAGAGCCTTGACCTTGTAAGTCAAAGTTCCGGGGTTCGACTACCGGTCCAGGCATTATTTTCACTCAGTCGGAAAAATAAAATTTCAGTGAACATGTGATGTTATTTAGATTTTTTAATTAAATAAAAATAATTGTACGTTTAACTGAAAAAATGCTGTACAGATCATCCAAAAATGTTTCAAAATTTCAATTAATAAAATTAACGAAAGTATTAATTTAAGTTAATAGTATCATAGTCATGAATCATAATTTTTGCTACTTGTCAGTTCATATTCAGAAAAAAATAAATAAAATGTCCTGTTTCCATAATTAAATACGCAATTTAATTATTTATGTACAAATTCCTAAAATTTTATTTTCCTTTAATTTTATGAGAGTGTTCGTTATATTGAATATTTATGCTAAATAAAGTACAATAAAACAATTTTTAATTAAAATATCTACATTTTTATTAATGTTTCCGACATTAATATTAAAAAAAATCTCACATTTACTTATTTAAATTAAATTATTTTTTATTAGTAGAATGTTTTTTTTTTTTTTTTTTGGTTAATATATTTTATACTTTAGAAGTTTAATTGTATTTTTTTCTCTTATATTTGAAAAAAATAAATAAATAAATAAATAAATAAAAAGTAAAGTTGCGTCAAACAGTCTCAACATTTTAAAATAATAACTAATTAAAAACTTCACTGATGTGTAAGATTTTTTAAAAGTATTATGGATATTATTATTATTATTTTCGTCCTCAAAAATAAACTTATAAAGATAAAAAAAATAAATATTTTATTACAATTTAATTAAGATAGTAGTATTCTTTATTCCAAAAATATGTAAAAGAAATAATCTACATTTAGAGAGTATAAAATATCCGATATACGAAACATTCATTTAATTAAAATAAATATGAACTTAACGACATTTTTATTTTTATATTTTTTTAGATATAACAGTTTTATTTTTTATTCAACGTAAATTAAATATATAAAAATTCTTTTCACAATTCATATAAGCACACGTTTTAAAATAAACTGTACGTTCCTTACGCCTACTGTAAATCATAAACAAGTGAATGGATAAATAAAATAAAATAAATAAATAAATATAAGTAAAATCGAGTTTTTTTTTCTTTTTAAGTTTGGTTCTAAAAATGCAATAGCATATAATTATTACATATTACTCTTAAGATCTCAATTATATCTTTTATAGAATATAATGGAAAAAAAATCATATTAATAAAAGTACCAGTTTTTCTTCAATTAATATTTCATAATATAAAGGCGATTTTTTTCAAATTTTCTTTTTTTGTTTAAAAATAACATAAGGTATTGCGATGAAAATACTATAAAGCATAACATAATTTTGATACTTTAGTAGAAAGTCTATAGCTTTATGGTTTATTTGAATTCCCGACACAAAATTACAGAAAAATAACAACTTTTATAAATGGTGTATCATTTATTAATAAGAGATATTTTGCTAAGAAAAACCTCACTGTATATTAATAGAAGAAGTCAGATAATTTTAATTTAGCTTTGAAAAAGTTTTTATGCGTTTTATATGGCGGTGGTATAGTCATTTTAAAAGTTAAGTTCAATTTCGGTTACACATCGATAGCCTGACTCTGTACTTTCCGGTACGGGTGCAACAGTCACAAGTAACTGATGGTTCAAAATATGATATAAAACTAAAAAGCACTAACGCTAAAAAACACTATAACACTATCTTAAGTAATTACTTAAAATTTATTTAAAATTTGTTTGTACGCAGCACGCAATGCCTTATAGAAATTTTCCTATAAATTCACTCATCCTGTTAATGAAGTTTGTAAATGTTTTAAGATTTTATGTGACAATTAAAAATATGTTTAAACGAAAAATTTTGATGTCATTAAGAAAAGATAGAAAGATTTTTTCCTCTTGCCAATAAAAAAAAAAAAAAAAAAAAAAAAATTCACGCATATGTGTAATTTAATCTGTCAGTGTTTTTGAAATTTATTATTTTTATATACAATGTTGATCTTAGTAAAAACGTAATGTTTTCATGAAATCAAAGTTTAAATTTAATAGGTTTTTTTAAACATTGGTGTAGGAAAAATTAAAGATAATAAACACTTGCAATCCTTAAAAAAATAATTTTGAGAACTTAAAAAATGTATTTTATCGAAAATCATTATTTCAACAAACGTATTTTTTATAAACAAAAAAATTTTAAAAGTTTTTCCGGAAAACGTCAAAATAATGTGACATGAAGTGTACTCTCGAAATTGGCACAGCTATTTCAGACAGAAAATGGCTTACTACTTTAAAGAATGAAAATAATTTTGAAATCTTCTATTTCCCAAACGTAAAGGCTGATTCTTAGATGCAGACTTCAAGAAAATCAATTTATTTTTTAACTCAGCGTGTATATGATATACTTTATCGAAATTCTACTAAGCTGCTTAACTCCCTTATTTTATTAAATTTTGTTTGTCTTAAGTTTTTAAGGATTGATTTTGAAATGTTGACAGTTGTTATTATATAATATTAAAAAGAAAAAAAAAACTGTTTATGTTCTTTTAGATCAACTACTTACAGATGCTTTTGTACCATATAGTACAAATTTTTCTAATAGATTAAATAAAAAATTAAAATCTTAGAAAAAAAAAAATTCTTCTAATTCCTAAAATCATACCATAAAATGTTTAAGAAATAATACTTTAAACTCTTATTAAAATTAATTGTAGATAATATGTTGTTTTTTTTTAACGTTTAATTTATCTGTAATATCATTCATAGATTTAAAATGTTATTTAACCTAATAAACATAATTCGAAAAGTTAAAAAAAAAAAAAAAAAAGTGAAACAAAGATAAATATACAATGTTACTTTTATTATATTTCTATGTAGGTTATATATATATATATATATATATATTCATTATTAGTTACCATTTGCATATTAAATTTCCAGGTTTTTTTTTTTTTTTTTTTTTTTTCTCCTTTCTATTTTATGTGAGAGAAATTTGTTCTGCTTGAGATTGGAATTAAGATCCAAAAATACGAATCTATAGCGAAAAACAAATGAAATCAATAATAATAATAATAGTAATAATAAAGAGCAAAGTCATGAGAAACATAGCATTTTTACACGACATTAACATTTTCCAATAAATATAAATTAGTTTCCAACTTCGGTTTACTTACCTCCCATTACCGTTAGAAATTTTAGAATACCTTGAAAATAATACATATTCAATACATATTCACTTTATCTTTTGCCTGATTTCGATTTAAATGGTTTAAACGAAATTAATTCTTGATATATAGAGGTGCAAAAAAATTTAGAGGATTGAGACATTTAAGTGATATTTTCTTAATCTCTCTCTCTCTCTCTCTCTATATATATATATATATATTAATCTCTCTCTCTCTCTCTCTCTCTCTCTATATATATATATATATATATATATATATATATATATATATATATATATAGATATGTATATTAAACTGCAGAAAATTTAAGAAATTTAATCCTCATCAATTCGATGTACATGAGCAAGTTTTCTGCAGTATATGGTGTCTTTAACATTAGTGATATATTTGCAGAGTCATACAAAAGATTTTAGATAGATTATGCGCTGAAAGTGAAAATATCTTGAACTAAGTTTTAAGTGTTATGTTTTACCGACACCTACCAGTTTTACGAATTCGGGATCTTCTGGTTGCGCTCACACCTCCTCACTCATAGTACCTTCATAACTAGTAAAATAGTTATCCGAAGGTAATAAGCACTGCTGTACACTTGTTGCTTTTCGAGATTTGCTGTAATCGTCGTCTAACAGTTTAGGGAACATTGAAATAAATATTGAAGATATTTTGAATATTAAAAAGCCCACAGATACGCAGAATTTGTACTTTCTGTCCATCTAACAAAAGTAAAAAGACGAAATACATATGTGGACACTGCAACAAAGCTCTTTGTGGAGAAAATACTTTAAACATGTGCCAAGAGTGCAAACGATAATTATTTTTTAATTGAAATATTTGAGTACATTTTTTTTAAGTTGCGCTAACATATATATATATATTATACAGGTGTTTGACAAAATAATGGAAACACTTTCACTATTTTACGTTTGTCGAATATCTTGAAAAATACTTAATGTGTTATTCTTGAAATTTGAGAATAAGGAAAACTTAGTTATTTCTCATATTTTCCAGCAAAGATTTTGTCCCGAATGTCCTTAGGGGCGAAAAAAAAAAATCAAATAAAATAAAAAGCATTTGCAATTGACTGTAGATGGAAAAACATCGATTTATCTGCAAATTTTTGATGTGGTTATAAATGTTAAATTTTATATATATGTAGAGTTTGTGAGGATAGCACGAATATTTAAAGAGTTATTAATATGTCATTAAAAATGTAAGAAAAAAAAATTGGCAAGTTTTTGAATTTAGTGAAACTTTCGGAAAACATGACAACATATGTTGTCATGTTTATTATATTACGTACATTTATGTACATTACACTATAGTTTAACATAAATACGTTTAATATTCAAAGAGATATGCACAGTTGTAGTAAATGATTTATTGTTGCGCATGCGCGGACTGTAACAAAACAACTTTGGCATAGTTTAATACACAACTGTCTAGAGCACCTTATAACAAAAATCCAGTTATAAAAATCATAAAAATTTACCAATATCATTAAAATTCATTGAGATATAGGTGATTTAATGAGCTATTTATGAGTTGTCTTCTGAAAAGGTCTTTACGATAAAGGGTCACTCACAAATGAAAATTTTTATCAGAGAAAACTATGTTACACAATGGAACTTAATAAAATATTTGCGATTCGTTTTTCTTTTATTATGTAGGTATCTACTACATGCCTACAAGAAAAAAAAATCTTATACAAATTTTCATTTGTGAATATCATAAAGACTTTTTTAGAAAACAGCTAAAAAACAGCTCTTTTAATCACCGTTATCTCAATAATTTTTTGTGATATTCAACTAGATATTTTTTATAAGGAGCTCTATACAGTTGAGTTACCCTTAAGTTACACTTATACCCAAAGTTTAAGAACAACACATTAAGTATTTTTCAATATATAAACAGAAAACGTAAAAAAGCGAAAGTATTTCCATTATTTTGTCCAGCACCTGTATATATATATATATATATATATATATATATATATATATATATAGAGAGAGAGAGAGAGAGAGAGAGATAAATATTTCTAATTATAGCGAACAAAAGTCGATATCAATGTTATTTAAGGACTTTGTGAAGTCTGAATATTATATAACAGTATCTTGAAAGTCCACAGTAGCAGCAAAAAGGTCATAAAATTCGAAAAAAAAAAATTAATATAGATTTTAACACATAATTAAATATATCTTAATATCAAATAATGAAACAAAAAGTAAAATTACATGTTTACACGTGCAAATTTATTGTGGAATATTCATAATATTTTTAACTCTATTTTTTATGGTATTCTTTTGTGATATTTAACTGCAATTACACGTTGGTTATAACTGCACTTCCTCTTTAAACAACATTCTGAACTTAAAATCGAAACAGTGAATAACCAACAAAATAGATATGTAAGGAATTTGTGAGATTTTCTGTAGGAATTTAATGAGATAGTTCGAAGGTGTCCACAAGACGGAGCTTTGCGTATAAAAATGACATATTCAATATAAATCATATATTGAAAATTCTTATATTGAAAGTAACTTTTATTCAAACAACTTGAGCACAAAAAATTGAACAAGACATTTCACAAGTCCTTATCGATGTGTCCTTTTTTACTTTCCGAACACTATAGTGAGGAAAGTATTGTAATCATGTCAAAAATCCGAATTCGAGATTTTGATGCTTCTATACGTTTCGAGGTCCAACGAGTCCGTTTTCACTATTTTTACAATGATGTATGTATGTGTGTGTGTATGTATGTGTGTATGTATGTGTGTATGTATGTGTGTATGTCTGTGAGTGAACACGCTAGCGTCTAAACGCTTTGTTCGAATAAGCTGAAAGTTGGTACGTATATTGTAAGTCACCATAGTACGAACCCTATAGATTTTGGTGAATCTAGCACTTATAGTTTTTTTACAGGGACACAAAGAAAAATTCTTTATCATTATGGCCAAGGAACCAAAATCTTAAAAGTGCGATAGCATCTGAACGCCTTATTCAATTGAGCAAAAACTTTATACACATATTATAGGTCACAGATACTCAATCTGTATAGATTTTTGAGAATCTAGCACTTATAGTTTTTTTACAGGGACACAAAGAAAAATTCTTTGCCAAATTTTTAAAAGTGTAATAGCGTCTAAACGCCTTATTAATCTCAGCAAAGAATTTGTACACATGTTATAGGTGACATTTGAACCAACTGTATAGATTTTGGTGAATCTAGCACTTACAGTTTTTTTTACAGGGACACAAAGAAAAATTCTTTATCTTTATGGCCTATGAGACCAGCGATAGCATCTAAACGCCTTATTCAATTGAGCTGAAAATTTGTATGAATATTATAAATTACTGTTGCACTAACTATAAGCATTTTGGTGAATCTAGCATTTATAGATTTTTACAGGGACACAACGAAAAATTCTTTATCATTATGATCTACGGGCTCAAAGTTCAGTAGCGTTAAATAAAACCTCGTGTGATATATGGAGAAAAATACTCAAACACTCTGTTATGGTTTTCTCTTTTTTGTTTGTTTAGCAACTCCTCTTTCTTTATTTTATCTACAAAACTGTTATTTACTCAATGTTCGGAAAGTCGAGTGGAGTCACTCCAGATTTTTTTTTGCTGTGTAAAGTGCTATTTGGTGTAAACTATGTTTGGATTACCTTTTAATTCCTTAAGCGAATCAAACGGTACGCAAATCCTGTTAAAATGGGTTTCTCACAAATCGATTTTAAGGCAATCTGCGCTAACGTTTTAAATGAAGGCAGCTGTTTTAAGCCGAAATTTCTTTGTAATCGAAAATCTGGATTGGATTAAATTATCAGAAATTTTTTTAACTGGTGCCAAAACTATAATAATTTATAAACTACCCAAAATTTGAAATGCTACGTAAATTTTGCAGAAAAGATTTGTTTTCAGAAATTATGCTTCTATTATAGTGGCAACATTTTAATTATTTACCTCGCATATTTCTTCTATGCACAATTGTTTCGAATGTCTGAAGTCAAATTTTAATGTAAGCGTTCATCTTTAGAAAATTATGATAAGCTTGTTTAGTCCAAACAAATTGATGTGGCTTTCCTAGACATTTTGTAGTATGAAGGCGAAAAACACTTCTTTAAGTAAAATCTTCGTGTTTAAATTAAAGTATTTTCTGTCAGACTAAGAAGTGCGTGGAATATTCGCTTTCACATTTGTTGATATAAAATAAAAAATCTGACACTTACACTTTTTTTCTTATCTTACATTATTACAGTAATGGCGCACCACAGTTTGAAGGTAAAAATTAGAGTTATATATAATAACTAAATTACGTTTAATCCAGTATAAAGGTATTTAAAAACACCAAACAGGGGTTTAACCCCCAAATTCAATATATGTTAAATTGCTTTTGTATCGCCCTGTATCCATCACTGAACCATTTTTCCTATTTGAGTAAATGGTTTTGATAAATATCCATTAAAAGAATTTGAGAGATAGAAATGTTTATTTAATATCCCGACATAATATACAAATTCAGATTGCGGAATTTCGGATTTGTTCGCATCCGTTTATCAGTTATGCGGATAGCAGACACACGCAAAGACACACAGGCAGTTGTATACACAGGTAAACCACTAAATACCTAACTTTTGCAGTTGAGAGGTCTTTAAAAAGTGTGATTATAAAACTTTGAAAATTTACTTCAAAAATAGGTTTCTTTCTTTTTTTTTTTTTTTGAAATATAATTAAGATAAATTTAACGTTTTTACACATTACTAGGGAACGATTATAACCACAGAACTATAAGAATAAAATAAAATGTCATTAAAAGTTTAAAATTTGTTCGACTCGATTTTATTTCTTATGCTTTCTACAGCCACTACATGATCTAAGTAAGTAAGAAAAATTACAGACGATGTTATACTCTGTTAATGAAAATGGGACATCTAATGTGAAAGACTTTAATAGAATCGATAGATAATAGCGAGATAAGGCTTAATGTCTGATCAAGGAGAAGCTGGTCGCTAATGGTATCGGTAATGAAAGATTGAGGCAAAAGTGTGAAAATCAATTCGAAGTCTCGAGAAGTATTAATTCAAATAAAATTCAAATCTCTTTATTTTTTCCAAACTTCAAGGATAAAGTATTATGATAAAGTCAATGGTAAATTAAAACTCATAAGTATAAAGTTGTGTTTTAGAACGAAAGTATATATATATATTTTTTTTAATATATTTAATTTAAGATTTTGAATTTGAATTTCATATGAGTAATAATAAAATATTCAGCTATAGAAAATATATATATATATATATGAAAATGTAAAAAAGAAAAAGAAAACATTCAATCTTATTCTAAAAATATTAATAATAATTAAAGATTATTTTTCTCTTTAAAATTATTATCATTCATCTTACTGAATGTTTACTGCTGCGTGTAATTTAATTATACATATATTATGTCAGTGACTATTTTCGAAGATAAAAATTTATATGTGCTTGTTAATGTTAACAACGGACCACCGACATTTTATCATGTATATAATAAAATATTTTACTTTTTTTCATATCATGACATAAGAATATAATATGTATATATAAATATCATGGTTTGAAATATTATTAATTCATTTAATATGGTTTTAAGGTATCTATTTCATCCAAAAGTGCGTATTAAGTTGGAAATCAGCAAAATAATACCGTGATTTTATTACCACCTACAATATCTACTCTTAAAGCTCTTTGATGCATTTTATCTTAATCTAAATTGCTGCGTAACTTTCTTAGGGTTAGTTTAATTTCCTCTAACATTTGTGTTTTTCTAATATTATTTTATGCCATGAAAAACAATCACAAATAAAAGGATATATAAAAAAAAAAGAAAAAAAGAAAGAAAACAAAACAAAGAAAGAAAAGAAATACTCATACTTTTCATCGATATCCATTAATTGCTAGTATTAATGCATCCTACCCATATTTATAAAGCACTTTGAAACATTTACCTTATGCTAAATTGGTACATCAATTTACTGCATGAGTTACATTTTTTTAAAAATCATTTTATACTGAAAAAAAAAAAAAAAAAAAAAAAATCGTTAATTTATGTGTTTTTTTCCGTCAGCAAATGACTCGGCCAAGTACCCGTTAATTAAACATTTGCTTATAACTTATAAATTAAGCTAATTTCTGTAAAATTCATTTGCATTAAATGACTACAAATATCTTAAAATAAATGCATTACCTTTAAATGTAACGCGACGTGACTTAAATTGCAATTCCAGTGAACTGCAACTATAAAATTAATTTTTAAGTAAATTTCACCTTTTTTGTTACTTTGGGGCTGTACAAAGAAAATGTGATAAATGCTCGGAAAATACTGTTTGACTGTATTATAGATTAAAAAAAAAAAAAAAAAAAAAAAAAAAAAAAAAAAATCCCCACAAATTAAATAGGTGATGATGCGTTTAAGTTTACAGAACATGATTTCGTTCATGGTACTCCCCAGTCGATTCTATACAATGGTTGCTCTTGTCAAAACTCCCCGAGTTTTTTTAATAGTTCCAGATGCTCTCTCTCGCTCTCGCTCTCTCTCTCTCTGTCTGTCTGTCTCTCTCTCTCTCTGTCTGTCTGTCTGCCTCTCTCTCTCTCTCTCTGTGTGTGTGTCTGTCTGTCTCTCTCTCTCTATATATATATATGAATATATAAACAAATGAATGAAATTAAACACCCCCCCAAAAAACACTGAGATCTTCATCAGGGAGGCCCCTCTGTGTACGGGTGAAAGAGAAGTTTCTGAAACGACAGTAGCAATTAGCTAATAACTATCCTTAGCCCCCAACTCCTCACCAAACAGAAAACCTCAAATAACTGAAGAGAAATCAAACATATATATAATGTATAAAAATACTAAAAAAGTTATAAAATTACAAAATTGCAAAAGTTACAAAATTACATCAATTCGTTTAAAAAATATACAATACAATAAAGAATTACTGAAGGTAAACAAGAAAGTATAAAATGAAATAAAATAAAACCCTTCATCTGATAAACAAACCCACTTCCGCCGAAGGGGCTACTCGTCGGTACTTAAAAATCGCCCTTGAATGTTAACGATATGATTGTAACGATATATATATATATATATATATATATATATATATATATATATATCGTTACTGGCATCAGTTTGTTTGCATAGTTTATTCCTCGTAATTTGCAGATTTTGATGATATTTCACATTTAGTTTACTGGCTTGCGTTTATTTTATTGGGTTGTTCGAACAGTAATTTAGTTTTTCTCAGCAGAGAACTTAATTGTATTTTTTTTTTCACACCATCTTCACAATTAAGTTGCATTACTATTATATATTGGGACAGCTGATATAGCAAGGCTTGCTTGTGAAAAGTTCATTTTATCGTGCTCAATAGGTTTTGAATGGCGCCTTATGAAATAAAGAAAATCGGAAGCGACATTTTCGGCATATTTTGTTTTTTCTATCAAAAATGCGAAAATACTGTTTAAGCAAGGAAAAAAGTATACGATGTGTATACAGAATATTTATTTAAAGAACGAAGTGTCAAAACTGGTTTACCAAATTTTGTTCCGGTAATTTTGACGTTGAAGATGCATTACGTCCTGGAAAACCAGTTTATGCTAATGAAGACAAAATAGAGTATTGATTTATGAAAACTGTCAAATAACAACTTTTGAGATCGCTAAGAAAAAGTGGAGAATATATAATTCAATAACATATTTCTACAATATTAGAAAATCGTCTTTCATTTTCAAAGGGAAAAACGAAATTATTTTCCAAACAACCCAATATTTTTCAAGGATTTTTTCTGTAATTTTCCAAATTTTTGAGATATTTCTCATGCCATTCAATGCCGTAAAACATAAGAGTTTTTATGCCGGTTTTGAATCATTTTAAATTAAGTGTGGATTTTTTTAAGATTTATGTTACAAAATATTGTAATGCACAAAAATATATATACAATATGTAATTTTTATAAAATAAAATAATCACAAATATTTTTCTTTCGTATGTTTATTATAAAAGTTTTACTGAAATATTTATTTATTTATTTATTTTTTTAATCCTACTTCATTACTACGAGTATGTTTATAATCATTTAATAAAAAAAAAAAAAAAAAAAAAAAAAAAACTCAATTTTTGTCTATTAATTCTTGAATTGATTTGCTGTTATAAATTTAAAAATCATTGCTTTCCCGAAAAGCTTAAAGGTTTGGAATGTAAATTATTATTTTTTGACTAGCTGACCTTTTGACTAGCCTAGATAATTCCAAGTTTTCCAATTACTTTTAATTTTGTTTATTATTTCTTATAATTATTTTAATCATTTTATGGGTATTTTTCTTCTTCTGTAACGTAATTTTTTGACCATAATTTGAAATCCACTAAATCGCAAAGTGCTGGTCCTTACATAGCAATATATCTGTTTCTTTAAATATATTTTCTCATTTAATTTAATTGAAATCATGGGCACAATTTATTTTCCGCAACACATTGTTGAAAATGTGACGTCATTTTTTTAACTATTAAATCATACTTCTTACGTTATTTTATTCATTACTTGAAATCCAAGATTTAAAAAAAAATATATATATTATTATTTTTTTTTTTTCCCTTTAGAAATTTTTTGCAGTAATGACGTGAGTTTCAAGCAATAGTTTTAGGAATTTTGGACTTTTATTATTAGGAAAATACCTGCATTCAAGTATAATTTTATTTATAAGTAAATTAATAATAGTAAACTTTATGTCAAAAATTATTTAGATAACTTATACACGCAATTAAACCTTTTTTTTTTTTTTTAATTTCTGCAATTTTTAAAGACAAACTATCAAAGATAAATAACCATATCTAAAACTGAGATATGAAGGAAATTACCATAAGATATCATCGTGAAACTTTTAAAGATATTTCTAATCATTTTTCACTGCTCATGAATAATATTCCTTTTAACTAAGAATTCAATAAGAGATGAGACGAGAAAAGCATTAATTTTAACGAATCTCGTGCGATTAATTTGTAAACAAAGGAATAAAAGATAATTATTCAAAGTATATATATTGCGTGGAAAATACATAAAATGCGGCTTTACGTTCAGCAAAAGAATTAAAGAATATAGTAGTAATGTTTGAGCAGTCTAAAATGAAAAGTGAAGAAGATTTATTTTTCTGTCTACAAATCTAAGGCAATTATAGTATTTACACTTTAATATCTACAAAAATTAAAGATAATAGATATTATTCTATATAATAATTTTATATTCATTATGTAGAATATTCTGATATGAAGAATTCTATATCTTAAGTATTTTCTAAAAGGAAAATGTTGATGTGTGTTTTTTAAATATATTTGTGCAAAATTTTATCTTTCAAAACTAGAAGTACATTAAGCTTTAAAGGGTGTTCTTCCGCTTGTTTAACACATATTATCATTAGGTATCGAGTAACACAGATTACAATTATATTATGTTACAAAATCTTTCTCAGAGTCTTGAAAAATATTTAAAAATATGAGTTTTATTGAATTTGCCGCATTTCCTACAAATGAACCGTGCTTTCTTATATTTTAAATGGTAAGACATAAAATATATCTGCGCATGATGCATGTAAAAAGGTATTACTATGAAATTTAAGGAGAATTTCCATTGTTGTATGTAAATCACATTTTTTAAACATGTTTTAAATTTTAATTCACATAAAATGTTTTTTTAAAAACATACAGAAAAAGGAAAATGAGTTTGTAATACTGCACATAATATTGCATATTATATAATTATTTATATTTTCTTCTATAATAAAAACTTCTAACAGAACCTCTATCTCATTAGTAAATTATTGTATAAAGACACAGAAGGTGACATTAGTCAGGGAATATGGTCTTCTTTTAACGTATCTGAAAAAAAAAAAAAAAGCTTAAGGAAGTCTCTCCATATAGAAATTATGTCAAACTTTAATTTTTTCAATAAAAACGTGCAATTTTGATTACGTATATCGATTTTACGGTCGATTTCATTCCTAAATATACAATTTGGCAGTTCTTTGGTATATAAATTTAGGAATTATACACATCTAAATATTCGAGCTTTTAATTTTAAATTCTGATTGCACATTTTCATTCGTATCTCCTGCAATTTTAATTTTTTTGGCTTCTTTTATGGTCTTTGTAACACGTTTTAGAAACATGCTTATGATTTTCGTTAAGATTATAATATATCTATATATCTATATCTATATCTATATCTATATCTATCTATCTATCTATCTATATATATATATATATATATATATATATATATATATATATATATATATATATATATATATACATATATTTATTTATTTATTTATTTATTTTACGCGTAGAATAAAAAATTGTACAATTAATATTAAAAGAAAAATGTGTTTTGACTTACAATTTTTAAACATCCTTACACACATGCAAAATTTTAGTTTAATTAAAAATAGCAAATTCGAATTATAAATTTTTAATGGAAATGGGGGACCAGGGCCCCTAAGTCCCCAGTTTTCCATGTCTGTTTTGTTCTGTGCGTATAGTGTCATACATGCTTTCAAAGGTTTAACTCATTTGGATGACAGGAGATGGTGAAAATTCGAAATGAAACTTTTAACTAAAGTTTAGACCCAAGGCACAAAAGCCTTCGATCCTAACTTATTTTTTCTTATGCATATAGTGTGATTGGTGTCAAATATGTATGCAACATTTTGTCTCAACTAGGTTATAGGAGGTATTTAAAATTAGAAACAAAATTATTAACTCGATTTTAGAGCCCAGGGCCCCTGAGGTCTCAGTCTCTTAAATGAATTTCTTCTTGAGGAAGTATTGTTGCCGTAGTTATACATGTATGCAAAATTCTAACTTCACTCTATGTTAGAAGTGTTCAAAATTCAAAATTCAAAATAATAATAATAATAATAACTGGATCTTGGGAACGTCTTTGACACTAAGTTCTTTTCAGCCTGAATATGTATTGTTATCAGTGCCATACGTATGCAAAATTTTGGCACGATTGGATGACAGAAAGTAGTTAGAATTAGAAGTCAAGTTTTAAACTGGATTTGGGTGTCCAAGGATCCCTTGTGATCTCATCCCCTGAATCCATTTATGTTTGAGAATGTATTGTTACCGCTGTTATACATGTATGCAAAATTTTAGCTTGATTAAATGATAGGTGTTTTAAATTTGAAATAGTATTTTTAACAAGAGTTTAGTGCCCAGTGCCCCTAAGATTCTCTCCTCTCATTCCGCACGTATTGTCATCGGAATCATACATGTATGCAAATTTTTTGCTCAATTAGATGATAAGAAATTGTTAAAATTCGGGTGAAATCTTTAACTGGATTTGGATACCCATGGCACCTACGGTCACCTTATTAAAAACTATTTGTGCTTGAAATTTTTTGTCGTTGGAGTTATACACATATGCAACATTTTAGCTCAAACGGATGATTTGAAGCGGTTTGAATTTCGAAATCATATCTTGACTGTATTTTGGACCTAAGACCGCATCCAACACCATTTCTGCTTCAGCATGTTCTGTACTATGTTTAAAGTTTGAAGTCTCTACACATTGGAAAAATGACATAAAATCGATTTAAAAAAATTCGACCGAACAGATTTTGAAAGAAACTCCTTCTATGTTAGCTTTATTTGATAGGGAATTTTAAACTACAAAATTTCCCCCCAAAATATGCTCATCGAAATTTCTTTCCTTGGTATATTAGGATTTATAGATAATTGAAACAGATGATATATAAGGAAATGATGATAAATTTGTTAAATCTGACCTAAGACAAAAAAAAAAAATCATCTTAGAGATAATCTCCAGAAGTAAGTCTTTAAACATCTCAGGAGCTGAGGAATGTTCGTGCAAGTTTGTATTTAGGTTATTTTTATGCTGTATATTTGTCAAATGGCGTCATTTTTTGAGGTTATCATTCAAATTGTAAAAATGGGATAATATTTTAACATGTAGACGCATGTTTACTTTTTCTTCATATTTCCACTTCGAAACACAACTTCGCTTTTCTAAACACATCTCTGATTCGTTTGAATAAAAGTTAAGTGTTTTTTTTTTCGAAGTTAAGCAGTTTCGTTTGTCTTGAGGATGGTTGGTTGGTTGGTTGGAGGATTAAGGCCGATTGACTCCTTATGTGTCCAAGGCCTATAGGGGGAATGCCCTCCGTGGGGGTCTTTCTAAGGGGTCCTAGCCCGTATTTACGCGAGTTTCGGAGGAAACCATGGAAAACTCCGAACGGCTAGGTCGATGAGCGCGACCAGGGATCGAACCCGGCACCTCCCATCTACCAGCTTTGAGCGCAGAAACACTCGGCCGCTGGTGGGCTGTCTTGAGGATGGAGCGTAAGGAGTATTCCTTTTTTCAGCAATATCAATAGGTATCATATTAATTACTACTTAATAATCGAAGTAATCTATAATCTTAAATTTTGTTTTAAAATTTAATTCATTTATTATTATTATTATATATATATATATATATATATATATATATATATGTGTGTGTGTGTGTGTGTGTGTGTGTGTGTGTGTATGCATCAAACTTAGTGCTTTTAAGGAGAAAGACTTATATATTTAGCATTTACTATTATTTAGATCAACCAGTGAAAATAAATAGAATAAGAGGTTTTCCATATATAAATATATATATATATATATATATATATATATATATATATATATTCCATATATTTCAATATATACATACATATAGTTAATTTAAAAATTAAAAATGAACTTTTTTTCTCATTCATTATTTTTATGGACACATTCTAGTATGTATTATTCTGTGCCAAATATTTCTGTGTCGATATCACATTTAAATATTTTTATAAATATTTTTGAAGAAATAATATTAAAAAATGCTGTGAATATAAATTGAGACTTTTTTTTTTACTGTGCATTCTGGTATTTTTTCAAGCATTTACGCACACATAAAATAACTAATAATGATAAATTTTTGGTAGTACCCTCGGTCTTACTTAATAGTTTTGTACCTACAAAAATTATTTTGAGTTAAAATAAAAATAATTTTTTAAATTACGCAAACACTTTGAATCGCAAAATAATAAAACATAATCAGTTTTTTTTTTATTATTTTGTAAAATAGAAATATATATTAGAATTTGAAATAAATACAATATTTTCAGAAAAAAAAAATATATATATGTAATATTTAAAACAAATTTTACTGAAGAAAATAATTTTTCTGTGAAATGACGATGGAATTCGTGGAAAGCATTTTCAGCTAGGAAATTTAAAAATTCTAAACTAAGTAAATACCAGTTGTGGAAAGAAAGAAAAAAAAGTATTAAGAAAACGAAAACGGAAATGAAAAATCCTAAATTGAAGTTTTTCTAAAATAATTAGCTATAGACCTAATAACTTTATTCTTAAAATTCATATGGTTAAAATTTCACATAAAACAAATATATGTTGAAATAATTAAATAATTTATTTTACATGTTTTAAAAACGAATTACGGATTTTCGTTGTTAATAAAATATATATATTTTTAATTATTAGCAAAGAAATATTTTTAACGCAGATAAAAGTATTATCATAACGCTACAAGTAAATAAATGTATTTTAAATACCTTTTTAAAAAAGCTTTAGGAATATTTTGCATAAATATGAAAAAAGTTATATATTTGTTTTTAAACATTCGACTGAATTTTGAACTCATAAGCATTAAGACAGTATACATGAAATAAATATTTTTTAAGCAACAGAAAGCATAAACAAGAACTTATATATATATATATAGAGATAGATAGATAGATAGATAGATAGATGATAGTTAGATAGATAGATGTGTGTATGTGTAATATATTTAGTCTGAAATTATTCACATTATTTCATTTGATTATAAAATTATAATAATATAAATTTATTTAAACAACATTTTAAAGAGCATTTTGCTTAAATTTTAGAATCTTTTAACCCTACATTTTTAAGATGATTTTTTTATGAATGTAGGGACATATAGATAATTTCAATTTAATTTCCTTTCCTTATTTTCATTTCTCTTCTATATTTATTAATTTTATTTCTTCTCGTGACATAAAACAGCTCCCAATCAATTTCGCATTCCAACTTTATTAAATCCATGATATTGTCTGTCCTCGTTGCTCAAAATCCGCTGTCATATAGACTCCTTGATACGACTTTTTTTTTTTTTTTTTTTTTTTTTTTTTTCTAGAAATACTTGAGAAAAGGCGACATATATCTTTTTGTTATTTAAGGGAAAGGTAATAAAATAAATACTTAAAAATTCACATATCTTTGATTTTTTTTTGTTGTTGTTATTATTATCTTATAAACTATGATGCATCAAGAAATCTGCTGTACAAGTAATAATAAACATTTTACTTTGTTGAAATTCGATTGGGATATTATTAAAAATGTTAAGAGAAGGGATCAAATGGATATATATATATATATATATATATATACAGAGAGAAAGAGAATTCACATTAACGCAATATTTAACTGGAAAAGTACTCTAATAATTAATTACATTAACTTAATAAACTGTAAACTAAAAAGAAGTAGAAAACCTATGTATAGTTACATTTTTAAAAGTAGATGGTTGGATAAATGATTAAAACAATAAATATTTCCACGTCGTTAATTCAATAATTTAACTATTCATCTTTAATTTTGGATTCAATCTGACGCACAGCATACGTCCTTCGCTCGTCGTGGAAAAACATCCTTCTCCTTATCTCTTGGTGTTGCCTGATTTTAGCAGCTATTTCCCTCTCCGAGTTCTGCTCTTTCTTAGCTGCTTATGAGTAGAAATGTCATGCAATCTAGCTACTGTGATGTGAGAAAAAAGGAAGAGGCACTTCACTGGTCTGTTTTCTGATAGCTGTCAAAGTATGAGAGAGAGGGTGCTGCTAGGTCTTTTCCAATTCAACAGGGGCTGTTGAACGCTGACCCTTGCTGCTACTCTTAGCAAGCATGTCACGATAACTTTCATCAAGACTGCCAAACGTAAGTCTGAAAGTAAATTTTTTTTTTCAGAGGATTTGAATTTCGCGATGCGATCCTTATGTTTCATTGCTGTTGCATAATTTCTTCGTGTCTCCTCTTTTTTTCTCTTTTCACTATTTATAATTCACACAAATAATAATAATAAAAAATACAGTAAAGTCAATGGGGAACATAAGAATAAGAAATAGGATATCAAACAGTTTAAATTTGAAATATTTAAAAATCATTACGTTTCGTACAATTATATTAACTTTTTAATGACATTAAAAATCGAGACAATATACATTAAAAAATGTACAGTTTAAAACATTAAAACACATAAAACATTTAAACGTTTCGAGCCTTTTGCAGGCTCCTCTTCAGTAAAAACATCAAAAAGTAAACGCTGAGGAGAACAACAGATACGTAACAATACGTAACGCGATAACAACAACGACGTAAAGGCAATCGAACTACAAAGATCTGTTGTTCTTCTCAGCGTTTAATTTTTTATGTTTTTACTTACGAGGAATCTGTAAACAGTTTAAACGTTTATTGTTTTACATTTCTACATTTTTATCTTAATTACACAAATATTTTAAGTGTCATTGGACCAGGGTTTTATATATTTTGCATTGTTATTCGTACGTGGGTGGGACTTTGCTAAATCCGATATTTTCAACTTTGTAAGTGTCATTATTTTTGACTTTCATAAATTTATATACACCCAAATACTTTTGTTTTTAATTTTAATCCATAACTTTTTTTTTGGGGGGGAGGGGTGACAATTCGTTTTATTTAACCTGAATTTAGTTGGAAGTTTTCGTCTTAGATTATAAGTTTTGCTATTTTCCTGTTGGTCCTTTAATTGTTGTTTTTTGTCCTCTTTTCTCAGTTCTTCTCGAGAGTGCATAAATTTGGATTTTAACTCTTCATCAAGGACTTCTGAGACTCTCGAATCATTTTTTATGTTTCACTTTCGTACAAAATAAAAGTTCGAACGTGGTGGTATTGATACTTCGTTGAAAGGCAGAGTTCATGGCTTGTTGTACCGAGTTAACATGTAGATACCACTTTCCAGGGTTGGCGATACATAAAACTGCAACGATAATAGAATTAGCTCTTTTAGTCTGACCATTTGACCTCTGTAATCCCTTTGTTATGTGTGCACTTTGTATAATTTCCACGATACAGTAATCATCAAACTCTTTCGACGTAAAAGTGAAGCCTCGAAAAGTAATTCTGGAAAAAACTAGGAGAGTACGTTAGACCGAAGTTTCATTTTAAAAATTCATATTAACCCTCATGTGTTACAACGCTAGTATAATTTCCGGGGATTTCTTCCACATGAACGTGAAAGAAACCATTATTAATATCGAGAGTGATGAACACTTTCGCCGATAGTAGTTCATCAATGACATCATCGATTATCGACAAAGGTGAATGTTCTCTAACCGTCCTTTTGTTAAGGCGACGGAAGTCTAAACAGAGGTTGTGGGAAATATATTTTTTCTTAAAGAGAACTACAGATGGGGTAAAGTCAGAAGAACCCCTACATATAATTCAATTTTCTAACCGCTCTTCTATCTGTGCTTCGACTATTTTTTTCTCAGCCGGTGGTAAGCGTCGCAGAGCAGAAATGGTAGGTATTTCATAAGTCAAATTAATTTTCATCTGAACATCTGCAATTTTTGTTTTATTTGGAGAGTAATTCTAAATTAGAGCGAACAATTCCAAACATATATTTTTGTTATTACTGTGGCTCAGATCAATGTCAGAGTCCTCAACTATATTGGCCAAATAAATTAAGAAATTTCCGGAAACAATTTCACTTTTATTTATTGATACCCCAGCAGGCGATATGGTTAAGACAACTTGATGGAGAATGTATGTACCAATGATTAAATCAAAATTAATGGAGGAATCATTTACAACAAAAACATCAGTACTAAATACGTAATCATCAATATTTAATTCCGATAGAAAAGATCCTAATGGTCTCACGAACATTTTTCCCAGCCCTGATAACAAAACAAAATGTTTGTCCCAAAATGACACGTTTACTTAATTTTCAATAAACATTGTATTTTATAAGAGTCTTTTGAGAACTCTTAACAAACAACGCACTGATATGTACACTTCCGTACCGTCATCACAAAGCGTACCGTCATCAGTGCAAAAAAAAAAAGAAATCTTTTTTTTTGCACTAATGACGGTACGCTTTAGGCTACCGAAACAGCTGTATGCACCTCAATAATTTTTCTTTGGCGTTTCTGACGTAGTAGTTTATTCCTGACTTAAGAAATAGCTTCTAGAATTTTAAAAATTCGGTCCCGAAGGGGAGCGAGGGAGCAAAACGTGATTTATTATAACTCTTTATATCTTAAAAAAAAAAAAAAAAAAAAAAAAAAAAAACAGATATACGTGCGATTTTTGCTTAAAAGTAACGAAAACACAAAAAACTAAAAACGATTTCTAGAATTTTAGAAATTCGGTCTACAAGGAAGGGGGAAGAGGGTAAAGAGTAATTTAAAATGTTCTTTCATCTATACATATAAAATAGTACATCCGCCACTGATTCGCTGTGACGATTGCCCACACCCCTGTGACGATTCTGTGTGGAAGTGGGTTACGAATATTGGTGTGATGTTTATATCTAGATTCCTGACACTCAGTAAGACGGACGTTTGTAAAATTCCCCTTTCTCCAACTCGGGTGTGGGCAGGCGGTAAAAATATATTTGAGAGCATAACTTCCTCCAAATGCTGCTCTTTTACAAAGTTATCTTGATCGTTTGCATCAGTGGTGAATTGATAACAAATTATGCCTGAATAGTAAGAAATGTAGTATCCTGAGTTAGTCTCGTAATTCTCATGCTTTAATGTATTTTTATCAAATTAATAATCTTACTTTATTTCAATCTGACTCTGTAATTGATTTGGGTGTTACTTTTGATATCATTCTTGACTTTTCACTCCTCATCGATAGCATTATCTCTAAAGCATATAAAAAACTTGAGTTTCTTAAACGTAAAACTAAAGATTTTTCCAATCAGCTTGCGTTAAAAGTCCCATACTTCAGTTTAGTTCGCTCCAGTTTGGAGTATTGTAATCTTATTTGGGGTCCTTTTTATGAAAATAAAACCAAAGTTCTAGAGCAGGTTCAAACTAAATTTGCACGTTATTTATAGTTTAAAAGTAATTTTATCTATCCTCATGTCATATCTTCCTCGTATCTGCGAAGTATTTATAATCTTCCTAGTTTAAAACCTCATCGTAACCTTTTTTGTTTATTATTTTTTTTATAAAGTTATCAATAATATGATTGATTACAGTGATATTCTTAACTATATTCAAATTAATTTGCCAACCAAGTCTCTTAGAAATAATCATTTATTTGTCACTCCATTTGTAATATACTGGTAATTTTTCATTATAAAAATTTTACAACATTTTTAATGAACTTTCTGTGGATTTATATATTTTTAACATGTCTTTTACTGTTTTTAACGTTAAGAGTTTTTAACTTTTAATTTCATAACATGCATTTTTTTCTTTTTTCTTTTCTATGTTTGATGTATTGTATAATAGTTTTATTCCAGTAACACTGTAGTTTGATGTTTCTGTAGTGTGCTTTTCTTTAGATAAATAAATAAAAATAAATAAATAAATAAATAAAATTACTTCAAAATGAAAAAAAAAATCACATGGAAAAACTAGACCTAGAAAAAAAAAAAAAAAACCTGACAATTTTTGAATTTTCTATTTTAATGGGGTAAGGATACCAATTTTTGGAGGGGGTTTGCAAAATCCGGATTTTCCAGTAGAACTCTATGAAAAATTATGCGTGGAAGTTAAAATTGGATGTGCGTCTTCTGGGATATATTTACAAGAAGAAAAAAAAAATGTGTTTAGCGATTTTCGATTTTTTTTACGAAAGGTCAGATTCGAGAACTTCTTTTTTGCGATAAAATCGTCCCGGGAAGGAAATCTATGGAAACTGCTTTCACAAATTTTGGTGCGTGTTTTTTTTTTTTTTTTTTTTTTTTT
Source organism: Salticus scenicus (assembly GCA_963930645.1). Classification (NCBI taxonomy): domain Eukaryota; kingdom Metazoa; phylum Arthropoda; class Arachnida; order Araneae; family Salticidae; genus Salticus; species Salticus scenicus. The sequence goes on along the minus strand of OZ005652.1, from coordinate 231,550,317 downwards.
TAATGACAAATTAAACATGACAGGATTTTGTGCAAATCCCTCTTTTTCTCCTATGAGGGTGTGGGGGGTGGAAACACTTCTGTTCCAAATTATCCCAGGATAGCAATTTATTGGTGTCTGTGTGTGCTATATGTACCAACACGCACTATAAAGATATCCTTGCGAAGTATTCCCCTTCATTCCTTCGGGGTTAGGGGTTGAGGTAAAAAACACATTTTCAGTTGTTCTGTTCTCACATGCATGTATCTCATATATGCTATTTTGGAATGTATGGAATGTGTGCCTAAAACACTCTATAAATGGATTTTGTGAAATCCCCCCATACTCTGTTGCGGACGTGGACGAAAAAAAAAAAAAAAAAAAAAAAAAACGTTTTCCTGCGTAACTCCATTTACAATTATGTCAGGAAAGGGCTCTTTTGGTAAGGGGATGCTTTATGTGTACCTAACGCGCACTAGAAAGTTATTTTGCGCTATATCCCTCTCCCTCACTTTGGCGCGGTTGGCAGATGCAAAAAGCAAGTTTCCAGTTGCATCTGCTCTCTAAACTATCTCAAGAATGCAATTTTTAAAAATGCAGGAGGGAGGACTAAAATTTCTACCAATTTCATTTTTTTAGAATTTTATTTTATGAGATGTACTTTTGAAAATTCACTTAAATATAGTGACCAGCAAAAAGGGCAAAGCTTGTTATCTTGTAGTGCATGTTTATAAAATCACTGGTCTTCAGAGAATTACATAATAATAAATAATGACTAGTAATAGTAAATAAGCCTAAATAAAATTTCATGCATATATATACATATAACACAACTATGGTTTCATCTACTATAATAATAGCATAAACATAATTGATAGAAATGCTGTATTCTTTATTATTATTATTATTATTATTATTTTGGTAGCTTAAGTGATTGATCATATTAATTGTTTGAACTAATAATAACTTTAATTAAAATTGAACAGTTTTGATATTTAATATTATATATATATATATATATATATATATATATATATATATATATATATATATATATATATATATATATATATATATATATATATATATATATATATATATTACATGGCACAAAAATTTTCTTTAACTTTTATTTTAATTAATGAAACACGATAAATTTGTGATTATTCAAAAATTTTAAAATAATTTTTAACACTCTTATAGTTTAACTTCGTTCTATTATCTTCTATTTTATTGAAATTACTACCTTCTATTTTGTTGAAAAGTATTTATTTTTAAGTAATTTATTTTTATTGATCAACCTAGTTGCACATAGTTATTGAAATTTAAAGAATAAAATATAAGGCTTAAAATTTAGCAAACAAATAAAAAGCATTGGAAAGGTTATGCATTTTTTATTTGAACAGTTTTACTGAAATTCTCCTAAAGTAAACAGTAAGTTTGATAGCTTAAAAGTAAAGATGGTGCTTTTCTTAAATTAGAGATAAATAAAAATTTAGTGTCGCACGAAATAAAAAAGAATCCAAACTGTGCTTTATAAAGATGAAACGTGATTTTAGAAAACACATCTTTGGTTTTAAAGTAAAACAAAGTTCTTTTTATCTTTTTGTCTATTGCTTTATTTATTTACCTTTTCGTTTATTTTTGTATAATACTATAACACTATAAAAAGCGAGATAAAATGTGTGTCAGTTCTTTTAGCCTTGAATGAAATAAAAAGTTAAAAATATAGTGTAATTATTATCATGAATTTTATATATGAACAATTGTTCAAATGTTTATTCAAGATTTATATAAATTATTCCTAATTTGGTCGACCATCCAGCAACCAGATATTTTGCTATGTAACTTTAAAATTCAGAGATCCATGTCGACCATGGGTTAAGGAATGAAAATTTTTAGTTTCTTGGAATGAACTTCAGATTCTAGGTTTTTATTTAAGTATCTGTAGTGAGCAAAAATAATTCTAGAGTGATTAGCATTCTCAGTGCAATTACATAAGAGTAGTATTAAATTGAGGGTGGGTCATACAAATTTATAATCTTTTTATGAATATGCAATTTCAAAAAAAAAAAAAAAAAAAAAAAAAAAAAGTCGTATTTCATATAATTATGGAGCGTTATTACTATTTTTTTCTTACTATTGTAATTACAGTTTTGAGTATTTTAGGAATATATTACATTACATTAATAATTACTTAGTTGTTTCCATTATATAATACTGACCATAACAAGATAAATTGAAATGCATTCCATTATATCTGAAAATGGCTTATTGTATAGATTTTTCTTTCCCTTCATTAATTTGTCAATTTTCCAATTACGTAAATGAGCATGGATCACATTCATAATTACAACTGTTATAATTAGTCTTAAAAATACGTTACCTAACACACACACACACACATATATATATATATATATATATATATATAGTATATATAAACATATTTCAATCGGTCAATTTACAATACTAGTCAGGATTTTATAGTAATATTTGGCAATTGTACATAGTATAGTCGGCAGCAAAAGCATCCGAAGAACATGATTCGGCAAAGTTATTTAACAAAACAGTATTAAGTGTATTTTTTAATATAGGAATTTATTGCTAGTGCTCGAATAGTTTTGCTGCCGACTGTAAATCTCTTTGATTAGCGTTCCATGTTGTTTTCTTGTTTTAAATAAGAACGTAAAAGATGTTACATGTGTAATGAAATAAATCATGAAAAATAGTGCAATAAAAATTTTAAATAAAAATTTCATTTATCAACTATCAAATTTTATTCCACTCTAACAGATGTTTTATTCGTGTGATATTATAATATTTCAATAAGTTAAATCATTACCTACAAGAATATTAATAATAGCGACTATACAAATCGTAATTTACCTGACGAAAATTAGAAAAACAAATTAATGCAGTATAGTAATAAACAGACAAATTTACTTTCTCAAATTTTATTCTCTTGTTATATTTCCAAAAATGTAAGCACATCTTCAACGTGGTCCTGTATACAGGTTTGCACATATCTAATATTATGCCAATATTGACTTCAGCCAAAAAAAATTAACAATATTCAAACAATTTTTAATAAAATCACACAATCAACTGTGGAAGAAAATCATATTTATTGATTTTTTTTTTTCGGACTGAGTGAAAATAATGCCTGGACCGAGAGGACAGACCGGTCCCGGGAGGGTCGGGAGGCTCCCGGTCCAGACATTATTTTACTCAGTCGGAAAAAAAAAAATATATTCAATATTCAAACAATCAACAAAATAAGAATGTTTGGCTTTTACGTATTTATTTTACAGATTTTATCTACAATTAATTAAAAAGTGATTGTTATATATACTGTTTGTAAAGATCTTGTTTCATGGCTATATGCCTCCCCCTCCCCCCCCCCCCCATACACAGCTAAAATTGCGGTAGTTTTTGAGGTAAATCTCAATAACTATTCTTTCGAATGAGCTGTAAATTTCAATACGCTTATTTGGAAGCATAAGAAATTTGTTTCTGTTTACAAAAATATTAGGTCACGATTCATTTTTTAAACAAATTATTTGTTTATATTCTTTTATTATATGCATAAAAAATATATACATCTTAAAGAAACCCACAAATATCTTTAAAAGGTTTCTTATTAATACTTCAAAAATACCCAGCCAGAAAAAATAAAAATTGCAGGAGATTCGAATGAAAATGTTCTGTAAGAATTTAACATTAGAAGCTAAAAAATTTAGATGTAAATAATTCTTAAATGTATTTACTGATTAATTTCCGAATTTATATCTGGGAATGACAATGACCATAGAATATGAAATCGAAAGTGTATGTTGTCATTTAAAATTTTAAACTATGGCATTATTTCAATGGGATGATGACCCGTTGAGCTAGCTTTTTTTTTCATATCTTAAAAGAACTGAAAACTCTTGGAGAAAGACACCTTTTATGTCTCCCTACAAATATTTACTGATGAGAGAGGGGGAGTTATTTTTGCAGGTTGTTCATTAATTTAAATTATTAATTTCTTATCTGTGTTAAAATAATTACGCATTTTGATGAAGTGATAATTATTTTTGCACGAGCACATATATCTTTTCATAGAAGCAGTCATACATGCAATTTAAGAAATTACACTAACAATATGTTATTAAAAAAAATTTTTTTTTTTTTTTTTTTTTTTTTTTAAATTAAGGTTTAAAAAAAAAAAAAAAAAAAAAAAAAAATATTTTCATGGCGAATAAATATATGTCTGTGTATTTTTCTTATCTTTGATGACACATTTTGAAAGAAAATTGTCCTGAAATTACTGAATACTTCAATAATCCTTTTTGCAATCTCGTCAAGTTTTATTATTTATCATACTGCAGACATTAGGTAATAAAATGGATAAAACACAAAAGTTTTCACTTAATAAAAGATAATTTACCAGGCTGTGTACTCATATCATTCTTTTTATCTTTGTGATAGGTTGTAAAGAAAAATTAAATGTTAAATGTGTTAAAGATTTTGGAGAAATATTTGTACGCTGTAGAATCAAACGTGTTTCACTGTCATTTGAAAAATATAAAATGCATCGGATTTATAAGTATTTTATAATTTTTCATTGCGTTTTTTTTTTTTTTTTTTTTTTTTTTTTTTTTTTACATATTAGCAAGAAGAAAATTATTTAGTAATTATTTTATGTTTCATCCTCTTTCTTTACATTTATAACAAATAATATATATATATATATATATATATATATATATATATATATATCTTTATATATCTTTATATATATATTTCTTTTGTGCGTGTGTATGTCACTGAACTCCTCCTAAACGGCTGGACTGAGTTTAATGAAATTTTTTGTGTGTCTTCAGGTGGATTCGAGAATGGTTTAGATTTACAAATGAAAGTTGTAACTTAATTAGTTCTTTCTTAATTAATTTTTAACCAACTCTTTCAACAACTTTTCCACCTAGATGGCGTGAGTTGTCATAAACACGATGTCAGAATTTATTTAATGTTGAAATGAATAATATTATAGTTTTAAAAAATTAAAGAACACGCTTTTATAGAAATGTGAACTAAAAAGCACGAAATATCTATCTTAGTATTAAAATTCAGGGTAAGAGAAAATCGTGTGAGTAACACACCGTAATATTTACATACATCTAAATCTTTAATTAAAATAACTTAAAATTAACAAAAACCATTTTTAAAAAACCTCCCCTAACGGGGATCGAACGCTAGACCTTTAGATTCGTAGCGCGGCGCCTTACCTCGACGCCGCATCGTTCACGTAGTGAAAGTATTTTTTTTTTACAATATAAATTTTTTGTTTGCTCCCAGAGAAGTTACAGACAAACATACATACATACATACATACAGGTGAAGCTAATAAAAGCGTGTTAAAAATGAATTTTTAACCGTATCTTACGAAGTGTTTAAAATATTTTTTCAAAATTAATATTTTTAGAATCGTAACCGTATCTTACGAAGTGTTTAAAATATTTTTTCAAAGTTAATATTTTAGAATCGTAAACACGATGTCAGAATTTATTTAATGTTGAAATGAAAAATGAATTTTTAACCGTAAGTGTTTAAAATATTTTTTCAACGTTAATATTGTTAAAATGTTAAAATTAGTTAAAATGGTATATTCTTTTAAAAAATTCGTCAATATCCGACGGCGTTATTTTATGTTAAAATGAAAAATGAATTTTTAGGCCATTATTATTTGTGCAGATGGAAAATGTACTAAAAGTTTTCCGAAAAATTTCACGATCACAAATGTTGACGGATATCCAATATATCGTCGAAGAAATCCTGATAATGGCGGACAATATTATCATCTATGGCGGTCATCTATGTCAACAACATAGATATTAACATTGATAACCGTTGGGTGGTCCCATATTCGCCTCTGCTGAGCAAAACATTCAATGCTCATATTAATGTTCAGTTCTGCAATTCAGTGAAGAGCATCAAATACATTTGCAAGTATGTGAATAAAGGCAGTGATATGGCTGTATTTCGAGTTGAAAATACCAATGTGAATGCTCCTCCGGTGAATAACAACGATGAAATAACACTTTTCCTAATTGGCCAGTACGTGAGCTCCAATGAAGCTGTTTGGCGTATCTTTGGTTTCCCAATTCATGAACGGGATTCAGCAGTTCTTCATTTAGCCGTCCATCTTGAAAATGGCCAGCGCGTATATTTCACGAGCGAGACAGCGATTGATAGTGCTATAAATCCACCAAAAACTACACTCACCGAATTTTTTGAATTGTGTAATCGTGCGGATGCTTTTGGTGCTTTTGCACGGACATTACTCTATTCAGAAGTACCACGCTATTTCACATGGGCACCAACAAAAAATTGGATGCCCCGCAAGCAAGGCACGCCGATTGATGCATGTCCCGGTTTATTCAAATCAAACACCTTGGAACGAGTATTTACGGTCAATCCAAGGCAGACTGAGTGCTTTTATCTTCGACTGTTATTTGTTAATGTCATCGACCCTTTGTCATTTCAAGATTTACGTAAAGTGAATGGACAACAGTATCCAACGTATAAAGATGCATACCTTGCACTCGGCTTGCTGGAAGACGACAACCAGTGGGAGTGTAAGCTTGCTGAAGTAGGACTGAACTGTACAGCAAAACAAATTCGTCTACTATTCGCTATAGTGTTGACTACATGTTTCTCGGCCCGAGCAGAGACATTATGGGATAATCACAAAGATTCAATGACTAATGATATATTGCATCAACATCGTTCACGGTGCAACGATCTAACGATAGTATTCAGTGACGCTATGTACAATGAAGCATTGATTGCTATTGAAGATCTTTGCATTATCATTGCCAACTTACCACTCAGTCATTTCGGTATGCATTCAACAAATCGAAATGCATCTGATTTAATAAGCACTGAATTGAATCGTGAACTACAATACAATACTGTAGAAATGGCAGCGATTGTTGCTCGCAATGTCCCACTAATGAATGAAGAACAAAGAACCATTTACGACCGCATCATGCTCGCAGTTTTGGCAGGACAAGGTGGATTCTTTTTTTTTTGGGGGTGCACCAGGTGGAACTGACAAAACATTCCTTATTTCGCTAATTCTCGCCGAAATACGATTAAATAATGGCATCGCATTGGCTGTTGCATCATCTGGCATTGCGGCAACTTTATTGGATGGATGCAGAACAGCTCATTCATTATTTAAACTGCCACTAAATATTCAAAATAACCCAGACGCAGTGTGCAACATAAAAAAACAATCGTCCATGGCCACAGTGCTGAAATAGTGTAAAATTCTTATCTGGGATGAATGCACTATGGAACACAAACATTCGATTGAGGCGTCGAACAGGACATTGAAAGATATAAAAAACAACGACAAACTATTTGGCGGCACTCTGTTACTCTTTTCAGGTGATTTCAGGCAAGCACTTCCCGTTATTCCGCGTTCAACATACGCTGATGAGATCAACGCGTGCTTAAAATCATCGTCATTGTGGCTTAATGTTGAAAAAGTACAACTGAAAATAAATTTGTGTGTTCAAAAGCTTCAAGATCCATCCAATGAAACATTCTCAAAAAAATTGTTAGATATCGGCGATGGAAAAGTTACTACAGATGAAACTGGATGCATAAAATTACCGACCGATTTCTGCACAATCATTGATTCTCAAGATGCTCTTATTGACCAGATATTTCCCCATGTACACAGACGATACACAAATCATGAGTGGCTGGCAGAAAGAGCAATTTTAGCAGCAAAAAATGTGGACGTCAACGAATTGAATCTCAAGATACAACATTTGTTACCAGGAGACTTGGTGTTATACATATCTAATGATACAGTTTGCGATGCCACCGAAGCTGTAAATTATCCAACAAACTTTTTAAACTCATTGGATTTACCAGGCATGCCACCGCATATTTTACATCTGAAGGTTGGATCTCCGGTTATTTTGCTTCGTAATTTGAACCCACCACGGTTGTGCAACGGCACGCGATAAGTCATAAAAAAATTAATGAAAAATGTTATCGAAGCCATCATTTTAAATGACAAATTCCGAGGTGAAAATATATTACTACTGCGAATTCCTATTATACCCACAGATGTGCCAATTCAATTTAAACGCCCTCAATTTACAATTAAATTGGCATTTGCAATGACTATCAATAAGTCTCAGGGCCAAACGATGTCTGTCTGTGGCTTAGATTTGAGCACATCATGTTTTTCACACGGACAATTATACGTGGCTCTCGAGTGGGCAAACCATCCAGTTTGTTTGTATTGGCGAAAGATGGGATAACAAAAAATATTGTACACTCTGTTGCATTAAGGGAATGATATTGTTTTTTAGTAATATTGCTATAAGTAGCGATATGTATATAATTTAAAAAATCAATTTTAATAAATTAAAAAAATAAATGATTGGTGTTTTGTTATTTTTATATTCTTTCACCGTTCACAGCGCTCCATACATCTTCCACTTATATACCACATCCCAACACACTTACAATAAGTTAGTTATTTTTTTCTAGCAAAATATTCTCTAGAAATAATTTATATGACAAAACAACGTTTGTCGGGTCAGCTAGTATATATATATATATATATATATATGTATATATATCTATATATATCTATATATATATCTATATATATCTATATATATATATGTATATATAATAATTATATATAATATATATATAATTATACATAATGTTTTATAAAAGTGTCACAAAATTTAATTTTAAATTTTTAAATAATGCTAATTTTTCTCTTTGCATAAGCTAATAAACTGTAGTTTGTAATTACCTTTTCATCACAAACTATTGGGATAATTTAGTAATATTTTTGTGAGTCAAATATCTTTAAATTTCTGCGATTACATTGCTATTAACCCTTTGTCGGGCGCAAAATGATAAAATCCAGGTTGATACCAATCTGCTTAAAAATACTTCATTAAAAATTAAAAAAAAAAAAAAAATTGGCAAGAAAAAAGTATTTTTACTAGAATAAAATAAGATTTTATATAATATTATGATTTTAATAAGTTTGAATATGTTAAATTTATAAAATAAGAAAATAATTGATTTGAACACAGAAAAGAATAAAATAAAATAAATCGATCTATGCCTGACAAGGCTATTGCAGCTTTAAGGAGAATATGGGTTAGAAAATAAACAATACAAAAAATGGGGCATGAGACCAGTTTTTCTTAAACTATAAAACCAATTCGGTTGATTGTTTTCTGGTGTTAAAAAAATAAAAACAGTGGATTTACAATTAGAAAAAAAAATGTACATATTTCAAAATAATTGATAAAAAACAGATTCCCAAGAAATTGATAAAAGTGGTCTAGTTCTTTACAAGCAAGCATGATCCTAAGTTTATTTCCTGACATTAAAATTCTTCAAAGACAAGTTTCTAATTATGTTTTTGAAATTCAAAATTGGAACAGAAGCAGATAGTCAGATTAATTCTTTCTTTCTTCTGTAATATGCAATGAGATTTTCTTTGCTCCTTTCTATAAAAATATCTCATTCAATAATGAAGTTTTTTGAATTCTATTTTTTTTTTAAATTACTCTATAAATATGTTGACTTTTAGATTAGTGAGCGAATCTTTGAAAAATTAATTTGAATATTTCGTTTAGCGATCCGAATTTAGAGTCCTGAATTATTTATTATTTATTTATTTATTTATTTATTTATTTAGAAATTTGCTCAATAAGCTAAAAAGCAACATAATCAAAGAATAAAACTCAAAAAACGCAATTTTAAAAACTATATATTTAAACGAGATATCCTTATAAAACGAAACAATAAAAATCTAATAGAATTACATGGGAAAACAGAAAGAGGGGATCTGACTGATGTACAGCTATTAGTAGATTTTCTGGAACAAATCTACTCCAACATCTTCCAACTTCATGAAATGATTTTCGAAAAATGCGGTGGGAAAACTGAACCATAAAAAGGGCTTCCCATTTGGATTCTCAAAGCGCTTTACTAAGTTTACAAAGAGACGTGTTGATGATAATTAGTTCCTGACACATTGAAAAGTGTATTTATTTCATAAAATTCTGGATCAGTTTAGACAATAATCATATGAACAAAATCAAAACAAAATAAAATATTTATATACTAGCAGGCTGTGCCCGCTTCTTTGGGCATATTTAAATGAATTTAAAAAAGAATCAATATTTTTTATACCGTTCTACCCATTAAAACTAAGAAGAAAATACATTGAAAATGCTTATAAACTTTGCTTCGGGTCCTCGCTGACTTCGGCAGAGACTTTTTCACCGAAACGCCTTGGTACTGGATTAATTAATTTAATTTAATTTATAGAGATGCCGATAATACAAGAAAAATTGCATTAGTCATTTTCTTTTTGATAATAAACAGAACGGAAAACACATAATATTTTACATAGAGATATTTTGTATAATTAGAACAATTTAAAAATGCTTTTCCTTTTTTCCCACTCGCATTACAAAAATATTTTAAATAAAATTGAGAAAATTTGTGCAAAAACATTGAAGCAGCTTGGACTTCTTCGCGGAATTTGAAATTTAGCACTGAAGTAACTCGGACACTTCTTGCAAATTGTTTACTTATGCATTTGCGATACCCGTATCAACTCATCGTCGAAATAACAACAAAATTATGAATAATTATAATATTAAAAAAAAAAAAAAAAAAAAAAAAAAAAAAAAAAACTGTGTTTTTAGACTATGAAAACTATGAAAATTTAAAAACTCTGTTTTTAAATTTTCTCTGTTGAATCTTATGGCTGTACAGCTACATTACCACTTTATCAATGTGTAGAAAATTTTAAAGTGATAATGATATAAATTTTTGTGAGATGCATAATTTAATTTTTTTACAATTTTTTAATGTTCACGTTTAATTAAATGTATTTATTTTTATGTCGAAAGAAAATGAACTCTATTTTTTTTCAACTATTAAATTATAGCTAATATTTATTTTCATATTTTAATTAATTAAAAGAAAACTGTGTAACATAATATCTTTAATAACGATGTATATTGTGTTCACACAAAAAATGAACAGTTTTTTTTTTTTTTTTTTTTTTTTTTTTTTTTTTAAGTATAACATCTATGCAGTACCTTTCTAAAAAATTCGTCAGTTTTTACTAAAAAAAAAAAAAAAAAAGGCTAACTTTCACCACCAAAGTAGTTAAATCTAGACCAATCAAAATTAGGAGTGGTCCACCCGGATGTGTTCCCGACAAACACTTTGTTTTATTTATATAGATTTTTAAGCTTCAAAAGAATTTATTACATTTTAAACCAAGTAATTTAACAGGATTTGAAATTCGAAATAATAATAATAATAATAAAAGGGAACTATATTAATAGTTTTCTTTTCTACATGAACACGATTCTTTTTTTTCTTTTTGTAAATCTTATACTATACATTATAAAATTTTGCAACAGGTTTATTAAATATGCTTTAACATATCGGACAAAAACATGTTAATTATTAATTTTATTTCCACTAGTAGTATAAATAATTTGTACCGTGAATTATATGACGATATGTGCCTTCCTTGCATCTGTATGTTGGGTAGAAATTGTTACATATCATCTGCCATACTTTAAACATCATATATTTTCTTAAATCATAAAAGAGAAAAATAGGACCGAATGTATACAGGCTGATTCAAAGATCATTGGACAGATTTGGAAGGGAGTTCTACACATCACAACCTTTGTGATGTGTAGAACATCACAAAGGTTGTGAATTGTATAGGAATACATATCTGCAAACATCTTTTTAAACCATTAAGAACCGGATGTTTTTGCATGGATATAGTCGTGGCTTTCTAATGATTTTTTTTCTTTTATTAATGTTTTACATCCTAATGTTTACATAAATAAATAAATTTAGTTTTTGATCGATGTATTTTATCGCACTGTTTGCATTATTATGAACACTGTGTATGTTTTTCCGAAATAAGTAAGCACACAAGATTTTCAAATTCACACTTGTGTTAATAGTACATAGTAACCAAAAAAACATCCAATTCTTAAAGGGTTAAAATGGCATTTGCAGTCATGGGATCGTATAAAATTATCAATCCTTATGATGTTCTTTACCTCTCCTCCAAGATTGTCTCATGACTTTAGAACCACCCGGTATAAAGTATCTCTAAAACATTTCTTTCTTTCGTTTTCTTTTTCGTTTTCTTGTCTTTTTCTTTTCTTTTTTTTTTTTTTTTTTTTTTTTTTTTTTTGTAACAATATATCTTTTATTAGGTGTACGTTTGTTGGCCACTTTTACAAATAATTTCGAAACTTCTGGATTAAAATTTTACAGATTTTCTTAATAAATAAGCAGCTCAATTCTTTCTATCAATTTATTGATCTTTTGTTTTTCGAAATTTCAAATTTTAAATAGGTATTTCTCTCTCTAGGCATCATGTATATACCATGTGTCCCCCAACTAAATTATTGCTAATTAGTATATTTTGACGAATAATCTATTACACTATTTATTACACTAATTTGAATTTATTATATTACAATAGAAAAAGGCATATTGTTGTAATGGATTAAATCTCTTTTCTGCCTCAAACGGGATGTTACAGCAAAAGTAATTTTACAGTCAAACTGGAAATAAAGAGGCAGTCCATTCATTTTCATTAAGGTCGGGCCTTGGCGATAAGTTAGGCGAACTGACAAATTATTTGTCGAAAAATAGTAGCGTAATGTATCCGAAATTTTGAAGCAATATGATTAATAGAATCAAATTTTGGAACTCTCTATTGGATTCCAACACGAAATTCTAACGAACTTCACCAAATTACAGTTACTAAAATGCGTCTGGGGGATTACACAGAAATGTACAGTTTTTTTTTTTTTTTTTTTTTTTTTTTTTTTTTTTTTTACAGTTTTCTGAATCAGTAATATAATGGAATAATTTTATCTTTTTTCATTAACACTTTCTCGACTGCTGACTTAGAATCACGTCATTTGAAATTCTAAAACTTCGCCAGTAGGCGTTTCTTTCGCAGTTTGCATGTTATTTACTTCTTAAGAATGTACGCTGTATACATATTTGTACAAGCAAATATACTATGGATACAAATACTTTAATTAGAAAGAATACAATTATAAAGTTTATCTATTATTAATATAAATGTGAATACAGAAAATATTGTTCGGAAATATTGTAACTTGAGAGAATAACACCCACAGGCGGACTTTACCGTCAATAAGACAAAAACATGCGGTCGTGAAGGTGTTAATATTGTTTACATCAAACGAAAATAATATGTAATAGTCAGTAAGGAATATTTTACATATTTTCAGAGACTATTGCGTAACTTATGTTCTTTAACTAATCTGAAAAAAAAAATAAAGGTACATTAATTTTGATTATTATTATTATTATTATTATTTTAAACACATTAAAGAATTTTACTACCTACATTTTTCTATAAACTGATTATCTTTCTTCATGCTTTAATATTTTAGAGCCGTAATAAGTCATTATTCTCTTAAACGATATATTAAACTGTTTTATTTACTTTAATATGAATTATAGAAATCTAAAATAAACGGAGAAAGAGACTGATATATCTATATATCTATATATATATATATATTAAAAAAATCTAAATAAAAAAATCTACTTCCTACTTCCTTAAAGTGAGATCAGCTTTAATTTTTATAATTCTATATAAATATCACAAAAATTCTTTTCATGTTTGCACGAAAGCTAATAAATATTCGCGAAAGTTACAATAATATTTACTGAAGATATGCATATCATTTTATGTGAATAAATTAATAATAAAGAGTTCAGTCCTTTATTGAAAACATCCTTTGTTACACAACGTAAAACTTTCATAATTACAAAATCATGACAGAAGGAATGTACGACAGTTCATGCTGAATATTAATTATGAATATAATTTTAGAAATGTCTGAATTAATTTTAAAAATCGAAATGGATATTTCAGCTTTCGTTATAGCTAATAAATTGCTTTTCTTACACAATGATTTTGGTAAAATTATTTTAAAAGAAAATTACTGTTATATTGTAATAACTTTTAAAAATGTCGATACTCCTTGATACGATAATTCCTTGGTTTTTACCAAGGATTTAATATTCATTTTCTGAATAGTCTTGATAAATTATATACAAAATATTTGCAGTATCTTTTAATGATCACTTTCAAACAAGAAAATGCATGTTGAACATAAAATAAAATGCGGTGCTCAGAGGCATATAATTCTTGGTGTAATAGACCAAATGCAATAAAAAATTACGTACATATGCATCAGAGTATGCGGTTTTAATTACCCGAGAAACAGAAAAGAAAAACTATACCAAAAAGGTCACCTCTGGGAAAAACTTTGGTACTGCAAGCATATTATTTGTGGTAAATGAATATTGGATTGCCAAGTAAAACTGCTAATTTATTTATTATTAATAAATTATGCTCATTTATGCTTAAACATTTGACTCAATATGACCACCATTCTTATGTCTAAATAACTGTTTCCGGTAAACGATATTATTAACAGAAATTCATAGCATATAAGCCTTTCTTCATGTAATTTGTAAAGTTATCTTATGTGTCAAAAAGGAAAATTCAGAAAAAAAGTCCTTATTTAACAAGGCTTTTCAGATATCCCCACAATTACAAATCTTAATTTTTCTGAAATTGCAATATATTCAAGTTTTTAAGCATTTTGACAGAACTGACATTTTTTATATGCCGATAATACAGCTTGAATAGTACAGCACGTCATCGAAAGGAAGTTCGTTTAAGAATTATGAGAATTCTTCAAACTTTCATTTATGTTATGATCGCTTTCCACGGAACTCGTTTATGCCAAATACTTAAGCTTTTTCTAGACCAGAGCATGAAATTATTTTTTATTCTTTATAAATCAAAACCACTTACTCTGCTGAGCATGTACGAAAGTTTTTACAACGTTTGCATCATTACACTAAAAGCTTTAGGACTCTTTACGTTATTTTATGCTCATCCTGTACATAGATTATGAAAATTAGATTTTCAAACCCAGATGCATATATATATATATATATATATATATATTAACTACTACCTTTTGAGAAAAATAACACAAATGTGAGAAAATTTCTCTCTTTCATTCTTTCTTTTTCTTTCTTTCTTTTCCTTTTTGTTTTTTGTTTTTTGTTTTTTTTTTGTTTGCACTGCGGTTTTGCTCTAATGTGTTTTGATACGATGAACTCAGAAATGCTTGTCTTTTTTTTTATTCCTATAACGTTAGGATTTTTCATAAAGTGAATATGAAGATAGAAGAATTCACACAGAAGCTGTAACAAATTTGAAACTTTTTATGTATAAAAAATATTAAAATAGGCTATTATTTACACATTATCATTTAAATACTTTTTTTTTTTTTTTTTTTTTTTTTTTTTTTATTGAAGTACCATTTAGAGCTTTAACTTTTGTGCACGGCTTGAGGGCCTTGAGCGGGGAGAGTATTCTCCATGCAGCATCCAACAATAATCTGCTAAAATGTTAACACTCCACCGTCCCTGATATTTCTTCTACATTTTTTTTTTATGTTTTCATGAAATAGCTCTCATTGTTTTTCACTCTCATCACCAAGATTTTCCGGTAAATAACTTTGATGAGAGTTGAAAAAATTGAGCTTTAAGCTGAAAAAAATCCAATTTCTCGTCAAAACTGCGCGTGAGGGAAATTTTGAAAATTTTTCCTATAATAAGCATTCAAACATACACCAGAAAATGTATCACTTTGAAGAAGAAAATGTAATCACAGACCTGTATATTTGCCCTTTAAAATTATCTTTTTTGAGATATAAATTTCATGTGCAAAGTTCATCATAACTTTGAAATATAAATTCATAGTATAAATAAGTAACCAGAATGTTTTTTTTTTTTTTTTACAAATTACTTTCAATCAAATACATATAATTATGGTTTATAGTTTATTATTTTTGATATGGAAAAATTCAATTTAATTTCTGCTTTTCGATTTACAGTCATAATCTAGCAAATTTTGGACAAGGTTAGTTTTATATTTAAAATTACTAAATTACTTTTATTGATTTCGTTTAAAAAATGTATTCCCAGTTGAGAACAAATAACTTTCAAATTTATAGATAATAATTTAAATTTATAGTTCTTTTATTTCATTATTAAAACACTTTTAATTTTTATTGGTTTTGTTTAGAAAATATATTTCCTTTTGAGAACAAAGATAGTTCCATTTTAAATGAAAGAAATGGGGATACATATAGGAATTTCTTCACTCTGAATCATATCTGCAATTTTTACACTGAAGAACTCTTTCAACAATTTCAGAAAAAATTTAACAAATCTTACAAAGTTATTTCATTTTACGGATAAACATACTGCAAAATAATAATTCTAATATACTTCTGATATTAATTTTTAATTTGTTTAACAATTATGCCAAAATGAAGAATTTTTGAGTGTTTTAATTTTTGTCTGTGACATATGGAACATTAACAGACTTATGAAGCCTTAGGGATTTTAAAGAAAGCTAGAATAAGTGGTTATTGAATTCAAGTAGTAAACAGGAAAAATTACTTTTTAAAAGAGAATTTTTACTGAAGAACTTTTACTTTCTTAAATTTGAAAACATTTTATTTATATTTCATTTTCCGAATAAAAATAATTTCTAAAGTACTCTTTTCTGATTTTTAATTGAAGAAGAGTCTTAAACGTATTTGAATACTCTCATAAATAAGAGAGTTGTATAAATGAAAGCAAAGTTTATAAATTTAAGTACAAAGTTTCATAAAATATGTTATTTTTACAGGTATTTTCTTAACATTAAAAACAACAACAACAACAACAAAAAATGAAACGTTTTAGAGTAGGACAATTCGGTTTGTTTTGATAAGAAATTTAGAAAAAATGTTTAAATTTTAAAGATTTAAAAAAGATCATGTTGCAAAAGAAACAAATTACTGTATGCATAGTAAGGTATAAGTTAACATTTTTGTATTATGTTCAGGTGTCATTCTAAATGAGAACTCTTCCAAATAAATTTCTTTTATGAATTTCAATGGTTTGTTATTGCATTATTTGCCTCATTAAATTCGCCTCATGTACCTTGGATACATTTGTTGCACTCAAATTTTGAAGTTTTAGACTTGATTGAATTCTTAGTTTTAGACTTGAACAATTTTTGAAGTAATTTTTATGCAGTATAATATTATTATTATAATTTTTTTTTTCATTTCGTTTATAACTAGCCGCCTTCGGCGACTAGCGTGTTCCCGACCCTTTAAAATTTTGATCGTAGTAGATAATTCGTTCTTGATCGAGCCTGCATCCTACACAATTTTCAGACATGTGTTGCCTCTTCTATCACTGTGGGAACGTCCTCGGTAAGAAGTCCTCGTTGCCTGTAGTAACGCCTGTCCAGAGCGTTTTGTACGGTCTTAGAAAGCGAACTTTTATTGTAATCTTTCAAAATCGCTGAAAAAAAAATATTTCCTAGTATCTCCAGGCTTAGGACTGTTAAAAAAATATGTCATTCATAGTACTTACAGAAAGCACATTGTCTGTCTGTAAAATGAATGAAATAAATTACGGCGGGGTTAAAATTTAAAGTCTATTTTGCAGTAAAAAGTCTAAATTACTCCGCAATTATGGCAATAAAATATCTAAAAATATGTGTACATACAAAAACTCGCACGCACGAATGCATATACATACATACACATACATATACACATTCATCATCGTAAAAATAGCAAAAATGAACTCAAGGAACCTAAAAACGTATATATACACGAATATCTCAAATTTGAATTTTTGCCATTATTACAATACTTTCCTTGCATATACATGTTTGAAATGTAATAATAAAAAACTAAAATTTATAAAAATAATGTATTTGGCAGTTTTTAATTTTATTTGTTGATTTATTTGTTGATTTTGCTTTATATATATTCATCTATTTTTTAAGCAAACACGGCTGTTTGGAAAATGATAATTAACATATCTGACAAAAATATTCTTTTTGTATTCAGTCGAATATTAATATTATAAACTTCTACATTTTAACAGGAAAAAAAATGGTTTAACTATATTTAAAAGATTTTCCTTTTCGGTGTTGTCACAACTGTGTACTTTTTTTTTCTCGTAGTTAGCAAAATAACATTATGTCAGATGAAAATTTATTAACAAGAAAATATAACCTTAATAAAAGAAACATTAATAAAACTCCAAATTGAATTACGTTTATAGAGGTAAACTAACATTATATTTTATCTTTTGTATAACTTTATTTATTGTATTTAATGAATCATCTCTTGAGGCTATTTTATTCAATCTAAATCTCCTTCTTTACCATAGAATCAGTAAAAATGACTGCGTGAAACATTATCGATGGTACACAAAAGATTTTTCGTAATTGTATTATTTTGAAATAATTCTTTTAATGCGATATTTAAAATATATATATATATATATATATATATATATATATATATATATATATATATATATATATATATATATATATATATATATATATATATATATATATATATATATATATATTAATATTCATTTAATTCTGATAAATGTATAATTAAATTATTTTACGAGAAGCCAAATTATTATTAGAACCAAATTAATATTGTGCAATACTGAAAGCAAATTCATTCAAAGAAAGGTTTCAAAATAAAAATTATGGTTGACGACCCAGTTTCCCTACTACCGCAGGCAGTACTGTTTTAACATATGAACTCATGATGACATTTAAATAATTCTCGCCATTTTCGTGATGACGTTTTATTTATTTATTTTAGCATATTTATTGTTTAAAAAAAAAATAAATAAATAAAAAACTACTACGAATATATCTTTTATGATTGCGTTTTTTTGTCAATTTATGATAATAATCCGTATACAGTATATATCTTTAATGTATTGTTAGGTTTAAAATGACGATTGCAAACATGACGATAGTAAAGTTTCTAAAGAAGCAACTTTTAAAAATGAATTTTTCCATCTCACCAAACAAAATGTCGTCATTTTTTTTAGAACAATGAGCTGAATCCGTATGCTTTAAATACATTCCATTCATAATTATTATTATTATTATTATTATTTATCCTTGGGTATTTTATTAATTAAATCACTATTGTGTCGTTTTGACAAAACATAATCGCAACTGGAGCACGTAAGACAAGTATTATGTGAATTATTTTAAAATTACCGAAAGGAAGTAATAAAATGCTTGTTAAAATAATTTTTAGTTTTGTGTAATTTGTGATATATATATGGATAGGAGGAAGCAAATAACATATTAAAACATTTAATTGAATTTTTAAAAAGTTCTAATGTTTGAAGTAATTTTTACTGTTTTCATGCACAATAACAAATCTGAATGTATCATAAAATCAGGGATGGAACACGGGCGCAGAATTCATACCACTCTCAATGTAAGAAAATTTCTACTTGTTAAATCAACGATATTATAGGTAGAGAAATTTCTTAAACAGATTCCGGTATGAATTCTGCGCCCGTGTTCCATCCCTGTAAAATTAGAGCAATCATTGGATTCAGTGCGTCAAACGCAAGATATGGTTGCGCAAAGATTGAAATGGTGATCATTTGCACTAAATGAAATGTAGCGCAAACTAACTTTCAAATTTGTACCCTAATTATTTTTAACAAAGTACATTTCTATAAATTATTTCAGCTTAGAAATGTGTTCGTTTCAACAAAATTATTGTTAATTCACAGATAATGCTCCAATATTTGTCTTTTATTTCTTATTTACTGTGGTGTAATATCTTACTTCATACTGGTGGCATCATCCCGTATACGTAGGAAAAGATACCATAATAACACACATCAAATTTGTATATTATATACGTACTGCGAAAGGAATTATTAAACATACATAATTTATTAAACATTGAAGAGCATGTTGTATTTTTTTATTATCACATAATTTAAATTTTTGGCTGTACTAAGCAAAACAACTTTATATATGGTGTCTTCCCCCGATTTAGCTGACTTATTTATTTTTCTTTGCTCTTTTTGATACGTGTAATGTCCTCTTAATGTGAGAATTGAAAACGTTTTTCTCTATAGCATTGAAAACATTTTTCTCTATTGCACACAGTAAAAAAAAAGTAAATAAATAAAAATAAAATAAAAATAAAAAATAAAATAAAATAAAATAAAATAAAAATAAATAAAAATAAATAAACAAATCAATTTAAATATTTTTAGACTATTGTTTTTGCCGAAAATCCAATGGAGGCCTGCGTGTATAGAAAAGAAAAAATATATATATTGTTTGTGTGTTTGTCTGTACTGCAATAACGACCACAAAAATGATCCGATTGACTTGTAAATATGTAAACATGTATATGAGCTACACGGATTAGTTGTATTGTTTTGGGTGTATATTTTGTTTGTGGATCGTGCACACGAGCACACCAAAAGTTTTCTTACCATTACGACATATGGACAGAATTTCTCAGTAGCGTTATAGCGGTTATATATAATCGTTATAGCGTTATATATAATCCTCCGATTGGAAATTAAATAGGTACACATATTTACATTACAAAAATATGTATATGTTTTTAGCTTGTGTGTTGTTGTTGTTTATGATTCATGCACAGGGATATACCAAAGTATTTCTTACTACGCCATATGTGCAGAATTTCTTTAAAACGAATTTTAACTTGGTTCCATTTCCTTCAACAAAAGGAAAGTAGAGATACATTATTCATTGAGATACTTTAAAAGTATGTTTTCTGTATAAAAATGTGTACTTTGAGTTAATAATAATGTACAAGATCTTACAATAGTGTTTTGACGATGACACATGATCATCAAATTATGTCAAATTTCAAATAATTATTAATGATCTACATAGAATAAGTTATATAATTTTTACGTGTGTACCTCATATTTGTGGCTCGTTACAGAGACACATAAAAGAAATTCGTTTTTTCTTTTCAGTCTAAAAAAAGATATTTTTTTAAATCACATTTTAATGCATTTGCATGCAATCAACATAAAATAATTAACATGCATTATTAATGGACGAAAAATCATATTTTCTCTACGAAAAAGGCATGTACACTGTAAACATAAATCTCTTAAATTTAGTTTAAAAAATGTCTTATATAGATGGTCATTTTTAAGCGAAAATAAAATTTCTTACTCTTTAAGACATATTTTTGCATCTGAAATTAAGGCATTGGAAGTGTCTTAAAACGCCGCCATGTTTTAGGCTTAAACACACACCGCCATGTTAGGCTTAAAAACACTACCTTTTTAAGGCTTTTTTAATAGATACATTAATTATATGTGCGTGCGATTTTGTTTTTCTGTTAAAATAGATTTTTCAATTGTTTACAGCATAAATAAAATATTTATATTAAAAAAGAAAACAAAATCCTAAAACCCGGCGTTAGGAATCGAACTCACACTGTTCATTGGAACCAAAACCTGGACCAAGCAATGTTGGAATCACTTATTTACCAATCACGCCACCACCGTCGCATACAGTAAAACGTGCTTTTATGATAAAATGTACTCTAGTATTCGCGAAACAAATTGCAGTGTTATGTTTTATACCTATTTTTTTGCTATAAAACTATCGATAATAATGCATGTTAAAGTTAATAAATGTTATTATCTTAAATTTCCTATCTAGAGGTTTAGAATATTTTAATAATGCATAACAAGTATGTGAAGTTTACAGTCCTCGATCCTTGCATAAAGATTTCTTTCCTTAAACTGATGCTTAAATAAAAACAAACTATATTCCTTAATACCAGAAAAATCTTTGTTTTACGTTTAGATGCAGGTAAATAAGTGGAAGTAAAAAGTTCTTAAATGAATAATAAGAAGAAAAAAGGAAGAAAAAAGTTATGCACAAATTATTCGTGATTGTTCACTTATAAATTCGCTTTCTTCTCTACAAATTACTTGCTGCGTCCATCTTCATACTTTTTATTTTAATATAAGAAAAATCTAAAGACTAAGATTTTATTTGTTATTATTATATTATTATTATTATTATTATTATTATCATTTTACGAAATAAACTTTGTGTCTAAATATGCTGGTTATGAATCACATCTCTAAAGTATTATTCCATGAAAATTTCATTTGATAATGCTTTAATTTCATAGTTTAGGTATCTTAACTACTTATTATATAAAATAATAATATATTTATTGAATGTGGATAGAAGCAGGATAAGCATATTTTCTTAAAGTAGATTCCATTTGAAAAAATTTCCAAGTAATGCAAGTGTCTGAAAATCCAGACGCGTTTACTGTCTGAAAATTTGCGTATTTACGTGTTTCAGACATTTTTGTATCTGAATTGATATTTCAGACACATTCCTGTCTTAAATTAAGATATCTATAACGTCTAAGCTATATTTTAAGACCTTTACGTGTCTTTAATGCCGTTTCAGTTGTTTTTATGTCTTAATTTAACACACTTTTTTTGCAGTGTATAGACTAAAACATCTATTTATAGGACCACGCAAAGGAATTACGACGGCGTTCTGCCAAATAATGTCAAATTCGGTTTAAATAATGATGAATTATAATGAATTAGTTTTATATAATTAGTGTTGCTCGTTTACAGGGACACACAAAATATTGTGTACTGTGCATTTTCACAGAATTACACTTTAATAAACATAATGAAATATTTGTATGCGTTTTACAATGTTAAAAACCATAAATACGTCCTCATACAACTAGCGAAGATTAACTGAGGTGACATTAAAAAGTTTATAAACACCAAAATCTAAAAGTCGAGAATTTTTTTCATGATTACGATACTTTCCTTATTTAATATGTTCGAAAAGTTATAATATAAAATAAAATTTATAAAAATAATGTATTTGGAAGTTTTTATGTTATTTTGAATTTATATATATTTAAGCAGAATTAGCTATTTAGAAAATGACAATTTCATAACTAATAAAGTTATTCTTTTAGTGAGTAGTAAAATGCTATTGATATAAATTTCTAAATTTTAACAAGAAAAAATGATTTAATTATATTTAATACATACATATATATATATATATTTTTTTTTTGGTGTTACACATATGAATGACTTCTTAATGCACTATGCGCTTCTATAAAATGATTGACTTTATATAAAATCCAGCTTCAGAAAATTCCCTTTCATGCTATTAATAAACACTTAGAAATTTTCATCGTCACTACACTCTAACATTCAAACACCCTAATAATCTCCCGTAATTCCTCCTCTGATTAAAGTAACGGTTTTCTCTTTATTATTAATAAGGAAGCACGTAGTTTGTTATATTCTATTAAAACCGACACACAAATTTAAATCTTAGAAGACGCTGAAATTTTGAAAATGCTTCTTAAACATAATCCACTAGTTTAGAAACAATTAACACTGTTGCTTTCATAAATTATAAAACACTATGTAATTGCTGTGATAATTATATTGTTTTACGTTTAGTATATACATACATCATGATGATACATTATTTTTGGCTTTTCTTATTCTAATATATATATATATATATATTTATAAGTGTGCATTAAAAAATAAATAAATAAACCCTAACCTTGTTTTTGTTTTCTAAGTAATAGGTATAAAATTCTGCACAAAACAGAATTTAATTTAGTACTACAAGACTAATTTTAATCTTTTCTTCCATATAAAGGCATGCAGTTACTGTGTTTCATTACCAGTATCCGTTAATATAGTCATTTCCTTAAATTTCTTTGGTATAACCTTATCAAAGGAATATTTTTAATATAGACCCTCTTGGCGATTTTTAATTTTTTCTAGTCATTTTGCCGATGAATTAAAATGGCTATCGGAATTTTGTTAATGTAGTTCATGGTGAGGACAAGAAACATCCGAGCTAATTTGATGTCAAATTTCAAATTTCCTCAAGGGGTTCTATACTAAAGCTGTTCCATGTATTTACGACGGTTTTTCTCAATTTTATTTTAATTAAAAAAATATAAAAAAAGTTACAAAGTTCTTTTTTTTTTTTTTTTACGTCATAAAAAGAAATATATTTACTTATTTATTTTTAAATAATTTTAAAGTTACAATTTGGTTATCGTTTAATGCGTTTTGAACCAGATATAAAATTGAACTAACATATACGGCATTAGCCAGATTTTTTCCTGATAAATAACAGTTTTTTTTTTTTTTTTTTTCGAAAATCAAGTAATCCGGACAGATACAATCAGTAACAAAAGTATCCAAACACTAGCAAAAATTCCTATGCAAAAAAATGTGGAGTTAATACTGTTTTGCTAAATAAATCCTTGTCGAATCATGTTCTTAGTCAGTCTAAGAGCATGATTCAGCAAGGATTTATGTAACAAAACATTATAAACTCTACTTTTTTTATATAAGAATTTTTCCTAGTGTTCGGATACTTTTGTTATAGTGCGACTGTCAGGAGTTGGCCCCTGTCAATCAAACGTGACGTAGGCAGCGACGATTCTATTACCTTGAAATCGGTTGAGGGTGAAAAGGGAGGTGGTTTGCTATCTTTACGAGTTTTGCGACATTTTGGCGAAATTACTGTTCATTACCTATTTACTTATTTCCAAATTAGGAGAACTTTTGGGCTTTCTAATATGTTATATCATTAAAAAATATTTGTTACATTATAACTAATTATTAATACGATGAGGATTGTTATGATTGTCTAAACGATATTTCAAAATTTCGGTTTGCAGTCTTTTTTTCTCTCTTCTTCATTTTTTTTTTCTTTCTTTCTTTCTTTCCTTTTGTCCTAATTTGGACCTAGCACCATAAATAAAACTACCAATCTACCAACCTTTCTTTCTCCTTGCTTTCTTTCTCTTAGAAAAAAAGTGAAAAGAAAAGAAAAGAAAAAAAAAAAAGAAAGAAAAATATTTAAAATTTAAATAAAGAACTGCACTACTGTAATTATATATATATATATATATATATATATATATATATATATATATATATATATATATATATTCTTTCTTTTCTTTTTGGCAAAATACATAGAAATTAAAAGCCATTTAAACAGTAATGTAAGAAATTATCTTTCATATTCATATCTGATGTGTATGCAAATATTCTGAGAGCTATTGTACATAATACTGTAAATTATGCGTACAGCTCAATTTATTTTTATAAAATTTCCCATTTATTGATTCAGTATTTTAAAAAATGTTTTTCTTTTCTTAAAAAAAAAAAAAAAAAAGTACAGCGTAAAAACTTTTTTCATTTTTATTTTTTAAATGTTTTCAAAGAAAATTATTTTTTTCCTGAAATACAAAATAAAATGCGTAGACAATAATTTATAATCCATGCAAACAGCACGATTTTTTTTTCTTGTTTAAATTTATTGCTGGAAACTTCTTTATGCAAATAAGGTATTAGTGCTTATTGAAATTTCAGACATTATTGAAAAGTGTTTTTTTTTTTTCCCTTTTAGTTTATGTGTCATTAATTTTTAAATATTAACACATGTTCCTTTTAACAGGCAAAACGAATTTCAGCTAGCGAAAAGTAAAAATTATTGGCTTGATGTGTTATTTTCATGGCAACCTTCTTTTTTCCCCACCCATTCATTCTTTTCACTTAGTGCACCCCTTCCTTAAAGTAAACTCTTCGAAAAGAAGGAGGGACGAAGGGCCAAATCGTGAAAGTTGAACTATACCGACTGTACAATGACACAAGTTCAACTTCATACATTTAGACAAAAGCAAAAATGTTTGCATGCTCATTAAGGGTGATAGATGGTAACGATGCCAAATGAAGAAATAGTACGACCTAACGCACTAAAAAGAAAGAGAAAGCCCGCTTTGTGCCGTCCTCTATATTTCCTCAAATCTGCAATGCTACAACATTTTTAAGGTATCTCGTAAAACTATCATTATAGATTTATTTTTTAAGCGAGAGCATGAAATAGGTTGATTTCATGGAATTCAATTTATCTTCTATAAACTTCACATGCGTCATATAATGTGTTAAACATATCTTCATAACTTTGAAATTCACACTGAGAGATTTTCACTTATAGCCATAATTTATCTGAACGATTCTGTAGAGATGTGTAAATAAATTAGTCATTTTTGTTATATCAAGTTTTACTGGAAATATGGTTTAATTCACCAGTATAATATACGATAATTTTATTATTTGCTATGCTCAGTCGCCCATATCGTTGTACTTGTAATGTACATCTCAACTAGGCTGGTCATCTCAACTAGGCTGAATTATTTTTTTATTGTACATACATATGATATATTAATTTATGCTCATGATTAACACTAGTCGAATTACAAATAAATGCATTCTCTACACTCTCTTAGTGTAAAACTCACACCGTCTCTAATTGTCCAATGCTTTGCTTAAACCGACTCATCCTATTATACTTCCCTGAATTTTTATAATTATTTCCTCTTTAGAAAATATTGTACAAAAAGGACTCCGCATCGTTCCTAAACAACTTAAATTATCGGATCTAAACATAATATGCAAGTCGAACGCTGGAGACCGTCGTAAATTCAGGAATCCCAGAGCTGCAAACCTAATCCGGCAAATTTTTAGTACCGCCCCTTTTTCTACACCACTTAATTTTTAGAGTACGTTTCTTCTTAATTCATCGTAGATACATTTGAAAAGAAATGCTTTAAAAATCAAGTGGTGTAGAAAAAGGAGCGGTACTAACAATTTGCCAGATTAGGTTGGCAGCTCTGGAATCCGCTGTGTAACGCATATGAGACATCTCACAAATTTAGTAATTAACCACATTGGTCAGTTGCTGAAAAAGTTTTAAAAAAGAATCTCAGTAGTTCACCAATTGGTCATTAAAAAAAAAATATTTTATTAATCTAACAGTTGACCACCCCTCAATTCCAATAAAAGTACTGTCGGCTGCAAAAGTAACCGAGCACTAGCAAGAATCCCTGTCTATAAAAAAGTACTTTTTTATACTTATTTAATAAATAATTCCTTGTCGATTCATGCTCTTATTCAGTCTAAGACCTTGATTCGACAAGGATTTATTTAACAAAGCAGTATTAAGCATACTTTTTTGATATCGGAATTATTGGCTAGGGCTCGAATACTTCTGTTGCCGACTGTAGTTAGATTATTCACAAAAATATACTTGTTTATTTAAAATAAATATGATTAACTACATACCTCAATATATATATATATATATATGTATGTATACATACATTTAAAAAGAAAATAAGCTTGATTTTTTCAAATTGAATTAAACATCAGATAACTCCCGACTAATAGTATATGTCACTTATTCTAACAAGGAAACGTTCTTCAGCTAAACTCATAGAACACGATGAAATGGATGCAGGTGTTAGAAGAACTTATAGGAAATTCATACTCTGAAAATTAGTTGCTTAAATTCATTAGGAGAGGTGTAGAACGATGTTGTAAATTGAATCGGTGTTACCAGAACCTTCCAGTTAGCATCAACTGGCGACTTCGAGATCTTGAAAACTGACGTTTTTAAGAAAATATAATTCAGTGACATAACCAGAATTTTCTTCTGGGAGAGGATGGAGAGTTTAATATGTGGTCTCTCTAAATAAAACGAATATTTATAGCATATCTCTAGTATATACTTCAAATAAAAGGGAAGAAAATACACAGATTAGACAAACAAACTATTCAAACTGAACTTCAAATAGCTTTGAAAGCAAAATATCAAAAAACGACTTTAAAACAGCATTAAACTGGTACGGAGGACACATGTGCAGTTCATTCAAGAACTTGGCGCTTTACTCTGCATCCTCGCCAAGTAGGATTGCATTTAACGTTAAAAATGTTGATATTTATTAATTTTTACCGCTTTTCCGTTGCAATTATGCAGATAATATTTTCATCGCAGATATTTTGAGCCATCTAAAACCACTTGTAATTTTTCCTTTAAATTCTACGACTTTAGCTTAAGAACGTTTCCTTGTAAGCTTTGTGGAGAACTATGCATTTGCTCCATGCTAATATCGAATCAAAACATCATTTACCACTGGAAATTCTAACAGAGTACTTTATTAGATGTTAATTATGTATTATACAAATCTGATTCAGAACTTTCGTAGATTAACTAGTGATTTATAGGGTTTTGTACTTAAATGGTCAGTTACTGACAGATCACCGTTTGTGACTAAATGTTCATAACATAAAATCATGTATTTTATTATATACGTTTATTGTATACTATATAAAGGTCGATATTCTTATAATTTTTATGTTATTACCAGCTGAAAAGTCATTATTTTTTACAGGCATTACATTTGGATCCTTTTATTATTCAATTAGTACAATAATTTGTATGTTGCCTTCTATATTTTAGTTCCCCATCATACTAAAGGTATGGGGAACTTAGGTAATCGTGAAAAATTTCGACCTCGGTTTTTTGACTTTTTTATACGTTTTCAGGTGTGAGGAATCCAAAAATGACAAAATTTGTATGGTGTCTGTCTGTAGGATGTCTGTTGGTGTGTCAGTCCGTTAGTGTGTTAGTCCGTTAGTGTGTTAGTCAGTTATTTTGTTAGTCTGTTTATGCGATATCTCACGAAAAAATTATCGCAGAGAGGTCAGATCAGTTTTAAAATATTACTTTTGATACTGGCAAGAAGCCTATTCATTTGGAACATTCGAATTAAAAAACTTCGTAAGTTATTACAAATTTACGATTTTCTTAACATGGGAGAATAGGACAAAAATTCATTTAAACGTGCATTAAATGAAAGCATTTTACTGTAAAAATGTCAGATCAGTTTTAAAATATTAGTTTTGATACCGAAATGAACATCAGTAACTATAAATATGCTACTTTGAAAATTTCGCAAGTTATTTGAAATTTACGAATTTCTTAACATGGCAGTATAGGGCAAAATTTCACATAAACGTCAATTTTGAGCAATATTTTCATCGTAAAGATGTCAGACTACTTTTGAAATATTATTTAGAACACTGGCATGAATATTAATCACTATGAATTTTCCAATATAAAAATTTCGTAAGTTATTGGAAATTTACGAATTTCTTAACATGGCAGAATAGAGCAAAATTTCACATAAACATCAATCTTGAGGGATATTTTCATCGTAAAAATGTAGATGTCGAACCACTTTCGAAATATTATTTAGGATACTGGCATGAGTATCATAGACTATGATTTTTCCCATTTAAAAAATTCGTAAGTTATTTGAAATTTACATAACAATAATAATAATCAGAATAAGGCAAAATTGAGCATAAACTTCCATTTTGAGGATCGTAAATACGTTAGACAACTTCAAAATTACATCTATGATATTTGTTTGACAATGATAGAATACGAATATTTTAATGAGAAAGTTTCGTAAATTATTCGTAATTTACGATTTTATCAACATAGCGAAATTGTAAATTTTTCATGCAAATATGAATTTTGACGATTATTTCATTGGAAATAGTAGCATGAAACCTAAACAACGGAATCGACCCTGATAAAATAAATTAATAGATTAGAATAAGATAAATATATCGAAGTGAACGGTGGATAGCCTATTAGGCGGGGATTTCATTCTGTCACTGTATCAAGCGTTGGTCAAATTCAATTCTTTTAACATGATTATAAAATGTCTCGCACTAGAAATTTATGAGAACCTATGTATGATGGGGAACTGAGCAGAGTCCACCTATGCCAACTAGTTTTCGCATATATTATTACATTTTCTCCATCTTAAAATCTGACATTCTTTTTTTTTTTTTTTTTTTTTTTTTTTTTTTTTTTATGATAGATATTGTATGAAATCTGTATCAAAAATACATTTCTTCTTTCGAAATACATTTTACATGAAATGTAGATCTGCTGATGGAAATTATCGAAAATTTGACATTTTTTGAACCATGCTCTGTTGACCTTATACATGAACAAATTTTGTCAATATTCTTTAAAAATTATGTTCTCATAGTTAGCAAATATATATATAATTATATATATATGTCAGGAAGTAAATTTATTAACAAGAAAAAATATCCTTAATAAAAGCAATACTAATACAACTCCAGATCAATTTATGTTTATAGAGCATAACAACATTATATTTTATTTCTTGTATACATTTATCTATTGCATTAAATGACTCATCTCTTGAGGCTACTTTAGTCAATCTAGATTTCCTTCTTTGCCATAGAATCAGTATTGATGTCTGCTTGAAATATTTATGAAAGAAATACAAGTGATTATTCGAAATTCTGTTTAATTGAAATAATTATTTCAGTACAATGAATAAATTATCTGTAATTCTTTAATATTTTATTAATTCTATCAAAAATGTTGTTCTACTTATTTTTCTTGTTAGTCAAGTTCATGAAAAAATACTTAAACATGGTTTTAAAAACACAAAAAAGAAATAATATATATATATATATATATATATATATATATATATATATATATATATATATATTAATCTTTAAGTAATTTGTAAATTTTATGAAAGAGAGCAAATAAGATATTAAGGGACCTATATGAATTAAAAAAAAAAAATGATGTTTAAAGTAAATTAAAATTGAAATTAATTTTATTCATTCTTTATAAGTTTCCTAAAATTGTTTTAAAGTTATTTAATAATCGCAATGTTTAAAATCAATTTAAAATACTAAAGTAATTAACTATGACTTCTAACCCTACTAATTTTTAATATGATTATCCCTGTTATTGTCCCCTTCGTGGAGGATCCAAACTGTGATGGCGTGTCTCCTTCTCGCCCTAAGGGTATAATTGCCTATAGTGTAGCACTAGGGCGAATTAAAACCCACTCACTCACAAACTCACGCGTTCCCGTTATAAACACGGTTGAGATGTAATTTTCAGTATATATTATTTGTGATATTTCCGGGGTGAAAATTTCAAAAATGACTTTTTAGGAATATTAAATAGAACTTTCAGCTTGCACTTTTTTTTTTCTTATATTACAAGTCAGATGCTACCACCAGCCTAATGAATTTTAATGGGAATTTTTTTTTTTTTTTTTTTTTTTTTTTATATGATTTTTTTTTTTTTTTTTCTGAAAATAAAACATTAAGAGCCATTTTATGACAGTTTTCTTAATAAAAATACGACCTTTAATGGGTTAAAAAGGAAACAAAAATCATAAAAAAAAACAAGTATATATATTTCACCAGTAATATTTAAAGAATAAATTTCAAATACGAAAGATTTATAGATTCATTCAAAAATTCTCTAGAAAGGATTGAAAAAAAAAATAATAATAATGTTTGATTAATATAACATATAATAAAAAAAAAAAATCAGATTGACGCATCCAATTGTCAAAATATCTCTTTTTTGTTTATAGAATAAATGTAATTTTCAGATCCCATATATTATTTTGAAAACACAAAGTCTTTTTGTGTTTAAAAGTAAGTTTCCATAAAATCGCTTTCTCTGTTTACTGTCTCAACCAAATGGCTATCTAGAGTATTTTACAAGAAATCTCGGGAGAATTCTATGTCGCAAAATATAATTATTTACTTTCGTTTGTTGTAAATTATTAGAACTGTTTTTGAGATGTATATTGTCATCTAAACGTAAGAATTAGAAAAAGTTTTTCTCTACAGCATGCAGTAAAAAAATATATATATTGATTTTATATATTTTTATATTATATTTCTAAAACATGAAGATGAGCGAAATAAGTGTAAAGTAAAATGTAATAAGTGCAACCAATAATTAAGCGTAACCTTGTTTAATTATTTAATTGATAAGCTGACTTTGGACGTAATCGCTATTATGTGTAATTGTTGGACATAACTTTATTACTTTTAGCCTTAAGACACCAGATTATATTTAAATAAGTGATATATTTAGAAGATTTGAGTATTGTTTACTGTTCCATTCTCCAACAAAATGCCAATGGAAAAATTCGAAGCTTTGCCATTGTTATATTTGAGAAGTAAATGACACAGTTTTGGTAAGGGAATTAAGTTTTGTATCTATACATAGTATTCACTTGATGAGAGAGAAAGGGAAACATATGGATTAGGCACCAAGTTACTGATGCCATTTGTAGTGTACAGATGTCAAATGGCAGTTGGGCTGTGCAGATTACCAGAATAAATAATAATGAATGGACCACTAAAAATAATATATTGTAGTGTCTTTCGAAAAATGAGTTTGACTAATTTAGAATAACCTAGGAGAGGCCTTCATGCTGCAGTGGGTTAATAAAGGCTAAAATTTGATATGGTGATGATGATGATGATAACGAGGCTATGCGTTTTGAATTTAACTTAAAATTTATTCTATTTATAAAGCTTTTGATTTACCATTCATGGTTACATTTACTTATTTAGTATTTTTTCCTTCCTTTTTTATATCTTCCAGTTTTCAACGAAACCTAATCACCTATTCTTAGGTTTAGTCTTTGTGAGGGTTTTAATTGTGAAGTTCTCTCGAACGTGAACAGAAAAGTTCGAAATACAGTATCCATAATGTGCTAAAATCATGAACTTTTTAACTATTTGAGCACTTGCCAGTAATATATATGGGTATATTAGGCTGAGGTTTCACTTGCACTGAGCCATTTTGCTGGAGAAATTAACGAAACATACAAGTTTAATAGTTTAATTTCATTACGTAGCACTTTGTTAAATTACAAAATACTAATATTTTTAAAAATAATATTTATATTATTTCTAATAATATTTTATTATTTCTAAATAATATTTATAAATACAAAAAATAAATGCTTAGAAAAAAAAATCATTTTTCGATTAATAATAATAATAACAATAATAATAATTAAAAATTATACTAAATAACATTAATAGGATGATATCGATGTTCTAGTTAGTAATAACGTTACAATCATAAAACCTTGGATTAGAATCGTCTTAGTAAATCTAAACTACATTACAGTCGGCAGAAAAATTATTCGAGCGCTAGCAATAATTCCTATGTAAAAAAAAAAGTACACTTAGTACTGTTTTATTAAATAAATCTTTGTCGAATCATATTCTTAGACTGACTAAGAACATGATTCTATAAGTATTTATTTAACAAAACAGTATTAAGAGTATTTATATATATAGGAATTATTGCCAACGTTCGAATAATTTTGCTGCCGACTGAAATATTCTAAAATGATAGGGCTAAATGTATTCTAAAAAAATATATATATATTTTATTTCTAAATAATATTTTTGAATCCACAAAATAATAAATAAATACAAGAAAGAAACAAAAAAAAAAAAAAAAAAAA
The DNA here is from genome assembly GCA_963930645.1 of Salticus scenicus. NCBI lineage: Eukaryota > Metazoa > Arthropoda > Arachnida > Araneae > Salticidae > Salticus > Salticus scenicus. Next base: position 231,517,009 of record OZ005652.1, on the reverse strand, counting down.
AAAAACTCTCCATAAAAGAAAATATATATTGCACAATATTAATAGCATGATGTCGATGTTCTTGATAGTAAAGGTTTAAAATAAATGGCATTCTTAAAATATTGGTTTAGATTTGTCTTAGTAAATCTAAACTATTTAATATCCTAAAAGGATAGCACTAAATTTATCATAAAAGACATTTTTTCTAAATAAAATTTTTAAATACGCAAAGAAGTATAAAAGAGAAAACCTTCTTTCGTTATATATATATATATATATATATATATATATTGCACAATATTAATAGCATGATATCGATGTTCTAGACAGCATTGAATTCGATCAATATTAACGGTTTACAACATCTTGCTTTTTTAAGATTGACAATGTCGCTAATAGCTTCTATAATTCAGGATAAATCGTGATAGCTAATCAAGATGGAACAAGCTGCTAATGGCTTTGTAATTTAAGAGTTAGATCTTTAGAACTTTGTGATAAATTCTCTAGAAAATCAATTACTGTCTATAAAGTAGTTGAATGGAAATTTAGTTAAACGGAAAATATGTATTATGCATTTACTGCTTACATAAATATTTTATTGTAAAGGAACATAAAAGAGATGTATGTTTTTTACATTCAATAGAAAAATGTTTTCTTGATAATAAATATTTTATTATTTAATTATACATTTTGTAAAATAAATACCAAATGTCATGTCTAATAAGTAGAGATTTCGACACAGGGAATTTAGTTCGAGATTAACTACCGCAGGTTTGTAGTATACTGTAAAGTTAACAGAATATTAAAGTAGTAGCATGCACGAATCAAATAAACTTGAGAAAAAAAAAAAAAAAAAGCTTTTAAAGTTTCTTTAATTACTGAAGTACAAGCAGCAGCGAATCGAAAAACTCTAGACTGTACCAGCACACGCTACCGAATACACGACTGGATCATCGAGTCTTTGCCGAAATAACCCGTACTTAAACAATCACTGAAAATTTAAATAATTTTGTTTCCAAAGTTGTTTGACACCGTGAAACAACCTTGGAAAAAAAAAGTAGGCTTGTAAAAAACATGCTTGTAAAATAATGTTAGTTCTAGTAAAATAATTTTTTTAATGTAGTGTAAGAGTAAATTTACGGAAGAACTTACCTTCAATTTTGTGTTTTCAGTAAAAAAAAAAAAAAAAAAAAAACACTTTCTCTGCAGGGAATATTTTGCGTGACCGATAATATGATAATATCTTCATTTTTTCTATTAAAAATAAAAGCCTAATTATTGTAAGTAGAAAAACATAATATTTCGTACGAAATAGTATTTTTAAAAGAGTAATAAAAAAAATACTGAAAAGATATACATACATATAAACAGTTAAAAGCATTTGAAAACAGAAGTTTTGAGGCTTAAACAATAGGGTGCATCGAAAAACGCGTTTTTTATGCAATTCAATTCTAATAGCGCAGAAAACTTGCGCATAGGCGTCATTATAAATGAAAAAATATTAAAAATTTTTTTTTTCAAAATTTGAAATCGCGCAGAAGGCCTGAATTTACCAAAAAAGCCAAAATCCCGGTAAATTAAAAAAAAATGCAAATATTACAAAAAAATACATTTTTTGTTCTAATAGTGAAAAAAGTGTTTTTAAGAGTGTCCTTAATGCATACAAAATATAATTAGACCCATTCTTGTTTTACTGAATTCGCGCAAAAAGCCTAAATTTGCGGGTTGTATCGTAAAAAAACATTTCATGATTTTCGACGATTTTTAAACATGTGCCAAAACCCATAAAAGTTTTATTTTTTATTTGTAATAGTGTAAAAACCATTCAAAATAGTTTTCCCAATCCGGAAATAATACTTTCAGACCTGTTATTCCTTAAATGTATTCGCGCAAAAGGTCTAAATTATAGTATAAGTTAAGTTATAGAGTCCCGTAAAAATGCCGTTTTCCATATCTGATGAGTGTTTATTTAACACATTAAGGTTTGTAATAAGACAAACAAGTGATTAACAAAAAATGTATTAGCCAAACATATCATATTGCAGCTCTGAGCTCATTTCAACATTTAATCTGTGCTGAAATGACCCAGGACTCACGGCGAGGACGTGGCCGCAAGGCGAGTCCCACCTCCACCCTACCCAACTAACCAACCAGGGTGAATTTTATTTGCAATATTTACAGTAACTATTTACTTTGCACAATGCATATATGTTCGTTGTAGGCAAAAGGTTATTTACATAGTAGCCCCTTTGAATTCTGACTTTGAATTAAATGTGGGCATCAGCTAACTTGATTTTAAAGTAGCTCTAATATAACCATCTCGATTTTCATGCCCGCACACTTTTTCTGCTGCTTCTGTAACCAGTTTTACACACATCTCAACTGACTGGGTGTGGCATGGGAATTTGAGGTAGTTAAACTGTGGTAGCGCCAGTGTTGCCAGATTTGGGGACTTTTTTATTCAACCTCCGCCGTTAAATTTTAATTGTAACGGTTGCCTAAGCACTTCGAAAGATAAACGTCTATTATGTATAGCAAATATAACTTCTCAAAATTATTGGTGAGAGTTGAATAAAAAAGTCCCCAAATCTGGCAACACTGGGTAGCGCTTTGTCTTTCAATAAAGAAGCAATGTATTCAGTTGGCATCTTGGACAGTAGTGGTGGCGGTGTTAACTTGCAGATTGACCAATCAATTAGTTCGGTATAGTCCTTTGCACTAAAATTTATTGAAGGTATTTTGGAGTCTCTTACATAACCTTCAGCTGATGGCTCATTTCTGGATTTAAGGATCCTCCTGTAGTCATATACACCTGTTTGGTTTGATATAAAGAAAAACTACACTGTGAAAGATGGACCGAAGCATATTTTGAAGGTAGTTAAAACAACCAGGCATTTACCAGACAATATCAAGCAAATCATTGATCCAGTAATTCAAAGGAATGCATTCTTCTGCCACCCTGAAAATATGATGTTGGCTATGATAATGGATGAGAGACCACACATTAGAGAACTTGGCTACAGGAGGATCTTTAAATACAGAAATGAGCCATCAGCTGAAGGTTATGTAAGACACTTCAAAATACCTTCAATAAATTTTAGTGCAAACGACTATACCAAACTAATTGATTGGTCAATCTGCAAGTTAATACCGCCGCCACTACTGTCCAAGATGCCAACTGGATACATTGCTTCTTTATTGAAAGACAAAGCGCTACCAGAGTTTAACTACCTCAAATTCCCATGTCACACCCATTCAGTTGAGAGGTGTGTAAAACTGGTTACAGAAGCACCAGAAAAAGTGTGCGGGCATGAAAATCGAGATGGTTATATTAGAGCTACTTTAAAATCAAGACAGCTGATGCTCACATTTAATTCAAAGTCAGAATTCAAAGGGGCTTCTATGTAAATAACCTTTTGCCTACAACGAACATATATGCATTGTACAAAGTAAATAGTTACTGTAAATATTGTAAATAAAATTCATCCTGGTTGATTGGTTGGGTAGGGTGGAGGTGGGACTCGCCTTGCGGCCACGTCCTCGCCGTGAGTCCTGGGTCATTTCAGCACAGATTAAATGTTGAAATGAGCTGAGAGCTGCAATATGATATGTTTGGCTAATACATTTTTTGTAAATCACTTGTTAGAGTCTTATTACAAACCTTAATGTGTTAAATAAACACTCATCAGATATGGAAAACGGCATTTTTACGGGACTCTATAACTTAACTTATACTATAATTTAGACCTTTTGCGCGAATACATTTAAGGAATAACAGATCTGAAAGTATTATTTCTGGATTGGGGAAACTATTTTAAATGGTTTTTACACTATTACAAATTAAAAATAAAACTTTTATGGGTTTTGGTACATGTTTAAAAATCGTCGAAAATCATGAAATATCGTTTTTTTACGATACAGCCAGCAACTTTAGGCTTTTTGCGCGAATTCAGTAACCCAAGTATGGGTCTAATTATATTTTGTATGCATTAAGGACACTCTTAAAAACACTTTTTTCACTATTAGAACAAAAAATGTATTTTTTTGTAATTTTTGCATTTTTTTAAAATTTACCGGTATTTTGGCTTTTTTGGTAATTTTAGGCCTTCTGCGCGATTTAAAATTTTGAAAAAAAAAATTAATATTTTTTCATTTATAATGACGCCTATGCGCACGTTTTCCGCGCTATTAGAATTGAATTGCAGAAAAAACGCGTTTTTCGATGCACCCTATTAAACAATACTAATTATTTGCGGAACAACAATTTAAAAGTAAAAAATAACACCTGAGTACCCTCTACTTTTTTAAATATATTAGCGTATATGCGACTTATTTTTTAGTTGTTCTTGCATTGATGATGAATCGCATTAGATATTCTACAATACATCGTACATTTTTTAATGCTTCTAAATACTTTTAATTATTGATATGTAATTATTTTCACTGAAAATTATACTCAAAAGCAAAATCGGCTTTTTAAGCTCTAAATCTAGATAACTGAGACCAATATAAGTAGAAAAAGGTATTATAACGATTTTTGCATACATAATTAAGCAAATTGATAACGCTTAATCGATGCTCTTCTTCGCGGTCTGCATTTTTAATAAAACAGTTAAGCACTATACAATATTCAATTTATAGCATGTAGATTAAGTGTAGAATTCTACATCATTATAATATGGCATCATTTTACCATGTGAATGTAGGGAAGAATAAATTGCTCAAGATATATTTTTAGAGTTATTTATGCATTCATAAAGAGCATATTTGATATGAGTTTCTTTATCAGTTCCCCATCATACTATAGATATGGGAAGTTAGTTAATAGTGAAAATTTTCGACCTCGGTTTTTAGACTTTTGTACATTTTCAGGTGTAAAGAATCCGGAAATATCAAAATGGGAATGGTGTCCATCCGTACGGTGTCTGTTAGTTAGTGTGTTAGGTTGTTATTGTGTTAATATGTTAGTTTGTCAGACTGTACATGATATCTCACGGACAAATAATCGCAGAGAGACTGAACTAGTTTTAAAATAAGATTTATCACACAGGCAAGAACACTATTCATTTGCAACATTGTAATTAAAAAAATTCAGAAGTTATTCGAAATTTACGATTTTTTTTTTTTTTTTACATGGGGGAATAAGAGAAAATTTCACTTAAACGGGCATGAAAGGAAATATTTGTACCGTGAAAACGAAAGAACAGCTTTTAAATATCAGTTTTGATGCCGGGATGAATATCATTTACAATAAACATGCTACTTTCAAAATTTCGCAAGTTATTGGAAGTTTACGAATTTCTTAACATGGCAGAGAATAGGGAAAAATTTCGCATAAACGTCCATTTTGAGGGATATTTCCATCGTAAAGATGCCAGGCAGCTTTTAAAATATCATTTAGGATATTGGCATGAACATCCTCTACTATAAATTTTGTAATTTAAAAATTTCGTTAGTTATTCAAAATTTAAGATTTACTTAACATGGCACAATAGCGAAAAATTTCGCATAAATTCCATTTTGAGGGATATTTGCATCATAAACACATCAGACCATTTTTAAAATGACATTTATGATACTTGTTCGAACATCATTGACTACAAATATCCTAAATTGAAAATCTCGAATGTTATTCGAAATTTAAAATTTTATGAACATAGCAATATTGGGCGATATTTCATATAAATTTGCATTTTGGGGATTGTTGCATTGGAAATAGAGTGGAATTGCATGAAAACTAAACTATGGAACTGACCCCACTAATATAGATTAATAGTTTAGTATAAGGTAAATATTTCGAATTGAACGATGGGTAGCTCGTTAGAAGAAGATTTCATTCTATCACTGTGCCAAGAGAGTGGTCAAATTCATTTCTCTTAGAATGGATATAATATGTTCCGTACTAGAAATTTATGCATACATACATATGATGGGGAACTGAGCACCTATGCCAACTAGTTTTATTTATAGATAAATTAGTTCAATGAATTATTCTTTAATTACAATAACGCAATTAGAATTAAAAGTGTGTGTGCACATGGTCTGTTAATGTTAACGTGCAGACGTTTCGCTCATAGTGTTCAATGTTTTAGCAGAAAAGTAATATCTAATGAATAGACAGTTAAGATTAATACGGACATAAAAAATTAAAAAGCGTATAAATATATAAACAAGTGATATGAAGAATAGTTTACACTTGGAACTTTAGGACAGAAGTTATTCGATTGGGGTTTGCTTTTTTAATACTCTCTGCTAAGTTAAAAAAAAAAAAGATAATTTGGTTTATATTGACATAAGAAATGTTTTAGTATTGATAATTTCCATATCATTTGCTATGCATATAGTTTTCGATATTTAACAACACTACTGTTATCAAGGGATTAATGTAGATTAAATTTATGTTGCACATAGAAAATTATAAAATGAATGTTGCTAATAGTTATGGATCTTGCTTAAAAAAAACCTTCCAAATTTGGCAAAGTTAATTTTTGTCCATATTAAAATTTGAAATATTTTATGTGTAGAAAACAGTTTCATGAAAACAATTTCACAGTTGATGGATATATTAATAATAAATTTATTATTTTTCCTTAAAATAAATCAGATTATTTTATTGCACCTAAGGTTTACTATTTCCTTTAGAGAAACAGCGGAAAAAAAAAAAAAAACTAGTTTAACTTAAATTTCTTTGTCTGTTTAGCTTATAACTGCGCTTTTTGGTTAAAATTTTATTTTGTAAGAATTTCTTTCTTCGGGAAATAATTTAATGCTAAAAGTGCTATTCTTTAGTTTTTATTTATTTACTTTATTATTATTATTATTACTTTAATTGTCTCAAAAATATATTAGCACATTTTGCGATTTTTTTTTTTTTTTAATAAAGGGCTTGAATTCCTTGGAATACTTTTCAACAATATATAATATATATATTAAGAATATGTCATATATTTTTCCTTAATCATATAACACATATTTTGTCAAATATGTTTTAAAATACAATTATTTTGGCTTAAAATTACTGGTAAAATTTGCCCCGAGCTCACATTTTTAGAGAAATGTTAAGACTTTTAAAACATTTCTAACCCGATGAAAGTTTAACAAAATTTCCATGCGAACGCATCTTTTGAAGTGTAATCTAAATTGAAGTATGTTCTTTAAGAAAATGGAATATGTCATAATAATTTAAGCAGTGCGATATTCTCGCTGTTTTGTTTTTGAAAATACTTCATTTAATGAACTATTTCTTTTCGACATGTTCCAGAGTAATTCAAACCAGTCTAACACAAAGTAAAAAAACATCCGTTTAAATGTTTCAAAATTATTTTAATAAGATCTGTTAAATATATACATATACATATACATACACACACACATATATATATATATATATATATATATTTCATGTAATCTACATTTTGGCAAGAAAATCTCAAATAAATTGTAAAAATAACGATAATACATATAAATGAACTACGTATTTTAATATGACAGTTAAAATTCGAATTATTTGAAAGTTACAAATATTCAATTCCATTGTTATAACTAAGTTTCTTTATTTTATTGACTTAAATAGAACAAGGTATCACGGCCAAATATAGTTTTATGCTTGAAATGTAATCAATACGTGTAATTGCAGATAATAAACATACTATAAGTGGATTTAAAAGCTCTTTACTTACTATTCTTACATGTGTAATAATTTGATACGAAACTAAACACGGAATAGTATGATATTTTATATTAAATATATATTTTGAGTTATTATTATGGATTTTACTTTTAAGTAATTAAAACATTTCTAGATAGTTAATTTACATTTTGCTTTTTAAATAATTCTATATTAAAATGATGGAATTTCTAACATAGTAGTCATTCAATTTAAATAAATCGTAAAAATCCTTTCAATATGTAATTACTTGCAAGGGTTGTCAAGATCATTTTTCTGAATACCACATTTTTAAACAGAAAAAAATAATCGTTTGTAGTATTTATTATTGATTGGATAACACAGAGATTGCTTTATAAAAATTGTGGTGTTCCAAAAAGTGACTGCGACGCCCTCAGACTTATTAATTCATTTATAAAAGAAATATTTTAGTGGGATATATGGTCCATGTTATTGAAATGTATTTTTCTTAATTAAGAAGTTTGCATGTATATATATATATATTATATACAGTAAAATTAATTTAAAGAAAATTAATAATTTGAAATGTATTGTAATGACAAATCATACATTTAACTTTGGCTCTAAAATTTTTATAAGAAAGCGTACAAAAATTTTAACATTTTGTATATACTATTTATAGACTTTTACTTAATAATAAAATATCCCCCCCCCCAAAAAAATGAAGTAGTCGTCTAGTTAAACGTTTATACAAAAGCCACGATATATTATTATTATTATTATTTACGTATTTGATACAAAATGTAAATTACTTTTCTATGCAATAAATTTTACTGCAAACTTTTATGCAACAACTTGAATTTATCATACTGAAAGTGATTATTTATGAAAACTTGTAATTAAATCTATGTAAATAAAGCAGAGAGAGTGTCGGGAAAACATCCGGGAGGATCACTCCTATTTTTGATTGATCTAGATTTAACTCTTTTGGTGATGAAAGTTGGTCTTTTTTTTTTTTTTTTTTTTTTTTTTTTTTATAGTAAATCTCATGATTTTTTTTTTTTTTTTTTTTTTTTTTTTTTATAAAGATACTGCATATACGTTATACTTTTTATAAGAGCTCTAAAGTTTGTTTATTTTTTGTGTGGACTCTTGAAATTATTGTAGGTATCATGTTGCAAAGTTTTCTTTTAATTAATTAAAATATGAAAATAAATATTAGTTATAATTTAATAGTCGAAAAAAAAAAAAAAATACGAGTTTTTTTTTTTTTTTTTTGTCTTTGACATAAAAGTAAATATATTTAGTTAAATGTGAACATTAAAAAAATTAAAAAAAAAAAAAAAATTCTCATAAAATTTGACGTCATTATCACTTTATTTCTACACATTGACAAAGTGCTAATGTAGTTCCATAGCTATAAGATTCAACAGAAAATTTAACAACATGGTATATAAAATTTTTTGTATTTTTTTAATTTAATTTTTTTTTTAAATCTTACAATTATTTATAATTTCGTTTTCATTTTGGCGATGCGTTGATATGGGTATCGTAAATGCATAAGTAAACATTTTGGCGAGTAAAGTCCGAGCTTATTCAGTGCCAAATTTCAAATTCCGCCAAGAGGTCCAAACTGTTTCAATGTTTTTGCACATTTTTTCTCAATTTTATTTTAGATATTTTTGTAATGCGAGTGGGGAAAAAAAGCAAAAGCATTTTTTAAATTGGTCTAACTATACAAAATATCTCCATGTAAAATATTATACGTTTTCCGTTCTGTTTATTTAAAAAAGAAAATGCCTAATGCAGCTTTTCCTGTATTATTGACATTTCTATAAATTAAATTATCCAGTACCAAGACGTTGCGGTGAAGTAGTCTCCGCCGAAGTCAGCGAGGGCCCGAAGCGGAGTTTTAAGCAATTTAAATGTATTTTCTTTTTAGTTTTGATTTGTAGAAAGGTATAAACAATATTGAGAATTTGAAATACACACACTTTTTTTTTTTTTTTTTATCGAGTGCAAAATTGCTATAAATATTTATTTTTAAATTTATTTTTAGGACAAACGACAATTAATACATGCACGTTTGTCAACAGTCTCAGTGTGCTATACACTAGTTATATATATATAAATTCAAAGCATCTGTATTTACTTATACCGGTGCAAGACCTATAGACAGACATTACATTTACTATAGAAGATCATCTGATTCCAAGACAGAAACAAAATAATATTTCGAATAACTTGGAAGCAATGCATATTACACACAACGAATTGTACAAATAAAAAAATATACATTTTCATATGATAATTTCTTATACTTACATATTCCTTTCAAAAATTAACCCACCAGCGTCCGAGCGGTTCCGCGCTGAAAGCTGGTAGACGTGAGGTACCGGGTTCGATACTAGGTCGAGCTCGTTAGCCTAGCTTTTCGGGGTTTTCCGTGGTTTTCTCCGAAACTTGCCTAAATATGGCCTAAAACACCTTAGAAAGACCTCCAAGGAAGGCACTCCTCCTAAGGCCTAGAAACCTAGTGCATTCAATCGGCGTTATTCCCAAACACAAGCACACCATACAAAATTCATACATTTATAATTGCTCCCGAAATAATTAAATTTAATAAAAATTTGTCATACATTTAGAATAAGAAAATCTACCAATCTACCGCTGGGAACAAAGGGATAAAACTACTAAACGGCTATTACTTTCATTTACCCATAGGGTCGAGAAAGTGTTGTTTTAGGGTCAAATTTTCGAACATGAGTTTTTGTTATATTTACATGTTCTGAGGTACCCTGAATACGAAAATCATGTTTTTAGCGAATGGTCTGTGTGCTGTTATCAGCATATCTCAAGAACAAATAGTAGCAGAAATTCCAAACTCGGTATTCTATATTTGAATCATATAGGGATGCTGTACTAAGATTTTTGTTGAGATGAAGAAAATGGTTCGTGTACAGGGACACTCAAAATATTCAAATAGAATACGTCTATGGGGGAAATTACAGGTAAGTAGAGTTTACCATCTACTGGCTCCACTAAACCAAATGAAACGAATACATATTTTACGTAATAGAGATGGTCAACTGGGAAAAACCAATTTGTGTATGTAGGAACCTCCCCTCCCCTCTTCCCCCTGTGGGGGAATTCCCCCTCGAGGGGAGAAAATTTTCATGATGGGTATTTTTCAAAAAATCTCGCCAATACCTTTAAAACGAATGGTTGAACCATCGATCTGCGATAATTTAAAATAAAGTTATCGATTTTTTTTCATTTTTAACAATATATATATATATATATATATTATTTTTTTAATGTAATATTGAGAATAAATTCCACTTTATATATATATATATATAGTGATACACTAATTTTCTAATATAGAAACCGTGTGCATTATCATGAAAGATAATTATTTTAAATAATAGTTTTAATAAATTAATTTTACTGAGTGAATATGCATAGGAAAATTTAGAAGAAAGTCGTGTGGTGGCTACAACACACTAGTTATTTGCTGTTAGTGGATATGCTTTACTAACAGTATTTTACCATTTCCAGGAAAGCTGTTCGGGAATTCAAATAAATTCCTCATAGAGATATGGTAAATAATGTATGTTTAAGCTATATATTCATCGCTGGTTTTTTGTACATTAATGAAACGGGAGGTCGAGAGGGGCGGTAGCCCCCTCACACAGAACTAATTATCATATAAAAATCTTCCTAAGCCTAATTTGAATTATTTAACAAAGGTTTACATAACAGTACTCGTTATCGTAACTCTTAATCTCCAATCTGTATTTATAGCTTAAAATTTAAGGGTAAGAGAAAGTCGTGTGAGTGACACACCACATTATTTTTTAACAAAATTTGCATAATCTTAACAATAAAAAAGATTTTTTTCAAAACTCCGTTAAGTGAAGCGTTTTTAATGATGAGGGTAAAATATTTTCCAAAAAAAGCAATTTGTTTTTGCGATATATAAAATAATAATAATAATAATAAAATAAACATACTTTTGTGAAAGCATTTATGTGGAATTAAAAAGCCTGCAACCATAACTAAGGAACTCAACATATATTTCGAGTAGTTCGACAGATGATTAACATTTTTAAGAAAATGTTTTAATCACGTGAAAAATTATATAGCATGTTATTTTTAATAGAAGCAAAAGTACATTCAGGGAAGTGTGTAGGGATTACATTTAGAAAGTCTCTTTCCCTAAAGCATTTATTGCTAAATGATTCCGAATGCGTTGCAAGACGGCTTAAATAATCTACGCAACATATCATCAAAAGTTTTGATTGCAGAAAGATCTGGACACTAACAGGGACGTAAGTGAGTTGACAAGTCTTTAACATTCTTGAAAAAACGGATATATGGCCAAGCGCTGTTTTGCGTGAAAAATAATCAGTGTATATGGTGTCATACGCACAACTGGTGGCGGCCTGAAAATATGCTTGACATTAACGGTAATGCACGGTAATTATTTCGTAGCGCAAATTGCAATGAAAAAGCTACCTTCAAAATTTTTCTTTTCTTTCTTTCTTTCTTTTTTTTTACATCAGGCGTAATTGTTATGTTGCCTTTTTTGCAACCAATGTTTGATTTAAAATCTCATTCCACATCTAACCACACATATCGCATATCGTTTGAAAAGAGAGATTAATCGTTAAAGATTACATATCTTCATTTGAAAATTGTTCTATATTTAATAATAAGCACACCTCTTTCAGAAGACACTGAATGTGAAACAAAGCAACAGAAAAGTCATAATGCCCATCTATTTCCCAACTGAACCTGCAATAATCATATCCAAGTTGTATATATTGGCAACCTTGTGTCCCTAAATCTTGGTAAATGGCATGAAATTTTTGATACATTAGATATCTTGGATGCATATAGTCTGCTGAATCAACGCCACGTACAGTCGGTAACAAAAGTCTCCGAACACTAGCAAAAATTCCTATGTAAAAAATGTACACTTAATACAGTTTTGTTAAATAAATCCTTGTCGAATCCTGTTTTTAGACTGACGAAGAACAGGATTCGACAAGGATTTATTTAACAAAAGTATATTAAGTGTACTTTTTTATACAGGAATTTTTGCTAGTGTTCGGAGACTTTTGTTACCGACTGTATAATAATGATTCCGAACTGGGTTTTATGTTACGGAAGATCTGCCGATTATATCCAATCAACACTTCCTATAATATCTATTGAATTGTGTGGATTGAACATAATCGGCTAAACTTCCGTGTCGAGAAGTTCAGTTTGGATGTATTATTACAGAAGGTCTTGGCTCAATGTGCAATATCCTCGCACATTCACAGAGCGTAAACGTCTTGAACTACTCTGATGAGTGTTTGTATTTTTTCTGAACCACTACTCCCCTACTCAATCAAGTACCAATTAGATTTTTGCACATGTTGTTGGATCTCTGTATTCGACCAGTTTATCTTTCAGGCCTATAATTCGACCCCTCTAAAAATCGAAAAACTTTTCGTAACAGTTTGGTTGAGAAACACGTTACATGCTAGTGTCGTGCACCGAAGCTATAAATGTACATGCAAACTGAGCACACCAGTATTTTTCTCCACCATTTATGCGTACCCGCATGTCCTGGACGCTACCTATTATCATTACAAGAATTACTGTTCGTATAATTGCCATTTTTTGCCTCTTTTGCGTGTTAATCAATTCACCGTTTTAACACAATTCTTTCATGGTGCATATAAGTTTACAGTATATTTATACTGGCTGATAAATTTTAACAGAATGCATTTTTATGACGTTGATGATTAAATGACCTAATTTCATGAAATTAACCGCAAGCCTTGTCCTACATAAATAATGCTTTATTGTAAATGCTTGTGGAATTAAAAGGTTTAAAAAGAACTAAAAAAGAAAAAAAAAATGATTATTTTCGAAGAAATATTCAATGTTTTAAATCATTTTTTTTTTCTGAGTGCAAAATTTGCAGATTTTAATATATTTTTTGTTTAACGTATCAATTACAAATGATGGCTTCATTTTATAACTAAACTACAATCCTCCAATCAAAAGAAAAAAAAAATCTCTTACAACTCAAATTTAGTGAATAATTTTTCAAATTTTAAAGTCCGATCATAAATACTGCATATGAAAGAGTCTAAAATATAATTTCTTCCAGAAAAAAACAAAAACAGTTTTAGTGTTACATAGTTAAGGATACAACACATAATACTGTGAAGTGAAATCGATTATAACCATTATGTCAAGATTTTTCAAGAAGAATATCAATAAAATAATGTAAAAGTTTTAAAAATATTTGTTTGCAAGGTTTATTATTTGTGAAGAATACGTAGAAAGCCTTTGCAGTTTCACAATTCTATAAAAATGATATACATTTATTTTCATCTTTGGAAACCGTCGAATTTATTTATTTTCTAAAAATCTCTTCAGAAAAGGAAATTGAAAATTTTAAGATTCTGAATGGAAGAAAAATACCAAGTACACTAGAGGCTGTGAAAAATATTGTAAGAGAAAACAAACGATGATATTGCAAAGTAAATAAAGTAAATATGCTTTCATTGTAATACGTATTTGTGGAATATTTCATGACACAAACACGTATATTTTCTAACTTAATCACTTTTTTTTTTTAAATTTCTTATTTAAAATTTAACGTGGTTGCCCTATGATTATTTAGATTTTTTTTTTCCGTTAAAGTAATATAATGATAAATTTTACTTTTTTTTTTTTTTTTTTTAAGTCTACAGAGCTATATTTTTATATTAAATTAAATCGGGCTTTTCAAAGATGTTATAAAATTCACCTTATTTTACAAATTTATATTTTGCTTAAAATTGGCATATATAGCAGAGTTTTTAGGTGGACCAAAGATAAAATTTCTATATTATATTTAATTTTATTAAATGTGTATGAAGTATACCGTAATGTCATTAGAACATAAAAAGTTTATAACTCTATGAACTTACGGTTAATAAATTTATATTTCTTGTTGCTATATTTGTCTTTTCACTTTAGTTAAATACACGAAAGGAAATTCTTTGAAAATAAAATCGGCCTATTGACATATACTTATATTTGGTTTCACACAATTTTTTCTGGAGATTTCAAATTGTTAGAAATGAAATTAGGCATCCCTGTGTCAAATGCGAGTTATTATATTATATGTAATAAGTACAAAACTTTGAATAAACATCATAAAAGGCAATAAACTCACAACAATTGTTTCGGGTCTAGAGAATAGACTACCCTTCATCAAGCAAACAAAGTAGGAACGAGTGCTGCAATCAAAGCGGCAACACACCTGAACAAAGTAGGCACGAGTGCTGGAATCAAAGCGTTGTCTCTTTGATTGCAGTCGTCGTGTTTACTTTATTCGCCTGACGAAGGGTCGTGCATTCTTTCGACCAGAAACGATTTTTGCGAGTTCATGGTATTGTATGGTGTTTATTCAAAGTTTTGTACTTCTTACTGTTAAACTTTAGTTCTGTGATGCTTTCTTATTATTATACTATATGGCTATATGACAGTAGTGGACAAAATTCCACATTCTGCTTGAAGTTGAGATTAAAATTGAGTAAATTTAACATTGTACTACAATTGTGCATTGAGATTAGGGCTATAACATCTAACAGTAATTAATTAATGACAAACGATAAAAAAATGATTATCCACAAAATAAATATTTTACGTTCAGAATGCACTGCTAGACATTAGAACATTAGATATAACTCATTTGAGCAGAAAATTTATTTATCGTTTTGTGTACCGAAAATTCACCATCCTCGCGCAGTTTGATAATTTTACTAAAACAACAAATCAACTGAAAAGGCAAATGGGCTGAAGTTATTCATTTTCTTGTACCACAACTTCAACGTCTTTTACAAATTTCCTACTCTCCAAATATTAAAGAAGATACAAGAATTTATTAAATTAAAAAATAATCTAGTTTGCCTAGATGGAATCGTCACAGATCTCTATTATATATATATTTCCTAAATCTTTCTGTTATATCTATCCTGCAATATGTGTTTATCATACTCATATTCATGTTCAAGGAAAATAAGTCTAGCAGTTACTTGGCAAAATCGCAGAATGTTATATTTGACCCAAATGTCTAATGGGATCCGGAATATTCGCCCCCAGCATCTCGCCCCCGGCATTTCGCCCCCAGCATTTCGCCCCCGGGAAATTTCGCACCCCGGAAATTTCGCCCCTGGGACATTTCGCCCCTGGAAATTTCGCCCCCGAGTGATGAAAAATATAAATGTAATTACAAATAAAAATATAAACATACATGCGGTATTTCCCAAAATATTAACATGTTTTTATTTACTTCGAATATTCTTTGTTGGTTTGTGTGTTCAGTACAAATCTTGCAATCGATTTTTAACTTTCCAAACTAGTTAGACATTTGAAACTTTTAGAAAAGCTCAGAACACGGTGGCAATGCATTTTTTTTAATACTTTTAGCTAACGGTTTCGGGTCTCTGCTGCCTTAGGCAGCGTTTATGTTTCACAAAAAAAAAAAAAATAATAATAATAATAATAATAGTTTAACTAACTTCCCGCCTAGCTAGACATTTGAAACTTTCAGAATAGTTCAGAACACGGTGACAATGCATTTTGTTTCTACTTTTAGATAAATGTTTCGTGTCCCTGCTGCCTTCGGCAGCGTTTATGCGATTCAACAGAAAATTTAACTAACTTCCCGACCAGCTAGAAATTTGAAACTTTCAGAATAGTTCAGAACACGGTGACAAAGTATTTTTTAAATACTTTTAGCCAACTGTTCAGTGTCCCTGCTGCCTTCGGTAGCGTTACCAGTACAAACCTTGGAATCGACTTTTAACTAATTTACTGACTAGATAGACATTTGAAACTTTCAGAAAAGCTTAGAACACAGTGATAATGCATTTTTTAAATATTTTTAGCCAACTGTTTCAGGTCCCTGCTACCTTCATCAGCGTTTATATGATTCAACAAAACTTTATTTAATTAACTTACCGCCTGCTAGACATTTAAAACTTTCAGAATAGTTCAAAACATGGCGGCAATGCATTTTTAAAATACTTTTAGCCAACTGTTTCAGGTCCCTACTTCCTTCGGCAGCGTTTATATCATTCAACAGAAAATTTATTTAACTAACTTACCGACTAGCTAGACATTTGAAACTTTTATAATAACTCAAAAGACGATAATAATGTTTTTTTTATAATACTTTTAGCCAATTGTTTCGGGTCCCCGCTGTCTTCGGTAGCATTTATATGAACCAACAATCGTATAATTTTCCGACTAGCTAGAAATTCGAAACTTTTATTAAAGCTCATAATACGATGACTATGAGTTTTTTAATACTTTTAACCAATCTTTTCGAGCTTCCGCTACCTTCGGCAGCGTTTACATGATTCAACGACCATGTTAATTACCGACTAGCTAGACATTTGAGTGTTTCAGAATAGCTCAGAACACGGTGACAATGAATTTTTCGTTACTTTTAGCCAAATATTTCGGGCTTCCGCTGCCTTCGGTAGCGTTTATATGATTCAACAGAAAATTTAAAAACATGTTATATAAAAAGTTTATTCTTTTTATCTTGCAATAATTTGTTGTATAAAAATATGAAGTTTATACAATATTGATATATGTTTTGATTTTAATCATAACAAGGGTTCGCAAACAGCATGGCGATAAAAATATGCATGAATGACTATTGAACATAATCATTCACGCTAAAAAAGATTTACTATTTCTCTTCTAACATCGTTCATAAATTCTGGTCGTTTTTAACTGTCAATAAGTAAAATTACTCTGCTTCCCAATCCCATCCGTGGAGGTCAAAGATGTTATGTCATGTTTCGGACCACCTTCAGGGGCGAAACCCAGGACGCCACCAATTGCCCATTGCACAGCAATAGTGCGACGTAAAAACCTAACCAACTCTTCTCCTCAAAGGGTTTAAGAACTGAGAATCGAAACTGAGGTTGTTTGCAAATATAGTACATTTTCAAAAGTAACTGTTAACTCAAATAGAGCACAGAAAGTTTAATTATGGGTTTACATTTATTATTTTACACTATTTATTAGTAATGGAGTATATAATTAATTAAATTGCATTAAGCCAAAATAAATAATGCTCGCTTACTAAGTATTTTTTCGTTTGTTTCGTAATTCTTAAACAAGTCGTCTTTTATCAATATCATTGCAGGCTTTATCTACGGACTGAATATTCATAAATAAAATACATTCGTCGACTAGAACATATTTCTGTCTTACAGAATCACATTCGAAACGCTAAAATGTCGACAACTTTCGCAACAATAAAATTACGAGCTCTGTCTATGGGCTGAATATTCATTAAATAACGTGCATTTATCGTCAAGAACCTGCTTATGTCTTTATAAATTACTTTTTACACGCAAAAATGTCTTCAACCTTCATAATAATATCATTACAAGCTCTATCATTAGCTTCTTTTGAAATCTCTATGATGGTAGGCCATATTTAATGGCCAAAACCTTCGTATTCTTGGTCCACATTAATATAATTCTCCTAAATATCTCCAAAACGGAACATTATATAAAGTACAAAAAGAGAGGAGCACAACTAGATGTTATAAGAAACCCTTACACCAATTTGCAACGTTCTACGTTGAACCGTTATTGAGATATGCGAGACTTCCGTTTTCCGCTGTCCCATTTTCGGTTTTTCAATTTTCCCGAAAATGTGAAAAATTTATCTGTATACCAGACCTGTCTCAGTTCTGAAGTTTGGTAGTTATATTTTTGTTAGCTTCGGAGATATGATACCCAGAAGATTCCGCACATACATACACGTACATACATAAACATACAAACACACACACACACACACTGACCAACTGTCAGAAATAAACTACTTTTTTGGACTCAGGAAGCCATAAAATGTATAAATCAGGTGAAAACTCGATATCGAATTTTCGGACCGCACCTTAGAATGTAGAAAACGAGGGATGAAGGTTGAAAATTCATAGAAAGAGGGGAAAAAAAAGAGTCAAAATTCAATAGAAAAAAGCATTGGATGAAAACAAAAAATCTCACAATGTCAAATGTGAAAAAAAAAAAAAAATAATAATAATAATAATAATAATAAATTCTTGCCTCTGTAATGAAAATTTCTTGCTTCTTTAATCTTATTTCTTCTTAAACTTTCTTTTAATTAACAGCGATAAAAAATTAATCGAACAATTTTTGCATTCGAAAACCTTATTTTAGTTCATATATTTTATATTGAAATTAAAAGGGAAAATAGTGTGAATTAAATAGAAATATATCGAGAATTACTACATTATAATTATATTTTTATTTGTCATTACATATATATTTTCCACAACTCGGGGGCGAAATTTGCGAAATCCACTGTTCGGGGGCGAAATTTCCGGGGGTGAAATTTCCGGGGGCGAAATTTCCGGGAGGCGAGATTTCCCGGGGACGAAATGCTTGGGGCGAAATGCCGGGGGCGAGATGCTGGGGGCGAAATTTCCGTAAACCATGTCTAATATCCCTCTTGTTCTATACATTTACCTTAATCTAATTCATCCTTTAATTTTATTATGGTTAGCTGCGTATTTCATATTTCATGCAGCTTCCCATCCAATAATCCCTATTATGCAAGTTTATGTATAAACACTGCACTATTTTGTCATGTTAAGAAAATGGCAAATTTCGAATAACTTACTAGAATGTCCATATTTACATATACTAAGGCCAATACATATTATTTTTAAATTGATTCAAATTTTTTACGCATAATATACTTTTGGAAAATTATTGAAGCACACAACCACACATTTCAGATATTTGTTTTTAGTTTGATCGGCAACTTTTATCATCACCTTTCTCTTTCATAAACAGTATAAGACTAAGACTATGACAGGACAAATACAGTCGAACCTCGTTAACGGGAATCTCAAGAGGAATAAAAAATGTGTTCATGTTATCAATAGTTCAGGCTATCAGCACTGTAAAAAAAAAATTGTTTAAGAATACACAACATTATTCAGGGAATTTATTTTTCTCAACCATGTTGAAAAATGGTTTCAGCTATAGTTGTGTAACAGAGGCATACAGTGGAATGTTACGCAATTAAAGCTATTAACATTTCTCTACATGGTTGTGGCAAGTAACCTTCCTCAATATTGAGGCAGTTTACTTGCTACGACCATGTAGATGAATGTTACCAGTTGTAATTGCTTAACATACCATTGCATGCCTCTGTTACACAGCTATAGCTGATAACAATTCTCAACATGGTTGAGGGAAAAAATTCCCTCAATAATGTTGTGTATTCTTACACAAAATTTTTTGCAGTGAGTAACTAATCTTCATATAACTAAACTAATCTCCATTTTGACATGGATTGCGGAAAAAGTGCATGTTAAAAGTCATTCCCGTTAAGCGTGTTCACATTAATGAGGTTCGACTGTATTTACTTAAAAAAACAATAGCAAGTGTGCAAATTTTAGATAGTAGTTATTGCTCGCGCTTCAATAATTTTGCTGCCGACTGTACATTTATGAGAAAAGTTTCAATATTATCCCATATTCAGAAAATTGTAAATTTCGAATAACTTACGTAGTTTTTAAATTAGATTTGTGAAAACAAATAGAGTTCTTACGAGTATTATAAGTGATGTTCTAAATGTAGTACGACCTCTTTCCGATCGTTTTTTTCTTATGATAGTGTTTACGCAGACTAATAAACAAACACACTAATGAATCTTCAAACTAACAAACGGACGTTCCACAGACGGACACCATATTAATCTTCTGATTTCTCACACCTGAAAACGAGTAGAAAAATAAATCGATGTAAAATAAATCTTAATACCTAAATACATTTCGAATCCTTAAGTTACACATACCAATACTATTATAGTGAACTAAAAAGCAATGAGTATTATTTCTTGTTTTATCATCTTGGAAGAGTTGTAGAAAAAGTAATAAGAAAACAATAGAAAGTATGCGAAGTAAAAACAGAAGGGAATGAAAAAGGGAAGGAAACAATAAGAGCGAGAAGTGGAAATCCGAGTTAATGACTAATTCCAATTTATAAATCAAATCTTAATTCACAGTAAATAAATTTTAAAATATCAATTATATCACATACTACTTTATTATATATATATATATATATATATATATATCTGTATATTAATTAATCATAATGAATAATAATAATGTTTTTGTATTTCATTAAACTAAATCCTCTCAACAAAGTAATTTTTCAAAGAAAAAAAAAAGAAAGAAAAAATTGTTAATAAAAAAATTTATTAAGAATTCTTGACACAATAAGTAAATTGTTTAAAACTGGTTTAAATTTGATTTTTATTTCGGTTATCATTGTGATTACATTCTTAAAGAACCAATCCGATTAACAAATATGGGTTAGTAAAAAAAAAAAAAAAAAAAAAAATAATAATAATAATGATAATAATAATAATAAAAACAATTTTTTACCAATTTTCTTAATTGTTTCATAGTTTCATAGGTGATAGATATCACTTTGATTTTTCGTGATAAAGATATCACGAAAATTATAAATATTGTGATACAGCCACGTCACCACCAAAATTAAGCTAATTCAAATTGGTTTTGTATAATACGAATTTTGTGAAAAATATTTAATGCAATTTTATGATACAGAGAAAGACAAATAAATAAAAGATTCAAACTGAAAATGCGTAAGTGACATAGTTACTTGTCTAGACATATGCGGCAAGTTTCAACCAGGAAAATGTTCCATAATAAGTATTTTAATTTAATATGAACCATTTAATTATCAGAAAAAATTATAATTTTATTAGCTAAATATGAATATTGCTTAAAATTTGAGACGTAGAGCTTCTCAGTACGGCTTTTTTGTTAATGGGAACTAAAATATATTAAAAACATTTCAAGTTAAAGTTAAACAAATGACAAAGATGTTATGAAAACATCTGTGTTTTAGTTTTTTCAGTTATATCATTTGAAGACTAATTTCGAATCATATTTAAAAATATTACTCATTATATCTTCTGAAAAGGATTGCATTTCTTTATGTATTTGATTAAGAATATTATATTGAAGTATTTCCCGTTTTTGCATAGAAATATACTTTTATTTTACATATAAAAAATATTTAACTTTTTTCTTTCTTTACTAAAAAGAATATTTACTTACGATTTTTTAAAATAACACAAATATTGTAATATCTTTAATATTGCGTACATCCCCCGAATAATCTATATTTTTTACAATACGATATCTAATAAAAAAAGGTTTCGCTCTAGAGTCTAATCAATACCTCATTATTTGCACGAGAAACATTTTTAACAAAGTATATTAAAATTTCTTCTAGCTAAACTTTATCACGTACAAGAAGTTTTCCGATACTTTTAATCCTCAATATTAAAGGATAATGTAAAAAATCACTTCATTATCTCGAAAATTTTTTCTGGAATAAAAAGTTTTAAATTCCATTCAAGAAAGCATAAATGATAATTATATCTTTTATTATTATGCAGCTCAGAGTTTATATGAATTAGGGATTATTTGTCAAATTTTACAATGATATGTGTGTGTGTATATATATATATTTCACTTGACAATTCATACGTTCCTTACAATACAATTTTCTACTTTCAATTTTAAAATAAAAAATTTGATTTAGAGAGGATACCATTTTCAAAATTAAAAGAACAGTTTTTAAAAACAATAGGCATTTCTTAATTAATGTAATAATGAGTAGAAATTTGTGCAATCAATCTATTATATGAACAATTAAAGATCTTTTGTTGTAGTTGTTGTTAATGTTTATACTGAAGATACCATATTTAGTTGAAAAAAATGTAAGTTTACAAGAAAAACATAAACAATGTTGAGAATAATTTTAAACAATATATCTAAACAAAACTGATTGAAATATAATCTGTTTTTTTTTTTTTTTTTTAATGTCTATAAGATCTAAAAATGTCCGCAATGCAGCGGCGAGCATCTGTCATAATATGAACAACAATGAACAGCTACCTTGAAGATTATTTCCTATAGTTACACATCAGGTATCATGATTATATTGCCTATGTGCAATCAAAGTGTAATATAACAACTAAGGCTTCTTCTCCCCTCACATGTAAGAAAACCATCAACATCATCTAAAAAGAGGTAATCGTCGCTTAAGATTATTCCTTACAGTTACACTTCAGGTGTACTGGTTATATTGCCTCTGTGCAACCAAAGATTGATTTAACAATCCAGACTTCTGTTCCCCTCACATGAATGGCAATCATCAACATCATTTAAAAAGAGGTAATCGTCGCTAAATATTGCATTCCACTATACAGAAGCTATCCAATGAGATTAAAAAAAAAAAAAAAAAAGTAATAAGATGTGAAAAAAATGTATGTTAAGGTATTTTTGGGAAATGTATTTTTTTTTTTTTTTTTTTTTTTTTTAGGACTGAGGACTTTTAGTCTCAATCAGGGATTTTATGGATTTTTCGATAGTTGGACATTTATCGAAATCTAAATTTTATCAAAAATATAATTGAATTATTTGAAAGCGATGTTATAATTTGAAAAAAAAAAAAAAAAAAAAACTATTAGTCGTCCGTCTTAAACTAAATTCTGCTTTTGCCAGAATTTCATCAAAACCTTTTTTTTTTTTTCTGGAAAGAAAAAGAAAACAAAAGAAAATTAATAATAATCAGTATCGAAACAAACACAATCGAAAAAGTTTTTTTTTCAATAATTTTGAATTAGTAAATAAAAAGTGCGCGTGCAAAATTAAATAAAAAGAAGTAAAAAGAATGAATTTAATGATTTATTTTTTTATATAAAACATTATCGCGTGCTATCTTAAAAACTAGACTTAAAATTTAAAGTTTATGCTGTGCGTGTGGCATCTATAAAAATTGTTTTAAGAAATAGAATAGAATAAAGAAAGCAACGATGTTTGTTGCATTTTGTTATATACTTTCAATTTTTCAATTTTATAGAAGTAATATCTACCGTAGGAATAATTTCTTATGTTAAAACTATATTGCTATGAGAGCACAAGCGATTCTACTTTATTTTCTTTAACTTCATTTTGATAAAAAGGATGAAATATGACTGAATTCAACTTAGATTTTCGATGCAAAATATCTAAATCATTTTCAATGCCACTTACTCTGCTTGAATAATTCTGGGAGAAATTATTAAGATTCATTACACCTACTTTTTTTTTCTGTTAGCACGACTGTTGTACGTGCTTAAAAATTATTCAAGAATTATTCACAATTACGTGTTAATCAAGATTAAAACATAAATAGTCAGAGCTGTTTTTATAAATTGTTCGTTTTCCTTCCTTATTCCTTTTTTTTCCCTAAGAAATATAATTCTTAAAGTTATGAATTAAATGTTCAGGTATGTTCAAAAATGAGTGTATTTTGATTAATTTTAATAACTTATTTAAAATAATGCCTTTTTACTAAATATTAGTGAAATAAGCAATTATAAGTAGTTATGTGAATACCAGAATCAAAAGAAAAAATTATATATATATATATATTTATTTATTTTATTTTATTTTATTTATTTAATCTGGAGTTGACAAATTTAATAGAAAATAAATGAAAGTTCACACGTAAAATATTTACGATGCTGAGAATCATTTTAGACGATATTAATAAACATAACTGACTTAAATATAATCTGTCTTTTTTGAAATATAATCTGCCTAGCGAGAGAAGATGCTATACTCAGCACTTGCTGCCTAAAAATGTATTGATTACTTCATAGCATGAATAGAGATGAACAGCTACTCAGAAGATTATTACTGATACTTATACTTCAAATGTAATAAGTATAGTGCCCCTCTGTAATCAAAGTCTGATTTAACAACTTTTTTCTCTTATCCCCACCATAAACATAGTTTGATAAGCGGTATTCCTCGCTTAAGATTACATTCCTTCATTCGGTAACTGTTAGTGAGAATTTCTCAATAAATATAATAAAAGGTACAAATTTGCACAATTGAGGTATTATCTGTCCATGCAACGAATTTTTTCCTGTTGTTTAATCTGGAGGTAACAAATTTAATAATAATAATAATAATAATAATAATATATATATATATATATATATATATATACATATAATTTTATACGGAAAATATAAACACTTCTGAAAATAATTTTACAGATTTATCACTGAACAATATCTGATTCATATAATATTATTATGATCACTGTTTATTTATTTATATGTGTATTTAATGAAATAAACATTACAAAAAATACTATGTACACTACTGTAATAAATGAAAACACTCAAACATTCAGGTACAAGAATTTATACCAAAAACTTTCTGTAAAATTTTTATATTTATTTAAACGTGTAAATTCAATTTTTGCTAAAACGTATTGGTTAAAAATCTGATTTAATAATTTAAAATAATAGCAGATATCAAAGCATCAATGTGCATGTACGAATACACCAACCAATACACACATACATGTTTTAAAACGTAAATCAACATAAAAACCGTAAAACACATATTCGAAAGAAAAAAAAAAAAAACCCCTCTGAAAAACATATTAAGATAATAACAAATTTTATATTTTAAAAAATATTTTAAAAAATATTTTAAAAAAAATTAAAGAGAAATTAAATTGTTCTTAATAAATAAGTTTATAAACATATCATGAATTCTGCATGATCTGCTGGAAATAGAAAATAATATACAATTATGTATATTAGTGGAATCAATCATGTCACATTGTAAACAACATTGCAAAAAAACTTTCTTCTATATCATTCTTTATAACTAAGTCACCTATCCATTATTATGTGCAAATATTTAATCCACATATTTTCTCACAGTAAAGATTTTTCATGTGCAAATTGGGGCATTTATAATCAAAAAATGTTACGAATCTATGTAGATAATCGCAAATTACTTGTAATAACATTGCCTACTGTCAATATGCATCCAACTTGAAATCGGAATTTTATTATCATTATTATTATTATAGCATTTTTACATATTTAGTTTCATGCACTTAATCACTCTAGAAGCCACCTTCCTAGTAGATGAGGGAAGACATGGCATAGCTGTACGCTTATGTTAGTCGATATAGGTTCAAACCTATTCAACAAAAACTAATGCTTAAGATCCAACAAACTATTCGGTTTCCAATGTAATGTATCATGAGATACAGTGCCTGCAAAAATTTGCAAACACACAGAGAGTCAAAAGTTTTTCGAAAATAGTCAAATCGTGTTCAGGAACTTTCAAAACCAGTGTTGACAAATTTAGTGACTTTTTTATTCAATAATCACCAGTACTTTTGAGGAGTGATATTTGATTAAATTTATAAATATTGTTCAAAACGTATAAATCATACCTTCCAACTTGCTAATTAATGTTTTCTGTCAGCAACCCCCTTTCTATATCATTTATTTTTAGAATAATTTTCTCCAAATATAATTACGATTAAATGAGTAGAAAAAATCTGTAAAAAAAAAAAAAATACCAGTGTGCAAAAAATGCGGATTTTACGGAATATCGGTTAGAATGTTGACGGTTATTGTATAAATATTGGATGTAAAATTTTTGACGAATCCAATGCTTGTTTGTTTATGTCAAAAAGTTATGAGAGGAAAACAATAACATAGCCTAGAAAATTTCAAATTATTACAAGTGTAAAACTAAAACTAATAAATATAGAAATATCATATAAACCACCAAATATATTTTGTAAAAAAAAAAAGTGTTTTAAATGCTATTTAGTAACTAGAAATAAACGTATTGACAGCAGAAATTGAGAAAAATGATACGCACACATTTCTTTCTTTATATTTTAATCTCAAAATTGTATTACAATTAAACCCATAATTTTATAAAAAAATTTTTAAATGTAAAAACCCTTTTAAATCTGGTTGCATGTTTTCAAATAAACTATTGACGTTAACATAATAAAGCACTAAGACGATTGTGTAATTCATTTTTAAAATATTGAAAATTTATATAATTTCCATAAAATTTCATTGATATATTTTCAGACGAAACGGATTAAAAAAAATTTAGTTCAGACGAAAACAACATCCATAGTTTATAATGTTATTAAAGGATAATACTCTCCCCATTCTATAACTGCAATTCTTTGTAATTCTTTGTTAATTTTTGAAAGAAATATTTAAATATATAAAGCATTCGGAAATTTTCCTCACATACATTTATCGATAAAAAAGAATAAAGTTTTAAGTGATACAAAATTAAAAAAATAAATTACTACAAATAGAAATATAGATATTTCATGCTATTTAAAAAATAAAAATGCCGATAAAAGAATTTTTAATACACACGAACAAAATGTTTAAGCTATTTGAAAAATTATTTAATACAAATATCATTGAAACATAGCACGAAACGCACATGTGCAGCAATCATGTTTTATTGTCTAAGAATATATTTTTCTATTTCTAAAAATAGAAGCAATATTCAGAAAACTTAATATTTAGTGCACGTAAAAAACTTTTCTGCTTAAACAGTAAATTACCAGAAAGTCGCTTACTTTGTTTTCTGGCTGAACCAAATAACTATCTAGAGTATTTTGTCAGAAATCTCTACAGACTGTTATCTCACAACACGGATTATTTATTTTTGCAAGTAGCATACTATCAAAATAGTTTTGGAACGTTTTATGTTACTTAACCGGGAAATAGAAAAACAATTTCCTTAAAATACACACAGATCGAAAAAACACAGATAAATTTTAAAAATTTTTGTATTACTTTCAGAAGTTCTTTGAAAAATTTATAATTGTCTTAAAAATATTACGTTTATATTTATTTATTAAAAACGTAATACGCAAATATTTCCATGAATTCTTGTTTTAGAAAATAAATTTTTAAAACGTGTATTTCTGTCGCGTATAATTTTTTGTTATATATATATTTGAAATTCAATTTTTCTTATGTAATCTTTTAACTTAATTAATTATATCGTCTTATATATTATTAAGCAAGAGGCAACCACTCCAATTTTTTATTCTTTCCTTCACACGTTTTATTTTCATAAAATGAGTGTTATGATATTAAAACAGAATTTTTTTCGCTATACTTAGGACAATGTTCAACCGATCGCTGCGAAAATTGGTGCACTTATTAGTTAAAAAATATCGATTTAACCCCGCATTTTTTTAGTTCCATAGGATAACTGGTTGAAAAGTACTTACATAAAAACCCTATTTACATAAAAAATATTTATTTTTATGTAAATATGTTTGGTAAAACTGATGCCATAATAACTTTAGATTTATTAATTAGATTTATTTATTTTTTAAATATTGGCTTCAATTAATTTAACAGTCTTATATGTTTCTTTTTTTCCTTAATTTTAAGGTGTGCAAAAGTCATGTGGGCACAGCTTTAGTATACTACCCCATTACAGACCACTATTATTTTTTACCATTTTGGTGATGAATAAAAAAATCTTTCGAAATTGTGTAAGTAAAGCTTGATTCAAGCCAGATTTGTCAGTCGCAAGTAGCGTCATTAGTGGTTGATACTTTTTCTAATACTTTATTTTTTTCTAATTTCAAAACCATTTCAAAACCAAAACGAAATTCAAAACCATTTTTCTAACTCTCGCAACTTTGTCGCCATGTAATGCAGTGTTGAACGACATGGAAAATTGGACTTATTTTCTAAAGTTCTTCAAGGGACGATAAAAAAAAAAAAAAAAAAAAAAAAATGTCATTGTGTATTGATGGCTGGCTCAGTAGAGTACTCAATGTAGGCATAATACTAATTATTATTTGCCTTTCCATAAAAACAATTTAATTTTAGGCGTCGAATAAAAAGATGAAGACTTAGATGAAAATTTCGTAACCATTTTAGCACATGACAAAATTTAATTAAGACGCAAACATAATATATACAAAAATTACAATTTTACGTTAGAATTTTTTTAAAAAAATAATCCCGCACACGACAACTCTGTGAATCTTTCTGGTAGAAAAAGAAAATATAGTTACTGATTACAGTTATGTTTTTACCTAAATTCCATTGGGTGCGGGGTCACGTGGGTTTTATGACGCAACAGTCGCACAGGTATTATATCTTTCCCCTCTGTTTCCAAGGTACGTATCGTACTGGAAACAGCAGTACTTTTTTTAAGTCTTCCTCTTTTTCTTGGAGGAGCAACTGGAGAGGTTTCAACTTCTGTGAAAGGCAAAAACATGATAGGTCCCAACTGGTGTGTCAGGTTTGTCCAATGTGGCAACTTCATATGATATTGGAGATTTTGAGCTAAAATTCATAAGGTCTATCACGTTTTGGCATGCATTTCGATGTTTTCTTTTTATGGGCTTTGCTGATAGGATGTAACATAACCCAAACCTTTTGAGGAGGAGTGAAGTACAGTTTCCTACGGTTTATGTCATAATAGATTTTTCTCTGATCTTGTTTCATTTCCACACGTTCCTTTACAGTTTTTGAGATCATGGCCAAACGATTTAGATACGGTGTAATCTCTGGTACGAAGTTGTCTATGTCCAGCGCTGCCTTTAAATCAAACACGACATCATCGGCCGTTCGTAATTCACATCCAAATGTGAGGAATGCCACAGTATGTGCAGTTTATTTGAACCTTTCGTTTCATTCATTCATTATTTATTTATTTATTTATTTATTTTACTTAAAAATAAACACTTCTTCACAAGTTATTTTTTTTTTCAAACGTAAACATATGTCATTAAAAATATCTGATGAAACTGGTGTCTTAATAGCTTTAAAATTTTTATTTAGACTTATTTCTCTATATATATTTAAAAAAAAAAAAAGTTTCTGTCGCTGGCTTCATTTTTTTATTTTATTTTTTTTTATTTTTTATTTTTTTATTTATTTTTTTTTTTTTTGACAGCAACTTCTCGTTGAGGGCAGGGTTCTCCGCGTCATGAGATATATCAGTGTATTCAGACTTCTTTAAGGAAGGCATTTCAGCTGATTAGAAATTTCTGTCATTTTAATTAAAGAAATTATTAACTAAAAACTTCGGGTTTATAAAGGTACTCTATTTCCACCGTAGAAAAGGTGTTTCTCTTACGACGTTATTTTTCTGTCATGACTTTATTTCCCACGAGAAAATTAAAATGTGATCCATGGTGTAAAAAGTAATAAAATCAATGTCAATGTTGGTCTTAAGAAAAATATTTCTATTATTGGAAATTTCGTAGGCTGTTTATTAATTTCTTATGTGTTCTTTCGCGAATAATGATCGTGATTTTCCATTATCCATTATAGGTCAGCATTTAATTTGGTGATAATTTTGATATCTAAATCTGTATTATAACATGTTTTTTTTTAAAAAGATACTGAATTTAGGTTTAGAAATTCGATTCCAAAATTTTTCATGAATTTCGAAATTTATGAATTTATGAATTTTTATGAATCGCATTTTTTATGAATTGGATCATTTATTATTTTTCTTAAATTATCATCCTTTTTTTTTTTGTCTGTAAAGTATATTTATCTTTTTTTATAAAACTTTTTTTATTAAAAATAAATAAAAAAGACATTTAATATTCAGCATACTATATTTTTTTGCCATTTTATTTAACGAAAGATAAGCCTATTTTCATAAAAGAAGGTGAATGTATTAGATTTTTTTTTTTTTTTAGGACTGAGGGCCTATTAGTCTCAGACAGCGATTTTTGCGTTGTCGTTTTACGATAGATGGACATTTGTCGAAATCATTTTTCGATAGTTGGACATTTATCGAAATCTAAAATTTATCGAAAATATAATTGAATAATTTGAAAGCGATGTTATAATTGGGAAGAAAAAAAAATTAATAGTCCTCCGTCCTAAATTAAATTCTGCTTTTGCCAGAATTTCATCTTTTTTTTTTTTAAAGAAAAAGAAAAGAAAATTAATAATAATCAGTATCGTTACAAGAGATATCGAAAACGTTTTTTTAAATAATTTTGAATTAGGAAATAAATAGTGCGCGTGCAATAATATGAAATAAAAATAAATAAAAATATGAATTTAATGATTTGATTTTTATATAAAACACGATCGCGTGCTATCTTAAAAAGTAGATGTAAAATTTAAAGCTTAATTTTCTTGGCAACAATTATAAATTAATATAAATAATTTAATGAAAGTTTAGAAGTTAGAATTTCTAAATTTATTTTTTTTTCCCCACATTTCGTATTTTTGAATAAATATAAGAAAAATATGAGGCACCTATTGAGTTTAATGCTTTATGCATTAAATAAATGTATTAGTCTTTATTTATATATTCCTAAATAAAAAAATAATTATAAGATAAAAACTTTTTATAAACCATGTTTTTAAATTTTCTGTTGAATCATAGCTATAGAACTAACTACATTAGCACTTTATCAATACGTATTGTTACAAAATTGTAAATAATTGTATTTTAATTTTAATTTTAATTTAATTTTTTTTTTAAGTATATATGTAAGATCTACTTAGATGTTCAATTAATATTTTGCATTTACTAACTGGAAATTTAAAAATATAACACAAATATATTTTTCAGCTGAAAGAAGTATCGAAATTTCGGTGGTGCCCTTGTGCTGGGAGTATAGTCTAATTTAATCTTCTTCATAAACGCTAAAATAAATCCAAATATTACCGGTTTCGAAGGGACTCAGTATTCTTCTTCAGATGCAAAAAACACTTACCTTGTTTTTTTTTTTTTTTTTTTTTTTTTTTTTTTCAGCATTTAAATTTTTTCGTAATTTATTTTAATAACATGTAGGGTTTACAAAGTAACACAACGTCATTTTTAGTAATTTTGACATTAAATAATACGCTACAATAAGAATATAAAAATATTAAATATATGATTAAGCATGTGGATATTTACTAAATAATTTTTAGTTGTGCATGCCACAAATCTAACCAGAATTCCTTTAGCCTAATTTATTAATCAAATGTATAAATTTACAACGGAAACGCCTCAACCAAATATCATGAAATTTAGAAATATGTTCGTTGATAAAATTATTTGAATTCCAAGTACTTTTAAAGATAAACGAAATTGTAAGTGGTGTTACACGTATATTAAAAAAAAAAAAAAAATAATAATGGTAATATATTGTACATGGATATAAAAAAAATAATTAAAGGTAAAATCACTTTTAATTTTGTTCTGTTTTCAGAGTTGTTAAAGTTCAACTAATTCTATCCACGAAAACTTTCTAAATTCCCATGATTTTAGCTTTTTTTTTTTTTTCCCACAGAGTAACTACACATTCGGCAAAAATGTTAAGAAAAATAAATTCTCTTCAAGACTGCGAAAATGCAATAAAAATGCTTTAGTAAAAATTCTTATATCACATCATACATACATAAATTACCATGTTTTTATTAACTTCGATTCTTGTTTGTATGTTTGTGTGTTTGTCAGGGACAAATCTTGCAATCGATTTTAAACTAACTTCCCGACTAGATAGATATTTGAAATTTTCAGGACAGCTCACAACACGGCGACAATACATTTTTCTAATAATTTTAGTGAAATATTTCAGGTACCGCTGCCTTCGGCAGCGCTTATATGATTCGACAGATTTTTTTTTTTTTTTTTCAGTTGTTTAGAGAGAGAGAAATGTTTTTGAAATTTTTGAAAAAAATGTGGGGTAAAAGTATAGTGTTGGTCCACAACTGGATTTAGTGATTTTTCTTTGGCTCCGTTTTGAACGATAACGGCATATATAATTAAAAATAAGCTTAATCAATTTTGTACATTAATAATAACGCCATTTTGAAAAATGCGTTTTCCTTTTGTTTACGCTTGGAATCCATGGCAACCATTTGCGGAAATGGCATTTCGCCATAATCACCAAAGAAAAATCGCCAAGTGCACTTGTGGTCCAACATTATATTACTTCCCGTGAGTCATATATATGCATATGTATATTAATAGTGATGATCCTTGTTAATATTTTTTTTTTCATGCAAAGAAAGGAATAAGTACAAGATTTTTTTTTTTTTCATTTTTTTTTTTTTTTTTTTTTTTTTTTCTTTTTAACAAGCAATTAAACCAAAAAACTCATCGCCAAGTATTGACAAAGATTTAAAAGTTGCCAAGAGGGTCATATATAATAAAGTTGTAACACAAAATGGTCTAAATATTATGAATTTCTTTCTCATCTTAAAAAAAAAAAAAAAAAAAGCATAATTTTTCATTAAAAAAAAAAAAAATAAATAAAAGTGGTGTTAAATATTATGTATTTCAATATGACATTAAATATGGGAATTTATATGTTTTTCTGCTCTTGTCTTGTGTTATACATTATTAATATTCATATTCAGTGAAAAACCTCGCAGGGATATGTCAAGCGAACCGGGGGTTGGTGAACAAAGCGGTCAGGGGGCATAGCTCCCTAGTACTAAAGAAAAAAAATACTTATAATTAATCGATTAATCTTACAGATATTTCTTGATTTTATCGGCCGCAAAGTAATATAAGGAAAAATTTATTACAGAATTCTATTGGTGATATTCATTATTTTTTGTCAATCTAGGAATGAATTAAAAATTTGGTAAATGCATTTTTGCCATTTTTGGCAAGGAATCACAATTGCGCAAGTAAAGGCTTTTACGAAAATCACCAGAGATACTTCGGTGACAAATTTCAAATTTCGACAAGGAGTCCTATGCTAAAGCTGTTACTTGATGTGAATGCATATTTAGTTTATTTTAAATAAACGAAGCTTCTATTTTACATAATGACATACAAATAATTAAATGTTATTTATATTTCATGAACGGCTGTATATCACAGACCATGGTTTTTATTTGCTGAAAATAGCGCACAGATTTAGTATGCGATCTACTTGTCGAAATTTGAAATTTGGCACCGAAGTAGCTTGGATATTTATCACCAAGTTCTTTACTTACGCAATATCTATAGCTATTTCTATTCATCGCCAAGATGGGAAAAATCATTTAAAATGTTCAAGGTGCCTCATACTAAAGCTGTGACGAAAATAGTCGCAAATCAAAATCTATTTATTACATATGTTAGATATTCAATTAAAAGAACATTATTTAAATATAGTGACCAGCAAAACGGCCAAAAGCTGTTAGTCATTATAAATTCTTTTTGTAATGACCTTAAACTAAATTCCCAGTAGTTATTTATTTCATTTTTAATTACTTCATCGTCATTATTTATAAGTGCTCTTCAATGAATCTTCTATAACTGAAATAATAATAAAACTTTATTATTATTATTATTATTATTTATTTGCGATATAAGGGCATCGATAAAATATGTATATATTTTTAAGCCTTACGATACTTCGTGTTCTTACTACTCCTTTATAAATCCTTTCTTACTTAAGTATTTTTCTTTAAAATGTTCCTATTTAGCAATTCTTATCGACAAATTTATAAATTATGCGGTAGTATCAAGCTCGCTTGAAATCCATCTACGTAGACACTGATATTAAAATAATACATAATAAACCGATTTCCCTCAAAATTAATCTTACATAGGGATATGTAATGTGGCCAAACATATTTTGTTAAGTAATGATTACACGTTAAATAAAAAGTGCAACTGATTGAAAAGCCCCGTAATTTTCCTCTGATATTTCAGTAAAGTAGATTGCAGGAATTCCGAAACAAATTTTAAACGTATATTTTGCTTGAATATTTAATGAAAATTTTTATGTTAATACGACAAAATATTTTAGGTTGCTATTTAATTACATGCTTCGTTTAGTTAAATGTTTAGTAATTATGCTACAGGATTTGCCCTACTACAATGCATCAGTAAAGTCTGGCTCAAAAAAGAAAGCTAATTACCCAAAAATCGCGTAACGTGGAATTGATGAAGAATTATTTAAAGTATGATCTGAATGACTGAAGGATGGACGAATGTTTATAAAATAAACACAAACAATGTTTAAATTAAGGCAACCTCTCTACAAAATTTAGAACAATAAAGAAATGAACTAAAATCTAATTATTTAGAAATATCTCAAAAATAAAAATAAAAATAAAAAAATAAATAAAGCTGACATAAAACTTTTAAATTATTGAGTCAATAGTTACATGAATTAGATAATGTTAAAAACAAATTATGTAGATAATGCTCGTTCAGAATGGAAGTCAAACATTATGTTATAGACATTAATGGAATTAATCAATATTAAGATAATATTTCACGTTCATTTAGATGGAATATGCTGTTAATGGCGTTTGCAAATATAGAGTAAGTTCTGAGGAATTCGAATACAACTTGACAATAAAAGAGATTACTCTTAAAGAAATAGTATCCTTACATAACTAATTTAAGAAAAAAAAAACAATTTTATATCATTACCTATTATTACAAAATTATTACAGTGTACATATTATTACAATTATATTACTCCCATATTATTACAATATTGATAAATTATTTCAGACTGGAAAACATGTGACAGACATGCGTAATAAAACTGAGGGATGAGTTTTCGTTAAGAGCTACTGCGGTTTCCGTTCGTAAGCGGGCAAGGGCATGTATCAGGTGTGGGGGTGACCAATTTCAGCAGCGGCACTAAATTTCACACATCCTTTCAAACGCATATGTGCTTTAATCATAAACGTGATATACGTCATTTAATTATTTTTTCCATATTCCTTTGTGAAGGACGTGAGATGCGTCATTTTTTTCTATTTTTATTTATTTATTTATTTATTTATTTTGCATATTCCTTTGTGAAAGACGTGAGAAACGCCATACTTCTTTTGTTTGCATTCCATTGTGTTTGTAAACTTAATACAACTGCTACTTTTCTTGTTTGTCTTTAAAACTTTCTTTTTTTGCATCTGACAAAACAGCGGGCTGAAGGTGGACTGTAAATCGGGAACGAACATGGCACCCCGTGAGTCTCCTTCTCAAGGAACGTCGAGTTCCATGATGAATGTATTTCAAACAAAAGGTTAAATCTCTACTGAACTAGAACACCGATATGGTTTATTGTGGGCTCATTCTAAAGCTTGTGGAATGCAGAAGGATTTGGTAAATTTGACCGATTGTAGCTTGAACTGTATTTGCAGAATTGTCGGTTAAAGAATTTGGTGAAAACACGATTTTAAACTACGCCAATATTTCAGTGCTTGTAGCTCGCCGTCAAATTAAGGTATCCTGATGTAAATGGTGTCATCCGATATGATTTATCTGCTCTTTTTAAATATGTGCTTATTTTGCGTGTAAGTCTTTCAGAAAGCTCACAAATTTCGGGTTTTTCAGACGGGATGGAATATTTTTTTCTTCTATCTACCATAACTCGGAAACGGTTAGAGATAGGACAGGGTTTCTATGATATTTTATGCTCCTCATGAGCTGTTCTATCCCCTCCTTTCGTTTGGCAGATTATGTCAAAATCACCCTGTATATATATATATATATATATATATATATACATACTAGCAGGCTTCGCCCGCTTCGCTGGACACTATATTTAAAGGTTTTCTATTTAACTGAATAATTAAAACGTTTAAATAAATAAATTTCGTTTGGCGACTATTTTCTTTACAGTCTTAGTATGAGATCTCTTTGACAATATCAAATTTTTTTTTGAACTTCTTGAATCTGTGCAACAAAACTATTATTTAAACGAACATTCTCGAAAACAGTCAAATAGAAATGTTAATTCTTCGAATATTCTGGAAACAGTTGAAGCTGTTACTCATACAGTAAAAGTCTC
Source organism: Salticus scenicus (assembly GCA_963930645.1). Classification (NCBI taxonomy): domain Eukaryota; kingdom Metazoa; phylum Arthropoda; class Arachnida; order Araneae; family Salticidae; genus Salticus; species Salticus scenicus. The sequence goes on along the minus strand of OZ005652.1, from coordinate 231,480,655 downwards.
TATTCGATGAAGGGTCGAATCAGAGAACGCACCTAAGTCGTTTTCGCAGCAATCACTACAACGCACGTATCTACGCTTCACGCACATGGAAAGAAAAAAATCACTGGACAGCTGTACATTGCTGTGCAATAATCTCAGAACACACGGAACTCGGATCCGCGGCAATCACTATCACGCATGTTAAAGCAAAAAACATCACTGGACACCCCTACATCGCTGTACATGAATCTGAAAACGCACGAAACTCGGTTCCAGGGGAATCAGTATCGCGCATGTTAAAACCAAAAAAAAAAAAAAAAAAAAAAAAAAATTATACAGACACGACATTATTTCATTATTTAAAACATGAAAATCTGACATTGACAGGTTTTAATTTAGTGCCAGAGGCCTACTGCTAAACTTGTTAATATCGACAAATTCTTCTTTAGTTAATTCGTGACGATCTAAATTCCATGATAAAGTTTTCATTAAATCAAACCAATGTGTTTCAGCTGCAGATATTGTAACAAATAACGTTGGAAGTCCAAACTGTCTTATAGCCGCAAAACAACGTTTTTTCTCTTTTTCCCAATGAGGGGGAGGTGTGCCTTGGGGGGACTCATGTCAAAGGTGCCTTGGGGGGGACTCATGTCAAAGTTGTACCTTGGGGGGGACTCATGTCAAAGTTGGGCCTTGGGGGGACGCATGTCAAAGTTGGGCCTGGGGGGGACTCATGTCAAAGTTGTACCTTGGGGGGGACTCATGTCAAAGTTGGGCCTGGGGGGGGAATCATGTCAAAGTTGGGCCTTGGGGGGACTTCATTCAATAAATCCCCATTCAATAAACCGACTGAAATAGGCCCTTAGCACTATTAAGAGTGTATTATAAAAATTCGACAACGCTGTACCGACTGAAATAGGGGTACCTTGGGGGGGACTCATGTCAAAGTTGGGCCTGGGGGGACTCATGTCAAAGTTGTGCCTTGGGGGGACTTCATTCAATAAATCCCCATTCAATAAACCGACTGAAATAGGCCCTTAGTACTATTAAGAGTGACGTATAAAAATTCGACAACGCTGTACCGACTGAAATAGGGGTACCTTGGGGGGGACTCATGTCAAAGTTGGGCCTGGGGGGGGACTCATGTCAAAGTCGTGCCTTGGGGGGACTTCATTCAATAAATCCCCATTCAATAAACCGACTGAAATAGGCCTCTAGCACTAATTAAGAGTGTATTATAAAAATTCGACAACTGTACCGACTGAAATAGGCCTCTAGCACTAAAAAATCACTGGATATCCCTAACACGCTGTGCATGAATCTGAAAACGACCGAAACTCGTTTTCGCAGCAATCACTGTCAAGCATGTTAAAACCAAAAATACATCACTGGACACCCTACCTCAAATCAATGAAAATCAAATAAACTAATCAAATTTCTCGTAATTCCTCATAACTTAGCTCTAGTTTAACGTACAATACACTCAAATAAATGAGAACCAAATAAACAAATCAAATCTCTCGTAATTCCTCATAACGTAGCTCTAGTTCAACGTAAAATGCACTTAAATCAATGAAAATCAAATAAACCAATCAAATCTCTTGTAATTCCTTCTAACGTAGCTCTAGTTAAACGTAAAATACACTCAAATCAATTTAAATCAAATAAACCAATCAAATCTGTTGTAAAGCCTCATATTGTAGCTGTAGTTCAATGTAAAATACACTCAAATCAATGAAAATCCCATAAGCAATCAAACCTCTCCTAAGATTCTCCATTCTGCATCATTATAGAAATGGGAAGTTTTATTTTCATATTTTTATTAATAAAAAGAAAACTAATCAAAAATTCGAAAATGTGACTTCGATGTGCAGAATGACCCTTCGGAGGGCGTCTTTGTGTTAAATCACGTAACTGACCGAGCTACCGTTTTCGAGAACAGTGAAATATACATATATATATACAAATATTTCTCACTTAATAGAATAAGTTTAAGTATCTTAAAATATTTCTTGTTGCAGTTCTAACAAAAACATTGTGTTTTCCTCACAAAACTACTTTTTACTTACGCATTTACAAGCATGAATATAAAGTTAAATAAAATACTTTGTTAATATAAGGAAATACAAAGGCATTTTGTTATTTTTTTTTTATGAATTTGATATTAATATATTTTGTGTTGTGAAAAAAAAAAAAATCATTTAAATGGAAGTTTATTTTAATACAAAACTTACACATATACAAATATTGTTGTAAAGCTCAAAAAAAAAAAAAATATTTTGTTAATATAAGTAAATACAAAGGCATTTTAAGTTGTCGATTTTGCAGTCACGATATTTTTTTGTTGTCGTAACAAAACTAACGTTTTACTCCAAATCAAAATTTATTTTAAAAAACACACTGAAAAAAAAAAAAAACCGTGCAGGGCAGGGCAAATCTGTGGGCAAAACAGTGCAGGGCAAATCTGACAGCTGGGGTGCCAGTATTTCTCCGTCAAATATACAGTTTAAAACCGTAAAACTGTATCACTGATATATCTCTTTGACGCAGATGGGACACCGGTGTCCCTTTTGCTTATTTATTTTTTTACGCTCTTATTACAAATATTAGTATTATATGATAGTTTTTTATTATAAAAGAGAGTCTAATAGTTACTATAAAAAATCTATTATTAGGTTATCAGAGTAAATTTTTTACTAAAATAAAAATGTTAAATAAAAGTAGTTTGAAAAAATTTTATCAACCAATTTCAAAAATTTATTTCTAATTAAATTTGATTATTTAAAAAAAGATCAGTAATGAATTATTGCTACTCCTATATCTAAGAAATTGTAAATAAGTGCAATTTGTAAAAATATTTCTTCATGGGACGCCCGTGTCCCATGATGAATTTACCTTTAACGCAGAAAGGGACACCGGTGCCACACTCTATATTTTAGAACCAAAATTAATTAAAATTTTAAATATAACATTTTCCACTTATTTAGATCTAAAATAACTTAAAACTATCAAAGAAGTGTGAAAATTATGTTTGATGAGAAATCTGCTTCAAAGGGTTAAACTTTACACAGGATCCTGTAAATCAACCAGGTTTTTTGTTAAAAGTACAGTTTTGTCCTGTATTTTTGACGGAGAAATACTGGCACCTCCACTGCCAGATATTTCCTGTACTTTTAACAGTTTTTTTTTTTTTTTTTTTTTTTTTTTTTACAGTAATCTCATTAAAGCATTTTTTGCAGTTTTATTTAAGTCCTTTCTATGAGTACAATTCTTATAATCTTATTTAATAAGAGAATTTTTTTTTCCTGTTTTGATATTTTAATATCTTATGTAAACAAATATTGTGGACTAAATTTGTTGGAATAATTTATTGCCATCATGTGTATTTTTAAATTGTATGTTTGTATTAATATTAAAATATTTTTATTATAAATAAAATATGCTCAAAGATATTTTGAAATAAAAATATTTTACCTTAACCCTAATTGCAATATCCTTTCAAAAGTTTAAAATTTTAGCAAAACGTTAACATTCGCATGATTCCTTATAAACTCGCTCAAAGTTTAACAAATTTTCTAAACGAGACATACTTTGAAAATAATCTAAAATGAAAACTGCCTTTAATGAAAATGACGAGTGTCATAAGTGATTAAGCCATGCAACATTCCAGCTTTGTGCCTCATTTAAAATACTTCACTTTCAGAAACATTTTGAAGACATGCTTCAAAGAAATTCATATATGTCTACTGTTAGAATCAAGTATGGGAAACCTTTTTATAATTATCTTGCCAAAATAATTTTATTTCGTGCTGTGAAATCCTTCATTTTCACTGTAATGGAAATTTGACGAGAATAATTCAAATAATACTTTAACAGCAATAAAAAAATGTGTACACGTTCCTTTTTTTTCTATCGATTAATTAATTAATTGTTTTACAAGAAAATCACATTGAAACGCATATATATATATATATATATATATGTGCACACATGCACATATATATATGCACAATGTTTTTAATATTGTAATGTTTTATATATTAAATACAAGAAAGGAAAACAAAATCGTGATGCACGTTGAAGATGTTTACGTAATTGTAAGTTCTTTAATTATAAACTGTTTTTAATAAAGTGCATATGGTTTCCTTGCATTTATCATAATTAGTTTTAATTTTAAATTATATATATATATATATATATATACATATAATTTAGTTATTGTTTGCTTTTCAGTTGCAATTCATTTTAGGGTATTTTTACAGGAATTATGTTTAACATAGTTGTTTTAATTATGAACAATTCACTTGATAAAATTATTATAATTATAATGCCAACGATTTATGCATCAATTATCCATCGTTAAGTTACTTGATTTGCTAATATGGTAACTAGAAAGTATTTTGTATTATGTGAGGATACCATTATAGTAATTTTGTTTTAAAAATTAATTTTGAATTTTGTAGATATTTACTTCTTCCATATTAAATAAAAATGTACATTTGTTATGTTATACTGTAGTCAAGAATTCGTTTCGTTTGTATATGGGATTTAAATATACATTAGATTCATATTTTTTTTTCCCGATTACCGTTTACGATAGCTATCCAGAATAAGGTTTGACCATTTTTTAGAAAATATCTGTCTCTGACTATCTGCGATACAATTTTCTGAAACTGTATCTCAAGAAATACTGCACAGATTTTTATAAAATTATCGGTAGTTATTTTGACATAAAATAGCGCCTATCAAATTTTTATGCAAAATATTGGAAAGATGGCTCTACTATACTATTTTCTTTATTAGTAGGCTATGCTTCAAGTTCTATTATTTATAATCGAACAAAACTTGATATACAAGTTTGCCATTATGAAACATTATTCTATTTCAATTTAAGTGCTAGGAAAACCAATAGGTGGTGTTGCTATGCTGCAAGAATCGCTGTGAATGGGAAGCTATATATTAGGGTCTGTCGTACATAATTGCACATAAAACATTACAACTATTCAGTTTGGGTGCATATAGGCCGATGATACTGCTGTGCTGCAATTTATCCTGGTAATGGGAAGACTAGATATCATATTCTATTTTATATAATTACACAAAGCTTGGTAGATGAGAGGGCCGTTTTGAACCTCTTGATTTAATTTGGGGGAATATCAGTCAATAGGTGGCTCTGCTATTTCTCACAATCTATGATTTCCCTCATAGCTTACGTCTCATAATCCGTTTGTTAAAATTACACCAAATTCAATCTGCAAAATCGTTATATTGAAAAGCTATGATTAAAATTTATTCTGACATTTTCTACAAAACTTTTATAATTGTCTAAATCTGCAACATTTTCAAGTAATTTTATTACTTTTAAACACTTTCCAACAATGTCAAAACGTATTTATGACTTCGGTTGGTCTGTTTATTTACCCATGTCTCTGCTCCCAGAAATGTATATATACAGTCGGTAACAAAAGTCTCCAAAATCTAGCAAAAATTCCTATCTAAAAAAAGTACACTTAATACAGTTTTGTTAAATAAATCCTTGTCGAATCCTGTTTTTAGACTGATTAAGAACAGGATTCGACAAGGATTTATTTAACAAAACTGTATTAAGTGTACTTTTTTTACATAGGAATTTTTTCTAGTGTTCGGAGACTTTTGTTACCGACTGTATATATATATTGACACTGATGTATGTTATCCATGTTTAAAAGGGAAAGTACCTTATTGAAAATAAAATAAATATCACCAGTGGTTTGTATATATAGACACTAGAAAGAACTCTAAAAGGTTTCGTCGTATGAGTGTTATTTCTTTAAACCATATCATAATAACTGAATACTGCACAAATCATGATGAAAGCGACATTTTCATATGCACAAAAAATATAGGATGACTAGCATTAAGTTTTACAGGACAATACAAAATAAACAGTTACATTAAAGGCTATCAATGAAAATTGTTGGACTTACATTTTGTTTTCATTAAACATTTTTTACACTTTCTAGCAAAGTTTAAGATTAATTGTTATTTAAATCAATATATCTGATTGTCTTTCTACCCGTCTGTCCATTTTTAGCTTCTTTACATACTTCCAGAAGTTCTTGAAAATGATAGATATAATCAAGTTTATTTTGGTATATTCCTTATATAAAATGGTATAAATAGCGCAACTGTTTTGAGTGCAGATACATTCAAAAGTATGCCAGGGCATTGTATTTTATTAGATGCATATAAAATAAGAGGAATAAATTACATTTAAATAAATTTGTACCGCGCAAATCATAACGAAATTGACATTTATATTTCATATGCTTAAGAAAATGTTCTCTATAAGATATTGCGTCTTTAGCCTTAAGATTTACAGCATATTATTAAAATACACTAAGCTCTACCACGAAAATTGCTAGAATTGTACCTTTATCTGTGTTAAGGGTTTTAAACATATATCAACAATGTTAAAAACGCTTATTTCAACGGAACATTTTTAATTTCTTTTTAATATTTTTTGTGTTTTTTTTTTTCTTTACTTATTTCTGTATTCAATAGAAGAAAGTACTGGCTTCATTAGAATTTCGATTTCCGGTTTTCGATGGTGTTACATGTTTTGAGAGGTCCATAACACTATTATTTTCAGAAAACATCTCTCTGTCTGTGTGACTCTGTGGGTGTGAGATAAAAAATTTTGTGGCAGTTCCAACTGAATAATCATTGCGTGGAATTTCATATAAATATGTACGTAGTTGCACCTTGACATAAACCAGTGCCCAAAAAATCATGGTGAAAATTTCCCGGAATTGGCCTTCTCGTCTTCTTCTTTCTTCTTTCTTAATTTTTAATGTATATGTATGGGACATTAGGAGCATATAAGACATAACAGTTTAATAAATAAAAGTTTTATAACATTTTCCTAATTACGAAATGACAAAAAGAAAGAAATTTTGGGTTTTATTCAAGAGAATTCAGAAATTTTTATGAATTTTTAAGGCATTAAGCATTCTTTCAAAAATGTATTAGTATTTTTTTAAAATACAATTATATATATAGATATATATACTATTCATATGTATACAAGTTTTTTAATTTTTTTTTTTAAATATAATTCTAAAGTCATCAGCAAAAAAAAATGTTTTACATCAAGCTAAAAGGTCGTTAAATTTCGATAATGCATCTATAAAATCGGATCATCAACAAAATATGTTTTATTGATACTTTGTAACCTAAGAATTTTTATACTCGAACATACGTCATTTATTTTTATTTATCAAATGACAGACAATGGGGTAATAAAACAGGATAAGAAAGAAGTTCTCGCTGTAAAAATAGATAAGTTGTCATGAGGTGCGAATAAATCTTTGCTTACGTCAGTAAATCGGATAGAGATAAAAGAAATATTTTTCTTGTTAAGAAAGAATATATATGTGTTTTAACAACAATCAGAAGAGTGTTATATTTATAGTAAATTATATCCAACCAAAAGGAAATACATCATCGTAATATGTAAATTATTAGAGTAAATATAATCTATGAATAATCTGATTTGTACTTCAATGTGCTAGATAAGTATACATAAGAGCCTCGTAATTTCAAAATACTTTTATCTACAAGGCAAGGCAATTAAAACTGATCAATTGAAATAAAAATCTAGTTATATATGTATACATATATATATATATATATATATATATATATATATATATATATGTGTGTGTGTGTGTGTGTGTGTGTGTGTGTGTGTGCCGAACGTTGGTCATACTTTATAGAAACGATTTTAGTAATTGATTTTATGTATAAATGCCATATTTTTGTCTTCGATTTGCCTACGTCTAATAGCTATGACTCCTGAAAATAGCATAAGCTCGATTTTTTATGAAAGTAAATTCTTTCTTTGTGTTGTCATGTCAATTGTATCCCTTTCCTCTTGCACTGTTTTCACAAGTTCATTCAATATTCTTGGACGCTGTTTTCCGAAAACTCGTTTCAATACGCCAGAGGTGCAAAAGTCCCTTGAAAAAGCATAAGGTGATTTTACAGATATTTTATTAAATGGGATAAATTTTATTCCTGCTTCAGTTTTTTTTTTTTTTTTTTTTTTTTTTTTTTGCTAAATAAGCTACAGATGATTTAGACGTGTGAGTAGAAGCTTTGTAGATATGAAGCGTGAATTTATCAATTTCCCTTCCATATAAATTTGCAATTTCTTCTCTGAAAACCTTTTTTAAAAATATTCTGCTGCGTGAATTAACTGGGCTTTGATAATTTTTTTGTTTTTAATTTCCTGTTGCAGTAAAATCTGCAATTATCATAAATTCCTTTGAGAACTTTTCTGGTCACTGACAAAGCCATTTCGTATGGTCTTTCAATACGGTCTGAGCAACAGTATACTGAACTTTTTTTTTTTGTTATTATAGTCATTTAAATATGCCCATGTCTTATCGAGTGTTATTGCAAATTTCCATTTTTTAGCATGAAAGGTGTTTTTATATAAATTTATGCAATCTATTTTTATTTCAAAATATACTTTGCAAAAGCCGGTGAAAGTTAGGTTTAAACGCCATTTAACTTAAATCTTTATCAATGATTTTACTTACAGTGCCAAAAGACTAGTTTCGATGTAACCTATCTTTGATTCGATGGATATTCTATTAGGATCAGATACTTCACTTTCTCGATATTTACCTGCAATCTAACAGTCTCAACAGTCTTAGGATGAAGTTTTACGGTCATGTTTTAATTTTTATTTCACCTAGATGCTTTTTTTCCTTCCAAATTTAATAAATAATAAATACTTTTTTTTAAGAAATGCAATAACTGCTATTTTTATATCTCTTTGTAATTTCGTTTTACGAATATTTCGTCTTAGAAAGTGCAGTTGCGTAAACTTCGAGCCATCCATCAATTTTAAGAGCTACTTTAAAAATAAATCTTTTATTTTTGCATCTCAATCAAAATTTGAACGTATCAAACGGTTATGCTAAATTTGCCAATTTTTATCTCAATCTGCAAAGGAGAAAAATAAATTATAAAATCGTTTTCACAGAGTGAAAACGACCGTCTGTATATATATATATATATGTGTGTGTGTGTGTGTGTGTGTCTGTGTGTGTATCGAACTGAATAAATTGACATGAATTTAGAAATTACTATTTATTTACAAAGATACAAAATGCAATCTTAATCATTACTCACTTCGGTGTTCCATAAATTAAAGTTTTCTAGAAACTTTACACTCCATGCCATTAGGTAGGCGTGTTATAAAAAAATATTTGAAAGTATTATGCAGATTTTTAAGTGCTTTTGAAATATATATTATATACCATTAATATATTAAATATGTATTATATGCCATCAGATTATCTGTTATTCGTTTTAATAATGTTACGCAGTTTAAAATAATAAACAAAAACTTGAATTTACGTTTCATTGCTTTGCGATACAGAATGATTATTATGGGAAATTTTAGTACTATGATGATCTACAGAGTAAATGAAGATATATTGGGAAATTTATCCTGTCGAGTCAACACATTTCTTGCATACTTAGATAAATGAATGCAAAACGTAAAGTAAAACCTTAATTAACTGAAGCATTCATGTGGGAGAAAAAACAGGACTTCTCTCCCTTTGTGCATTGTAACTTATCAATTTAAATATGTACTCATAAGATAACTAATAATATAGGAAGTGTAAGATAACAATCAATTTAATATTACATTTCTTGGTTGACACTCTTTTAATTCACTTGCTTAACTCAGGATCAAATGAAATCGAACGAACTGCAGACGACAGAGCGGCAGAACTGCATTGCAACGAACTATACTGAACTGCATTGCAACGAACGGAAACTTAAGTGCCTTTTTGATTTGACTTTCATACAGTAGAGATCAATTTGCATTTTTACGCAACCTCTTTATTTAACCTCATCGAATCCGAAGTTTATCTTCCAAAATCGCAAAGATTAACTATTCCTTAGCAGAGTACATGTAACTGTCAGCAGCAAGACTTCAAACCAGCTCCACTCCTTCATAATTACAACTATTGTATTTCCTCCGAAAATTGCTTGAAGTGCCTCACAAGCTAGAGATATGGCATCTAATTAGGAACAGTTCTCTGGAGTAATTTTCTATTTTTCTAATTTTAGTGATACTGAAAATGGTATACGTTCTGTAGTATTTCTACAGAATTTAATTTAGCAAAAACTATATGCTTACCATTTATATCATTTTTCAGGGACGCATAAAACTATTCGGATATGTAGTGTAAACAAACGAACTTGGAGCAAAATATGTAATCACCGTATAATATTTTTCCCTTTTATTTATTTACTGAGTTCTTAAATTATTCAGAAATGTTTAAGCACGAGAAATTAATTAAGAATTTGGAAAGAGTATGTGGTGGAACTAGTTTGTCTAAGCATATCTTTAAAATGATTAATAATTAAGTTATACGCTGAGTTGTAAAACATATGTAACATTATAGTATAATATACAGGGAAAAAAAATCTACATATATATACACATTTTTATAGTTTTTTACAGTTTTTTAAGCCGTTGATTTTTCAATTAAAAAATTGTATATATAAGTAATACATTTGACAAATGTGAAATTTATTATAAAACGGTATACATTCAAAAATTCTTGTTAAAATTGGCAAAATTGAATGAAAGGATAGCAATCAGTGTATAAGAGCCATATCTACATTTATTATAACTATGGAATAACACCTCCTGATAAAAGTAATATTAAGATGCAGGGATAAATATTTCATTACTATAGTGACTGATTGGATATACCTCAACTGTCATCAGTCAAAAGTAATCTAGCCCACAAGAAGATTAATTTGTTTCGGTGACGTCCGTATTAAATGTCCTATTTCTCTGACATAATAAAAATCTAACCAATAATTTTCTGTAACTGCTGAAAAAAGAATTGTTATTTAACCCATACATATGCAGATATGTATGGGTATACATTCGGTATTACATTCGCATTCTTAATAAAATTTTCTTTTTTCTCTATGATCTGATTTAATTTAAAATTAGTTAATTCTATTGATAAAGAAACACTATTTGTGTATTTATCTATAGTGATTCTTATTTAGAGTGTTAGTTTTCGAAAGCAATATAAGTAAAATATTAAAAGCCATTAAAAATTCTATCAAATAGACAGAATTTAGTTTAGTACGGAGGACAATGAATTTCACTCTGTAAATTTTTCATTTTTATATATTTTTTATTTCCTTTTTTGATCGTAAAACTGGGCCACGTATAATATAAAATGACTGAAATAAATTACAATGAAGTGTTGCCAGCTAGTTTTCATAATTTAGTTAATTTAAAAATATCTAATTTTCGTGTCGAAAAACTGTTTGCACTCCTGCATTCAGGAAAATCAGCCCTTTCATTTTGTACTGAATTTGTAACGATAGGACTGATATTTATAATTTATTTTAGTGTTACAAAAAAAAACTGGTGAACTAAAATTCTCGATGGAAACTAATAGTTCTCCGTCCTAATATAATTTCCAACGATGTTGAAAAGCATTTATGCGTTCAATTAGTTTGTTGTTTAATTAATAACCCGTCTTTTTATTTTTGGTTCTATAAATATATTAAGATTGCCTTAAAACTGATAGATGTTATTCAATGTTACTATAGCATTTTCTATTTCGAATGTGATAAGAATAACAATATTGGTTTGTGTAAAGATATCCTCAAAAACTTATAATAGTCTATGAGAGTTTTTTAAACGTAATAACATTTTTTAATTAATATATACCTTTTTTGCAATCAAAACAGTTTCTTATAACTAATAGAATTATTGCACTTTGGAACATTTTTCTTTTTTTCGTGTTGCTTGAATTTTTTTCGGATTTATTCTATTTTGATGTATTTTGAATTTGGTGTATTTATTTTATTAATTTTATTTTGGAATAATTTGGTCCTATCGATTTCGAAAACGAATCCATTTTGTTCTAGCAGCTCTAATTTATAAGATATTATAATTATACTTAACACTTTTACTATTTTTACTATTACTATTATTATTATTATTATTTAAATATAATTAAACTCAATAAATGATACTGAGGCAGATGCATGGTCGTCATTGTGTAGGGTACAGTAGAATTTTATTGGAAACTATAAAGCTCCTAACTATGAAGAACTAGCGGAGGATATGCTATGTACTTTTAAGTGCATTTGGTAGTAGCTTGAGTACAAAATTTCCCGCACAGCCATTTGGACCGATTTCAACATTGTTACTAATATGGTTACATTGGCATAAAATGTGGATAAGCTAAAAAAACTAGCGAGCTGATTGATCAAAATTAAAAAAAGAAATTAGGTTGGTTGGTTGAGTTTTACGCGGAACTAGTGCTGAGCAATGGGCTATTGGCGACGGTCTATGACTCACACTTAGAGGCGGTACGGATACATGCCATCACAATTTAGATCTACACGGAGAGGATCCCCCCCTCTTCGGTAACCCCCAAAGAAATTAGCCATCCAAATGTAATCAGAAATAGGTCGAATTTGTTAGGCACCAAAATCATTGTTAGCCTATGTTAGTATTAAAAATTCGTTTACAGGGTCACTCAAAAATATTTAGTTTTATCACATGTTTAAATGAAATATTTCTGAAGAACACTTTAAATTTTGTTTTATATTTCTTTACATTTTTCAGGAGATTCAAATATATTTATGACTTAATAAATTCAAACAAATATTATTGTATTATATTTTAAACAAAAACAACATAAAAAGAAATATATAGGTAATACTTGTACTTTTTTTCTATGTTAGCGGAAAGCGATATAATTTTTGAAATATAAACAGCACAATAAAACTAAGATAAAAAGTTATCGATGATATCAAATTGATATAAAATTTTATTCGAAAGAAACGTGGAATTATGACAGATACCATAAGACTAGATAAAGAGTTATGATTGAGCGCAGAACATTTTACGTATATGTCAAAACTAGTGATTGATGTTAGACAACTTTCAGTGTAAAGGTCAAAATAATATAGAAGAATGCTTTTCTATTTAGTTTGACAAGTGAAATGCACTTTTATTTTATGTATTATGAATATGGATTAATACCTATATACATACATATCTATTTACATATCTCTCTATCTAAATGTTTGTGTGTGCGTGTACGTGTATATATGTATGACAGTTAAACTCTTTCAAATAAGCAAAAAAGCATAAAAGACCACGAGATAGAATTAAACATTATTCATTAAATGAAAAACACACATACTATTAATAAAATGTAGTAGCAGTATTTTATAATTTATGTAGTCTCTAGCATTTTATAATGATTAAGAAAAATAAAATAGAATTTTGTGGTAATATCTTTTCGAATTTTTAAGCTCATATATAATTTGTAACATATATTTTAGAAAAATGATAACCTAGATATTTATATATTTATTTTGTATAAAAATTTATGCTTTGAATATATCAACGTTTAGTTGCTTAGTTGCGTTAGTGTCTGACGTTGTGCACCATTATGTGCATCATTGGTATTTATAAATATGAATAGTGTATTAAGAAATATATACGTTATGCTTTTTCCTAAAAAGTGATTTTAAAGCGTAGAATTTTTTCGCAGTATACATATTCTACTCTTAAACGCCTGAAATACAATAGCTACAATTGAAAATAATAATGTTTCTTTAAAAATGTTAAAGCTAAAATACTAGAATTAGCGGTGCTTCTATTATTTCAGACGAATAAAGAGTATTAGAATTGTCACTTTATTGATCAATACCTTTTGTTCGATACCACGTATAATTGATTTGAAGACACTTATACCTAGAAAAATTTGGCTTTTGCCTATTACGATAGAGAAAATAAACATTTCGATTGGTCAAAAGTAAACAAATATTAAAATGTTTTCGAGTGGTGAATTACTGTGGTGATTAAAAATTCATGTTGAAAATTTCAACTTGGTCTAAGGCTTCATTCGTGACTTAATATAAATAAATAAATAAACAAAACTCACGCTAGTTTTTCTAAGCACTTGTTATTTTCATTGAATTAAGGTATATACAGATATATACATTAAGATATATCTTAGTCAGTCTAGGAACAGGATTCGACAAGGAATTATTTAACAAAACCGTATTAAGTGTACTTTTTTTACATAGGAATTTTTGCTAGTGTTCGGACACTTTTGTCACGGACTGTACATATATATATATATTAATGATTTCTTTTTATTTGTATTCATTTTATGTCAAAATATATTGTCAAAAACCTTCTTAATTCCTATCTGAGTCAAAACATAAATATATTTATTAATTTCTGATCCTATTTAAGTTAATTATACCATTAATAACAATTTAAAGACATTTTTTGGCTACTTTTTGTATAATATTTTTTATCTTAGAGACTATGAAATAAACAACATTTATATATATATATATAAATATGACTGTTTAACGAAATTTGCTAGTTGAAGCATTTTTATACTCAAATTCTTTTTTTCCGTGAAGTGTAATATGTGCTGTTTCAGGAACACCAAAGACCTACAGTAATAGGTACTTTGAATACACTGCTTAACAATTGCTAAGGAACTGTTAAATTTTTAGGAATAGTTAACAATATACATTGATTGGAGAAATGAAACTAAGTACATATTTAGTAGAGATAGTGTGCATTTATTATCATGCCAAATGGTAGAGATATGGTCACATCAAAAAATAGGAAAAAAAAAAAAAAAGATTCACCTTGGAGTATTTCCAAAAAGCCACGAAAAATGAGATCTCCATGCCAGAATGAAGCAGAAAAAGTAGAGATAGATATGTAAGTGAGATGTAGTGATTTCCTCAGTAAGATGTGTGATTTCCTCGGACACTAATGCACATTTTGCATCTGTTGTTCATGCTGTCTACTAAAATATCGAGAAGTCCTTGGGAAATACTATCTCACTCCTCTCTCAAGGCAGTTTTCAGCTCTTACACAGTCCGGGGAAGGCAATTTATTTGTGGAACACGTCTGCCAAGAGCATCCCAGGTATGCTCGATAGGATATAGGTCCGGAGAGTAGCAGACCATTGCATACAGTTAATATCATCACTTTTTTGTGTGTTTGATACCTCAGCGCTCCTGTGTGGGTGCGCATTGTCGTCCATAAAGAGAAAGGTTGGACATACCGCACCCTTAAAAAGGGGAAATTGATCCATAATAATCTGTCTGTAATACCGCTGCGAAGTAACGCTACCTTGCTCAAAGATGCGAAGCGTTGTTCTGCAATTGTGCATGATGCATGCCCATACCAGCACGCCTGGGCCATACCGATGACGTTCACGAACATACTGTTGTGCATAACGAACGTTAGTATGTCACAGAATCACAAGTCACAATGAAACAGGATTTGTCAGAGAACATCACTCTCGACCACTGTTGGTGACCCCAACCAATATGTTCATTACATCAACGTAATATTTCTCGACGATGGCGTGGTTGAAGCGGGATGCATCGAGCAGGCTTCCGTGCATAAAAATCAACTTGATTTAATCGGTATGAAATGGTTCTGACAGGAACATGTGTACCAGTTGCGATTGCAAGGCCTGCAGCTATCTAACTAGGAGTGGCATATCTGTTCTTTTTCGCCACTAGTGATACATATCGATCATCTTGAGTTGTGGTGATATCTTCCACTACCACCACTGTGCTTTCACGTAGCATTTCCACCTTTTGCGGTCTTTCTTAATCACGAGATGACACCTTTTGCCACTCCCATTGTCGTGGCCACAGTAGTGACACTTTTACCTGCTTCAGTCGTCCAACTGCGATCGTAAGCACGATCGTAAGCACGCAAGTGATGTCTTGCAGATATTTTGTACTTTATTATTGCAACACTACAGCGAATTTCACAAAAATAAATTCAACAACCTGCGGCGCTATTTTGGTCAAACACCTAACAGCATGAAATTCTTAATGAATGGAGAGCTTGTGTGCATTGCCTTTTATACAGATAACATTCCTGCTCTACCCCCTCTGCATTTAATATTACTGTTATTGGTCGGCTGTCCGGTACGCCACTTTGTATAAATCTGTTGTTCTTTAGCAACTGTCAAGCAGAGTATATATGCACTAAAAATAAAATGAAATTGCAAGAGATAATATATATGTATTTAATTAAAGAAAGGTGTTTTAAATAATATGAAAATGCAGATAAAATAAAAACTAATATGTTGCGGCCACCGCAAAACTTTTTTCTGTATTTTTCTATATAAAGGGTGCCCCATAAGTCTGCAGACATTTTAAAAATTCATAACTATTGAGTGAATTGATAGAATTGAACGCAGTTTGCAAAAAAAATCATTCTCGTGAAGGTCTTTTTTTTTTTTTTTTTTTTTTTTTTTTTTTCTGGTAAAGAAAAAAAATATAGTTAAATTTTTTGTCGACGATAGTTAGACAAATAGTTAGATTTTTCGCACGTATGTGAAAGAAATATATGCAAATGAAAGTCCTATAATTTGTGCAAATTTGCGAATAGAACAATTTATTTCTTATTCTGTCTCATACTTGCGCATAAATGAAGTTTTAATTGCGATGCTGACTTGAGGGAAAAGGTGTTACGGATGAAGATGTTTTCCCTCAGGTAAGAATCGCCGACTGAATCTGCAGTTAGCAGTGTTATAACTTGGGTGCAAACTGTAGTTTGTGGGGATGATTGACACATAGAATAGGATTTATATGCCTGTAAACATTTGCTTGCGAATAGGTACACTTCTTCATAAAAATGTGTGATCTGGTCACGAACAGCACTCTCTAACGACAAATAGCTTACTTATGATTTTTCCATTATAAAAAAAAAATCCCCTATTACGATAATGATTTTTTAACAAACCGCACTTAATTCTATCAATTCAATCAATAGTTATGAATTTTTAAAATTTCTACATTCATATGTGACACCCGGTATATTCCCGCAGTACATTATATCTTATAATGTCTATCTTAGACTGACTAAGAACAGGATTCGACAAGGATTTATTTAACAAAACCTTATGAAGCGTACTTTTTTTACATAGGAATTTTTGCTAGTGTCGGACACTTTTGTTACCAACTGTACTCTTAAAAATTGCTGTTAGCAGACTAATAGATAAACCGCAAGTGAAATAGGCTGTCAATTACTGCGTGAAGATACTGGTGGGGACAACACTTATAATATTATGATTTTTACAAAACGAAAATGTGAACATTATAAAATAATTACGTATTATTGTTTTAGTTATACAGGGTAACTAAAAAAGAACTATCATATTTTCGAGGCGAATAAAACAAAATATATTAAAGATAGAAATTTGTTTATATATTTTAAAATAAATACAATGACAGTGAAAACAATCTGTTACGTGTTGAATTAATCTTTGTTAATGAGTGAGAATTATATAAATAAAAAATCCATTAATTCCATTAAAATCGCATATTACTCAATAAAACATTCCACGTTTTAATCGGCTGTAACATTCTTAATATCTGCGATGTGGGTGTACACATACCATGTCTCATTTTTAAAACATAGCGATTACAAACTAAGTCTTAAAAAATAAACTCGCCACTTGCCACATGGTAACTAGACAAATACTGTTGCGATTAAAAAGAAATAGACCGCTCGTCATTTTGTTTTTTTCTCTTTTCAGTTTTATGAACATGTATTTCATCAGTTGAGATGGTAAAAATTATGTTTTTCAACAATTAAAACTTTAATTAAAGAAAAAATCGACAGATCAGAGTGATGAGAGAAGTATTTCAAAACCTCTTCGCAAAAATGTAGCATTATTTAGAAATTAGGCACAAAACACAAAAAAAATTCTTTATTAGCAATGAATTGTTTTTAGTTGTTTATTTAAGTTAAAAATTGTGTTAATTTTATCGTTTATTAAAATATATGCAAACTATTATGTTGTGGCTACCACATGGCATTCTTTTATATTTTCCTGTACAAATTCACTCAGTAAAAATAATTCATTAAAATTATTATTTAAAAGAATTATCTTTCCTGATAATGCAGACGATTTCCACATTAGACAAGTAAGGTAACACTAAATATCCAAAAAAAGTCAATTTTATTCTCAATATTACATAAAAAAAAAAAAAAAAAAAAAAATGATAACTTTATTTTAAATTATCGCAGATCGATGGTTCAACCATTCGTTTTAAAGGAATTGGCAAGCTCTTTTGAAAGATACCCATGAGGAACATTTATTCTCCCCCCAGGGGGCAGACGACGCTTCTACATACACAATTTTCTTTTTTTTTTTCCAGTTGACTAATTTTTTAAATTTCATAATAATTATTAAAAAAAAATTCTCAGCACATTTATACAAAATTCTGTCCTATCCCACCATGTTAAAAAATTAAAAAAAGCGGGATGGCAACGCAAGCTGTTGGACATTTTTTACCAAAAGTTGATAGGCACTAATTTATGTCAATGTGAAACTACATATCAATTTGTATGAAATTCTGTGCAATAGTACCTCAGATGAAAAATGGTCAAATCGGGTTCTACAGCTCACAAAACGTGTAAATCCATCAAAAACCCGAGGTCGAAAAATTTTACGAATCCAATACGTTCTTCTATTGAATATAGAAGAGAGTAAAAATATGTGAAATTAATTCAGACAGCCATAATTGTTTAAAGTTTTGAAAACGCTCAATTAGACAAGTTTAAATAAAAGCACCGTTATGTAATTACGGTATTAAGACAAGACTTTTTCTTTTTTATTCAAATAAAATATCTTTCAAAAATGTTTTTTCAGCTATAAAATCTTTTAACTTAAAAGAGAAATAACTTTTTTATTTTTTCAATATGTACTAGATAAGAAAAAAAAAAAAAAAAAAAAAAAAAAAAAAAAAAAACTTCTACAAACATTTCTTCCTTAACAATTTCGAAATAATTCTTCTAAAATATCTTGATTTATCAGACAAAAGTCCTCAAAACATAGTCTGATCAATTCCGCATTACTATACAAATTAAAGATACCAAAATTTAGTCTTTTTAAGCGAGGATTGTCACGTTCTAGAACTTTCTCATCTTTTCATCATGTATACTTTTCTTTTTTAAAGAGAAAAAATCCTTAATCACTTCATTACCTCAGGAAAACTTCGTTAGTATAAAAGTTTTATACATTGTCTAGAAAAGTAAATCAAGCGCTTATAAAAGAAGGAAAAAAGTATTTGTTTTTAATTTATATTTATTTCATATGATAGCTGCATTCATTTTAATAAAGAGCTTGACGGTAGTTTTATAAGTTAGGATTTTATGTAATCCTTAAAAAAGAATAAATAAATAAACATATATATATTTTTCTTTTTCTTTTAAAATTATTGCTCTTGTAAATCGTATCAAAACTTAAATTAATTTTATTTTTGTAATATTTTGATATTGATAATATATATATATATATATATATATATTTATATGGTACTGACAAAATTACGCATTTTCATTTTACTAATATTAAAACCAAAGAAATAATAATAAAATACACGAAAAAAGATTAAAAATAATAGTTTTGAAATATATGTTTATTAATGAAAACAGAATTTACTTTTCATCAGTGAAAGAACCGAATAGTAACTTCAATATCATAAATACACAATAAGAAATTGAAAAACTGGCTAGGATATGGATTTGGCGTAAGTCTGCAACGGATATTTTCTTAAGCAGTAATAACTGTTTAAACAGATCACTGCAAAAATGATGTAATTTAAAAATATATTATCTTAGTAAAGGTTTAAGATAACAAGATTATTTCTAAAAAATTCTCATTTTTACTTTATTTACATCAAAGGAGGAAAATATAAATATAATATAATGGAAACAATATACACATGTTTTGTTTCTGTCAATATATATATGTGTGTGTATATAATTATGTAAATATTTTATTCGGTCACATTTTTAAGCATAAAAATTCTTATATTTTAGCTCTTTATATACTATCTACCAATAAGTATTTGGACGTTTTCGAATTTAGATGTTTTCTCAAACATTTAGAATTTTTTTTTATGAATTATCTTGAATTTTAGGAAAATAAAGGACATGTTACACTTCATATATTTCAGCAATAAAATTTTCCTGAAGATAAAAGTTCGAGGATCAAAATTATGATGGCATGTCTCCCGACCACTTCTATGGGGAAGTCCCAGACCATCGCCAATTGCCCATTGCACAGCACTAGTGTGACATAAAAACACAACCAACCAACCAACCAACAAACCTGATAAGGAAAAAGGAACCAGTAATAAATTAAAGAAAAATCAAAATGTTTTGGATCATGCTGTAAAACGTAATGCATGAAATGCGTTTTTACTGTAGCATGTGGCTATGATGATTCTTTTAATAATTTGTATAAATTTTTATGAGGCTACCAAACATGTTCATGGAGACATAACGATTTCTGTAAACAATTGAAATAATCTGGTGTGTCACTCACACGACGTTCTCTTGCACAGAAATTTAATACTATAACAACAGGTTGGAGATTAAGAGGTAAGATAACAAGTACTGTCGTGTAAACCTGTGTTAAACTATTCAAATTAGGCTTCGGAAGAGTTTTATATAATAATTAGTTCTGTGTGAGGGGGGCCACCCTCACACAGAACTGATCCAGGTCAGAACCCTCACACACCCTCTACCGCCACCCTCAACTCCCCGTTTCATTAATGCACCTACATTTATATAGAATTTAAATCTGTTATTAAAATTAAAAGTTTACTTAAAATCACACAGACAATTTTCACACGCAACATTCATTGAAACTCATCAATCTTGATCAAACTATTCCAGCAACAAACTTATATTAACTTCAAAATACAACATTTGGATCTCCAAAAAATATTCATTTTTAAGTTACTCTAAAAGACACAGACCAATATCAAACGTTAAAAAACTTGACTACGGTAATCAGGAAGCCTCAAAACGTGTAAATATACAAAATGCAAGCACTGAATATTTATCTTAAAACTTACATTATTTACCATATCTCAATGAAGAATTCATTTCAATTCCCGAACAGCTTTTCTGGAAATGGTAAAATATTATTAGTAAAGCACATCCACTAACAACAAATAACTAGTGTGTTGTGGCCAACACATGGCTTTCTTCTATATGTTCCTATACAAATTCACTCAGTAAAAAAAGTTTATTAAAATTATTATTTAAAAAAAATATCTTCCATTATAATGCAGACGATTTCCATATTAGAGAATTAGTATAACACTAAATATCCAAAAAAAGTTTAATTTATTCTCAATATTACATTAAAATAAATAAACAAATAAATAAATAAAAATGAAAACTGAAAAAAATCGATAACTTTATTTTAAATTATCGCAGATCAGTGGTTCAAACAATCGTTTTAAAGGTATTGGCGAGCTCTTTTGAAAGATACTGATCTTGAAAATTTACTCCTCTCGATTGGGAACTTCCCCTCCCCCCCCCAGGGGGGAAGCGACGCTCCTACATACAGAAAAAAATTCTCAGTTGACTATCTCTATTACAAAATATATATATTCGTTTCATTTTGTTTTGTGCAGTCTATAGATATTAAACTCTACTTACCTGCAATTTCCTCCATAGGCGTGATGTATTTGAATAATTTTGAATGTCTCTGTACACTAACCATTTGCTTCATTTCAACGAAAAGCTTAATGTAGCATCCCTATATGATACACATTTAGTATACCGAATTTTGAATTTCTGCTACTATTTGTTCTTGAGATATACTGATAACACACACACAGACACACAGACCATTCGCTAAAGACATGATTTTCGTATTCATGGGAACTCAGAATATGTAAATAAAACAAAAACTCACGTTCGAAAATTTGACCCTAAAACAATACTTTATCGACCCTATGGGTAAGAAAAAGTAAAAAATAAATACATAAAACCATTTTTTAAATTATAACACGTAGGGTATTAATACCCAGTGAAAAAGCATTTTTCAGAAACTTCGTGAATTAAAATAGGCACAGCATACAGCAATCATAATACAAAGATGTTAAATATCGTACAAAATACGAGCACTTGTGCTAAATAATTGTTAACTATGTATGTGCAACCTTTTCAAAATATTCATTTTCCTTATTTAATAGACAAAAGTACTGAGTTACTTAAATGAAAGACCCAAACAAATATCATGTAAATTCAAAACGTTATGAGAGATAAAATCAACAGAATTTCAGTTCTACTCAAGGAAAGGAAAATGGTAGATGTTTTATCAATATTTATTTACAATCAGAGAACACTGCATTACCATTGGCCATTAATTGAATCAAAATAAAATTGTGAGTGAATCAACAGAAAACAAAAGTGAGTCGTTTAGTTTTTATTTTGAGAGGCACTAAAATTCTGTTCATTCTAACTCTCTTAACTCACGCATTTGAAAACCTACCCATGGAGGGAGTATAGTTCTGGCTTACGATACACATGTGTTCAATAGGCCATAAACATATCACCAACAGCAACACCTATAAATAAAACTCTGTTCTTCATGACGTGTATGTTTATAATTGTTGAAAACAGGAAATAAGCCGACTGTAACTTCCTTCTTTAACCGTTACTTGAAGAAAACAATTTATCCAGAACTTCCTATATCGAAAATAAAAGCTGTCTAATGACATAAGACTTTACAAGATATATATATATATATATATATATATATCTTGTAAAGTGAACCAACGGGTTCTCTTTTAAATTGATCACGCTGTATATAGTATATAATCTGACGGATGTGGAAACTTTTCCAACTTTGAAATATAATTGTTTGAAACTTTGAACCTTGTTTGAGTGTGGGAGACAATTTCTAACACTGTTACAACTTTATTTGTGAGGTAAAACAGAAATGGAGGCGCACATTGTCACTTAATATTGAGATAATTTTATTTTTGATAAACATAATTTAATTGAATTTTTTTACATTGTCATTCCTTACACAAAATGTTCGCCACCATTTTGAATGCAAACATGAACACGTCAAACCAATTTTTCCGACAAGCTTACGAGATTTCTTCAGTTAGGTTTTAATTCATCTTTGTTTGCTGTACGTCTCTGGAAAACCCAATGGAATGATAATGTAAAAATGATACTGATAATGTAAATGTAATGTAGGAATGATAATGTAAAAGTTTTGAATTAAATTTTGTTTTTCAAAAATAAAATTATCACAGGTTTAAATAGCATTGTGCGTCTCCATTTCCAGTAAAGTTGTAACAGTCGAACAGTGTTGGAAATTGTCTCCCACGCTTAAACAATGTTCATACAATTATACTTATGCGTTAGAATAGTTGCCACATCCATCATATTTAAGGGTAATAAGAAAAACCAACGGGTACTCTTTTAAATTGATCACCCTGTATATATGTATTTAAATCGTAACTTTTATCATTTCTAATGACTTAAAATGTATTGATTTCATCCAGGTAAATTTCTTCAAATTACTTTCGTTAAAAAAAAAAAAAAAAAAAAAAAAAAAAAAGGAAAAAGAAACTTTTTTGTTTTGTTTTTTAACACTTTCCAACAAGGTTGAAAAGTGTTTATGACGTCGGTTTGTCTGTCTGTCAGTCTGTCTGTCTGCCCGCGCTCTAACTCACGTAAATATTTATTGAATTTCTTGAAACTGTTATATGTTATTCATGGTCACTATCTGATGATCCCTATAGAAAATGGAGTGAACACCTTTACTGGTTTGTGTACAGGGATACCCGAAATTATTCTAAAGCATTTTGTCCCATGAGAGGTATTTCTATAAACCATCTTTTAACACCGTTGCTTTACACAAACCTTAATGAAACTAAAATATGTTGTTCAAGTCTATCATCGGATGTTCTCTATTGCAAATTGAGTAAATACCATCAATGGATTGCATACAGGGACAACCGAATGTATTCCTAAGCATTGCATTCTATGAGAGTTATTTTTTTTTAAACCAAATTTGAAGAACTTTGCACAAATCTTAATAAAAACAAAATATATTATTCATATGCACAAAAGAATATTTTTCATAGAATACAGTAAGATTAGCATTAGATTTACAGAGACACACAAAAATATTCAGTTGCATTAATGAGTATTATTGGAAATTTGTTGGAATTGCATTTTTGATTATATTAATGGTTTCTATCGCTTTCCAAATGTTTTTTGCATTTTTCAATAAGGCAGAAAAACATTAATGACTTCCGTTTGTCTCACTCTCCGAGCTCTAACTCCATATTTATGGACATATTTATGGAATTTCTTGAAACTGATATATGTTATTCACGTTCACTATCGGATGATCCCTACTGAAAATGCAGTAAATATTTTACTGTTTGTGTACAGGGACAACTGAAATTATCCCTATGCATTGCTTTCTATGAGAGGTATTTCTATAAACAAAATTTGAAGAACTACTTTGTACAAATCACAACAAAAATATAATATAATATTCATATGCACAAAAGAATGCTATCCATAGAATACAGTATGATTGGCATTAGATATACAGGGCCAAACAAAAATATTCAGTTACATTAATGGGTATTATTAGAAATTTGCTGGAATTGCATTTTCGTTTATGTTAATATTTTTTCTCGTTTTCTAAATGTTTTTAGCACTTTCCAATAAGATTGAAAAGTGTTAATGAATTTAGTTTGTCTGTCTGTCTATTTGCGCTCGAAACCAAGTAAATATTCATGTAATTTCTTGAAACTAATAAATGATATTTAAGTTCACTATCGAATTTTTTCTATTGAAAATGGAGTGATTATCTCTGCTAGCTTGTGTACATAGACACCCAAAAATATTCTAAAGCATTGTGTTTTATGAGAAGTACTTTTATGAACTATATTTTAATTCTTTTATTTTAAACAAATTTCAATGAAATTGAAATGTTTCATTTAAGTTACTTATCGAATGCTCTCTATAGAAAATGGAGTAAATACCACCACTGGTTTGTGTACAGGAACATACGGCAATATTCCAAAAAATTCGTTCTATGAGAGGTATTTCTATAAAACCAAATTTTAATAACTTCACTTAGAATCTCCTTATATTATTAAAATCTGTACGCGTGTGTCTGTGAGAAACGGCTTGACGCAGCAAAAGCTCGGCCGCTAACGGTCGCACGGACTTCGAACAGGTACCGATGGACAGAGAGTTTATCGCAGATCTGGGTTATCTAATTTGATAAACGATGCGACCCTAATTAGCGGAGATATTAATTAAATGTCGACCATTGTCTAACGAAAAAACGATTCGAAATCGGAGGCGTCCGCCATTTTCGCCCGCTACCGCTTGCCTTGAAAGAAGAAGCAGAGAGGAAATTTCGTGGGTTTTTCTAAACCCATCGCTGCCGATCTGTTGGAGATATCGAAAATACACCTGTACCACGAGAAAGAGCATTTATTACCGATTCTTACGGTACAATTTTTTTAAAAAAATACGGATTTTTTTATTTTTTTTAAAAATACGGATTTTTTATATTTTAAAAAAAAGTTTTAAAAAGGGTCGAAAATTTTTCTTTTTCGCGATTGTCTTTTTCGAAACCCCCTGTACGACCGAGTAAAAGTTGCATTTCTTAACAACTGGTATACAAAGAAAGGCCATTTAATCCTCTTTCGAATCATATAAACATTTTTACAAAATACGGATTAGCGATCCATATTTTTAGATTTTACGAAACATCGATTTTTTCAAAAAACATTTTATAACTCAAAAGCGTTTAGAGATAAATCATTTCTTTTTCTTTCTTTCTTTTTTTTTTTTTTTTTTTTATATATAGATCTCGCTTAAACATTTAAATTCCCAAAAGATTGAGCGAAAATTTCAAAAACTGAATGAGTTATAATTTTTTTAATTTTAGCCTTTAAAGCATTGGAAATCGCGAATTTCATTCCAGATTGAATTCCGTCAAATGAAGCAGCTGTCGGTTTTCATCACTATGGCAATCAGTTCAGAGAGAGCATTTCTCGAGGTCCACGGAAGCAAAAAAAAAAAAAAAAAAAAAAAAGCGATAAACACCTGGTATTTACGAGGTCACGTGTTTTTGGTACTGCGATTAAAAATTGCAATATTTTAATGCGCGTATTTCAATTTCTAATTACGATTATTTTATTTTTTATACATCATTCGAAAGATATTTTAAAGTTCTTTTATATTATTTAAAGTTTTCAACAGATTTACACGTTTTCAGGTGTCCTGAAGTAGTTTCCTTTTTATCTCAGCTATTAATTAAAATAATTTAATAAGTAATACATCATTAGAAAGCTTTTTTGAATTGGAATCGAACAGTGGAATACAGAAATTTGTACCGCCAGATGGCGCTGTAATATTTTCAAATTTCACTATTTCAATTTCTAATTAGGATTAAATTATTTTTAATACATCATTCGAAAGATGTTTTAAAGTTCTTTTAAATTATCGAAAGTTTTCACCAGATTTACACGTTTTGAGGTGTCCTGATTACGTTTTCTTTTGCATCTTTTAAAATTTCAATTTCTAATTACAATTAAATTATTTTTAATACATCATTTGAAAGTTATTTTAATGTTTTTTTTATATTATCGAAAGTTTTCACCTGATTTACACGTTTTGAGGTCTCCTGATTAGGTTTTCTTTTGCATCTCAGCTAATTGAGTTAGACCATTCAAAATTGGTATACGTAGGTTAATTAGGAGGAGCTGAAAGGGTGGGGAAGAAATAGGTGTATACCGCGCGCGATATTTCACCCGATTTACAAGTTTTGAGGGGTCCTGATTAGGTTTTTTTTTGTATCTCAGCTACTAATTAAAATAATTTCATAAGTAATACATAATTAGAACGCTTTTTTGATTTGGAATCAAACAGTGGAATAAAGAAATTCGTACCGCCAGATAACGCTTTAATATTTTCAAATTTCAATATTGCAATTTCTAATTATGCTTAAATTATTTTTAATACATCATTCGAAAGATATTTTAAAGTTCTTTTAAATTATCGAAAGTTTTCACCAGATTTACACGTTTTGAGGTGCCTGAATCAGTTTTCTTTTATGGCGCTGTAATATTTTCAAACTTCAATATTTCAATTTCTAATTATGATTAAATTATTTTTAATACATCATTCGAAAAATATTTTAAAGTTCTTTTAAATTATCGAAAGTTTTCACCAGATTTACGTTTTGAGGTGTCCTGAATTAGTTTTTATTTGTATCTCAGCTACTAATTAAAATAATTTCATAAGTAATACATCATTAGAAAGCTTTTTTGAATTGGAATCGAACAGTGGAATACAGAAATTTCTACCGCCAGATGGCGCAATAATATTTTCAAATTTCAATATTTCAATTTCTAATTATGATTAAATTATTTTTAATACATCATTCGAAAAATATTTTAAAGTTCTTTTAAATTATCGAAAGTTTTCACCAGATTTACGTTTTGAGGTGTCCTGAATTAGTTTTCTTTTGTATCTCAGCTACTAATTAAAATAATTTCATAAGTAATACATCATTAGAAAGCTTTTTTGAATTGGAATCGAACAGTGGAATACAGAAATTTCTACCGCCAGATGGCGCAATAATATTTTCAAATTTCAATATTTCAATTTCTAATTATGATAAAATTATTTTTAATACATCATTCGAAAGATATTTTAAAGTTTTTTTAAATTATCGAAAGTTTTCACCACATTTACAGGTTTTGAGGTGTCCTGATTACGTTTTCTTTTGCATCTCAGCCAAATGAGTTAGATCGTTCAAAATTGGTATACGTAGATTAATTAAGAGAGCCTGAAAGGGTGGAGAAGAAATAGGCGTGCACCGCGCACGTATCCCCTAACTTGGGACTGCGCTGCCGAAGGCAGTGGGGACCCGGTCCAACTTTTTAACCGATGACAAATGATTTTTTTAATTTTCTTTTCTTAAGAATAAAAATTTTATTTGAGAAGGAATATGTGCGCGCAGGGCGCGTATAACTTAACACGTGCTTGCGCAGCGCGAAATGGCCTGCGCTGCAGAAGGCAGTGGGAATCCAGTGTGAGTTTTTACCCGATCAAAAATGATTTTTTTTAGGGGGCACGAAGTGTCAGGGAAGGAATACGCGCGCGCGGTGCGTGTATCCTTTAACTTGTGCGCGTGCAGCGCGCACGGGACTGCACTGCCGAAGGCAGTGGGGACCCGGTTCGAATTTGTACCCGATGAGAAATGATTTTTTTAATTTTCTGAAGAATAAAATTTTGATTTGAGAAGGAATATGTGCACGCAGCGCACGTATACCTTCACACGTGCGCGCGCAGCGCGCATGGGTCTGCACTGCCGTATGGGTCTGCGCTGCCGTATCCCTTACGTTGTGCGCGCGCAGCGCACGGGACTGCGCTGCCGAAGGCAGTGGGGACACGGGCCGACTTTTTACCCAATCAGAAATGTTTTTTTTTTTTTTTTTTTTTTTTTTTTTTTCTTTTCTTAACACTAAAAGTTACTGTTAGTGATTCATTAGTTTTAGTGATTCATTTGAAAATACTGACCCGCTAGCGGGCGAAGCTCGCTAGTAAATCTTAATAAAATTGAAATATGTTATTCATATACACAAAATAGTGCTCTCTACCGAATGTAGTATGACTAGCATTAGATTTACAGAGCCACGTAAGAATATTAAGTTACAGTGAAGGTTGTTATTGGAAATTTGCTGAAATTGCATTTTCATTTACATTAAGCGATTTAATACTTTTTATCATTTTTTAAGTGTGAATATGGTTTAAATTTTTGTTTCTATCTGTCCGACTGTCCATATGTCTATTTATCGATGTGCCCGCCCCCAGCGTCTGCAAATATTTTTAGAAATTTTACAGAACTACATATGTTATTAAATTCAATATGGAATGCTCCCTATTTTAAATGGCATTAATAGGTCCCGTGCAACTGGTTTGTGTACAGGGACATTCAAAACAATTTACCTATACATTGCTTTTAGAACAGTCATTTTTATAAATTGCACTTAAAAACTTTCTATTGTAAAAATCATAGAGAAATTGACAATGATTTTTATCATGCTAAAATAATATTTTGCATAGAATATGATTTTTTAATCTTCAGATTTACAGGGCTATACTAAAATATTCAGATACATTATGGACAGCAATTAGTATATAAAGAGTTTGTTTTCTTTAGTGTTAAGCATTTTTAACAGTTTTTAACATCGTTCAGAATGATTAGGAATTCAATTAGTCTATCTGTATGCCTTTCAAAATTATTGTCTGCCCGTTGTGAAAGAGCATTGAAGTTACATAATACAACGATTACGTACATTTGGAAAGTTAATAATCAATGCATGGCATAATTTGTTTTTTTATACGTACTCATTTATGCAATAAACTCTTAATTCCAAAACAAAAAAAAATGCCCATTTTTTGACAAATCATGTTTTTATTTTACATGAAGTTCCAGTAATATCCTAATATTATATTTAATAAATTTTATTATACTGAAAGAATTCATCCGACGTGTTAGATAAATGAAATACTATGTAACGTTTTATGTATTAATTCCGGAAAAAAATATATTGATATTATTTGTCTTTTTGAGTACGCAAATTGAAAAAAAAAAATTATTTATAAGAATTTTTAAAAGACATCTGAAAGAAATGAGATACTTTCGTCTTTTTCAAAATCTTCTTAATAATAATCAAAACGGTGTCTTCCCATATGCGCGATTCCCATTTGCGCGAAGTGGTGAAAAATTCTCATTTGCACGATTTTTCTTACCATTTGCGCGAACAAATTTAAAATACAACAATAGTACGAGCTACATGCGCTCTCAGATTCATACACAGCGAGGTGCACAGTGAACTTTTTTTTCATGTACGCGTAGCGTATATACGTGCGTGATACTGTTTACTGCGAAAACGATTTACCGGCTCTTTCAGATTCATGCACAGCGGGGTAGGGATGTCCAGTGATGTTTTTTAGGTTTTTACGTGCGTAGTAGTGATTGTGGCGGAACCGAGTTACGGGCGTTCTCAGATCCATGCACAGCGAGGTAGTAGTGTCCTGTGATTTTTTTTTTTTTTTTTTTTTTTTTTTTTTTTTTTACGTGCGTGGTTGTGATTGCTGCGGAACCGAGTTGCGGGCGTCCTCAGAAAATCAAATCAAAAATGAAAAGATCACCTGCACGCCCAGTATTCCAATTTCCGGTTGCGCTAATGGGAATTTTTCACCCCTTCGCGCAAATGGGAATCGCGCAAGTGGTACTAATTCAATAGAAGCACAAGTTTCACGAAAGTAACATTCAGAACTGATGTCAATGCTACAAAAATACATCGAATATATATATATATATATATATATCATTTTTTATCCTTAGATTGGAAGAAGAAATAAAATAACGGAGGAAGGATGAATCTGCAGAAAAAAAGACGTCACATTTGAAACAATGTATTGAGGAAAGATAAATTTTACCCAGGATTTAATAAACATAATAATGATTTTAAAAAGAAAGAAAAACTGATTTGCAGTTTTCTCTCTCAGCTCCTGCTAAAAACCGTCAAATTATGTTCACAGCATTAAGTTAAATTAAAAAAAAAAAAAAAAAACTGTTAAAATGATTATAATAAATAGTAAAAAACAATAATATTTGGAAAAACTAATCGCTGGGCGAGTTAAATTATAAAAATAAATATATTTGCGTGATAGAGATAAAATGTGCTCTTAAGATATTTAACTTTTTCTATTTATAAATAAAAATATACATGTTATTTGAATCTGCATTAAAACAATTATGAAGAATCTTGTTGATTCATGGGAAGCGGGAAAGGAGACAGCCGATCAGAAGCAGACAGTCACGTGACCAGAAAGAGAAGAAAACTCATTCTTTTTCTTTTTTTTATTTTTGATTCTGTTTTTCTCTCTGAACTATTCAAAAAACTGAAGTAACTTTATTCTTGAATTGACATTCTAATATTCAGGCTGCATTCGTACAGCCAAGTAATCCATTAATTGTTATATTATTAAAACAATAAGTATTCTTCTGTTTATTCTTTATAACTCATTCAAGGCATAAAAAAATGCCTTTATACGTATTCTGAATGTTTAAACCTGTGCTAAAGTTTGTGAAAGATTCTGTTTTCATTTATAAAATTCTGAAAGAAAATCGTTGATTAAAATCAACAATAGAAAGTAATCGGATTTCATTTTTATTGACTTGTATCTCCTAAATGTTTTTTCAAGCGATCAGAGGAAATGCAGGAGAGAGGTGAGTTAGCTTTTCTTAATATTATGCATGCTAAAACTCAGTTTCGTTTGAGTAAAATGTTTTTGATGCAGGTCAATTCTTTATGCATGAGTCTAGTTAGAATTTAATCAACATGTTTTTGGTCCGTCTTAGAGCCATGAGGCTATCGATGATTTATATATATATATAAGAAAAAAAAAACTATATATATTTAATATGTATTTGATATTCTTATTCTTATTCTTATTCGTAATCATTTATTCTTAAAATTATTTTGTTCTTGAATGTTTGTTCTGTAATTCGAAGGCCTATGGTTATGTGTATTTAAACTTATATATTCTAAAATGCCGAAATTATCTAAGCAAGTTTTATTATTTGAAAATTTATGTAAGGAAATCGATAGTTTTAGAGATAGAGTAAAGGGGTGTAGTAAAGATGAACAATCTAAGGTTAAATTATTAAAAACCAAAGTTCAATCGTATGATCATGAAATCGCGGAAATATTTAAAAATTTATCCGCTAAAGAGAATGAGGATTATATGGATATGTATTTGAGATATAAAGGAGTGGTTTTTGATTTACTGGTGGAGTTAGAGGACAAAACAGAAGTAAATGCGTGCGATTCAGATACTCACGCGGAAAATAAAGATGAGAAAAATGGTAAATCGTCTCTTATTAAATTACCTAAATTTGATCTTCCAAAATTTTTTGGTGAAACCGAAAATTGGATTTCTTTTAAAGAAATTTTTAATTCGACAATTCTACAAAATAATCAATTATCCAAAATTGAAAAATTGCAATATTTACATTCTTCAGTGCGCGGAAACGCAGCTAAATTAATTCGAGGATTCGCTCTAAAAGAGGAAAATTTAGATCAATGTTGGGAAATATTAAATGAAAGATATGAAAATAAGAGACAATTGGCATTGAGTCAAATTAACAAAATATTTTCTATGAAAATTGTAAAAGCAAACAATGCTAAAACTTTACTTGAGTTATTAGATACTTGTAACGAAGCCGTCAGAAACTTAAAAACTTTGGGTTTAGATTCTAATGCGTTAAGCGACTTAATTATAATAAAATTCATGATGGGGAAATTGGATGAATCGTTAAAACAGAGATGGGAATTAATGTTGGATAGTGATAAATTGCCGGATCTTGATCTTTTTAGGAAATTCGTTGAGCGCGAAGCGCGCGGTGTTGAAGAGATAAAATGTAAACGAGACGTAAAATTCACTAATTCGAAGAAATCAAACGTATTGAGTACAATTGTAAAAAAGGAAAATACGTGCATTCTTTGTAATGAGCGTCACGCGCTATTTAAATGTCCGACATTTAATTCAAAACCCGTTAAAGAAAGATGGAAATTTGTTGAATTAAATAAGTTATGTCAAAATTGCTTACGCCAAAATCATAGGCTGGAGAATTGTAGGATAAACATTAATTGTAAAAATTGTGCAGAAAAACACCATACGCTATTACATGTTTATGGTAGAAATATAAATTCTGAAAGGGCGAATCATGTATCGCCAGATATATCAGTCTCTAATAGTGCTCAGTTTTATTCTAGTAATGTTTTGTTATCTACAGCACTAATTAAGGTTAAATCGAATAAAGGAAAAATTGTGCATTGTAAAGCTTTGATAGATAATGCTAGTCAAAATTCATTAATTACTAAGGAATGTGCTAAGCGACTAAATTTGCCCTTACGGAGCACGTCGCATAGTATAATAGGGATTAATTGCGTTTTAGCAGAGACTGCTCTAAACGAAACAGAATTTAGCTTCACTCCGCATTTTTCGTCGGAGTCATTTTCAGTCAGTGCTTTTATAGTTGATAGGGTTACCTCACCTCTCCCTAATTTCCAACTACCGCAACATGATTGGCCACACATAAAAGGATTGCAACTAGCGGATCCAAATTATTATATTAGTGGTCCAATCGATATTCTTCTTGGGGCAGAAATAGTCGCCTCAATCTGCAATGGCAGTCCCATTCAAGGGCCAGCTGGAACTCCTACAGCATGTCCAACAAAATTGGGTTACCTCCTTTCAGGTCGTGTTGATAGCTTTCAATGTACAAATATCAGTCTAATATGTCATGCCACTGTGGAGGATGATATCAACAACACATTAAAACAATTTTTTGATACAGAATCAATTCCAAATGTAGAATCAAAAAAGATAGAAAATGATCCTGTGGAAAATATTTATATGAACACAACTAAAAGAAATAGTCAGGGAAGATATGTCGTTCATCTACCGTTTAAGCCAGATAAGGCACTAGGTGACAGTAAGTCAGGTGCTATTTCAAGATTTCTTTCCATTGAAAATAAAATTAAAAAGAACCCACAATTAAAGAGGGAGTATTCGAATTTCATGAACGAATATATAAATTTAGGTCATATGACAAAATTAAATCCAGCTGAAATTAATGAAACGCCACATTATTATTTACCGCATCATGCGGTGGTAAATGAAAACTCTGAAACAACAAAATTACGTGTAGTATTTGACGCCTCGTTTAAAACAACAAATAACAAATCTTTAAATGACATTTTATATATTGGTCCTAAACTACAGTCAAATATTTTTGACAATTTAATAAAATTTCGAGCCAACCCTGTAGCGTTCAGTGCAGACATAGCTAAAATGTATCGGCAAATCTTAATTGAAAGGAAACATAGAATCTACCAAAGAATTGTTTGGAGAGAATCTCCCAATGACCCATTATCCTTTTACGAATTGAATACTGTCACCTACGGAACAGCTTGTGCACCCTATTTAGCGTTACGCACCCTTAAGCAATTATGTGAGGATGAGGGACAAAATTTTCCATTGGCAGCAGAAATTGCCAAGGAGAATTTTTACATCGACGACTTATTGTCAGGGGCACAATCCCTTCAATTAGCAAAAGATAGAATAATGGAGCTGCAGGCTCTAATGCAAGCTGGAGGGTTTAAACTTAGGAAATGGGCTTGTAGCCATCCAGAAGCGCTCTCTGATATTCCAGAGGAAGATAAGGCTAATTCGGTCATTCATTTTTTTGAGGATAAAGAAAAAATAAATCAAAGAGTACTAGGAATGTTCTGGGATTTAAATGAAGATACTCTTCAAGTTAGAACCTTAGCTGATCAACAAATTAATACGAAAAGACAGTTGCTATCCGTAATTGCGCAAATTTATGATCCCCTCGGAATTATTTCGCCATCTACAATAACCTTAAAACTCATTCTACAAAAATTGTGGAAGTTGCAATCAACGTGGGATGAGCCTATACCTCCAGATATTTTGCAAGAATGGAAAACTTTTTATAATGAAATTAATGAGTTTAAATCTATGTCCATTCCACGCTATGTAGGTTCAAATACTAAAGATTGTACAGTTGAACTGCATGGCTTTTGTGATGCCTCTCCGAGGGCGTATGCGGCAGTCGCATATTTAAAGATCATAACGAACACGATTCAGGTATATTTAATTGCTGCTAAAACTAGAGTCGCACCCATAAAAGTACTCACTTTACCGAAATTAGAATTGTGTGGGGCTGTACTCGTAGCTGAGTTAATTTGCAATATTCAAAAATCCCTTAAATTTACTCATTCGACATACTGGTATACTGACTCTTCTATTGTATTAAACTGGATAAATAACCCTTCAAACAAAGGAAATAGTTTCGTGGCCCATAGAGCTACCAAAATCAGAGCTCTTACTCAATTAGAATTTTGGAGACATATCCCAGGAAAAGAAAACCCGGCCGATTGTGCCACACGCGGATTGTCCCCGGCTAAGTTGAAAGCTAGAACTGAGTGGTGGGAAGGGCCAAAATGGCTCCATAGTTTTGAGCTACCACCAATGTGCACATTACATTCAGTTTCCGTTCAGAAACAAACTCATCAACATTCGACAGATTCAAGTTCTAAGCCTACACTTTCTAATAACACTTTCATATCACATATCACGAAATACTCTAACTATCTAAAACTTTTAAGAATTCTAGCTTATGTTTTGAGATTTATCAATAAAATTAAAACCAAATCAAAGGAAAGTGGTCCTTTAAAGGCCATAGAGCTAAATCAAGCGGAAATGTGGCTTGTAAAAGTTATTCAAAATGCAGAATTTAGTGATGAAATTGCCTTACTAAGGAAAGGCAAACTTTTAAAACCTTCACACCATCTATTCTGTCTTGATCCTTTTCTGGATGAAGAAGGCATTCTTCGTGTTGGAGGACGCCTGCGGAACCACCCATCCTTACGATTTCAAGAAAAACACCCCATATTACTTCCCAAAGCAAATCACGTTACTTCCTTGATAATAACATATTATCATAACTTAAGCTCCCATGCTGGTCCCAATTTAGTACTTTCACTCCTTAGAAACAAATTTTGGATTCCCCACGGACGCTCCACCGTAAAATCAGTATTAAGACAGTGTATACTCTGTTTTCGACTGTCAGCTAAGCCAATAATTCCAAAGATGGGGGATCTACCCTCAGAAAGAATCACACCCATTCGGCCATTTTTAAAGGTTGGTGTCGATTTCGCGGGACCAGTAATGACAAAATGTCAACATAAACGAAAAGCGACAACCCTTAAATCATATATTGCCCTTTTCATCTATATGGCTACAAAGGCAGTGCATCTTGAATGTGTTTCAAATCTTTCTACAGAAGCCTTTCTCGCAGCCTTGAAACGCTTCATAGGTAGGCGTGGATACCCCTCTGACATATTTTCGGACAATGGCAGAAATTTTGTCGGAGCCCATTCTTACCTAAAACAGCTATTTTCTTTATTCAAAGAAGAAAAATTACAAAATTTTGCTTCCCAACACCAAATAACCTGGCACTTTATTCCCCCGTATGCTCCAAATTTTGGGGGACTCTGGGAAGCGTCGATAAAATTAGCCAAACATCATTTGGTAAAAATCACACAAGGCGCAATTTTAAATTTTGAGGAACTGTCCACTCTTCTCTGTCAAATAGAGGCTGTTATAAATTCGCGGCCTCTATCACCATTGTCCAATGCTCCTAATGATATCGCAGCTTTAACACCAGGACATTTCTTGATTGGAACTGCATTATTAGAATTGCCAGAACTGCCATTAACCAACAATTCTCTTAGTCTTTCTTCTAGGTATAAGCTCTTATTGCAGATGAAGGAAACGTTTTGGAAGAGGTGGAAAGCACAATACCTGCCAACATTGCTGCATAGATCCAAAAGAACCAACAACCACCGTCACAACTTTTCTCCAGGGGAACTCGTCATCCTGAGGGATAAAGCATCACCTCCACTCCATTGGGATCTCCCCAGAATCATCAAGTTGATTCAAGGACCTGACGGAATCGCCAGGGTCCTGCAACTTAAAACCTCTTCTGCTGGAACTCTGATTCGACCGGTTACGCAGGTGATCCCCTTTCCAAGTATTTCGACTCCTGCTCCGGTGCCTTCTCGCCCCGCCCAGCCTGTTGATTCATGGGAAGCGGGAAAGGAGACAGCCGATCAGAAGCAGACAGTCACGTGACCAGAAAGAGAAGAAAACTCATTCTTTTTCTTTTTTTTATTTTTGATTCTGTTTTTCTCTCTGAACTATTCAAAAAACTGAAGTAACTTTATTCTTGAATTGACATTCTAATATTCAGGCTGCATTCGTACAGCCAAGTAATCCATTAATTGTTATATTATTAAAACAATAAGTATTCTTCTGTTTATTCTTTATAACTCATTCAAGGCATAAAAAAATGCCTTTATACGTATTCTGAATGTTTAAACCTGTGCTAAAGTTTGTGAAAGATTCTGTTTTCATTTATAAAATTCTGAAAGAAAATCGTTGATTAAAATCAACAATAGAAAGTAATCGGATTTCATTTTTATTGACTTGTATCTCCTAAATGTTTTTTCAAGCGATCAGAGGAAATGCAGGAGAGAGGTGAGTTAGCTTTTCTTAATATTATGCATGCTAAAACTCAGTTTCGTTTGAGTAAAATGTTTTTGATGCAGGTCAATTCTTTATGCATGAGTCTAGTTAGAATTTAATCAACAAATCTTAAATTTTAATATTTACAATTGAAAGTAAAACCTGATTACGTAAATCGTCTAAAAATAAATATTTTTCAAAGATAATTTCTTAAATGCTCTAATCATACATAATGATCTTGTGCGTAAATAAAATTTTAAAATGTAACTTCTAAATTTAAAATCATGTGAGAAAATATTTCGCTCGTATTTAAAAATTATTCATTGCATTCATTAACACACAAAATTAACTTAATAATAAAACATAAATAGAGCTCAGAATAATATAAGGTTAAAAGTATAATGCTACAATATCTTTAACTATACTATCTAACAATATCATATATTTATTTATTAGCCATCTTTTAAGGTCATTTCATGATCTCTTGATTTCTTTCTTTGCCTAAGAATTAGTAATATTGATTGTGTGAAATATTTTCCAAAAAATACATGTTATTTTTGTAATTATGTTATGCAGAAAAAATTCTTTTGATGTTTTGAATAAAATAATTAAGAGTTTTACTTATGTATTGATTCAATAGAAGAGTTTATATATTTTTTCCTTGTAAGTGCATATTATAAAGAGGTAATGAAATAGATTTTCGAGGCATCTGAAAGAAATTTTTAACTTCCTTTTATCCAATGTATTTACTAATATAAGTATAAATAAATATATTTTTGAAGGATAAATAGTAAATATGTTATTAAGCGAACAATTAATACATACGCAGTGAATTTAAAATTTCATTTTTAATTCAATATATATATATATATATATATATATATATATATATATATATATATATATATATGTATATATATATATATATATATATGTGTGTGTGTGTGTGTGTGTATTATAAGAATATATTTGACCGTTCCGTTTTAATTAGAAAATAAACCTTAATTATAAGTGTTGTGATATTTAATCTCAGACATTCTTTTATTAACTTTCATTTTTCTTGTTCCGAACTTTCTTTTTTGTTTTTTACTTCCCGCCAAAAGATTGTTCGGTGCACCTGCCGTATCACGTGACGATGTGTCGCGTCTCTCTACAAGTACATTGTAATTCTTTTTTTTTAATCATGTAATTTTCGTTATTCGGAACTGACGTTCCATTTTTCTTATTCTATTTAATCAAAATTTTTTCCTTTTGTCTAAGATGAATAAATTAAAGTAAAAAACATCTAGGCTTTCTTTCATTACCTAGCAACGAGTGAATTATCCTAAATATAATAGATCTACATATTATGTAAGAATTTCTCACTCTAATCAAGATTAATTATAGGAAAAGTAGTTGCTGGTCTTTAATACAGAAGTCATATTAAGGAGATATTTTTCTTCACCAATGGAATTTGCAATTACCTGTGAAAACCCAGGTAAGCCAAACTTTATTTAATTATATCACTGTTATTTTAGCAAAGAATTATTAGTAAGAAATATTTGTTATAAATATATTTAAATAACTAATTTGAGGAAACTCCGAACTCATGCACATATTCAGAAAGTATTTTTCTATTAGATTATGATTCTGATATTTTGAATTGAAAATTTAGATTTATTCTTGACAAAAGTTCAAAAGTTTTTTTTTTTTTCATTGCACATTGGAAGAGATTGCTACATTTAAATAATAAAATAAATAAGAAATGAAAATGTAAGCGAAAATATTTGTTTTTGTTTCTTCAAAACCGAAGTGACACTAAATCGAAAGTATTGAAAAGTGCTTATTTT
This sequence comes from Salticus scenicus, assembly GCA_963930645.1. NCBI lineage: Eukaryota > Metazoa > Arthropoda > Arachnida > Araneae > Salticidae > Salticus > Salticus scenicus. Next base: position 231,441,730 of record OZ005652.1, on the reverse strand, counting down.
CATGAAAACTATTTAATTTTATTTTCTTCTTCAAGTACTATTTATCCTAACTGTGTTGATTTAAAATATTAAATGAATATTTACGAATTGAACGAATATTAACAAAACTATTACAAAAATTTTGTTTAAGTATGTCAGCAACCAAAGATATACAAATTGAACCGCTGAACTCTACAAATTATAATGTGTGGAAGTTTCGTATTGAGATGTACTTGCAAAAAGAGGATCTTTTTACAGTCATTACTGACGATCCTCCCAACCCAATAACCGATCAGTGGCGTTCAAAAAATAGAAAGGCCAGAGCCATTATAAATCTACTTATTGATAACGAACAAATCGTGTATGTTATGAATCTAGATACAGCACGAGAGTGCTGGAATGCTCTGCGCCAAGTCCACGAAAGATCATCCCTTACGAGTAAGCTTTTCTTACTTAGGAAACTTTATTCCATAAAATTAATGGAAGGTGGTGATGTAAACCAACATATAGCTGATATATATAAAACACGCGACAGACTCACTGCTATAGGTGAAGTCATAGATGAATCGCACCTAGCTGCATTAATGCTATGCTCACTCCCTCCTTCGTATGACGTTCTCATAACAAGTCTCGAATCGAAAGACGAAGCGCAATTGACACCTGAGTATATACGAAACAAATTAGCTGATGAATATGCCAAAAGGCTTGAAAACAAAACTTATCAAAATTCAGCGTTAAAAGTCCAATACCATAACAAATCGGAGAAATTCTGCAAATACTGTAAGAAAAGTAATCATAATATAGAAGAATGTTATAAGTTAAAAAACAAAAATAATTCTGCTGTTAAAAGTCACAGTAAAAATTTCAACAAAAAACCCAACTTCAGATCCAACATATGCTCTCAGAACAATGAGAAGCCAGATAGCGCTCAAATTGCAGAGGGGAGCAATAAACCAAAAGCTGATAAATTGTATTCTTTTTATGTTGGAGATAAAACTGTAAATTGGGTGGTTGATTCAGGGTCGTCTTCACATATCTGCAATGATAAACTAAAATTTCGCGATCTTTAAAATAACGTTTCTAACGTCACTATCGCGAACGGCACGCAGCTAAAATCTTTGGGTTCCGGTACTGTGGATTTGTATACCGTAAATTCGGAAAACACACAGAACAAAATAACACTTAAAAATGTTCTTTATGTCCCTGAAATAGAAACTAATTTAATTTCTATAAAAAGAGCAACAGAGAATGGCTGTATCGCTGTATTTGATGATAAAACCTGTAAAATTGTAAATCAGGGAAATACATGCATTGAGGGATATGTGAAAAATAACTTATATGAATGTCAATTAAATTATTCTGAAAACAAACACACAGCGAACATTGTAATACAAACTTGTGATAACGAAAATTGCATAAACAAGTGGCATGTGAAACTTGGCCACAGAAATACTAACCACATTAAAGATTTAGTTAACAAGGACATGGCTGTGGGTATAAAATTAAATGATTGCAAACATAATACTGAATGTAAAACATGCATAATGTCAAAATTAACTGATTCACCTTACCCCAAAGCTGCACAATTTAGAGCCTCCGTACCACTCGAACTGGTCCACACAGACTTATGTGGCCCTATGAAAACCCCCACTGTAGGTGGAAAATATTACTTTCTTACATTTATAGACGACTACAGTCGTTATACTATTATATATTTGCTAAGAAATAAGTTTGAGGTATTTTCTAAGTTAAAGGAATATGTGGCTATGACCGCAAACAAATTTGGCCGAAAAGTGCAAGCAATTCGCTCCGATAACGGGGGTGAATACACTAGTATGGAAGTGAATGAATTTTTGAATAAAGAAGGAATTGAGCACCAGTTTACCGTTCCTTACTCTAGTGCTCAGAACGGCGTGGCAGAACGTAAAAATCGTACGCTGACCGAAATGGCTCGCTGTCTGCTTAAAGACAGTAATTTACCGAATTCCTTTTGGGGGGAAGCCGTAAATACTGCAAATTACATACAAAATAGGCTCCCGACCTCCTCATGCGACTCAACTCCTTACGAAAAATGGACCGGCCGTAAACCCGATTTATCAAATATAAAAACATTCGGATGTCGCGCATATGCATATGTACATAAAATACATAGGGGAAAACTGGATAGCACCGCTCAAGAAGGAATTTTTGTGGGATATGATAATCGTAGCAAAGGCTACAGAATTTGCACAAATAATAAAAATGTAATAATTAGCAGAACAGTAAAATTTTTGGAGGATGAAAATAGAGAATCCCACAATAATGAAACATCACAAATTAAGAATGAAAATTCAAATGATGAAATTCCGGTGTCCAAATTACCAATATTAGATACTGATATAAATATAGATATAGCGGGCGATAACGATAGTCCGGATGACACGCAAACTCTGCCGCGACGATCACAACGATTAAATAAAGGTGTTCCGCCCGACAGATTTGCATTTGCAGTAAATGACAAAAGAATTGATGAGCCTAAGTGTTTTGATGATATACTAAAAATTCAAAACCCAGCTGAAAAAGAAAATTGGCTGAATGCCACACTCGACGAAATGAATTCACTCAGACAAAACAATACTTGGGAACTTGTTGACGCTCAACCAGGGACCAAAGTAGTAGGGTGTAAGTGGGCGTTCAAGGCCAAATACAATAGCCAAGGACAAGTCGAGAAATATAAAGCCAGGCTTGTTGCCAAGGGTTTTTCTCAAAAATACGGGGTGGACTATGACGAAACTTTTGCACCAGTTGCATCGCATACCACTCTAAGAAGTTTCTTGACCATGTCACTATATAAAAATTTGAATCTAAGGCATGTAGATATAAAAACTGCTTTCCTACATGGAAATTTGCAAGAAGATGTATACATGCATCAACCCGAGGGTTATGTTATCCAGGGCGAAGAAAATAAAATATGTAAGTTAAAGAAAGCGATATATGGCTTGAAACAAGCCGCTAGAGCGTGGAATTTGAAAATTAATGAAACATTGTGTAAATTAGGATTTAAACAAAGTCAACATGACAAGTGTTTATATATACGTAACAAAGATAACACAGAAACTTACATTCTTGTGTATGTTGATGATCTACTTGTAGCTGGTAAAAATCACGATATTGACATACTAATTAATCAACTTAGGGAAGAATATCCATTAACCGACCTTGGGGAAGCCAAATATTACCTCGGCATAAATATAGAAAGACCTTGTAAAGGGGTAATTACGCTTGATCAAAATAATAAAATACGAGACATTGTAACCAAATTTGGGCTAGATAACGCACGGCCCTCTGACACACCAATGGAACCAGGGTATATAAAATTAACTGATAATGACAATCTCTTACCAAACAACACAATGTACAGACAGGCTATAGGCGCGTTACTTTACATTTCTACAGTATCGCGACCTGATATAAGTGTTGCCGTTGGCATCTTAAGCCGTAGAAACGAAAATCCTAGAGCGAAAGACTGGGAGGCAGTTAAAAGGGTTATTAGATATTTGAAAAATACCCAAGATATTAAATTAAAACTTTGTAACTCTGGTGAACCTGTTCTTAGAGCATATTCGGATTCGGATTGGGCCAATGATCCAAGTGATAGAAAGTCTATATCTGGAAATTTATTTAAGATAGGAAAAAATCCAATATTTTGGACTTCGAAGAAACAGTCCTGTGTGTCCATGTCTTCAGCAGAGGCTGAGTACGTCGCAGCTGCGAGTGCTGCACTTGAAATACAGTGGCTCAACAAACTACTGGATGATTTAAATTTGCCGCAAGAATGTCCTATAGTGTTGTACCAGGACAACCAATCTACCATCAAGATTGCTGAAAATGAAAAATTCCAGTCCAAAACAAAACACTTACAGCTGAGATATCATCTTCTGCGAAACTTAATACAAGAAGGCCTAATAAAGCTTCAATACAAACCTACCAAAGAAATGAGCGCCGATACCCTCACAAAAGCTCTACCAAAAACTGATTTTAATAGACATAGAAATGCATTAATGAACAATTGAAAAATTTCTGAGCTTAAGAGGGGGTGTTGTGATATTTAATCTCAGACATTCTTTTATTAACTTTCATTTTTCTTGTTCCGAACTTTCTTTTTTGTTTTTTACTTCCCGCCAAAAGATTGTTCGGTGCACCTGCCGTATCACGTGACGATGTGTCGCGTCTCTCTACAAGTACATTGTAATTCTTTTTTTTTAATCATGTAATTTTCGTTATTCGGAACTGACGTTCCATTTTTCTTATTCTATTTAATCATAATTTTTTCCTTTTGTCTAAGATGAATAAATTAAAGTAAAAAACATCTAGGCTTTCTTTCATTACCTAGCAACGAGTGAATTATCCTAAATATAATAGATCTACATATTATGTAAGAATTTCTCACTCTAATCAAGATTAATTATAGGAAAAGTAGTTGCTGGTCTTTAATACAGAAGTCATATTAAGGAGATATTTTTCTTCACCAATGGAATTTGCAATTACCTGTGAAAACCCAGGTAAGCCAAACTTTATTTAATTATATCACTGTTATTTTAGCAAAGAATTATTAGTAAGAAATATTTGTTATAAATATATTTAAATAACTAATTTGAGGAAACTCCGAACTCATGCACATATTCAGAAAGTATTTTTCTATTAATAAGTATGCAAATATTATAATTTTCAATTTTGCTTGTCAGAAAAATATAGGGAGCACAGATTTGAGTATTAAATCATTTGGAATATGTGGAATGGAATACAAGCATTAAACTAGGATTTAATACATAAATCGCTTTTATCAAAATCTGATGTTTACTCTCATTTTAGTTAGCTTTTAAGATCAATTACATCTGGTAAATTTATCGTTAATGAGATGCCTCATTAATATTTAGCAAATTTTTTTATATAAATTACTGATAAGGAATGTGTGATATGGCGCTGTTTTAAACGTAGTTATTTAAAATGTTTATATAAAAGAGTGCAACAACTTATAACATTTACTCCCAGAAAACTTTTAATAAAATACATGTCTGCAACAAGAAACTTTTTATGAGACCGCATAACTCGTATTACCGCACTTATAATATTTACAATATCATCATACGAAAAACAGAAAACATTTCAAACATCTTTACACTCATATATACAAGTTTGTTTAAAACTACGTAATGTCACACTTTCCATATCAGTAATTTATATAAAATAATCTGGTGTGTCACTCACACGAATTTCTCTTACACTGAAATTTCATACTATAAATACAGGTTGGAGATTAAGAGGTAAGATAACGATGTTATGTAAATATATGTAAACAATTCAAATTAGGCTTCGGAAGAGTTTTATATGATAATTAATTCTGTTTGAGGGGGGATATCGCCCCCCTCAACCCCCCGTTTAATTAATGCACCTAGGTTTATATAAAATTTAATTCGGTTATAAAAAAATAATTCTGTTTTTTTAAAAAAATGATTAAAATTATTATTTAAAAAAATTATCTTTTATGATAATGCAGACGATTTCCATATTAGAGAAGTAGTATAACACTAAATATCAAAAAAAAAGTCCATTTTATTCTCACTATATACAAAAAAAAAAAAATTACGATTTTTTTTCTATTTTTTTTTTTTTTTTTTTTTTTTTTCGTTAAAAGTGAAAAAAATCGATAACTTTGTTTTAAATTATCGCAGATCGATGGTTTAACCATTCGTTTTCAAGGTATTGGCGAGCTCTTTTGAAAGATACCCATCATGAAAATTTACTCCCTTCGAGGGGGGGACTTCCCCCCCCAGGGGGGGGGAGGCGAGACTCCTACATACACAATTTTTTTTTCCCAGTTGACTATCTCTATTACAAAATATATATATTCGTTTCATTTGGTTTAGTGCAGTCTATAGAAGTTAAACTCTGCTTACCTGCAATTTTCCCCATAGACGTAATGTATTAGAATTCTCTTGATTGTCCCTGTACACGAACCATTTGCTTGATCTTAACGGAATGCTTACTGTAGCATCTGTATATGGTACACATTTAGAATACCAAGTTTGAACTTTCTGCCATAATTTGTTTTTGAGATATGCTGATAACAGACAGACACACACACAGACACACAGACACACACTCAGACATACACACAGACCATTTGCTAAAAACATGATTTTCGTATTCAGTGGACCTCAAAACGTGTAAATATAGCAAAATCTCGCGTTCGAAAATTTGATCCAAAAACAATACTTTATTTACCTTATGGGTAAGAGAAAGTAAAAATTGCTAAATGTTAACGAGACATCTCATTAACGATAAATTTACAAGTAATTGATCTTAAAAATTAAGTAAAATGAGAGTAGCTTCAGATTTTGATAAAAGTGATTTTTGCTTAGGGGAAGAAAAAACAAACAAAAAAAAAAAAAAGGCAAATTGTGGACGAAAAATAAACTTCTCGTAACTCGGGAAATGTATTAGTAGGGAAAATTAAAGACAAGTCAATCTTGATTTAAACAAAAGATAAAACTACCCATCAGTGTAGTATTAAAAAAAGCAAAAATCAAACGTTAATTGGGGATCCACTCCCTCCCCCCACAAAATAAATAAACAAATATATAAATTGCAGAAAATGTTTCGTATTGAAACAATAGTAAGAATGTAATTTCAACACGAAATAAATGTCGGAAATATTTACAATTTATAGATTTTACACACACACACACACATATATATATATATATATGTTCGTCTGCATAGTGGTCTGTGTTATTAACTGAGATGAGACCCCTCAATCCCTTCATTTATGTTTTGGAGGAAGCGACCATGACATAGGCCTAATGTCTAATCCATATCTTCACGTGGTGCAGCTGTTAGTAATGCCTAGCATTACGAACCAACACAAATGGGCTCGCACCAAGAAGCATTTGCCAGCGTGGTGTGACTTGATCAATCCCACCTTCATATTTCCAAATACATACTCAATGCCCCTTAATCGTTGGCGGCCGGAATGTCCTGCTCTGAACAGGAAGCAGGAAAGCAAGAAGGCAGAAGGTGTGAAGAATCATCGGGTCAGCTGCCAAGGAACGGATATATGTAATTTAAATTGCAGGTCCTTAAGCTCCGAAGACAGACTCCTCGAGCTTGGAGAAAATTTGAGACATATTACATGGTATAATGTGAAGTTTTAAGAAAAGGCGAAGATTTTCTATGTCTGAAGAGTGAAATTATGCTTTATTATCAAGAAACCGATAATGGAAGACGAAGCGGAGTAGAAATTTTGTCAACAAGAACTTAAAATCAGAGTAATAAAGATTAAAAGTTTTTCTGATAGAGCTGCAACACTCAACATCAAGCTTTCTAAGCGTTATAAAGCAGAGATAATTCAAGTTTATGCTCCAACCAGCATATGTGAAGACCAATTTACTGAGAAATTCTATGAGGATGTTACGAAGGCCCTCAGCAAAACCAGAAGGCACAATCTTAGGATCATTATGAGATATTTAAATGCTCGAATTGGTATGAAACATTCAAATGAACGTAAAGTTTATGCATTTGGAAAAGGAACTAGAGATGAAAGAGGACACAGACTAATTCAATTTGCGGAAGTGAAAAGCTTTATGTCATAATTTTTTTTAAAAGAATCCAAAGACGAAATAGACGTTCGAGAAGACCCAATGGAGGAACAAGTGAAATCGACTACATTCTAGCTGAGAAGAAATAATTTTACTGTTTGTTCCATGATAAATAGATTTTACTCTGGCAGTGATCACAGAGTGGAACATTGTAAGGTAAATTTCTAGGTTGCATTTGAAAGACAGGAACTGGTGCAAATTCGAAACAAGAGAATACAACCACAGCTTCTAAAAGCTAAAACACAAGAGTTCCAACTTGAACTAAAGAACATATTTCAAATATTTGAGGATACTAAAGACGTCAATGAGTTCACTGTGAATTTTGAAAATGTTGTTCTGGTTCAGAGGAAGATAAACCCGTTAAAAAAAAATCTCTGAAGGGACACAGTAGCTAATGGAAAAGAGAAGAAAAATGAAATACAGCAAGGAAAATATTTATGCAAAAATTGATTTTTCAGAACTGTGTAAACCTCTGAGAAATAAGATTGTAGAAGAAACGAAGAAATTCAGTTGTAATATGATCCAGCAATTCGTTGAGGAAAATGAAAGTTTGAAGACTGCAAAGAGAAATCTGATGCTTGCCAGTAAAATAATTCTAGCTTTGAAGACAAAAAGTGGAAGTATCACTGGGAGTCAAGAGCAAATTCTAAAAGAAGCAGCAAATTTTTATTCTAATTTCTACATCTCACCAGAACATGAGTGGTTAACCTACCTCATTAAATACAAACGACGCTATACCTTCATCATTGAAGGAAGCAGTAACAATGGCAATAAGAGTTACGGAAAATGGAAAAGCTTCAAGAGAAGACAAAATCACTTTGGATATTTTAAAAGAAGCAGGAAAAGAAGCCATTGAAGTTCTTACTAGACTATTACACAAATGCGTATCATTATGGGATGTTTCAAAGGACTAGAAAAATGCCATCATAATCTCACTCTTTAAAAAAGGAGAAAAAGAAGATATTAAAAACAATCGTCCAATCAGCCTGCTCTCAATTTTATGTAAAATTCTGGTGAAATTTCGGACAAACTGCTTACAGAAACAATTAGTTGCAGCAAAACCTATAGAACAAGGAGGATTTGGAAGTGGTTTTAGTACCATGGACCATATTCATTCAATTAGAGAAATTATTGAAAGAAACAATGAATATGAACTCCCTCTGTGTGTGGATTTTGAGGATTACGAAAAGGTTTTTACTCCGTATCATCACTAGCAGTTATGAATGGATTAAGGAATACTAATGTTAAGTTTTGATATATTCACCTTATTGGAAATAGTTATAAGGAAGTAACAGTTAACTCCGCAAAACGAGTAATGTATTCTTCATTAAGTAATCTATGCTTCATTAAGGAAAAAGAGTGTACATTACCCATTTTGCAAATAGTTACATCACTGTTAATTTTATCGTTTAGGTTACATTTCAGAGAATTTTATGAGGGACATATAATAGTTAATCAAAAAAGTTAATCAACTTTCTTTAATATACAGTCGGTAACAAAAATGTCCGAACACTAGCAAAAATTCCTAAAAAAAAAAAAAAAAAAAAAAAAAAAGTATGCTTAATACAGTTTTGCAAAATAAATCCTTGTTGAATCCTGTTCTTAGACTGACTAAGAACACGATTCAACAAGGATTTATTTAACAAAACAGTATTAAGTGTATTTTTTTTATATAGGAATTTTTGCTAGTATTCGGATACTTTTGTTACCGACTGTATATGTAATACACTAAAAAAATTTCTTCGTTTATTTTTGAAAAATATATTATAATACAGTATCTAAGCATAATATTTAAATCATATATATGAAAATACACATTTCATATACACTTTTCAAATATTATATTTTTCTGTAGATTTCACAGTGATTTTTCAAAACTGTAGATGAATTTCATGAAAATTTTGTTTCAGCTCTAAAACACATTTTTTTTTTATTATTATTATTTATGTTCTGAAGCTTTAATCTAAATGCTATTGTAGTAAATAATAAAATGAACGTTAACGAAAACAGCATTTATAAATAATGTTTTGAGTATAAATCATAAATTTTTAGTTATAAAAGTTTCGAAGATTAAATCCCTGTATCAGTGAAACAAACACTAGCGAATACTCATTATATAACTTAATTATAAATAATTTCTTTATTCAAAACTCTCTAACTTTTAAACTACAAGTCAGAATGACTTGAAATTTTTCCAGAACAACCATAAGGACTTTTCTTTAGAAAAAAAAAATCTAAAACGTGTCGATAGATAGCGCTGTCAGATTAATGTCAGGGAAAATCCTAAATGAATTGTTAAGCGCAGGAATGTCCTTAGCCGAAGGGAAACAACAGACTTCAAGGGTTTACGACAAATTTACTAGAGAAAAGAAAAGAATACGTGTTTAGAGCTAAAATAGTGTCAGTGACAAAAAAGTAGGAGGAACTTCAGGAAACAAACACCTTACGGATGATAAGCGGAACATTTTAAATCGAATTTTTTCCCTCGCCACCAAACAAAAATTCACTGTCTCACTATTGCTCTTGTAAAACCTCAAGCCATTCTAACCGGTAGTTTTAAAGTTAGAGCGTTTTGCAATCGCAATTTTATTTATATTCACCCTGTACACAATGACTTCACTTTCTGAAAAACAATGTAATCATATCTGGTTACTGATAATAAATTCATAATCTCTTTTATATAATTTACAAATTTTATAACGCATTTCCTTTTTATTTCATGTAATTTCCATTTCTTTTACTGATCACATTAATTATGAAGGTAAATGTTTCTTGTTTGTAAGGAGAAGAAAAGAAAAAAAAAAAAAAAAAAAAAAGAAAAAATGAGAGTGGATAAGTGAAGCGAGCTAAATTTCAGTTAAAACGCTCAAATATTTTCATCATTATTATTATTTGATAATTATATAGCATTTTCTTTTGTTTTTAAATATGCGTAAAGCCTAAAAATTTAGTATATCCGTTTAGTATATTAGTATAATCATTATTTCAAAACCGAAATTTTTAGTGCCACATTTTTACACTTTGATATTAAAGAAATAAAAAATTGAATTTAAATAATATCGAAAGTGAACTATGTACTTAAGATCCACAAAAATAACATAACTTTATTTAACATGAAAATATACAATAAGTTGATAATTGTAAAAGCTAAGATAATAATAATTAGAAAAATTAGTATTTTAAATTAAACCACTTCAGTTCAGGTAGAAAGACAACTTATAATTAAAAATAAATAAATAAATAAATAAAAATCGACTTAATACGTAAAAATGAAGAAATCTTCAAAATTGTAAAACTGACGAAAAAAGAAATTTTATCGTTCAAAATTATTTACACAGTCTTATGAATATATGTACATTTAAACATGTGAAAAAAAAAATCTGGCGTGAAACAACCACATGACACCCATTAACCACTGTTACACGCATTATATGCAGTTTAGAGGTATTCTGATCAGAAGACATAAAATTGAACTAAAAATGTAGAAACCTAAAATTTTTCCGATAAGAGAAACTTGATATACGTGTAAAGACATATAAAACAAAGTTTAAATACCGAGTTAAAAAATAAGAAAAAAAAATGGTAGAGGTTTTTTTTTTTTTTTTTAAATACCTATTTCTGACATCTGAAACTGGCCAACCTAAGTAATTTTCCTGTTATAATCACGTAATGTATAAGAAAGGATATCTAAAATGTATTTACATAACAACTTTCACGAAAATCATTAGAGCTGTTTTTGAGATACCATATTTTACAAAAACTTGCCATACTCAATTATTCACCAGAAAACAATAATTACATGCAAAAGATATTTAAAAGGGAGTTAATATTTCGAGTTTGAAAACAATCCGCACGACACCTTAAATTGAGCAATTTATATAAAACGCCTATAAATTTTTCTGAACTTACCAACTATATAATTGGAAAGGACATCTAATGGAATGTTTCTGTAGCAACGTTGAAAAAAATCGTTACAGCCGTTCCTGAGATACGAACTTACGGTCCCACTTCCGGTTTCCGAAATCGCACTTTCGGTTTTCCAACTTTCACTAAAATTTGGAAAATTCATATGTACACTAGAGCTGTCACAATTCTGAAGCTTTGTAGTTATATATGTATAAGTTTCGGAGATATAATAACCAGGAGATTCTCCTCATACATACAAACATACACACATACATACATACACACGCACACACTGACCAATTGCCAAAAACAATTTTTTTTGGACTCAGAAGACTTTAAAACGTGTAAATCAGGTGAAAACTCGATATCGAATTTTCGGACGGAATACAATACTTCCATTAACTACTGTAGTAGGAAAATGAAAGTAAAAACTGTATATGACAGAGTTATCCCGTAATTAAAACGAGAATGATCGTTTGAATAAACAAAACAGATTCTTCATGATTTTTTTTTCATATATTATAATAAAACTGTTAAATCTGTACTGATAAGTATAAAAGATTTAAGTCCAAAAATGTTGATTTTGAGTTAAGTACATAGTCAGACTCAGAAAAAAAAAATCTCTATCGATTGGTATAACGGATTTAAATCAATGTCATTTAGTCTTTGAGAAAATCCATTGGTAAAAAAAGATTCAAGTCAGAAATTTAGCATTAACCTTTGGTATAAAATATTTAATTCAATTTTTTTCCCTTTATTAACTGAAGATTGACAATCACTGAATGGTATAAAGCGTATAAACCAACATAATCAGTTTTTCCTAATCGATTCTGCTGATTAGTTTTTAGTTAGTTTAACTTTATTTTTCGTCTCCTGAAAAATCAAGAATATGGACTTAAATCCTTTATACTTATCAGTACAGAAATGTACGAGTATAATATATAAACGTTTTCAGATCATGAAGACAATTTGTGACTCATATATATGAGACCAAATATCTTCATTTCTCGTCTTAAAAAATAAATAAATAAGTAAATAAATTGAAATCCGGATCATTCTGAAATATTTTTCATTGTAAAAATCCTACAAAATTTGAATTTACGTTCTTAAATAAATAAATTATTTTTGTTAACGACAGACCATACAAAAGCAATTGTCCAATTAATTCTTTCATAAACTAATCCAAATTCTAAAGATTTATGTAATTTTAATAAAACTTTCATATTTTTTTTTAAAAAAAAAGACAATTCATTAAATGAAATTAAGTTGAAAAACAAGTGTAGTTTAGAATAATTTAAATTATTATGCATTATATTTATTATATTATTTAAGTAGATTTTTATAATAATTTTAAATTTTTCTCGTTTGATGCGTGTTATTCTTTGTTAAATTTATACTGGAAGATTTGAATATATATTCAGCATTTGAGACTTTTTTAAAAATTGTATATATATATATATATATATGTATATATATATATATATATATATATATATATATATATATATATATATATATATATGTATATGTATATACACATTTAATAAAGACTAAAATTAAATGTCAAATATATTTGTAAATACCATATGCAGAATTAAAAATATTTCAGACCATTTAAAGTATAAAACTCCAATATAAAAAAAAATTTCAAACCTTTTCAACAATATATTTTGCAGAAACATTTAAAAGAGTATATTAAATGAAAATATATTCGCAATGTGTCATGCATTTAACACGTGAAATTAGCATTTTTATTATCTAAAAATCTATTTTTTTATTTATAAAATAAAAGTAATTTCGAAATAATTTATTACTTAGGAAATGCAAAAAACTTTTGTGCTTAAACAATAAATATCCAGAAAGTCGTTTTCTTTGTTTACTGTCTAAAACAAATGACTGGCTAGGGTATTTTATCAGAAATCTCAACAGACTGCTATCTCACAAACGTAATTATTTTTGTTAGTAGGAAACTATCAAAAGTGTTTTTGAAATGTATTTTTTTATTTTTTATTTTTTGTATTATTATTTACTGGAGAATTGAAAAATATTTTCTTAAAAGAGAACGTTGTCACAAAAATACTTATGAAGTTCGTTATTTTTGCTGTTATTAGTTAACTCTTTTCCAGAAAATAAATTACTAACTAAATTACTAACTAAATTACTCAAGTGGCTGCCACTTGAAAATTTGTCAGTATGATAACTTTTGTAATACTGAATCAATTTGGATCAAATTTGGGTAGTGGATTTATCATTCAAATAGATGAGATAAGTTCGCTGGTCACTTCACATCGCTTTTTTATTTCCAAGTGGTGGCCATTTGAAATCACAGTACCACTTAAAAATATTTTATTACGATAATTTTTGATATACTGAATTAGTTTGAACTAAAGTTGGAATTTGAACTTATCATAAAAATATCTTGGATGATTTCGCTGGGCAGTTGTTTCGAACTTTTCTTTTCTAGTTGCAGCCACATAGACTGCCACTTGAAAATTTCTTATAACAATAGCTTTTGGAACACTGCACTGATTCGGACTAAAGTTGGACAGCGAACTCATGCTTCATGCATCTTGGATGAGTTTGCTCGGCAACTTACACCGTTATATTGTTTCGAAGTGGCGGCCACTTGAAAATTTGTTATCATGATAACTTTTGAAATAATCAATTCGAATCAAAGTTGAACAATGGATTCTTCATTTAAATATCTATGATTTCGGTGGGTAATTTTCTCCGCAATTTTGTTTCCAATTTGCGTCCATTTGAATGTTGCCACTTGAGAATTTGTGTTATCGCGTTAACAATTGAAATACTGAATTTATTCGAACCAAAGTTAGGGTACTTGTCTTACAAATATCTTGGATTAGATTATTGAACAACTTTCTTCGCCATTTTGATTCAATTGGCGGCCACTTAATTTTTAAACACGATGACTTTTGAGATTGTGAATTAATTAAAACTAAATTTGTACAGTAGATTTATCTCACAAGTGTATTTTATATATTTGTTCGCAAACTTAGCGTGCCATTTTGTTTTTGAGTTCCAGCCACTTGATAATTTTGAATTCACATAAAAAAGTATTTATGAACCAATTTTCTTGAAACACAATATGTATAAAACCTAAATCAATATTGCTGCCAAGTCCATTAATAAATTGTAGCCACTATTTTGGAACAAAATAACGGCTACTTGATAAGTAAAAAGAAATCAAAATACCCTTCTGAATGAGCCGGAAGGGCTTGTTTTTTTTCTTGTAATTTGTTCTGAATACAATATATGCACAAATTTATGCTTGGATAATATGGAAAATTAATTTTGTCTTCGGCGATTTCAAAGTACATCAAATAAGCAATAATATGAAGATTCACACCGACTCTTGCAGATTAAAAAAGTACTTCATTAAATATATTTTATGGGAACCTTTAAAAGTGAAAAATAGGAAAGAGAAAACATCATCTCTTCCATTTAATTTCTCAGAATGTATTTGCTGTATGACGATAACGTTTTTATTGGCTATAAATGGAAGTACTCTAAGTTAACAGATATTTTTTATATTCTGATAAAGGAAAAATAATTTTATTTTTTGTACAGTTTTAAATTCTATGCTTATTTATGAACAACATGTAATGTGTTTACATGATTATTAAAATATTAGATATTTAAAAAGCGTAAATTGTTTTTAAAATACCAAAATTTCACCTGAAAACTAATAGCAATACTCTTTTAAATGTTTAAAATTTTAGAAAAAAGTAACCACACATGATTCGATAGCAACTCGTTGAAAGTTTAATAAAATTTTTAAATGGTGACATTCTTCGAAAATAATCTAAAATTAAAGCTGTCTATAATGAAAATGACGAATGTCAAAATCACTCAAGCCATGCAAAATTCCAACTGCGTTCCTTATTTAAAATATTTCACGTTCAGAAATATTATAATGAGAGGCTTCAAAGTAATTTATATATGTCTACTGTTAGCATAAAGCAGCGAAAAGCCATTTAAAACTCTCGCATGCAAAATAATTAAATACGCTCTGCGAAATCATTTCATTATCCATTTAATATAAATTTGGCAAGAATAACTTGAATAGTATTTTATTAGTAGTATATATATATAAATAAATAAATAAATATATATATATATATATATATATATATATATATATATATAGAGAGAGAGAGAGAGAGAGAGAGAAATATATATATAAACCAGTTTTTAAAAAGAATATAATAATAAAATAATTATAAATTATTCGGCTTTCTTCAGCCAAGCGGTCGGTATTTCTAAATGAATAATTTTTTTAACTTATTACATTTTTCGTTTTTGACTCTCAAGCGAATTTAAATCATTTAACACGATGTTTACATAATATCTTAAATTAATGGCGTCATCTTTTTCATTTATAGACATATATAAATCACACCTACAGAGCGTTTTAAAGTTCAAAAAGCAGAAAGAAAATATTTTCATTATCTCTCTATATATATAAAAAAAAAAAAATGTTTCTGTCACTTGCGTCAATTTTTTTTGTCTGCGACAGCATCTTCTAACGGAGGACAGGGTCCTTCGCGTCATGAGAAGTATCAATGTGTTCCGAGTACTCCAAGGAAGACATTTCAGACGCTTAAAAATTTCTATAATTTTAATTAAAGTAGTTATTAACTAAAAACGACATGATTATGAAGGCTTTTTGGTTGCCATTTTGAAAAAAGTTTCTCCGATTGACGTTGTTCTTTTGTCATAAAGTCATTTTACAAGAGAAAATTAAAATATGATCCATGGTTGTACGTAGGTAGGTAGGTTGGTTGGATTTAACGTCGCACCAATACTGCGCTATGGGTAATTGGCGACGGTCTGTGTCGCACCCCTAGAGATGTTTTGGAGAAATGTTATCACAATTTTGAACCTTCACGGAGGGGATCCCCCTCGGCTTTGGTGATCCTCAGAGGTATAGTGGAAATAGGAACATGGAGGACTTTGCAACCACGACCGATTTTATTTGCACCAGCCACCATTAGTGTACATGACGGTCTTTGGCCGGCTCAAGTATCGATTAGACAATCTTCCATTTACGTGCTCAGCGCTTTACCGTCTAGGGTACCGCGGCCCGAAACCATGGATGTAAAAACAAAGAAAACTAATATCAACTTTTTTTTCTCTAGTTTTAGAAAATTAATCTTCTTTCACGGAAAAATTAAAATATGATCCATGATTGTAGGTAGGTAGATAATTAAGTAGGTTGTGATTGACGTCGCACCATTACTGCGCTATGGATAATTGATGACTGTCTGGGACGCACCCCTACGGATGTTCGGGAGACATGCCACCTCAGTTTTTGTTCTACACGAAGGGGATAGATCCCTAGCTTCGGTGGCCCCCAGAGGTATAATTTTGATGGGAACACGGAGGATATTGCAACCACGATAAATTTTACGTGCACCAGCCACCATTAGTGTACACGACGCGACGGTCATTGGTCGGCTCGAGAACCGAACCCACAATCTTCCAATTACGAGCTCGGCGCTCTACAGACTGGGGTACCGTGGTCCGGATTTAATGTTGTAAAAAAAAAAAAAAAAAAAAAGGTCATATACTAATGCTGTAATGCAAAATGGTCTAGATATTATGAATTTCTTTCTATTAAAAATATGTATATATACATATTATATATTTCAATTTGACATTGAATATGAAGATTTTCATAATAATTTTCTGCTTTTGTCTTCTAATATGCACTATTAATATTCCTTTTCAGTGAAAGAAAGCAGCGAATAGGCGGGCAGAGTTCTGCATGTGTTAATAAGTGAAGTGACTCGGGGAGGAGGCGAAGCCTCCTTCGGGGGTTGGTGAGCGGAGCGAGCAGGGGGCAGAGCCTCTTAGTATTATAAACAAAACTTTTTTTAATCATATGAAATTGTGCATTTTTAATTTTTTTTTCTTTCATTATTTCTGAATTAACGTGATTTTGTATTAGTATTCGGAGTTAAAAGTCAGTAATAACATTTCATTTTTATTTAATAATAACAAAATACTTA
This sequence comes from Salticus scenicus, assembly GCA_963930645.1. Taxonomy (NCBI): domain Eukaryota; kingdom Metazoa; phylum Arthropoda; class Arachnida; order Araneae; family Salticidae; genus Salticus; species Salticus scenicus. Next base: position 231,424,176 of record OZ005652.1, on the reverse strand, counting down.
AAAATAAGGATTTCATTAACAAAAACAAGGATCTGACAAGGATTTTAAAAACAAGGATCTGATATAGAAAGATCAACTTTAAAGTGTAAGAAATAACTTAATTATTTTATATATTAAAAATGCCTTAAACAGTGAATTATTTCAAACACACTAAAAGTCTGAAATATTTATTATTCTCAACAATAAGGAATTAATTCCTCATGAATGTAAAAGAAAAATATGTGACGAGTATTTCCCTTTTTCAGATAATGAATCTGTTTTAGAATCCCTTATATTAGAAATTGCATATTAAAAATTTTAAATTTAAAAAGTCCCAACAAATACAAGCCTTTCGGCATCGAGTCGGGCCGCAGTCGGCACTGTCGGTTTACTGTCGGAAAAGGCGCACTGCTGTCAGGGACTAATCAGTAGAATGCCGGCAACCGACAGTAGGAAGCAATGTCAGTTGCTGTTACAGGGCCGCTTATGGCTAAAAATCGGCAAACCATTTCTATCGGCATACGATACTGGGCCTATAGCTGATATCCGGTAGTGGCCCGAAAAAAATGTGCCAACATCGGTCCGATTTTGGGACAGTTTGCTTCGAGTTCGAATTTTTAAATTTAATATTAATAAATAAATAAATAAATAAATAAGGTTATTTTTTATTATTTTTAAGTTTTCTTTTGTCAAAAATGTTCAAAATGTTTAGTATAACAGATGCATATATTTGTCATAATAATATTATTATTATTAATAACAATAATACTATTAAATATAAAAGAAATTAATTAATTAAATTAAAATGAAATAAATGGTATTAATTAATTCATTTATTTGAAATGACAAAGAAAGAATGTATATTTTTTCATCCTTTTCATTAAAAATAAAGTAATAATAATAATAATAAATAAATAAATAAATAAAAATGCTATAAAATGTATATTTTGAGCATAATTTAAATATAAAATAGTTTTTTAATGTGTATATAATATGTATTGTTTAATAAAAACATTTAATCAGTAGAAATTATTTAAATTGTAATATTTTCATTAAACAATACACAGATTCAAATCATACTCTAAAAATTATTTGATCTGAAGCACAACTCAAAAATTAAAATCAATTTAACTGGATATATTCGAACTATAACTTCGACCTATAACTTCGAAAGTTTAAAATTTCTTCACTAGATGGCAGCTCTACTTTTTTCAGAAACATGCTTTTTATGCCTAAAAAGCACATACGTAATTATATACGCTCATTTCATTTTGTTTACTGCAGCTTAAGGATATTAAACTGTACCTTTCAGAAATGTTGCCTGTTTATGTAATACTAGCTGACCCGTCCGGCTTCGCACGGATGAACAAATTTTTGTTAAAGATGGATTGACATGTAAAAAATCAAGAAAGATATCAGTTTATATGTTATAGTCAGGCAATATTATTAACTGAAAAGTCAAAATATAATTTTACAATTATTATCATTTTTTTCTAATTAGTTGTTAAATGTTGGCAATTTTTACTTAATGCTATTTATTTATTTCATAAAAAGAAACATTTCTTTACTCATGAATAAAAAATATTGAAAAATAAACCTATGACATGAAAATGTTTTTGATAAAAGTGACGTCATAATAGCTTTAATTATTATTTATTTGTTCATCTCGCAAATACATTTAATTTTTTTCATAATTCTTGGTTATTTTAATAATGCATATTAAGGGAGAAATCAGTAATATGAAACAATATTCGTACAATATATACTATTACAGAATCTGGTGTGAAACAACCACACGACTTCCATTACCCACTATTACACTTATTATATACAATTTTTTGGAGATGTTATATGCATTTTTTGAGATTTTCCATAGAGAGAAACTTCATACACGTATAAAAGACACATACAACAGAGCTTATATAGCGAGTTAAAAAATAAGGGAAAGAAAAAAAAATATAATAATAATAATAGATAGTTATTTTTTTAAACGCGAATTTCCGAGATCTGAAACTGAACTACCTAATCAGAATGACTGTTAATATTCCTGTAATAAGCACGTAATACTTGAGAAAGTTTGTCTAAGTTGGATTAATGAAACAATTTTCAAGAGAACGTTAGAACCGTTTTTGAGATACCAACTTTTACCAAAACATAGCATACTCAATTATTGACCTAAAAACAATAATTACATACAAAAGGATATTTAATAGGAAGTTAACATGACGAGTTTGATAAAAAAAAACGTACAGGCGTTTTTAACCCTTTGCAGTGCAAGGTAATTCAGATCATTTAAATTATACTGTCACCGGAATTCACAAACAGGATTAAATTAAAAGAAATTTTAAATTTTCAGTTTGAAAAAAACGGCCTTTTCTGCTACCTTATAAACGAAAATTTGCCCCAAAAATTTCCGGGATGAGATTTTGCAGCTGGAACCATATAGTAAGTGGTAAATATATTACCAATGCACGGGTAAGGGTTAAAGGAGCGCACTTACGACATCTGATATTGTGCTGTTCATAGAGGACGCCTATCAATTTTCGTGAACTAACCAACTATATCATTCAAAAGGGCATCTAATAGGTTGTTTATAGAGTAACTTTCAAGAAAATCGTTGGATCTGTTTTTGTGATACGGGCTTACGGTCCCATTTCCGGTTTTCTATGACCCAATTCCGGTTTTTCAATTTTTACGAAAATTTGGAAAATTTATCTGTACTCCAGACCTGAATCAATTGTGAAGTTTCGTAGTTCTATCTTTATTAGTTTCAGAGATATGACAGCCAGAAGATTCCACACATTCGTACACACATACACACACACTGACCTATCACAAAGTAGAAACCCTGGGTTTCTACTTGTGATTTAAAGTTATATTAATTGGTATAGTCTTCTACCAAAACTAGATTTAAGAAAAGAGTTCCGTTCTTTACGAAGTAACGACTCTAGTTGGTTTCCAGGTTCTTATAAATAAGATATATCGCTGTCACGAGGGTCACACATATGTGAATAGTGGTGAAAAAATATTATTATTATATATACTGCGCCATGAAAATTCGTACCATGAAAATTTGCAGAATCATGTAATCACAAACTCTATAGTTCTAGTGTTCATTTCAGTCATAAAGTCAGTTGGGAGAGCATAAATTCTTTATTAGAAATTAAACACACAATAAAAACTATTTGCAGTATACTTTGAAGAATTCACAATTATAACTTAATTCAGTAATATTTCAGAATAACATTGTTTCTCCATAAAGGAGCCAAGATCATAATATTTAAATCATAACTTTCATGTTCAAGAGAAAAAATTATACTTCCTGTTTAAGACAGGCCGAGAAACTAAACATAAAAAAGTAACATTCTCAAAAAGAGAAAAAGCACCTCTCATTTGGCAAAGAGCCAACTACTAGTCGGGGGGGGCTGGCGAAACGAAACCAAAAGCTACGTTCAAACATGCTCCGCCCCCATGAACGAAGGTTCATAAAAATATTCTACAAGTACAATAACAACATTAGTGTTATTACAGGTTTTCATTTTCTTGGTCTTCAACTGCAAATAGATAAGAAAAAAAAGAGATTAATATACGTATGAAACATTGTAACTAGATGATTAACATAAATGGATTAAAAACAGGAACATAAAAAAAAAAAATAAATAAAAATAAAATAAAATAAAATAAAAATAAAATAAAAATTTCAAAGTTCAAAATGGTAGAGGTGATAGTTTGGCGATCGGACGCTTCAACTCTCCATAAATAGTTTTCAGTAGAACAACACGAATCTTGCCATCTGCTCCAGGAAATAATTTGATTATGCGTCCCAGTTTCCACTTCAAAGGGGGCTGATTATCATCTTTTATTAAAACCAAATCGTCTTTCTTGAAATTTGGTTTATTTATTAACCATTTTGATCGCTTTTGCAAGTCTGATAGGTAATCTGAAGACCATCTGTTCCAGAAACTTTGAAAAATTTTTTGTAGAAGTTTCCATCTTTCTAGCGGGGTTAGGTTAACTGAAGAATAGTCAGGTTCTGGTATTGAAGTCAAGGCAGTGCCTATGATAAAATGTCCTGGAGTTAGAGCATTTAAGTCACTTGGATCATTCGAGAGCGCAACAAGAGGTCTCGAGTTCAAACACGATTCAATTTGAGTAATTAAAGTAAGGAACTGTTCATAAGTTAATATTTGTTCGCCAATAGTTCTTTTTAAATGACCCTTCATCTGTTTTATTCCAGCCTCCCAAAGTCCTCCAAAATGGGGGGCCGATGGGGGATTGAAATTCCATTTGATTGTTTCTTCGGACAAATATCTGTGGATCTTTTCGTCAGAAGAGATCAAGGACATCATTTTTTTCATTTCGTTGTCGGCACCTACAAAGTTCGTTCCTCTGTCTGAAAACAATTCTTCAGGTTTTCCTCGTCGAGCAACAAACCTCTTCAAGGATGCGAGGAATGTTTCAGAGGTGAGATCACTGAGTATTTCCAAATGAATTGCTTTTGTGGAAAAACAGATATATAAACAAATATAACTTTTATAAGATCTAACACCTCGGCCCTTACGAGGTTTGATGAGAAAGGGGCCTGCAAGATCAACCCCGACTTTCGAAAACACTCGCGATGGCACTACACGAGCAGCTGGAAGATCACCCATCAGTTGAGAGGCTAAGTTCGATGTGGTTCTAAAACACTTCATACAGTTCCGCAGATTCCTTTTCACGGCGTCTCTTGCATTAATTATCCAATATTGTTGTCGCAGGACTGAAATTGTTAACTGAGTTCCACTGTGAAGATGTTTTTCATGAAAGTACTTTATAATTAAATCTGTAATGTGATGCGTTTTAGGAAGTATCGTTTGGTGTTTTTGACTCTCAGGTAGGTTTGCGTGTCTTAATCTTCCACCAACACGAAGAATTTCATTTTTGTCTAGAAAAGGGTTTAAAGAAAGGAGTTTGTTACTAGCATTCAGGTTTTTTCCAGATTTTAAAGTCTTTATTTCCTCTCCAAATTCATGTCTTTGAACCAACTTCACAATAATTTTAGTTGCCTCATCAAGTTCTTGTATAGTTAAAAAGCCAGTATTTCGCTCAGATCGACATTTAGTATTTTTTATAAATCTAAGACACCAGGCTGTAACACGTCTTAATTTAGACCAAGATGAAAACTTATATAATAATTCAAATTCATTATTGCCATGAGTTAAAGAGCAAACAGTAGTTTTCCGTTGTTCTCTCAAAATCTCTTCTTCAGGTATTTTGACTTCATTTTCCGGTAGTGGTGTCGGTAAGTGCTCTTCTTTCAACCAGATTGGTCCCTTTAACCATTCTTCATTCTTCAACAATTCAGTTGCTGTGCAACCACGAGATAGCACATCAGCGGGATTTTTAACCCCTGGACAAAATCTCCACTGAGATGGGGCTACTAATCGTTGAATTTCACGCACTCTGTTCTCTACAAAGGGCTTCCAGTTACTAGCACTTCCTTTGACCCAATAAAGGGTAATTTGGGAATCACAGAAGCATAGTATGTTTTTGACGGGAACTGAAAATAGCTGCCCAAGATAATGAGCTAATCGAGCAGCTGTTAAGGCTCCCATCAATTCAAGTCGAGGCAAAGTAAGTTTTTTGAGAGGAGCTACTCTTGTCTTTGACATAATAAATGAAGTTTCACGGGAACAAGGATCACGAAAATAAGCTACTGTACCATATCCCTTCAAACTGGCATCGCAGAAAACACAAATTTGAATAGTTTCAGGAGTTAATTTTTCAAAATTCGTAAAATATTTTCTAGGCACTTCAAAATTTTCTAAATCCTGTATTTCACGATGCCATTTCTTAAATTTTTGTGTTAAAGCATCAGGTAAAGCAGAATCCCAATCAACACCCTGCTCCCATAGTTCTTGCATTAGAAATTTAACTCTTATTATAAAAGGGGAAATAAACCCTACAGGGTCATACACCTTTGCTACAGTTTGTAAAACAATTCTCTTAGTGATAATTTCATTATCAAACCCTTCTAACAGAGACTGAAAGTCTATTCTTAACGTGTCATTATTAGTTGACCACATTATTCCCAATACTTTAGAGATATTTCCCTCATTTATTTCTTCATCAACGTTTATTCCATATTTTTCAAACAATTTGCTTAATTCGTAAGAGTTACTTTTAAATTTCCTTAATGTCATATTGGCATCTTTAAGTATTTTCACAGCACCAGACGATAAAATAAATGCTTCATTTACAGAATTAGCGCCATGAAATAGATCATCAACATATAAGGAAGTATCGAGCATATCAACTACTTTCTCAAACAAGCTTTTATAGCCCTTTATGTGATGTTTAATGGTAGCTGAGAGCAAAAAGGGTGATGTTGTAACACCAAAAGTTACACGAGTCATGCGGAAAACCTTTAATAGAGGATTTTTACTATTTATATCCTCAAACCATAGAAATCTCAAAAAGTTTCTATCATTTTCTGCAACCTGTATTTGCAGAAAAGCTTTTTCAATGTCACAAACAAAGGCAGTTTTATGAAGGCGGAATTTTAAAATAATATCCAAAATATTAGGATTTAAATTGGGGCCTGCAAATAAACATTCATTTAAAGATTTTGCTTCCTTTTCTTTGGAAGAAGCATCAAACACTATTCTGACCTTTGTAGTGGACTTATCTGTTCTTATCACCGGTCTGTGGGGCATATAATATACACCAGTTTCATTTTTGTTTATTTTACACTCCTCTATTATGCCCATTTTCTTTTGTTCCTCAAGAATTTTTTCATATTCATTTTTAAGCCATTCATTTTTAGACAGTTTTGTTCTCAAACCCCAAAGTCTATTTTTGGCTATTTCTATATTCGATTTTAATTCATTTTTATTTTCCTTCCACAAAAATTGAATTTCATATCTTCCCTTAACAAAATTTAAATTTTCATTAAAAGAATTAATAATTTCTATATCTCTCTGTGACATAGAATCATTCTTACTGTCACATATTCCAAGTGATTCTAAATCCCAAAAACGCTGCAAATCAAAACTGTCAAATTTATTTACAGATACAAAATGCGAATTAATTACTTCTGTACTATTATTATTCAATTTCCCCACTACAGTATATCCGAAAATAGTATTAGCAACATATAAATTATCACCGATTTCTTCAATGATACCTCTCTGTATTTTCCAAAAATAATCAGCTCCTAGCAAAATATTAATTTTGGAATCACTTAATGAATTGTCTGCCAATTTCCAGTTTTTATTTTTAATATAACTTTCAATTTCTGGTTCGCCCCTTGGGCTTTTCAAGGGAGTCGCGGTTATTAAGTCTGTAGCTAATACTTCAACATGGATGAGCCGACGAGGATTTATTTTGCTACGCAGTTCAATATTAAAAACCTCGAATTCCTCTTCTTTACCTTTATTTATACCAAAGGCAAAAACAGTTAGCTTTTCTGTTCTTACACGGGTTAATTTTAATTCGTGGGCCAATTCTTTAGTAATAAAACTTTTTTCACTTCCGGAATCCAATAAGAGTCTGACAGTTTTTGATCTAGAATTAGATTGGGCTATGACGCAACATGTTTGCAATAACGCTGCCTGATTACTGTTTTTTAAATGTGAATTCGATACTATAGTGTTCTCTACTACTTCTGGTTTCAAGTTTTTTGAAAAACAAAATAATTTGTTATGATCTGTTGCTTTACATTTTTCGCAAGGCTGCGATTTCACCCTGCACTGTGATGACAGATGAGATTTTAGAAAACATTTATAACACCTGCCATCCTTCTTTAATTTTAACCTTTTCTCAACATCAGTTAAATTAGTACATTCAAGAGAATGATGATCATAATTCTTGCAAAATATGCATATATTTTTTACACCTACATTCAATGAATTCATTTTATTTGGAAATTTTCTGTCATTAATTTCGGCTTTATTTTTATTTACAATTACCGAAGCATTTTTATAATTAATCATACTAAGTGATTTTTCACGCGATTCAAGTTCTACTTTAAGAAAATTAATTAAGTCTGTCACATCAGACTCATCCTTCCTTTTATCACTTTGCCTGTAATATTCAACTACTAGATCGTTTGGCAATAATTTTAATAAAATTGGATTCAGTAAATGACCATATTGGCCTTTTGTCACGCCTAAATTAGATAAACTGCGAATATTTACTTCACAAGCGTCATAAAACTTTCGCAAAGCAGTTATATTTGATGAACTTTTTACGCCTTCTAAGTTTATCAATTTATTCATGTGAGCATTAATGATAATATCCTTTTGCCCAAAACGTGTTTTCAATATTTCTATGCAATTATCATAATTTTGTTCCGTAAGTGAAAACCCTTCAATAACATTGTACGCTTTGTCAGTTAAAAGCGTTTTCAAGTAAGTGAATTTTTCAATCTTTGTAAGATTTTCATTTAAATGGATTGAATTTTCGAAACAATCGAAAAATTCGTTCCATTTTTCTATTTGTCCACCAAATTTTGGTAAGGAAATTTTCGGCAATCTCACTGCCGAACCAGTTTTTGTTTGGGTTTCACTGACAGAACAGTTTGAACTACTTTCATCTTTATTATTACATAATCTTTTTAATCTTAGTTTCATTTTGCATTTGGCAGAAATTATTTGCTCGCCGTATTTATCGCTGGTCGCGATATCTTTTTCATACTCTTTAATATCTACTATTAAATTTTCAATTTCATTATTTAAATTTTTTAATGCAATTTCTCTTTCACCTATCATTTCCTGGATTTCGATGATTTCGTCTGATTTTGTATTTTCTAGATCGTCCAATAATAAATTCTCTAATTTATTTATTAATTTAGTTACATTTGAGCGTTCCGTAGAACGCTTAGCTTTTAACTTTTCAATATTCATAGCGAGCAAATAATCAAACAAAATAATTCAAATAATTAAAATTTCTAATTTCATTTAATCAATGTTATAAATAGTAGTTAAATTTTGCTTACCTGGTTCCATATCCAGGCAGCTATCCAATAACGAATCCGGAATTCCAGTCATTATTATTTTTCAGTTTCGTTTTCACAATAAATTATCCAAGCTTTCAAATCCAAATCCAGATAAATTAATATCTAAGGGTAATTTCACTTTTAAGGGATTTCACATATCCCGAGTTTCGTTCACCATGAAAAAATATTATTATTATATATACTGCGCCATGAAAATTCGTACCATGAAAATTTGCAGAATCATGTAATCACAAACTCTATAGTTCTAGTGTTCATTTCAGTCATAAAGTCAGTTGGGAGAGCATAAATTCTTTATTAGAAATTAAACACACAATAAAAACTATTTGCAGTATACTTTGAAGAATTCACAATTATAACTTAATTCAGTAATATTTCAGAATAACATTGTTTCTCCATAAAGGAGCCAAGATCATAATATTTAAATCATAACTTTCATGTTCAAGAGAAAAAATTATACTTCCTGTTTAAGACAGGCCGAGAAACTAAACATAAAAAAGTAACATTCTCAAAAAGAGAAAAAGCACCTCTCATTTGGCAAAGAGCCAACTACTAGTCGGGGGGGGCTGGCGAAACGAAACCAAAAGCTACGTTCAAACAAGTGGAAATGCTAATATAAAAAAAAATACATACCGGAAGATCTTGAGAATACAGGAAAACACTCAGATTGTTGAATATCATTGCTTTTATTGAAATTCATGTAAAACAGGACAAGGTGCGAGTCAGTGGGCACGTCGTCACAATCGGCTTCTTCAAGCTGCTCCATTGCGATCCAATTTGGAATCATTCTCCATCTGGGTGCATACTCGTGGTAAACTCAACAATGTTCTTGCATAATATTACCGATCTGCGTTCGTATAGAAATATAGAATTATATCGCGAAAATACCAAGTATTGGTGTTCTAATTATTACGACATTTAGTTACTGAAAGCACATGTGGCGAGTATGAGAAAAGCACGTGTGGTAATTTTCAATCTCAGTGCATCTTCTTCAAAATTGTCCAGAAACGCATGTTCAATAAAATTCCTGCTCCATGATTCCTTAATAATAACGGTTATAAATTTATTTCACAGAAATATACTGTTTCGGGTTGAATAACAATTAGTTTATAAGTTCCAGAAGTCCGCACGGCGACGCCATGAGAGGCCCGCGGTGCGCACACGCGGAAACCGCGCGACGACCGACGGACGCGACCTTCTCGTAGGTGTTCAGATATCCAAGTGCTAACGGGAACAGCTCTTCTACTCTCAGGTCGGCAAGCCTCCAAAACGTCACGGCGCTGGTGGCCAATCAACGCGAATGATCGCGGAGGAGCGTGCTACGAGCAGATGAGAGGGGGAACCTTAAATGAATGACCAGCGAGCGAATTTCGCGCGTTGCTGGGAAAAGAATGATACAGGGGCGAAACGGAAACTAAAGAAATTGAAGTAATTTTTGATATAATGCGATCTAATAAATTGGATTTGTTAAAATAACTAAACAAAATAATTAAATTAAATAAGAAAGCTGTCGTGCATCACGACACTGACCCATTGCCAAAAACTACTTTTTTGGACTCAGGAGGCCTTAAAACGCGTAACTCAGGTGAAACTCTATATCGAATTTTTGGAACGAATATAATACTTCCACTACCTACGGTAGTGGGATAATTGAAATAAAAACATAGATCTCGTATTTAATACGAAAATATACGGATTTTCGTATTGCGCTTTAGATCGCCAAATAGAAAAATCGCCAAGGACGACAGATATCAAATCTATGCTTTGTTTTCAATTAAAATACTGAAAATTTGAATTAAAAATTTATTTTACCAAAACTTATTATAGCCTCTAACACTTAGAGACAGTATTATTTTTGATTAGTTGAAAGGAAAAAAAATCGCCTTTTTAGTTCTAGCGATCGTTCTCTACATATACATATAAACCTTTCCCCTTTATATATTAGCATACAGCATAGATAGATTAAATAGGTTTCTAATCAACATAATGTAACTCAAATAATTAAATGCTATCCGCGTTTGTAATGATCGATAGATGGCGCTTTTTCAGTTTCTGTTGTTAGTAAATATAATGGCCACATGTATTAATTTTTGTTCTATATGTGTTACTACTTAATATTCGTGCAATAATTTCTCCGCCATTACATCATGGAAAATTGATTGCTTTTGGAAAAAAAAATTTCAGTTTATTCAACGTTCGATCGGAAGTAGATTTTTAACTGAAGCTGAACAAATATTAGTTTCAAATCATCTGATTAATTTTTTACTTCCATTAGCCGAAGCAACTGAAATTTTAAATTTGTCATTTGGAAATAAATGGGAGCTTAATTCTGGATTTTTTTATTCTTGGAGTTACACTGTGGCACACAACAGTAAGTGTTATCTTTTTTACCGGATTTATTCATTTTTATTCAATAAATATATGTGAAACTAAATATCGGCCAGCAATGGCGTCTAGATGAATTCGAAAGCTATGCATGTTAATTGTAATTTCACCTTAGCCCACCAGAGGGAGAGCATTTCATTACAATCGCGGATTTGCATTTCATTAATGGCTGTATGCGCTATGTATATTGAGCTACTTGTCATAACTGTTAGTTGCTAAAAATAGTCGGCAAATAAATTTAAACTTCTCAATTATTCTTTTAAAAAATGCATAATGAAATGCAGATGATATTTTTTTTTATTTACTTTTTATATTATTATTCGCGTGAAATATATTTTATTAAAAGTCGAAAAATAAATTAACTCATAAATTTTTTTGGCAACAATTATAAATTAAAATAAAGAATTTAATAAAAGTTTAGAAGTTATAATTTCTAATTTTTTTTTTATTTTTATTTGTTCATTTATTTTTAAATTCTAATTTCGTTTACACACATCAGTTTAAACATTAATGCTTAGATCATTATATTATATTATATCATATCAAATTATATTATTAGAAAAATAAATACTTTAAAATCCATAATGGGTCAGATTTAACGTGTAAGTTTAACATTTCACAAAGCTTTATATGAATTTCAATTTAATTCACGTGCAAATATATTTCTTTTCTTTTCATGTCAAGATATTTTAAAAACAAAATGAACATGTACTAAATGTTTTTTTTATGTTGGCTAATTTTTTTAATATTTCATTATTACCATTTCTATTATGGCTTTTATGGGGATTTTAATTAAAATGCTCAGATTTTAAACTAAAATTTATTTTATCAAAATTAAATATAGCCTATAACAATCAGGCATACTGTAGCTTTTGGTCAGTGAAAGAAGTTTTAAAATCGGTTCAGTAGTTTCAGAGATTACCCTCCACAAACATACAATTTTTTGCGCTTTATATAATGATATAGATATATTTTAACTCTCCTAGATATTTTGTATGCGAATCATTTGATTAATTTCAATGAAAACTTTAGATTAGCATCCTCATTTATTATTGATTTAGAAACCGAATTTGAACTTCCTGCTAATATTTGTAACTGTTTTTCGGGAACCGCAAAAGGTGTAAACGTAAATAATCTCAAAAAAAAAAATAATAATAATAATAATAATAATAATAATAATAAATAAAAAAAAATTAATAAATAAAAATAAAATAAAATAAAATAACAATAAAAATTAATTACATTTATATAAAGTATGAATTTAATAGAGAATCTTTTTGTATTTGCATTTATCTTTTTAGAAAATTGAAGTTTCCTTGCGTTTTTTAATTAAATCATCTTTTCTCCTTAAGAAACCATGCATTTTTATTTTAATTAATTATTATTATTATTATTTTATTGACAATCTTAATTTGAAACAATTAAAGAATTATGTAACCTCTGTCTCAGAATTAACGATAAAATGTATGTTCTCAATAACTTAAATATACTTTTAGTTTCGCTGCCAATTGTTTGTATTAGGGATAATACATAATAAATTATTAAAATTTACTAAAGTATTAAACTCAAAATAAAATTTTATTAACAGATAAAAGTTCAATAATTTCACTGGACTCAAAACATTTTTCTTAAACAATATATATATTTAAAATATATATATTTTATGTAACTATATGATATTCTAATTTTATTTAAAAAAAATTATTTGATCTAAACCACAACTTAAAACTAATTTAATTATATTTCTTTTGATTATATTGATTTTTAAAGTTTTAATTTAATTCGAAATTTTATTTTTCCGACTCAGTGAAAATAATGCCTGTACCGGGAGTCGAACCCCGGACCTTTGAGTTAAAAGGTCAAGGCTCTACCAATTGAGCTATCCAGGCCGACACCCCGGTCAGAATTACTCATTCAGACAACCTTTAGGCAGAAACATCTCCCTAACCGAGGTTCGACTCCCGGTCCAGGCATTATTTTCACTCAGTCGGAAAAATAAAATTTCAATAAATATGATTTTCTTCCGCAGTTGATTGTGTGATTTTAATAAAATTTTTAATTTAATTGTAACATCTCATACAAGTATACAATATCTATCTAAAATAATAAATAGCAAAACTATGCTTTTTCAAGAAACAAAGTTACAAGCGTCGATGGTCGAATGGTTAAACGCATGCAAAGTACAAAGAGAAACCACTGGTTGGAAGATTTGCGGGTTCTGTCATCTTCTCGGTTAAGTTAAACGGAAATTGTAAACATAAAAGTTCACGATTTCTTCACTAAGTGGCAGCACTGATCAGTCGAGCAGGAAAGTATTTTTTTCTGCATATAGAAATGGACTGGCATCGGCCCATTACCGGTGTATGTTTGGTTAGGAAACGGTTAGATGTCGGTGCGGTGTCGCGCCGGCTGCTTTGTCGGTTTTGCCGGCAACGGACCGATTGTGGACCAGACAATCGGGCGACTGCCGCCCGAAGGCCCACAAAAGTTACGTACCCGATTCGGCAAGCGGCATCGGTACGTCACCGCCTAAAACGGCAAGTCGGTAACGGACCAACTGTCTACTGATAGGTTTGTGTTTGTTGGGGTACTACTGAGTGATTTACTCCGCTGTCAACAAAATTCTATACATTCATTCACTGGCGAGGGCACTTTCAGTCAAAGGTGTTCGTGTCCCGGTTAAGGCATATTGTCTACACTAGGAACTTGTACTTAGTTTGAGATCTCACCTATGGGGGAGAGGGGGTCTTTCTAAGTGGTCCCAGCCAGTGTTTACGGGATTTATGGAGAAAATTATCTAAAACACCGAACGACAAGCTCGACGAACGCGACCTGGGATAGAAACCGTCTCCAGTTTTGAGTGCACGGATGGGGATCCAACAAAAACTGTCTGACAACAACTGACTTTTTTGGTAATATAAATATACCGTATTCGAAAAAAAAATGCAATTTTATTATTTTAACTAATATTTGTTGCATTAAAATTAGCAATAATATACATATATAAATATATATATATATATATATATATACATTACAAAGTCAAATGTCAAGTTAAAAACGTTTAGTTATTTATTTTCATTTATGTTTCTTTCTTTCTTTCTTTTCTAAAATGCTAGAAAAAAATAGGGAAATCCATCTCTAGGTCCAATTATAGGAAGGATATTTTCTTTTCTGCTTTCTAAAAAAAAGAAATATATATATATATATGTATATTGCGCATACTTAACTGGAATACATTCCCTTTAAAAGCACTGCAAATGTATCCGCAATCCTGTGTCTGGCTTTTAAGTGCTAAAAACATGAAAATCAATTTCTGAGTTTCTGAGCGTGTAAGTAATATGTATTGATTTCATACTTACCAATATTATTGTTAAGTGAATATTATGAATGTGATTTATGGTTAATATTATCAAACTTATGAATTTAAGACACTTACATGTCTTAAATTCAAATGCATGCGCTTTAAAAGGTTTCTTATGTGCAATCTTCGAACACTTGTGTCTGAATTCATTTTTAGATGCAATTCCTTCTGAATTGTGTCTATAAAAAAATAATTCTGTCCAAAATTTTGTGTTATTTCTGTGTGTCGTTTATCGGCATATTTTGAAAACAAATAGTAGTAGGAAATCCAAATTCCTTCTACTAAATGTGTATAAATTAGATATGTTTCACTAAATTTCTCGCTGTGATCAATCAAATGGCCTGTATATGGGGTCATCCAAGATGATTCTAATACATTACGACTATAGCTGAAATTTGTTGTAGGTACAGTTTGACATCTAAAAGCTGCATTAAACAAGAAAAAAAAAAACAAAAAAAAACATATATTTCATATGTGCATAAAAACATCTTTCATTATATATTTTCGTTATATATGTGTGGTATTTGTGGTATGAAAAACATTTACTATTCATTTATAGAGCTACATGAAAAAACTAGTATATAGAGGAACTATATTCTAACAGGGGGTTGAAGAGGGTCATCGACCATTTCACAGATGTTTTTTTTTTTTTTTTTTTTTTTTTAATAACTTTTCTTAATCTACTTTAAATTACTTTGATGTAGTTTTATATACAGTACTTCCTATCTTACCTCACAATCTACAACAAGCCGTTATAGTATTGAAATACAGGCTAAGAGAAAGTAGCTTGCGGGCCAGAGAAAATCATTTATTTACGAAAAGACAAAATTAAACAAATGTATTAATAATGTTGAAAAACATTTTATACTTAACAGTAATTTTCATGTAACAAACTTTCATCCAGAAACACATTTATATTATTTAGAATCACAGCTATTGAAATTCCTTTACAATTATTTCAATTGTTCTTAATCTAGTTATTTATACATTGTCAAAAATAATTAAATGATTTTCACCCAGTAACTTTTTTTTTTTTTAACACTTATTAGATGCACTTAACAAAACTGGTCATTACTGGGGTATATTTTATTCATACTATGTATCCCAAGAAGTTCTATACCCTAATATACGCCATTTATTTTTATTTATCAAATGACAGACAATCAGGTAATAAAATAGGTTAAGAGAGAACTGCTAGTTGTAAAAATAAACAAGTTGTCATGAGGTGCTAATAAATCTTTTCTTACATCAGACAATCAAATAGTGATAAAGGAAATATTCTTGTTGCTAACAAAAGGTATATTTGTAACAATAGAAAGCGAAACAATATTGTTTTAAATGAGTATATACTCGTATATAACAAAATCGTAATGTATCATCAAAATATTTAATTATTAGAATGAATTGTACAGTAGGGTAATTATACTAGAATATGCTAAAAATAATTATATAATACTGCGTCTATACTTGTAATATTTTTTTTTAGATTTTTGTAAAATTTCCATAAACATATAAAGAAAAACATGCATGGTTTAAATTTGGCTAATTATCTTAATCTTTTAACAAACTATCTTAATCGACAGTTTTAACAAACTTTCTACATCTAAATCGATACATGCATATCTATCAGTCTATCTATCTATCTATATGTATATTTATATATACATACAGTCGAACCTCGTTAACGTGAACACGCTTAACGGGAATTTCTTTAACATGAACTGTTTCCACAATCCCCATCAAAATGAAGATTATTTAGTTATATGAAAATTACTCACTGATAGCATGTACAATATTTTAGAACATGTACAATATTTCATCCTTGAGATTCACGTTAACGAGGTTCCAGTGTATATACATGCCAGATGTCCATAATAAAACTTGATAATTTAGAGCGCTCTCTTTTTAAAACTATGCTGCGGAATGTCATGGAATTTGAGTAATAGCATAATCAGATGATGGGGATTTTATCTAGCACAAAAGAGTCCCAGAAATCAACACTATAAATCACCACTATAATATAGACGACGTATTATTGGAATGAGAATAAGATTGAAGGGAAAAGATTCGTCATTAGTTTTCTACAGCTTAACATCCGACAACAGTAGACTTGAATGATTGTAATTTTTTACTCTGGGAATACCTGAAAGACTGTCTCCGACCTTAAAGATAGCATAACACGACATGTGCGTATTTTCTACATAATTCAATCCCCCAGATATAATCTCCCAGAATATAATATTCCCCCAGAAAAACTGTTTTAAAAAGTTGAACATATGGTAGCATACAATGGTGAATGTCCTATAGAGCAAGTTTTGTAAACAAAATCAAATATTGTGAAATGCCAACTGAATTTATTTTCATAGTAACAACATTATAAATTTATGGATATTGCAATTAAAATTATTAGAATGAGATAATCTTAGAATTAATATAAATTAACGATTGGATTATCATAGAATGAAACTAAAATTACACTTGCTAGTACAAGAAAATACTTTTATATGTCATATTTAATCTACATGCAATTAAAATTATACATTTTTCCACTCTGTACCATAAAGATTAACCAAAACCAAACTACAGAATGCATCAGAGGTATCCATCTTGGTTAAAACTGAACAAAAATCCTTTATCGAATAATGATAGGTTGTTGTCTATGATGGTTGTTAATGATGTCTTTGCTGTGAGTAGAGCTTTTTAATACAAGCTGGTGCATCCGGCATTTGGTTTCCTACTTCTTAAATATTGTCTATGAGGTTGAATGCTTGCGAATGTAAAATAATTGCTTTTAAAACTATTTGTTGATTTTAAATCTATTAAAATCACAATTTCGCCGATCGATCTAACACATTTTTAACTAATGTACAAGTGTGCCTATTCTTTTCACAGTAAATAAAATTACGTTCGTATTTGGTTTATGCTATTTCAAAATAATGCGTGTCTAGAAATGTATGTTAAAACGGTTGTAAAAACATATAGAAATTGCAAAATATAATGGAAAAGAAAATATTTTTCATCGAATACAATAGCGCATATTATATTACAGATTCACAATTATTATAAAAAAAATGAACCTTTTTTTTGG
The DNA here is from genome assembly GCA_963930645.1 of Salticus scenicus. Taxonomy (NCBI): domain Eukaryota; kingdom Metazoa; phylum Arthropoda; class Arachnida; order Araneae; family Salticidae; genus Salticus; species Salticus scenicus. The sequence continues at coordinate 231,406,365 of OZ005652.1, read as the reverse complement.
GGGGGAATTTGTAAATGGAGGTTGTTGTACCATAAGTTTCTACTATGTTTAGAGTCTTATTACGTTTGCTATTTTTACTTTCCGAACACTATAGTGAGGAAAGTATTGTAATCATGTCAAAAATCCGAATTCGAGATTTTGATGTTTCTATACGTTTTGAGGTCCCCTGAGTCCGTTTTCACTATTTTTACGATGATGTATGTATGTGTGTGTGTATGTGTGTGTGTGTGTATGTATGTGTGTATGTCTGTGAGTGAACACGCTAGCGTCTAAACGCTTTGTTCGATTAACCTGAAAGTTGGTACGCATATTGTAAGTCACTATAGTACGAACCCTATAGATTTTGGTGAATCTAGCACTTATAGTTTTTTTACAGGGACACAAAGAAAAATTCTTTATCATTATGGCCTATGGGAGCAAAATCTTAAAAGTGCGATAGCATCTAAACGCCTTATTCAATTGAGCAAAAAATTTATACACATATTAAAGGTCACAAATACTCAATCTGTATAGATTTTGGAGAATCTAGCACTTATAGTTTTTTTACAGGGACACAAAGAAAAATTCTTTATCATTATGCCTACGGGGCCAAATTTTTAAAAGTGTGATAGCGTCTAAACGCCTTATTAATCTGAGCAAAAAATTTTTACACATGTTATAGATCACAGTTGACCTAACTGTATAGATTTTGGTGAATCTAGCACTTACAGTTTTTTTACAGGGACACAAAGAAAAATTCTTTATCATTATGGCCTATGGGACTAAATTTTTAAAAGTACGATAGCATCTAAACGCCTTATTCAATTGAGCTGAAAATTTATATGAGTATTATAAATCACTTTTGCACTAACTATAAGCATTTTGGTGAATCTAGCATTTATAGGTTTTTACAGGGACACGACGAAAAATTCTTTATCATTAGGATCTATGGGCTCAAAGTTCAGTAGCGTTAAATAAAACATCGTGTAATAGATGGAGAAAAATACTCAAAAACACTCTATTATGGTTTTCTCTCTTTTGTTTGTTTAACAACTCCTCTTTCTTTACTTTATCTACAAAACTGTTAATTACTCAATGTTCGGAAAGTCGAGTGGAGTCACTCCAGATTTTTTTTACCTTTTTTTATGGTATGGAATTACTCGTATATGTTACAAATAGAGATTGACAAAATTTTATTTAGATATGTAATAAAATTATATATTTATAGAAAGATTTAATGATCAGTCATTTACAACAACCATAAGGAAAAAAATATTTTCCATATTTTGGTATGGTATGTTAAGATCTCTTTTGTATAATTCAAATCCGAAAATTGTAAATAAATTTTGCTCTATATTTGATAAATAAAACTAAAATCTATACTTTATAAAGACATATATCCACACATGAAGTTTCATTAAATATAATATAAAATAAATGTCCAAACTGACCATAGTGCTCGACAATTATCTGGTTAATTCTCAACAAATTTCTGATATCTACAAAACTAATTTTAAAATAATTAGAAATTTAATTAATATATATATATATATATTCATATAGTTATATGTACTTCATTGTAAATCAGAAAAAAAAATATACGTTAAATGAATTAAAATTTTTGAAAGGTATTAAAGTATGTCAAATTAAAATCGTTTTAATAGAGATATTTTTTTAAAACCAAATCTTACATAATTTTGCCCTAAAATGTTAAGTTAATATAATATCATTGATTAAAATGTATAAGAAATGCTGATTATTATTGGCTTAGATTTAATGATGCAGGTTTAAACTTACAAAAAGAAAGATTTGCATCTAGGCACTCTGTTTTTATCTTTCTGTCGAAAATTTAATAATGCAATTAATTTACTTATGACTAGATTAATAACAAGATTTTGAAATTTGATATAACAGAAGAATTTTAAATATAGATTTTAATAATTAATTATAATGAACATACTTGTTTACTGAAACCCTATACAAAATTTAAAAATCACATTGCTGAAATTTAAAAAATATTAGATTTTCTTTAGAAAAATTTTGTACCTTATATATAACAAACATAATACAACATTTTATGTATTGTTGATAACTTTAAATTTTATTAAATCAATTATATAACATTTACATGTACGTATTATTGAATTTTATTCAACGATTGCCTGCGATTTAAAGAAGTGTAATAAAAATGTCTAAAAAAAAAAGCATGACCTTTCACCTCTTTTTAATTGTTTATTTTGGTGGTCTACAGAAGGCAAAACTAGGTAAAGCCTAGCAGATGGGATACATTTAACCTTTATGACAGTCATGCTACTGGAATTTAAAAAAAATTAGCAAAGTGGGAGATAGGATACTCATTGTGCATTGCACGATTATCTCCATACATAGAATTTTTATAAGCAGCTATATCTAAAATTTCCTGAGGACTAACCCTGATATGAAAATGTCAACAGAACAGAAAAGAATAATGTTTCTTTTTATCCTTGTTTCATTTTTACTTTATAAACATATATTACGTAAAGAAAACTTTGTAATAAAAAAAAAATCGACTATGCGATTTTTATGTATCTCTATACTTTGTATCTCTGTGTGTGGTTGTTTATTTGTGCGTGTCTGCGTGTACCTCTAAATTTATCCAATTGAGCTGAAACTTTGTAGTTGTGTTATAGGTTAAGCGTTATAGGTAATAGGTATGTTATAGGTAAACGCATGTTAAGGCATAACATGAGTATTTGGTACATCATTCATATTTTGATTATTTATACATCATTCAAATTTACATTTTATAATATGATTATTATTTTATGATTATTGATACATCATTCAAATATATGATTATCATATGATTATTATTTTATGATGTTTTATACATCATTCAAATTTTGATTATTTATACATTGCGTCTATAAACTTCAATTATTTGAAAAGCAGAAAAAAATATGTATTACATTACAGTGTTTTGCATTATGGGGTGATTACTATGGGAATTGGTATGCGTAATATTTAACATTACTTTGCATACTAGTATCAAAGTGTTTATATATATAACATCTTATTAGAGTTATAAATCTGAAATTTAATAAATTCTTTAAATGATACTGTAATTAGCATTTTTTTTTAGATTTTTACTACAGATTAAGATTTACTGAAACCTACATGCTTATTATTTATATTCATTTAAAGGGATGTGCAAAAAAAAAAAAAAAATTCGGCTAGATCATAGTACATTCTACAACCACATTAAATTTGAGCAAAATGTTCAAACATCATACTATACTTTCCATTTTTGTTTATTTACTGAATTATTTAAAAAAATGTGTAAACACAAAAACACTAAATATTCAAAAATTCAAGTGGAGCAATATCAATATATATATTCATAATAAAATATATTTAAATAATGATAAGTGATAACATGAAAGTGGAATGTAATAAACAACGAGAAAAATTATTGAATAATGTTAATAAACAAGAAAATTAGTTAAACATTATTTAAGCAAAAAATAAATAAAAATAAATAAATAAATAAATTATGCTGTGCAATCCTCGTTAGCAGGTGGGAACACAGCTATTAATAACTATGTAGTACTTTCAGGTTTCAGAAGATATGTAGGCTAGCATACTCCAATTATATTTCAAACTGAAAAATAATGAAAAACTGAAAAAAGATTATAAAAGTATTTATATTTCTTGAAAATTAAATATTAAAATTTGAAAACCGTATATTGCAGCTTATCGAAATCAGAAAGCCGTTTATAATAAAACTTATTTATATAGATTTTTATATGAAAATGCTAGCAAAACATCGCCCCACCCAAACCTGTCTGAAAAAAAGAAAAAACTCACCACCTGCAAGAAACAACAACAAAATTCCATTTTAGCTTAAAAAATTTTCAAACATTGAAACAAAAAAACTAGCGAAACAAAATAACTCCAACCATCTGCAAACGATCTTCCAAAAAAGGCTTTAAATCGTAAGCATCACACTGGACACCTATATGGATCACCAATCAAAATAAAGCTAGAAGCTGCGGTGATGACACTAAAAATTCAAATTACTAGTATAATGAGAACTGAAATTTAAAGGATACAAATTTTTATAATATAATAAAGCTTGAAAATTATATACTTGTTTATCAAAATTGAATTTCGAATTGCATAATCACTTAAATCTTAAAAGTTGATTAATAACAATATTTATGTAAACTCTGTGGCTCAGATTAGAATACCAATGCGGCATACAGTTAGTAACAAAGTTGAAGTTTTTTCTTTTGTCATATAAATCAGTAGTACATAAATTATTATTTTTTAAAACAAATAAAATATCCAAAAAATCAGCTTCAAAATTATTATTATTTGATTTATTTAATTTTAAAATATCTGGATAAATTAAATTAAAACAAATTATCAAAATTAGTGTTAAAAATAATCAAATCATCAATATATCGATAAGCATATAAACAAATATTATGAGTTACAGTGAACTTATATTCAAAGAAAAATAAGAAAATATTAGCCGCACTGGAAGAATATCTAGTTCCCATACCAATACCATGTAATTGTTTGAAAATTTTATCATGAAAAAGATATAATTATTATTTAGACAAGAATGACATAAACTTATATATACAAATTAATTTTTGTCATTTATATTGAATTAAATTTATTCATAATAAATATATAAATCCTGTATTAAATTTAAAAATTTGTATAACAGTGTACTTCAATTAAACTCAGAAATTCAATTAAAATGGATATATAAAAACAACTCAAAAATATACGTTTCGAAATTTATCCAAATTTCTTCATTAGTATTAAAAACAACGTAATATTGATGAAAAAATGTGGTAAATTTCGAAAGTTTATTTTGATTTCTTTTAATACGTATACTTTGATTGAATGTTGTCATATAATAGAAATTGTCAAATTGTTATATAATAGAAATTGTCATATAATAGAAAAAAGGTTTTTCTTTTTAATACGATTTTATATCGATGGAACGATGTAGTGTTTGAGTGTATTCAATATAACAGTATATTGAAAGCGTGTGAATTTTTTGTTGCAAGAAGTATATAAAAGAGATCAGATGGAATATTAAAAACATTCAAAAATATCCTTGAATTGTAGTAACATTAAGTGATAAAAAATGGTGTATAATAGAGAAACCTGCATTTGTTATACCAATGCAATAACATCTCGTGAGATTAATACTAATACTATGGAGAGTTGAATATTTCATTACTATAGTGACTGATTGGATATACCTCAACTGTCATCAGTCAGAAGTAATCTAGCCCACAAGAAGATTAATTTGTTTCGATGACGTTCGTATTAAATGTCCTATTTCCCTGACATAATAAAAATCGAGCAATAGTTTTCTGCAACAACTGAAAAAGGAATCGTTAAATTTTTAAACATTCAAATGTGTATAATATTTATTCAAGCACATATGTGCTAAGCATTCATATTTATTTAAGCACATATATAATATTATTGTTTTGCTTATTATAAATTTCTCAAATTTTTGTTAATTGATTCAATGATTTTAAAAATAAATAGAAATAAAAAAATAAAAAAATTAAAATCAGGCTATTGAAAAAGAAATTCTTTTTTATGCATATTGTTAGTTTTAGAGTATCAGTTTTCAAAAACAATAAATAAATAATGTATATAAATTTCCAACAAAATTTAAATGTAATTATCAATTTGTATGTTTTGTCGTCTACCTCTCGTTATTCTTATTACCAAAACTATGTTTAGTATTTCATATATTTTATTTTATTTTATTTTTATTTTTATTTTATTTATTTGTTTATTTATTTATTGATGACTAGCAGGCTACGCCCGCTTCGCTGGTCACTATTTTAAAATGAATCACAATAATTAATGAATTCTCAAAATTGCATTAATTTTTATCATGTGATAAAAAAAAAAGAAAAAAAATTTCTGATCAGGAAAAATGTCGCACCGGGTCCCCACTGCCTTCGGCAGCGTAGACCCGTGCGCTACGCGCACGTATTCTTTCTCCACCCTTATGACTTCTCGAAATTCTATGTTATTACTCATAAACTTTCATTCTTAAGGAAAGGAATTAAAAAATATATCATTTAGCATCGGATAAAAACTCTCACCGGGACCCCACTGCCTTCGGCAGTGCAGACCCGTTCGCACGATATACGTGCGCTGTACACGTATATTCCTCCTCAATTCAAACTTTTATTATTAAGAAAATAAAATGTAAAAAAAATCTTTTATCATCGGGTAAAAACTCGCACCGGGTCCCAAACCCATGCGCGCTGCGCGCGCACATGTTAAGATATACGTGCGGTGCGCGCACATATTCCTTCTGAAATCAAACTCTTATTCTTAAGAAAAGAAAATTAAAAAAATCATTTCTCATCAGGTAAATTGTCGGACCGGGTCCCCACTGCCTTCGGCAGCGTAGTCTCCTGCGCGCTACGCGCCAATTCCTCCCCCACCCTTCCAGCCCCTCCTAATTAATTTACATATACCAATTTTGAACGGTCTTACTCATTTAGCTGAGATGCAAAAGAAAACCTGATCAGGACACCTTAAAACTGTAAATCAGTTGAAATCTCGAATTCTACTTTCGATAATATAAAAGAATTTTAAAATATCTTTCGAATGATGTATTAAAAATAATTTAATCATAATTAGAGATTGAAATATTGAAATTTAAAAATATGATAGCGCCATCTGGCGGAAGAAATTTCTGTAATCTATTGTTCCATTCCAGATCAACAAAGCTTTCAAATGATGTGTTACTCATGAAATTATTTTAATTAGTAGATGAGATACAAAAGAAAACCTAATCAGGACACCTCAAAACGCGTAAATCGGGTGAAATCTCGAATTCCATTTTCAATTATGTAAAAGTACTTTAAAATGTGTATCAACTCAAATAAGCTTTCAAATGATGTCTTACTTATGAACTTTTTTTAATTAATAACTGAGATAAAGAAAAAAAAACTAATTCAGGACACCTCAAAACGTGAAAATCTGGGGAAAATTTTCGATAATTTAAAAGAACATTAAAATATCTTTCGAATGATGTATTAAAAATAATTTAATCAAAATTAGAAATTGAAATTTTAAAATATTACAGCGCCATCTGGCGGCAGAAATTTCTATATTCCAATGTTCGATTCCAAATCAGGAAAGCTTTCTAATGATTTATTACTTATGAAATTATTTTAATTAGTAGCTGAGATACAAAAGAAAACTGATTCAGGACACCTCAAAACGTGTAAATCTGGTGAAAACTTTCGATAATTTAAAAGAACTTTAAAATATCTTTCGAATGATGTATTAAAAATAATTTAATCATAATTAGAAATTGAAATATTGAAATTTTAAAATATTACAACGCCATCTGGCGGTACAAATTTCTGTATTCCACTGTTCGATTCCAAATCAAAAAAGCTTTCTAATGATGTATTACTTATGAAATTATTTTAATTAGTAGCTGAAATACAAAAGAAAACCTAATCAGGAGACCTCAAAACGTGTAAATCGGGTGAAATCTCGAATTCCATTTTCGATAATGTAAAAGTACTTTAAAATGTATATCAACTCAACAAAGCTTTCAAATGATGTATTACTTATGAAAATTTTTTAATTAATAACAGAGATATAAAGGAAAACTGATTCAGGAGACCTCAAAACGTGTAAATCTGGCGAAAACTTTCGATAATTTAAAAGAACTTTAAAATATCTTTCGAATGATGTATTAAAAATAATTTAATCATAATTAGAAATTGAAATATTGAAATTTTAAAATAATACAGCGCCATCTGGCGGTACAAATTTCTGTATTCCACTGTTCGATTCCAAATCAAAAAAGCTTTCTAATGATGTATTACTTATGAAATTACTTTAATTAGTAGCTGAGATACAAAAGAAAACTGATTCAGGACACCTCAAAACGTGTAAATCTGGTGAAAACTTTCGATAATTTAAAAGGACTTTAAAATATCTTTCGAATGATGTATTAAAAATAATTTAATCATAATTAGAAATTGAAATATTGAAATTTTAAAATATTACAGCGCCATCTGGCGGTACAAATTTCTGTATTCCACTGTTCGATTCCAAATCAAAAAAGCTTTCTAATGATGTATTACTTATGAAATTATTTTAATTAGTAGCTGAGATACAAAAGAAAACCTAATGAGAACACCTCAAAACGTGTAAATCGGGTGAAATCTCGAATTCCATTTTCGATAATGTAAAAGTACTTTAAAATGTGTATCAACTCAACAAAGCTTTCAAATGATGTATTACTTATGAACATTTTTTAATTAATAACAGAGATATAAAAGAAAACTGATTCGGGAGACCTCAAAACGTGTAAATCTGGCGAAAACTTTCGATAATTTAAAAGAACTTTAAAATATCTTTCGAATGATGTATTAAAAATAATATAATCATAATTAGAAATTGAAATATTGAAATTTTAAAATATTACAGCGCCATCTGGCGGTACAAATTTTTGTATTCCACTGTTCGATTCCAAATCAAAAAAGCTTTCTAATGATGTATTACTTATGAAATTACTTTAATTAGTAGCTGAGATACAAAAGAAAACTGATTCAGGAACTCCTCAAAACGTGTAAATCTGGTGAAAACTTTCGATAATTTAAAAGAACTTTAAAATATCTTTCGAATGATGTATTAAAAATAATTTAATCATAATTAGAAATTGATATTTAAAATATTACAGCGCCATCTAGTGGTAGAAATTTCCGCAATCCACTGTTCGATTCCAAATCAAAAAAAGCTTTCCAATGATGTATTACTTATGAAATTATTCTAATTAGTTGCTGATATACAAAAGAAAACCTAATCAGGACACCTCAAAACTTGTAAATCGGGTGAAATCTCGAATTCCATTTTCGATAATGTAAAAGTACTTTAAAATGTGTATCAACTCAACAAAGCTTTCAAATGATGTATTACTTATGAAAATTTTTTAATTAATAACAGAGATATAAAAGAAAACTGATTCAGGAGACCTCAAAACGTGTAAATCTGGCGAAAACTTTCGATAATTTAAAAGAACTTTAAAATATCTTTCGAATGACGTATTAAAAATAATTTAATCATAATTAGAAATTGAAATATTTAAATTTTAAAATATTACAGCGCCATCTGGCGGTACAAATTTCTGTATTCCACTGTTCGATTCCAAATCAAAAAAGCTTTCTAATAATGTATTACTTATGAAATTATTTTAATTAGTAGCTGAGATACAAAAGAAAACTTATTCAGGAGACCTCAAAACGTGTAAATCTGGTGAAAACTTTCGATAATTTAAAAGAACTTAAAAATATCTTTCGAATGATGTATTAAAAATAATTTAATAAGAATTTGAAATATCGAAATTTTAAAATATCTGGCGGTAGAAATTTCTGTAATCTACTGTTCAATTCCAAAGCAACAAAGCTTTCAAATAATGTGTTACTTATGAAATTATTTTAATTATTAGCTGAGATACAAAAGAAAACCTAATCAGGAACAATCCCAAAACCTATATATACCACGGTAGTCCGGTAATGGAAGTAAAAAGAAAAAGAAAAAGCATTTTTTAGTTCCTTCAAACGTATTTTGTTGCTATGGAAACTCCTATCGTCTATTGAAAGATAGATTACGTGTTAGAATAAAATTTAATTAGCAATTAAAATGTAACTGCTTTGTTTATTAATGAAATTTGATGAAATTTTAACTGCAGGTTGGTTTTGTGCTGAATAGGTTGTATATTAAGTGCTGTGTACGAAAAAGAAAATTTGAAGCACTTTGAAATTTGCAATTTTTAACCCCAGTTAAAGATCACGTGACATTAATGATGATTTTTTTCCATTAGAGACAGCCGTTAAAATCGTCTGCTGAATGCTGATAGAATGCCTCTTTTTAAGCAATAAGGATTTTTGGTCATTTTCGCGATCGATATGGGTCAGCATTTTAATTAATATCTCCGAAACTAATTAAGATTTTTAAATTCTGTTTCGAGGAAAACATCGGAAAGGCTCCAGAGCATCCGTATGTCAATTCTTGTACTTCTGCGTTCAATAGGGGCTGAACGTATAAAAGAACAGACAGACAGACAGACAGATAGACAGACAGACAAACCTTTCCATTTATTATTATAGATATGAATAACTTTACAAATTTGTATGCAACTACTCCCAAAAAATTTCTGATTACTTGCAGTATATGAGAGTTTTTTAAAAACATAATACAACATTCTTATATTGAAGTTAAACACAACTTGAAGAATCTCTGGAACTACTGAACCATTTTTTTTTTCACTAATCTTCTCTAGTCCCGTGTGCTCATAATTAGATTTGATTAAAGCCATAATTAGATTTGATTTTTTTTTCTTTAAAAAATGCAATATTTTAATTGAAAATATTGTAATTGATAAAAATAAATAAATAAATAAACAACAGATGCCAATAAAAAATCAATGTTTTAGACTTTTCATTTCACATGAAACGAAATATATTTACGCGTGGATAATAAAGTTCCTATAAATCTTTGCCAAAAAATTAACTCGAACGGTAGAATGTACGTCATTATAGCTTAAAATTATTAAATATTCCATGCTAGAACCAAAAATGAAACTGCAAGTTATTTTACTTATTATTGTATTTCGAAAAAAAAAAAAAAAAAAAAAAAAGATGTATTTACCTATTAAAAATGAAAATAGAATAAACATTTAAAATTAAATTGCTTAGTTTTATAACATTTGAGACTTATTATTATAAATATTTATTTAAAAATAATAAATATTTATTAAAATTTGTCCACGGCTGTCCGTTAGTATATCTATAATTGATCTTAAAGTCATTGAACAGGGGAGCAGCCCCGGCTCACCGCTCGAAGAGCGGTGTTGAGCTATGCTAGGACCGAAGTCCACGTGGGCTGTCCCGAGACGTTTATTGAAAAACGAAAGAAAAAAAAAAAATTACAGAATTCATCGCCAGGCTTAGATCCTACCCGCGACAATGGGCGATTGATCTTTTGACTTTTCTTCCGAAGGCATCATAGTTGCTTGTTTGCAGGGGTGAATTTATTTTTGCTGCATTATTTGGCTTCAGGTTGACCTTTGCTGCACTTCTGACGCTACAAGAGGGTAATGGGGTAGTGGGGAAAGTTAGCGTTTTGCTGGGTACCGAGAAGCACATTAGACAACTTGGAGAATGGGGAAAAAAAAAAAAAAAAAAAAAAGGGAAATAAAATAAAAATTTAATGAAATGGATAGATAGAGAGAATTATTTAATTTATTTAAGTTAATTTTGGGACCATGATTAGTTGGTCGTTATTATTAGAAGAGTTACTTGGGAGACTTTTAATCTGTTCGATTGGATATATCCATTAAGAGGGAGTAGATGCTATTGAGTTTATGGATTAGGATTTTATTGGTTAGGATGTTTGAAAGCCAGTTTATTGGCCTAGGGGTTGGGTTTCTAAGATGGAAAACTTCTGTAAGGGGGCATGAGAAATAGTAGTGATCCGGCGTTCCCTCCTCTCCACATGGACACAGGGATGAGCGCCGGCAATGAAATCTATTTAAGTAGGAGGGGAAAGGGCCATGGCCACTTAAAAAGGCTGAGATGGGTGGTTTTAAGGTCCAGGTGTTTGTGCTAACATTTGGGATAAGATTATAGGTATGCCTACCTTTTTCGGAGGTAGACCATAGGTCTTGCCATTTTTGCATGGTCAGATTTTTAATTTTCCTTTTGACAAAGGAGGGGGAGGCTGGGAGAGAGACGTCTATGACTTCCGACTCTGTTGCGGCCTTTGCAAGAGAATCAGCTATTTCATTGCCGGCTACGCCCCTGTGGGCTGAAACGTGAGCCAGGGAGCAGTTACAGTTTAGGGTGCTAAGGGAGTTTTTTATTTCTATTACTTGAGGGTGTCTGCTCCTGTGTCGAGCTATGGCGAGCAGACCTGAGAGACTATCGCTGAAAATGCTTATATCTTGATGTTTTGCCTCTGAGATCCAGTTAATGCCTTTTTGTATTGCATATAATTCCGCTTGGAAAACAGAGTTGTAGTCTTCGAGTCTGCCCGCCCACTGATGGGTCACGACGCCTGAAGCTAGGACGCAGAAAGCTGCAGCCACTCCAGCATCCGTCTTAGAACCATCCGTGTAGACCGCCACAGGGACAGACGGGGAGAAGCTATTTTTAGAGCAGTTTGTAATGAGAGGAGCAACATCCTTACCGGGGTGGAGGGCCCAGCTGCAGGTAAGATGCTGGATTGGGGTGTTGGGAAAAATGGTTGAGCTAAGTTCTGGGTCTTTAAGTTGGAGAATTCTGGATTTTATGTTGATTTGTGATACCTGCAGGTGGGCATGGGGAATCCCTGTGATGACGGTGATGGCATCAGTCGAAATGGTTTTATAGCCTCTTGCTATTTGTAAGAGGAACGGACGTTGGGCTGAGTTTAGTTGGGTTATTGCATCAGATCTTAGATGGCCGCCCCAGTTGGATGCCCCATACGTGAGAATTTTGTCAATTATTGTGAGGTACCATGTTTTGAGGTGGAAGGTGGAAATACCCCACCTCTTGCCAACCATTTTTAAGGAGTTATGGTATATTTTTTGCGTTTTGATTTTTAAGTCTTTGACATGGGGCAACCAGTTGAGGCGTCGATCAAAAGTGACTCCTAGAATTTTGAGTTGTTCCACGTGGTTGACGCTGATGCCATCGATCCGCATCTTGGGATATCTTCTATTGCTGAGGGCTTTTGGAAAGGCTAATGTGAGTGCTTTTGTTTTTGAGGGGGATAATTTGAGATTAAGGTCTTGTAATAGACCACTAAAGAGGGAGAGGGCTACCTGAGCCTGGTCTTCCAAATCTTTCCTTATGCGGCCAGATAGAATCAGGGAGAAGTCATCAGCATACGCGAAAATCTCGAAGCCCGCCGAGCTCATTTCTCGAAGGATGCTATTGGCGATTATGTTCCATAGTAATGGACCAAGACATGAGCCCTGCGGGCAGCCTTTAGATTGAGGGAGTTCTGAGGAGCCTTCACCCCAGTTAACTAGGATTTTTCGTTTTGAGAGATAAGATCTGATAACTCCCGCCAGATTCCTCGGGCAGCCAAGGTCCTGGAGAGCTTGTAGAATGTGGGGCCACTCTATGTTGTCGAAAGCTCCCTGTATGTCTAGTGAGACGATGGTGGTGTATTTCTGGGCATTGCAGCTGACGGCGCAGGAACTCTTGATGGCTTGCATTGCTTCGTCGCACGATCTGCCTTCTCTGAACCCGAATTGGTTTGGGTGGAGCAGGTTGTTTGATTCGAGGTAGAAATTTAGGCGTGTTACTGTCAGTTTTTCCAATAATTTTCCTAACGTTGGTAGGAGGCAGATCGGTCTGTAGGATGAGGGTTCAGAGGGGAGTTTCCCTTGCTTCAGGAAATACACCACATCGCCTCTGCGGAGAATTTCTGGAAAGTAGTGAAAGTTTAGACAGAGGTTTGACCATATTTGTAGGAGGTGTGGTATTGTTAGGTGTACATTGCGGAGAATTTTAAAGTCTAAATTGTCGGGACCTGGAGCTTTCTTTACATTGAAGCTGAATAGAGTGGCTTTGATCTCGGCCTCCGTGAAGGGGACATCCGAGGGAGCCGAGAAGACGGGCTCTTGAAAGTTTGTGAGGAGAGATTCTGGGAAGAGTGTGCTTGTTAGGTATTCCAGGTTGTTACGTTTGGAAGAGAGCGCCGGAGGGCGCTCCAGTTTCAGTTCTGTTGGTGTAAAGAATTTGTTACTGTAGAATTTTTGCGCTGTTCCGAAAATCTTGGTCTGTGATGAGCAAAAGTGTTTCCATGCGTTGCGTTTAGCTGTGTTTATGTGTTTTTTGAAAAGGGCCGAATGAAGTTTGATTGCTTGTTTTTGCTGTGGGATTAGGGATGGATCGATATATTTTAATTGTCTTTTAAGAGCTCTGAGTCGATTACGCATGGAACGTAGCTGGGGGGTCCAGAGGGTGTAGGCGAACTGCCGTCCCGACTTCTTCAGTCTGAATGCTGAGGTTGCTGCAGTGTGGATTGTGGCTATGAGGTTTTGAGTGTATGTTTCTAACTGGGCCTCGTTAGTGATTGTATTTAGCTCCGAGATAAGTTTCGATGATTCCTTTTGAATTAGGCTATTAAATTTTTTGAAATTGCCATGCTTAGTGGCGAAGCGTTTAGAGTGTGATATTGAGGGTATGGTGCTTGTTGAGAATGTGATGTAATTATGATCTGTGTTGTTGTGTATGTCCAGAACTGACCAGTCGTTTATTCTTGCGAACGCCTTAGGGTTGCAGAGAGTAAAGTCAGGCCAGCCCTGTGCATCGTTTTTATTAAAGGTGGGAGCAGAGTTGTCAATGTTGGCCAAGCATAGGTTATTGGAGGCTATAAATTCTATTAGTTCGCGACCTCTGCGATCCTCGTTAGGTGAGCACCACAACGGGGAATTGGCATTGAGGTCGCAGCAGCAAATGAATAATGACCTGTGTGTTATGAGGTGTTGCCACTCCAGCAGACAGGCCTCGAAGTCTGCAGACGGGGCGGCATAAGCGCTTCCAAGTAGCAGTTCACCTTCCCTAGTGGTAAGTGAGATGAATACACAATTTTCCCCAGTGAAAACGTGTGTGTAGTTAAGGGTTTGTGTCGCTATGACTATGTGGGCAGTGTTGTTTTTGGAACTGAAACTTGACCAGGCAGACGGAAAGCCGAACAGATCACCCCCCACAGTGCAGTAAGCATCCTGCAACAGCCCGATGTCTATGGACTTTTCTTCCATGAATTCCCGGGCCGTTGAGTTCGCTGCCATGCACCTGTTGAGGTTGATCTGTAGGAAATTTAGGTTATTGAAGCTGACTTTTGGTGTTGAGGAGGATGTTGCCTCTTGGGAGAGAGAGGAGAGAGCCGATGGTATTTTCTTTTTCTTCCTAGACTTCCCCATCTAGGGGAGAGAAAAAAAAAAAAAAGAAAAGGGAAGGGGGAAGCAGAGGGAGGGGGCGGGGACAGGAGGGGAAAGAGAAGAGAGAACGAGTTACCCCTGTACTCCTTGAGCGTCTTGTATGCAGCCAAAGGGTCCAGATGGTGAAAGGAACCTCTGATTTCCCTCAAAGTAGAAGTTCCTTGTTCGTGACCTGTAGCTGGTGTCTACGCCGTTGAAGTTGTTGTGCTGATTGCCGTTGAGATTGGTGAATTGGCCTTGTGGGAGTCCACTTGGGTGAGCCATAAAGTGTGTGAATGGGTTGAACAGCCATGGGTGGGGACTTGCAGGGGCTTGATGGCTATTGGGCTGGTTACTCCTTTGTTGCCTGCGGTTGTGGTCAGAGGAGCTTTGATTCTCCTGACTGGAGTTTTCCTGCTGCTGCGGACGGTGTGGTTGCTGTGCTTTTTCATCTTTTGCTACGTATTTTTTATCGAGAGCTTCCCTGCATTTACTGTAGGCTTCCATTCGAACCGGACAGGTGGGAGAGTAAGCTGGGTGGTTATTGTCTATGGGGCGAATGCCTTTTTTCGCATTTTGGAGGTTTATTCTTGCACAGTTTATGCAACTGGGCTTTTCATTGCACTTATCGTTTTTATGGTTTTGAGCACAGTGAGAACAATGGATATCTTGGTCGCAGTGGGCCTGCGAGTGCTCGAAACTTTGGCACTTTGAGCATCTCATTGCCTGGGTGTGAGGTTTTATTGTACAACGCATGAGACCTAGTTGGAGAAATTTTGCTTTTATTATTGATTCTGCTATTGGGAGCGGTGCTTGTAAGATGTGGTTGGTGAAACTCTGTGCCTTGGAGGGGAACTGTCTTATATGTTTTATTGCTGTTGCAGATAAGTCATTGAGAAGACCCTGTTCATAGAGTCCTGTCATGATGTGGTCCTTGGAGAGTTCTTCAGGAACGCCCATGATTATGAGGCGTTGTTGGGGGCTGGGTTTTGTCTTGAAGATTAGTGTGGAAGTGAGGTCTGTGCTGTTTGTGTAATCTTGGATCAGTGTTTGTGCGTCGCCTCTAGTGTTGCAGATAATGTCTATGGAGCGACGGAAGGTGTTGTACTTTGATATTCTCGCCGCTGTGTTTACTCTTGAATTTCTCATCAGTCGGAGGATTTCCGTGCCGCTTAGCTTTGAGTCTTTGGACGTGATGTAAATTGTGCAGAGGGTTTTATAGTAGGCGTTGGTGGCTCTGATGTGGCTTTCATTTTGGGTTGGTTTTGGAGGTGGATTGATTGGGGAGTTGCGTCGGTTTTTCGTCTTGCTGGCTTCTTCCAGTGATGGGAATTCTGCTGTTGTGGTGGGTGTTGGATGTCCGTTGGTTGTTAATTGGTTTGCTGTGGAGGTTTCTTTTTCTGGTTGAGTCTGAGAGGTGGAGGCTGTGGGTAGGTCTTTTACTTGAGGGCGGGCGTGTGTTGTTATTCTTCTAAGTATTTCTTCTTGTTGTGCCGCGATGGTGTTAAGTTGTGTTTCCACGCGGCGATGGTGCTCTTTTAGGGTGAGCTCTTGGTTTGGTCTGTGTTGGGATTCTGTAACTGAGTCATTAGGATCTGTTGAGGTAGCAACGTCTGCTTTCTGTGGAGGTAGGATGATTGTTTCTTGTTTTTCTGTCGATGTTGCTGTGTCTGTTTGTTGTGGTGTAGTGACTGTTGATGCTTCTGCTGTTTCTGGTTGATTTGTGCAGTCTTTTTGTCTAGCTCTCTTGTGTATAGCTCGTATACGTTGAAAGGCTTTGTATAGGAGGGCGAGAGGGGCCCTATGTCCCTTTGCCCTATTGATCTCTATTATGTCCATTGCGGCCTTACAGACCGCGAAAATGGATTTGAAGGTCTTGAAATCTTCCTTTGGGTTATAGTCTTTTGAAGGGGTACTGCTGGATTTCAAGAATTGTTGGCTGTTCATCGTAGAAATTTTTGATTTGGATTTTTTATTCCGCTTAGTTTGAGACCTGGTAGAAGTCCCTGATTTAGCTAAGATGATGGATTCGTCTGATGATGTTTCTGGTTCGTAGTCGTAGAGATCCAGGGCCTCTGAGATCTCTAAGTCAGTCTTTGACTCGTCTTCTGATTCTGCCATTTATGTTGTTTTATTTGGCTTTAGCTTTGAAAAAAGCTTTTGTTTTTAAAGATTCCTTAGCTGGCTAAAGATTACGTTTTTAGAGAGAAATTAGCTTTTATAAAAGCTTTTAAAAATATTTATAATTAATAAGTTTAACTTTTCAAAATAAACTGCGGGGGGGGGGGGGTTCCCGGCCACGCATACGCGCGCCAGACGCAGAAAGTCCCGGCTCAAAAAAAAAAAAAAAAAAAAAAAAATTAATATTAATATTAATTTTAAGAACCCTGGGAAGGAGGAGAAAAGAAAAAAAAATTTTTTTTTTTTAAGAATGAAGTTATTACGTTATTATTTAAATAATTACGTTAATTAGGGTGAGCTCTAGATTGGAATTTGAAGAAACCATAACTGTAAATTGGTTCCATAGGCGCCAGAAAGCCTCAACTCAAGAAAAGCGCAGGCTGGATTACTTAGTTTGAGAAAACTGAACAAAAGGTAATGAAGAAAAAAAAAAAAAAAAAAAAAAGAGGAGGGGGCGTCAAAAAACGGTTTTTAGAGAATAGGGATTGCGCCCTCTAGCGGGGAGAAATGGTGGTAAGCCTTGAGGGTGGGGCGTGCAAAGACCTATTCAACGATATAAAGAAAGTGTAAATCGGATGGAAAGAAGCTGAGAAATGAACAAAAAACTGAAAAATTTTGAAAGTTATGAAGAATTGGCGTCAAATAATTGGTTAAGTAAAAAGGGGAAAAGGTCTAGTGTAATTAGTGAAAACCAAGTCCTTGGGCTACAGAAAAATTTATTACGTTAATTTGGGTGAGCTTTAGATTGAAATTTGAAGAAAACATAACTGTAAATTGGTTCCACAGGCGCCAAAATGCGTTAACTTAAGAAAAGCGCAGGTTGGATATCTTAGTTTGAGAAAAATAAACAAAAGGTAACAAAAACCGCGAGTCTGAAAAGAGAAGTTGAAAATTTACGGATTTTGGGGAATAGGGATTGCGCCCTCTAGCGGGGAGAAATGGTGGTACGCCTAGAGGGTGGGGCGTGCAAAGACCTATGCAACGATATAAAGAAAGTGTAAATCGGATGGATAGAAGCTGAGAAATTAACGAAAAACTGAAAAATTTAGAAAGTTTAGTAAAATTTGGCGCCAAATAATTGGTTAAACGAAAAGGGGAAAAGGTCTTTTGCGATTAGTGTAAACCAACACTTTAGGCTACAGAAATATTTATTATGTTAATTTGGGCGAGCTTTAGATTGAAATTTGAAGAAACCAATACTGTAAATTGGTTCCACAGGCGCCAAAAAGCCTTAACCTAAGAAAAGCGCTGGTTGGATAATTAATTTTGAGAAAAATAAATAAAAGGTAACTAGAACCGCGATTCTGAAATAGGTAGATAAAAAGTTACGGTTTTTAGGGAATAGGGATTGCGCCCTCTAGCGGGGAGAAATGGTGGTAAGCCTAGAGGGTGGGGCGTGCAAAGACCTATTCAACGATATAAAGAAAGTGTAAATCGGATGAATAGAAGCTGAGAAATTAACAAAAAACTGTAAAATTTTGAAAGTTAGAAAAAAAAAAAAAAAAATTCGCCAAATAATTGGTTAAGTAAAAGGGGAAAAAGGACTTGTGTAATTAGTGAAAACCAAGACCTTGGGCTATTGAAATAGTTATTACGTTAATTTGGGTGAGCTTTAGATTGAAATTTGATGAAACCATAACTGTAAATTGGTTCCACAGGCGCCAAAAAGCCTTAATTTGGGAAAAGCGCAGGTTGGTTAAGTAAGTTTAAGAAAAATAAATAAAAGGTAACAAAAACCGCGAGTCTGAAATGAGTAATTAAAAAATTACGGTTTTAAGGGTAATACGCGAGCGCCCTCATGCGGAAAGCAAGGAGGGGTAGCCTAAGAGGTGGGGCTAGAGGAGACCTTTCCAACGGTGTATGACAATTGCAATTCTGGCGAACGGTTCCTTCATTATGCGGAAAATAGTATAATTAAGTCAAAACTCCAAAAAACACACACGTAGGAAAGATCGCAATTGTTCGATAAATGATATAAAACTAAACCAACCCATGGCTTAACAGAGTTGAGATACCTTAAGGCGCCAAGGGGCTCCATAAAACAAAAGTAAATGCACTTAAAACCATTATCAGTGGAAAAATAAAAGATAAAATTAAAAGTAACATAGATCGGACATAGCTCAATTGATTGAGAAAAGTGCAAAAAATGCTCAACCCCAAGCCTACAGGGCTAAGGTTAAGACCTCTTAAGGATAAATGGGGTTACAAAAAACAATAAGTTTACACTATTAGCTTTAGTTATTTAAATAAAAAAAACAATAACATATACATACACAGGAAAAATCTCAATTGGTTGATATAAGAACAAAACAGACTCGACCCAGAGCTCTACGGGGTAAAGATAAAATAGGGGTGCTATGGAGCCCCGTCACTACAGGGGCAGAGACTTAAAAGAAAAAAAAAAAAAAAAAAAAAAAAAAAAAAACTTTAATTAAAAAAAAAAAAAGTAAAAATTTTACGCACAAACTAGGATAGGAAAAATCTCAATTAATTACTGGTAGATGCAAAACAAACCCAACCCAGGATGCATCAGGGATAGAACTAAACAAAGATACTATGGAGCCCCACTGGTACACAAATTAACACTTTATTATTAATAATTATTAGAAAAATTTACAATGTTGATGCAATCATAAATGTAACGGCTGGCCACCACAATACAGCGAACATCCCTATGTTATTTGAAAACCCTGCATGGCAACAGATTACCCATAAAAAGCCATGCCCGCGAAATCGTTAAGGACTAACCAATCAAAGAAAACCCGAAAAACATTCACTATATTATCAGTGGCAACAGCCGATAGGTTTTGGTTCAAATTATGAAAAGATCCCTTCTTAGAGCCGGCCAGGTGGTTCGGTCGGTAGGACGCTGCCTTCCGAATCTAATGGTCCCAGGTTCGAATCCTGGTGCGGGCATGGATGTTTGTGATGTCTTATGTCTTCAAAAAATATTGTACTTGTCTGTTTCTTGTAATAAAACTTGTAAACCCTTGTGGTGTGGATTTTTCGAGATATAAGCGGCCCTAGAGGCAAGCAATAAATCTCAGTACTCATCGAACCGAACCGAACCGAACCCTTCTTAGAATCCGAGAGGGAAAAATAATTAAAACAAATACATTACTAAAATTGAGAAAGGGATAAACAAAGGGAATATTATTAATGGAAAACATAATTAAGAAGATTATAAATTGCAATTTAAGTATACTAGGTAATTAATGAATTGAATTTTAGACACAGATGGTTTAATTAAAGTATAATAGGCATAATTAACATGTTTAGTATTTGATTATTAACATATATATAGAAATGAAGTCCCTACAGAAATTCTGTAGAGGGAAAAACATAATGAAAATACATTGCATTACTAAAATACTCATAACTTTAAAACCAGTGGGGCCAGAAACATAAATGAGATATCAGCAGAGAGCCAGAACATTCACGCGCCTAACGCTACATAGTACGTAACCGGTACTCACCCCTGTCCCTAGTAGATTAGCCAGCCATCAGGAGCATCTAACAGACGTCTTGATACTTTGAAGGCAGAGAGAGGGATTATCATCTTAAAGTCATTCGAACAACGGTAGTAAGTGCCTGAAAACTGTTATTCCCCGACGCACAGTGGTCGGAATTTCAAAAAAGCTCGCCATATTGGATTCGCCATCTTGTTTTTGAGTTTGCCTTTGAAGTTTTCAAAAAAACCAATGTCAGATTCGGATTCAGCGACCTCGAAAACATATATATACATCACAATTTCACTTGTTTTCTTTAATTTCGACTTTTGGCCAGCTTTTTTGAAATTCCGACCACTGTGTGGCGGATCAAAAATCAAAAAATTGATAGATGAAGGATAATTTTCACATTTAAGGGTTTTTGAGGGCACTAAATTCAAATTTGATATCAGTTTTTATAAAAAAAGTGATCTTGCACTCAAAAACAAGATGGCGGATCCAATATGGCAGACCAAAGTCTAAAAAATTAAAAAAGTAAATTAAAAAGTAAAAATTAAATAAAAAAGTTAAAACGCTTTTACACATACAGGGGCAGGCGGGGGCACCCAATTCTTTAACGGCTGAATAAAATGGACATCCCTTAACACTCTCCACTTTGAATCAATGCGGGATCTTGCGAGATAAAAAAGTTTCCATACTTTGAAACTTTTGGTTATGTTATAATTGAGGTTAACTTCAAAAAGCCGCTCAGGAGATCACTATCTACTAACCTCCACAATTGTCGGCCATATTTTGTTGAATGTTGTTGTTGCGAAATTTTCCGAGAAACACTATTTCTTTAACTGTTAAAATGCATTAACAATTAAAAAGAAAAAAATGTCACGTTTTCCGCCAGCCTACACTTAGAAATATGTAGATAGAATAAATTTTCCACCTCACAGTTTCATTCAGTGGCTCCCTCTGAAGGTATTTCCGCGGTACTTACGTCTAAAAACGCGCCTAAATTTTTCGACTTTTGGCCAGCTTTTTTGAAATTCCGACCACTGTGCGACGCGGAAAAATGAATGCGTGAAAAGTATCATGTAAATAGTTTTGAGTTTCCACGATCATAATTAGTAAAAATGTCACAATATATATATATTCAAAGCGATCCAATGTCACAAATCGTTATTTGCCGGTCTGACTTTTCCTTGATTTTCTCCGAAATTCGCGTGAATACATGCTTCAATCACATTAGAAACACATCCGTGAAATATATTTAAATCCGGCGAAGAATCTTAACCAAGTCAAATGACCGTAACTCCCACAAACCATCAAACTAATTTAGCTATTTTTAGACAATTCATAATTTCAATTTTAACAAATTTTAAATTTTGTCAAAACTGGATATAAATTCGCAGTTAACAATATCTCAAAATTTATTATTGTATACATTTTTATTGAATTCAACCCAATGTCACAGCTCGTCATCTTAGTCACAGAGTTTTTCGTAGTTTTCTTCAAAATTTACGTAAATACAAACTAGATTTCTTCAAACTAGAAAATGCACCCACAGAGAGTACTCTACCCAAGCCTAGGACCTTCATGTAGTTTATCGAAAGGAAGGCCAACAAACCATTAGCCTAATTTATCGATTTTTACACTGAAATTATAATTTATATTGTTAACAAAATTTTAATTTTTGAAAAAAAATCTTTTTAAATTCGCGATTTACAATACGTAAAAGCTTATACATATATATATATATATATATATATTCTGTATCACAATACTCCAATGTCAAGGCTCGTCATTTTAGCCGTTCTGAGTTTTCCGTGGTTTTCTCCAAAACTCTATAAATACGAACTAAGTTTTCTTGGAAAATCCTCCCATAGAAGACAGTCCACTCAGACCCCTGATCCTAACGTAGTCAATCGACCTCAACCCCGCAAAACATCAATCAGTTTAGCGATTTTTAGACTTAATTAAAAATTTCTATTAATCACATAAATTTTCTTACAGGACGATAAATTCATTAATAAATTTAACATTAACTTATATAATGTCCTTACATTTTTTCATCACGATACGTATTTCGGGTGTAACTGCACTCATCTCACGCACATCTCACCTGAAGATGAGTGCGGTTGCACCCGAAATACGTATCGTGATGAAAAAATATAAGGACATTATAATATAAGGTAATGTTAAATTTATTAATAAAAATTTCTAATTAAAAACAAATTTTAATTTTTGTCAAAATTGGTTATAAACTCGCGATTTACAACATGTGACAATGTATGTAATATTTTTCTCTTTTACAATATTCAAAGTCACAGCTCGTTGTCTTAGCCGTTCTGAGTTTTCCGTAATTTTCTCCGAAACTCACATAAATACGAATTAGATTTTCTTAGAAAAATTACCTACAGGAGGCATTCTACCCAGTCCTAGGATTTTAACGAAATCAATCAACCTAATTTAGCGATTTTTAGACTGAACTGAATCTCTATTTTTAACTAAATTATGATTTTTATCAAAATTCTTAAATAATTCCCGACTTACAATATGTCAGATTTCCTTTATATTTTTACTAATGCGATTCAATGTTACAATCCGTCATTTTAATCGTTCTGAGTTTCTGGTGATTGTTCGCGGGAATACATGCTTGGATTTTCTCAGAAAAACACCCACGAAAAGCATTATAACCAGGCCTGGGACCCTAGCCCAGTCCATCGACATTAAATCCTTAAAATATCAACTTAACAGCGATTTTCTGAGTGAATTCTTAATCGCTATTTTTAACAAAATTTAAATTTTTGTCAAAATGGGTTATAATTTTCTCGATTTACAATACGTAACAATTTATTTATAGTTATATATATATATATATATATATATATTTAATGCAATCTAATTTCACAATTCATCGTCTTAGCTTTTCTGAATTTTCCGCGGTTTTCTTCAAAATTCACATGAATACATGCTTAGACCTCCTTATAAAACACCCATGAAAGACATTATAACCAGAACTAGGATGCTAACATAGTTAATCGACCGTAATCTTTAAAAACATCAGCCTAATTTAGCGATATTTAGAATGAACCCGTAATCGCTGTTTTTAACGGAATTCAAATTTTTGTCAAAATTGGTTATAAATTCGTCATTTACAACGTGTCATAATTCAATTAATTTTAATTTTTTAATTTCTCGTGCGATCCAATATTACAATTCCTCGTGTTAGCCGTTTTAAGCTTTCCGTGGTTTTCTCCGAAACTCACGTGACAAGAATGCTTGCATCTCCTTAAAATACACACATAAAAGGCATTCTACATAATCACAGTACCATAAGGTAGTGCTATAAAAGTATAACCACACAACTACAATTTTTTACTTTATCTTCCCCATATGGTAGATAAATTTTAGTAGTTTTTAGTATTGTTTTCGGGTCAAATTTTCGAAAGTGAATTTTGTTATATTTACACGTTTAGACTTCCCCTGAATCCGAAAATCATGTTGGTCTGTGTGTGTGTGTCTGTGTGTATATCTGTTATCAGCATATCTCAAGAACAAATTACAGCAGAAAGTCCAAACTTGGTATTCTAAATGTGTATCATATAGGAATGCTACAATAAGCTTATCGTTGAGAGGAAGCAAATGGTTCATGTACAGGGACACTCAAGATCATTCAAGTACATTATGTCTATCATATAGGGATGCTACACTAAGCTTTTCGTTGAGGTGAAGCAAATAGTTCGTGTACAGGGACACTCAAGTGTGTTCAAATACATTACGCCTATGGGAGAAATTGCAGGTAAGTAGAGTTTAACATCTGTAGACTGCACTAAAACAAATGAAATGAATATATATATTTTTTATATGCGTAAAAAGATGTCTCATGTAGAATATGGCAAGGAAGTCATTCACTGTTCATTTACAGGGCTACGCAAAAGAACTAGATTATAGTGCGACAATAGCTGAAAACTGATGGAAGCGCAGGTTGAGCCCTATATTATTAGAATAGTAATACATTTAGGTGTAATATGTGGTTTGTATATAATCTTCAAAACATATACAGGGCTGCAAGTATTTATGTGATAACGTTCTTTTTTATTGTTAGTGGAAGTGCTTCCCTATAATATTTTAACATGTCCAGGAAAGCTGCTTAAGAATGTAAAGGAATTCCACATAGTCATACGTTAAATAATGCATGTTTTTAAGGTAACTATTCATTGCTCGTCTTTTGTTCATTTACACGTTTTGAGACTTCCTGATTACCGAAATCAAGTTTTTAAAAGTTTGATCTTTGTCTGTGTCTCTTAGAGTAACTTAAAAATGAATAATTTCAGGAGATCCAAAAGTTGTATTTCAAATTGATATAAGTTTGTTACTGGAAAAATTTGATCAAGACTGATAAATTTCAAGGAATGCTGCGCGTGAAAGTTGTGTGAATAATTTTAAGCAAACTTTTAATTTTTATAACAGATTTAAATTCTATATAAATGTAAGTGCTCTAAATAAACGGGAGATTGAGGGAGCGGTAGCCCCCCCCCCCCCTTTACACGGAACTAATTATCATATAAAAACTCTTCTGAAGCCTAATTTGAATTGTTTTAACGTTGGTTTACTTAACAATACTCGTTATGTTACCTCTTTATCTCCAACTTTTATTTATAGTTTTAAATTTCAGGGTAAGAGAAAGATTTGTGAGTGACACACCAGATTATTAATTTTAATTTTAATTAATTAATTAATTTATATACTTATTTCATTTTACTTACTTTATTTTTTTATTTCTTAATTAATTAATAATTTAATTGTTTTTATTTATTTATTTATTTATTTTTTTTTTTCAGGGAGGAAAAATATAATAATTTTTTTTTAATTCTTTTTTTTTTTTTTTAATATGCTAGAAATAGAAGAAAAAATAATCTGGTGTGTCACTTCTACGACTTTCTCTTGCCTTGAAATTTCATACTATAAATACAGATTGAAGATTAAGGGGTAAGATAACAAGTACTGTTTCGAAAACCTATTTTAAAACAATTGAAATTAGGCTTCGGAACAGCATTATTTGACAAATAATTCTGTGTGAGTGGGGAGCTGTCGTTTCATTACTGTAGCTACATTTATACAGAATCTGTTATTTTATTTAAAAGTTCATTTAAAATTATTGAGACAAATTTCACATCAACATTCCTTGAAACTCATCCATCTTGATCCAACTTTTCTAGTAACAAATACATTAACTTCAAAATACAACATTTGGATCGCCTGAAATCATTTGTTTTTTATTTATTCTAACAGGCAAAGACAAAGGTCAAACGTTAAAAGCTTGACTTTGGTATTCAGGAAGCCTCAAAACATCTAAATATACAAAAAACCAAGAGATGAATATTTACCTAAAAAAAAAAGAAAAATACATTACTTACCATATGGCTAGGAGGAATTAATTTTAATTCCTGAGCAGCTTTCCTGGACATGGTAAACTATTACAGTAAAGCACTTCCACTAACAATGAAAAAAAAAATTATGACTTAAATATGGGCAGCCCTGTATATCTTCTAAAGGTTATGTACACATCACATAGAAGACATAAATATAATCCTATATTAATAACGCATGGCACAGCCTGAAGTACACTTCCAACAATTTTCGTGTACTGTCGTACTGTAATCTAGTTCTTTTGTGTAGCCCTGTAAACGAACAGTGAATGATTTCTATACCATATTCTACATGAAACATGGTTTTACGTATGTAGTATATATATATATATATATATATATTCATTTCAGCTGGTTTAGTGCAGACTATAAATCTGCTAAACTTTAATTACCTGCAATTTCCCCCATAGACGTAATGTATTTGAATTCTCTTGGGTGTCCCTGTACACTAACTATTAGCTTGATCTCAACGAAAAATTTATTTTAGCATCCTTATATCATACACACTTATAATACCAAGTTTGGACTTTCTGATATTATTCGGATTTGAGATATGCTGATAACAGACAGACACGCACACAGTCCAAACGCTGAAAATATGGTTTTTGGATTCAGATCACCTCAAAACGTGTAAATATAACAAAAGCTCAGTTTTGAAAATTTGACCCCAGAACAATACTTTCTCTATCTTATGGGTAAGAGAAAGTAATAAATGGATGAATTTTCCCTTTATTTAATCGGTAAGCTTATTTATTTATTTATTTATATTATTCTATTTATTTATTTATTTATTTATTTAATGAAAAATTTATTATTTTTATTAGAAACAGAAAAATATTACTTGATACATATTACTCCTGACTGATTGCTATCTTTTGATCAATATTCTTTAAATCATAAGTGAGTGCTCTCTTCCGAAGCAGAAAAAAAAAAAAAAAAAAAAAGCACCGATGAACCGGCCTATAGAATGTATTTAAAAGGCTGTATCTCTGAGCGAACATATCGGCTTGCAGCCTAAGAGAGTAAGCATCGCAAACGCTTGTAGAGAGCCCAGGCCGATTTTTTCCAGCAGCTTTGCATAAGTAATTACCAGAACCACACGGGCTCACGCTGAAAAATCTGGCGTCGAACATTTACAGCGGCTTGTCACACAGAGACAAAGAAAACAAACGTATTCAACTAGAGTACGTAATCAAATTCTATACACATATAGGCTAATATAGCCGTCTAATCTTCTGCAACTAGCCATCTGATTAAATAGAAAAAAAAAATTAGAACAGAATAAGAAAATTTGACTCAATATAGTTTATTTTCTCTTAATTGATCAGATTAAAATGCAGTAAACATGATACTAACACATACATACGATATTAATCAGTTGTCAATTTTTGTCAGTGGAAATTTACCGATGTTCTTAACATATTAATCGAGAGTTTATAACGCAATAATTAATGGTATAGAAAATAACATATGTAAATTATTCTTTTTCGATACCCTATAAGGCACTCGGAAGGCATTCCTCGCAAATACGATATCGGCAAAGTTGAGACAATCTGGAAAAACAGCACTGGCAATCACTTATTCTGAAACTGTTGCAACTTCATAAAGTAATAGGAAAATTCCACACTTCACTTTTAAATTACCATTAGCGATATCTTTGTAGCTTTATAATATCTACTTGATATAATATAGCATCGTAAATCTAAATGTGTAATTTTATCTTTCAAAAGTATATGACTGATAATATGTTGTATTAAGGTTGAACTTAATTGAGACTAATAATGTTGGTCTGAAACATTAATCTCCTATCATTGGGCAAAGCACTATTGCATTCGCTAATTATTGAACAATTAAATCACTTATAAAGATTACAAAATCTACTAAAATGTGTGTCTATATTTTTATTACACTCTCTAAATAATTATATAACAAGAGTTTAATAACATACCATTAACCGTGAATTTAAAATATTTCTATACTGCTTTTGTAAATGCCATTAATGTTAGAGGGACCCTGACAAATTGCAAGTGATATTCCTTAAAATATGTTATAACATATTGAATACTTTATAATATCTACGTTACACGTTATACACTGTAAAAATGTCCTATTTGCTGCCAGAATTTTCTATAATGACAGAAAAATACGTTCTGTCAACGTAATTTTTTCGTAACTTACGCGTATTTTTGTCATTACTGAAAGTTTCAAGCAGTAAACAGGAATAAAACATTTCTATACTGCCTTCATAAATACTATTGGAGTGATATTCTTTGTAATCCGTTATAACATATTAAGTACTTTATAATATCTGCGTAATGCATTTTAGCATCGTAAACCTAAATAAGTAATCAAACCTATCAGAATGATATGACTCATAATTTGTTGTATTAAGGTTGGACAGCTGGTGATAATCGTATACAGCCGACCGCAAAAGTATCTGAGTACTAGCAAAAATTCCTATGTAAAAAATGTATATTTAATACAGTTTTGCTAAATAAATCCTTGACGAATCATTTTCTTAGTCACTCTAAGAACAGGATTAAACATGCATTTATATAACGAAACAGTATTAAAAGTACTTTTTTCATATAAGAATTTTTGCTAGCGCTCGGGTTCTTTTACTGTATGTAACAATTATTCTTCCTTTTTTTTTTTTTTTTTTTTTTTTTTTTTAAGTAACGTAAAACGATTTCTTTTTAGAAATATAAAGAACAGTATGAAACTAATATAATATAATTTCTTTGTGTCAATTTGATATAAATTTTATTAGTAAGGAATTCAAATTTGTGACAGATACCATCAGACTAAATAAAAAATTATGATTGAGCACACAGCATATTAAGCATATGTCAGATCTAGTGATTGATGTCAAACAATTATTTTGTGTAAAGATCAAAATTGTATAAAAGAGAGCTTTGGTATGTAATTTGTAAAGCACTCAATAATACATTAAACAAACTCATCCAAAGAAATATACTTGTTTAGGAATTAATACACACACAAAAGAAAAAAAAAATACATCCATTTGATTTGAATTAATAATTTTCTTAAAAATAATTTTTTGAAAAATTTGCGAATTGTGACTATATAGCAGCGCAATAGATATTCAGCAAAGTATTTGCGAAAATGCGACAAGTAAGTTATCCGGGCTTAGGCCAACAAATAAAAAAAAAAAAATTCAGATCTATTACAAAGTTTTGTCATATCAATTGTATATTTGAGAATAACGAAGTTTCTTTCTCCAATCATTTTTTATTGGTACTTAGTGTATGGTACAGTGTTACCAGATTTTGATACTTTTATTAAATAGTCACCAATAATTTTGAGAAATGATATTTTATTACATAATCGCCGATTCTTGGATTCGATTCGCCTATTATGTATATCAAATACCACTTGTAAAAATTTTTAATGGCTACTGAATAAAAAAGTTGTGCAGTCTGACACCGTTGGTATGGTAGGTCTTTTTGAGTCACATTGTATTAAATCAGCGCTTAAAAGAAATCCGTTCACAATAAGTTAATACAAATGCTTATATATATATATATATATATATATATATATATATATATATATATATATATATATATACTTTATACTATTGTTAAATTGATTTCACTACATTTAAAACTGATGGATTAAAATCTTTGTAGTTTATGACATTTTATGTTGATAGTCGAAATATTAACCTAGAATGTGAGTCAAATCTGGGTAAGAAGAAAAAAAAAGAGAGAGAGTAATTTTAAATCAGAAAATTAATAATATAGTGTCTATACTGCGGGATGTGAAAAATAACATATTCTTTCTTAAAATTTAATTGCATGTAGTTTCTTAAATTAAATTTTTCTTATCCTTGCATAAAAGACATCCTTTAAAACTGAATTATATTCATTCCCTGAGTTTCAGTTTTCTTCATTTTCAGTCAAATTGATTTAATTAATGTGTGCAAAACGTTAATACTTTCATCGAAATATGGGAATCTAAAGTTCACTAATCATTATTTTACAGAACCCAGATACCAGATCATGCAATTAATCCTCATTCATTCTGATATTTCAATAAAATAAAAAATATAAAAAATAAATATAGCAGATGTTTCGCGAAATAAAATAATAATATGGCCTGCAAATTTTCATAAAATCATGAATATGATTGTAATTGTGGTTATTCTTGTGGTTAATTGTAACGTACCAGAACTCCAACGAATGTTATGATTACCATGAAAGTCTTAATGCATGAAATTCTTCAGTTCTTTAGGTATGAAATTAATTGCGCTATGACATTTAAAAATATATACAATTTTGCCTCTAACTGACATAAAAATGGTGTTCCATAGGCGTTATAGGTGATATTTCATAAGTGAAATTTAGCTTTAGTCTGAGCTTATGCTGATTCATTTTGTCAAACTTGTTAAATACTTTTGATCTGCTCATCGGTCAGCGAAGACTTCAGTTTTGTTTCTCTTCAAAATTTTCACCCCTCCCCCCCTGTGTCCATCTGGTTATTTATGATAAATGAAAAGACTTTATAATTTTGACTTAATGAATCCTCATGTAACTATTATTCTGATTAGACTGTATGTTTTATTAAGTAGTGGTTGTTCGAGTATCTATTATTTGGAACAAAGTCTTAGTTCTAATTAAAAATTTCCACTTTAAAATGTAAACTGATGTCCATTTAACAGAACATGAAAAAAAAAAAAAAACAAGGGAGCTTTCAAAAGCCTCTGGATTATTTCTCACAACGGTATTGCTTCTTTTTACATTTTTATTACCACAGGTGGTAAAGGAGGCATATATAAAAAATATTTTATAATTTTGGGGTGTAGTTATCCTCACGGAAGAAATTGCAACTTCAACAAATAATCCTCTTTATTTTATAACATAAAAATTTCCACTGAACATTATCAATGTCACATAGTACACCAGTGTACTACTAACATATTATTTTTTTAATAATTTGTGAAATTACACTTATCTTGTTCCACAGAATATAAACATTCATTTAAAGGTATTTTTTTTTAGTTCCCCATCATACTATAGGTATGGGGAACTTAGGTAATCGTGAAAATTTTCGACCTCGGTTTTTTGACTTTTCTACACGTTTTCAGGTGTGAGGAATCCGAAAATGACAAAATTTCTATGGTGTCTGTCTGTAGGGTGTCTGTTAGTGTGTTAATCTGTTAGTCTGTTAGTGTGTTAGTCCGTTAGTTTGTTAGTCTGTGTACACGATATCTCAAGAACAAATTGTCGCAGAGAGGTCAGATCAGTTTTAAAATATTACTTTCGACACTGGCAAGAACCCTATTCATTTGCAGCATTCGAATTTAGAAACTTCGTAAGTTATTGGAAATTTACGATTTTCTTAACATGGGAGATTAGGACAAAAATTCACTTAAACGTGCATTAAATGGAAACTTTTTACTGTAAAAATGTCAGACCAGTTTTAAAATATCCGTTTTGATGTCGGAATGAACATCAGTAACTATAAATATGCTATTTTGAAAATTTCGCAAGTTATTGGAAATTTACGAATTTCTTAACATGGCAGTATAGGGTAAAATTTCACATAAACGTCAATTTTGAGAGATATTTTCATCGTAAAGATGTCAGACTACTTTTTAAATATTATTTAGGACACTGGCATGAATATTAATGACTATGAACTTTCCAATATAAAGATTTCGTAAGTTATTGGAAATTTACGAATTTCTTAACATGGCAGAATAGAGAAAATTTCACATAAACGTCAATCTTGAGGGATATTTTCATCGTAAAGATGTCAGACCACTTTCGAAATATTATTTAGGATGCTGGCATGAATATCATAGACTATGATTTTTCACATTTAAAAAATTCGTAAGTTATTTGGAATTTACGATTTACTTAACATGTCAAAATAAGGCAAAATTGAGCATAAACTTCCATTTTGAGGATTCTAAATACATTAGACAGCTTCAAAATTACGTTTATGATAGTTCTTTGAACATGATTGAATACAAATATTCTACTAGGAAAATTTCG
Organism: Salticus scenicus; assembly: GCA_963930645.1. Classification (NCBI taxonomy): domain Eukaryota; kingdom Metazoa; phylum Arthropoda; class Arachnida; order Araneae; family Salticidae; genus Salticus; species Salticus scenicus. The sequence goes on along the minus strand of OZ005652.1, from coordinate 231,374,339 downwards.
TAAATTATTGGTAATTTACGATTTCATCAACATAGCGAAATTGTAAATTTTTCATATAAATATGAATTTTGAGGATTATTGCATTGGAAATAGTAGCATGAAAACTAAACAACGGAATTGACCCCGATAAAATAAATTAATAGATTAGAATAAGATTAATATATCGAAGTGAACGGTGGATAGCATATTAGGCGGGGATTTCATTCTGTCACTGTATCAAGCTTTGGTCAAATTCATTTCTTTTAACATGATTATAATATGTCTCGCACTAGAAATTTCTGAGAACATAAATATGATGGGGAACTGAGCAGAGTGCACCTATGCCAACTAGTTATATATTGTAAAAGTTATCAAACTAAATTTGACAACCTTTTTTTTTTTTTTTTTTTTTTTTTTTTTTTTAATTTGTATAATTCTTATGGAAAGTGTAAAATATTGTCTCAGAAGATTTGAATAACTGTTATCACCTATACCTGTAGGCATTTAAAAAATAAATATTATTTTTATCTACTACATGCTAATAATGTAGTGCAAAATTAATACTATTATTAGTACATTTAGATAATAATTTATTGCGAGATTTTAAAATGATTGTTTAAAAAAATATGAAATGAATTTAAAAATACTACTCATGATATTTTAACATTGTGAGAATACTAGATTTGCCAAAGTTAAGTAAAAAACGACGCTTTGTAACGATGACATTAGGCCTTTTTTTTTTTTTTTTACTGTAAAATTTTGTCCATAACATGAAGTGTACTGAAATAAAATGCATTTCGTCAAAAAAAAAAAAAAAAAAAAAAAAAACTTTCCTATTAAGAAAATCTTTTGCTTAAAAAAACCTTGAAAACGTCTTCTTCAATATTCAAAATAAAAACTGCATGAAAAGCGAATAACAATTTTCTTTCTTAACAATTTCCAATAGTTCTTTTAAAATATACTGAATTATCAGACATGAGTCTTGAAAACATAGTCTGATAATTCTCCTATTACTATGCATATATAGCAAGTTAAAGCAAACAAGATTTAAACTCTTTTTAAGCGAGGACTGTCACGTTCTAGAAGTTTTCCATCCTTTCATTATGTATACTTTTCTTATTTAAAGAGAATAAAAAATGTTAAATCACTTCATTAACAAAGTATAAAAGTTTTATGTATTGTTTTGAAAGATTACACAAATGTATAGGAAAGAATCGAAAAAATACTTGTTTCTCATTGATATATAGGGGAGCGTTGGGCTACTTGTCACAGGGGTAAGAAGTAACACGCAATTTACGAAATAGTTTGCAACATTTGTGATTATATATTTTTATAAACATAATTCTTATGACGCGCATTATAATGTAAGCACAATCAGTGCTCCACAAAAATGGTTAATGAGAGGTTCTATACACATGCTTCAGTTTAGCTAGTTAGTGGAAAAAGTTATATTCGTAAATTTTGATTAGAGGTATGTTAATTTATACTTTAACGAAATGTTTATAGCTATTTATTTAGTCTGTGTGTTGAGCTATATAACGCATATTTAATTTTTTGTATAAATCATTATATATTTTTATAAATAAACAAAATGTCTAAAATCATACGATGGGGCAAGTTGAAACAAAATTTTGGTGCAAGTTGTAACATGTTTGAGGAGTGGCTTGTGGCGATGCCTACACAGAGTTCCTAACTTTTATAATTTATTCACGAGCATTTTTAGCCCCAGCTCTTTTTCGGAAATTTAAAAAAAAATGATTTTCTTCTTTCTTTGTCGTTGTCACATATTAAAAAGAAATAATCTACAAAATTACTGGTGGGAAAAGGAGGCGGGGCTAAAAATGCTTGTGAATAAATAATAAAAGTTGGGAACTCTGTGCCTACATCCAGCGCTCGAAGTCTCCGCCCATTTTCAGGAAACTTTCAGAAATGAAAATTTTTGGCTTCTTTGCCAATGCTATATTTATACAGAAATATTTTCTGTGTTTTTACATTATGGTACTGTGATTATTTAACCACGAATTAGAATCACGATTTAATCATGAATTAGAGAACATTGTATAAAAATAGTGGTAAAAAAAAAAAAAAAAAAAAAAAAAAAAAAGCAGAAACTTCTCATCAATGAGAGTGTCCTGAAAAAAAGGACGGAGAATTCGAGACTATCTGTGGCATAACAATGGGTATAATGCTTAATTTGCAAAATGTGTGCACACATTAAATGCATGAGAGGGAATAAAATATCATTTGCTTGAATTAATTTAAATTTTGACTAAGATTGACTTCTATGTTTATTTTATCTTTAATTTTCTCTTTATTTTACTATAATCCATTTTATATAATTCATTGTTACTATACCAAGAAGGTTGTAATTTAATATTTGTTAATTATTGTCTTTTTTATTAAATCAATAAATGATTGATAACAAAAAACATTTTGAAATATTGTTGTTTTTATTGCTAGGGTTCCCTTCGTATCCGTTACATTTTGTCCTAACCGAACAAACACAGACCTATCGGTAGACAGTTGGCCCATTACCGGCTTGCCGTTTTAGGCGGTGACTTATCGATGGCGCTTGCCGAATCGGGTATGTAACTTTGTGGGCCTTCGGGCGGCAGTCGCCCGATTGTGTGGTCCACAATCGGTCCGTTACCGGAAAAACCAACAAGGCAGCCGGTGCGACACCGCACCGACACCTAACCGTTTCCTAACCAAACATATACCGGCAACGGACTTTTCTATTTGCAGAAAAAGAAAAAAGTTTCCTGCTCGACTGATAAGTGTTTCCATCTAGTGAAGGAATCGTGAATTTTTATGTTTACAATTTCCGTTTAACTTATGCGAGAAAAGGACAGAACCCGCAAATCTCCCAAACAGTGGTTTCTCTTTGTACTTTGCATGCGTTTAACCATTCGACCATCGGCGCTTTTTAAGTTTGTTTTTGGATAAAGGATAGTTTCAGTATTTATTATTTTAGATAGATCTTGTATACTTTTATGAAATGTTACAATTAAATTAAAACTTTAAAAGTCAATATAATCAAAAGAAATATAATTAAATTAGTTTTAAGTTGTGGTTTAGATCAAATAATTATTTAATAAAATTAGAATATCAAATAGTTACATATATATATATATATATATATATATATATTCGAAATATATCTTATTGTTTAAGGAAAATGTTTTGAGTCCAGTGAAATTATTGAACTTTTATCTGTTAGTAAAATTTTATTTTGAGTTTAATACTTTAGTAGATTTTAATAATTTATTATGTATTATCCCTTGTAGAAACAATTGGCAGCTAACCGAAATATATATTTAAGTTATAAGAACATAAATTTTATCGTTAATTCTGAGATAGAGGTTGCATAATTCTTTAATAGTTTCAAATTAAGATTGTGAATAAAAGGAAAAATAAATAAATAAATAAAATAAAAATGCATGGTTTCTTAAGGAGAAATAATGATTTAATTGAAACACTCTCTGAAAAACTTAGAGCTGCCATCTAGCGAAGACATTTTGAACTTTCGAAGTTATAGGTTTTAAATATACAGTTAAATTGATTTTAATTTTTGAGTTGCGCTTCAGATCAAATAATTTATAGAGTATGGTTTGAATCTGTGTATTGTTTAATAAAAATATTACAATTTAAATAATTTCTACAGATTAAATATTTTCATTAAACAATACATATAATATATACATTAAAAAACTATTAAATATTTAAATTATATTCAAATATACATAGCATTTTTATTTATTTATTTATTTATTATTATTATTATTACTTTATATTTAAAGAAAAGGATGAAAAAATATACATTCTTTCTTTGGCGTTTCAAATAAATGAATTACTTAATACTATTTATCTATTTTATTTTAATTGATTAATTTGTTTTATATTTAATAGTATTGTTGTTGTTAATACTAATATTATTATTATACACTAAACATTTTCAACATTTCTGACAAAAGTAAAACTTTAAAAATAATGAAATATAAACTTTATTATTATTATTATTATTTTAACACTAAATTAAAAAATTCGAACTCGAAGCAAACTGTCCCAAATTCGGACCTACTTTGGCACATTTTTTTCGGGCCACTACCGGATATCATATATCGGCACATTATCGTATGCCGTTAGAAATGGTTTGCCGATTTTTAGCCGTAAGCGGTCCGGTAAAAGCAACCGGCATTGTTTCCTACAGTCGGTTGCCGGCATTCTACTGATTAGTCGCCGACAGCAGTGCGCCTTTGCCGACAGTAAACCGACATTGCCGACTGCGGCCCGACTCGATGCCGAACGGCTTGTGTTTGTTGGGAAGTGTGTTACAATTTGCCCCAAATCCGGGGCAAATTGTAACAGGCAAATAATTTGAAAAAATATTTTTTGTGGTAAAATTAGCAAAATTAACGAAAGCTTTTTTTAAGAATATGATAGATGAATACGCATGCTATGGAAAACAGCAAATATAAACAGGGAAACGTAAATGCGTTTCAAAATATACTTAATTTTCCAAAAACTGTTAAAATCTGCCCCACGCTTCCCTATATATATAGTAATACAATATTATCAGTGCAAAAATTTGAAATTTAAAGATGATTTAATTTCAGTATTAAAACAATTATTCGGATCATAAGCGAAGGCTAACACGTCACACGTATAGTTTCCAACTTACTTCCTTTTGGCTACCGAAAAATTGTAATATTTGTTTTATGTTATTTTGTCCACACTTGCCAACCATCTCCTTAATAACCGTACAATTTTTAACGCCTCCTAAAAAAACTACCCGTTTCTCACACCACTATATTTTTAGAGTTATTCTCTCGAAATGTTGTTACGATTAAAAAAGACTGGTGTGAAAAAAAGGCGGTTACTAGAGATTGTATGGTTCATAATGAGATGGGTGGCAAGTATGCTTCATCATTAAATAAAATAAATCTTTATGTTAAAATTTTCCGGTATCCTTAAAGAAGCCTATAGTTTCACGTTTTAGAAAAATAACATTTCATTTGCAGAGGAACACCTTAAGGCGTGACTCGATGTTTAATGTCCCATCAGAAGGAACATATGAACGAAAAGGTTTAAATTATAATAACTTCCATAAGGACGTGTATATTATAATCAAGATATAAATGAATGCATAAAGTAATATCATGTTACAAATAAACATACAATTATAATATATCTGGCAAATAAGATATACATTTATGTAAATAATTATCTTCTTAAATGAATTAATATGGTAGGGAGTAGATGATTGAAAAGGTACAGATATCTAAAATCTCTGGAAAAATATGTGTACCTCATACATTTTCTTACATGTACTTATAAGTATATAGAAAATATTTTCGGGAAAAAATGTCATAACATTTAAATTATTTGAGATAAAACTATAATTCAACTTCCTCTCACATTAAATATCTATCTATATATATAGCTTTAAAAATACGTTTAGAGTGTAAGATAAATGGTCGTGGTTAACAAGAAGTAAAAATGTTAATAAACATAAAGCAACGAATTAAAGAATCCAAAAACATTTGTAAAAATAACACCTCATGTGAAAAACACCCTTCCGCTTCCTCTTCAGTGGTTGGGAGCAGAAAAACAGACGATTAAGAAAATTAAAAAGGCCTAACAGGTTTCGGAAACATGGCGAAATCAGCATACTCCCCCCCCCCCCCCCAAAAAAAAAAAAAAATAATAATAATAATAATAACAACGAAATTCTAAAACAAGATTAAATTAATAGTAAATTAGATATAACAGTATTAATGCTTGATAAAAACAACTCAACCAAAGTAACATAATAGTAAAAAAATATATAGCCGATATTTATGATAAAAGTAACTTAATAAAGGGCATGCTAGCTCGTCATGTCCCCCCCCCCCAGACCTGAAAGGCAAAAAGATATTGTAATAAACTAAACTTACTGCAAAGTTGAATTGTTAAAAAATGAAGCAGGACAATAAAGCAGAAGTGGTGGTTTCACATTCAGTGGCCTGTTACTGGCACGGCCCCTTCCGGTGTTCTAATCTAGTAGTCCAACCTCTCCGTGTCGTTTAATAGCAAGTAGCTGCATTTCTGAGGCAGCTACTTGAGATTGAGTCACTCAGAGAGGTTGAATTATGAGATTGGAACACCGGAAGAGACCGTGCGAGTAATAGGCTACTGCATCTCGGGACGGCCCTGCGTGGACTTCGGTCCTCGTATAGCTCAACACCGCTCTTCGAGCGGTGAGCCGGGGTCGTTCCCCTGTTCAATAGGCTGCATGTGAACCAACTATTTCTGCTTTATTGTCCTACTTCATTTTCCTACGGAACGCCTCCTGTCGGAAATGCAGCTACTTGATATTGAACAACTAGGAGAATTTGAACTATGAGACTGAAACACCAGAAGAGACCGTGCCAGTAATAAGGCCACAGCATGTGAATCCACCATCTCTGCTTTATTGTCTTGCTTCATTTTTCTACAATTCAACTTTGCACTAAGTTCAGTTTATTACAATATCTTTTTGCCTTTAAGTTCTCGTTGGGAATATGACGAGCTACCATGTCCTTTATTAAATTACTTTTATAACAAATATCGGCGATATATTTTTTGACTATTATTTTACTTTGGTTGAGTTGCTATTATCAAGCATTGCTACTGTTATATCTAATTTACAATTAATTTAAACTTGTTTTGGAATTCCGTTGGTATTGGTTTTTTGGGAGTATGCTGGTTTTGCCATGTTTCCGAAACCTGTTAAGTCTTTTTAATTTTCTTAATTGTATGTTCTGCTGCTCCCACCCACTGAAGAGGAAGCTGAAGTGTGTTTTTCACATGAGGAGTTAATTCTACAAATGTTTTTGGATACTTTAATTCGTTGTTTTATGTTTATTAACATTTTTTCCTCTTGTTAACCACGCACACTTATCTTACATTCTTAACGTATTTTCAAAACTATATATTTATTGTATAATTTTTAGTGCTGCCATTAGCGCCTTTTTTTTTTTTAAATACAAATACACTTTAATTAATATGTAATTAATATACTCACCGCAACAAAAAGATAGGTACAAAGGGTTTATCTAAATTGTGCTTATCATTTATTATTATCATAAAATAACACTATTCTCCGATTAATTTTTGTTTGAAGACTAATTTAGTAAAGTTTTAAGTATAAAACTTTTCTAATTTAAGACTACACTCCGAGACAAAAAGATAGGAATAAAGGTTTTTTTTTTTAAATTTTTCATAAAATAACATTATCTAAATTGTGCTGAACATTTATTATCATAACAAAATATTATCATATTATAAACATGCTATATATTTGAATCATATTCAAAATATTCATAATCAAAATAATCATATTCAAAAATTAAAAAATAAAAATAAAAAATAGTAAAAAAAACCTTTGTTCTTATATTTTTCTCGCGGTGTGTAGTCTTAAATTAGAAAAATTTTAGTCTTAAAATTTTTCTAAATTTGTCTTAAAACAAAAATTAGTCCGAGAATAGTGTTATTTTATGATAGTAATAAACGAAAAGCACAATTTAGATAATGTTATTTTATGAAAAATCAAAGAAAAAACCCTTTGTACCTATCTTTTGTCGCGGGGTGTATATATATATATATATATATATATATATATATTGGAGTTCTGTACTAGGCCGTGTATTTTTTCCGAAGTGATCAAATCGAAAACGGAACTTATGAATAATTCTCTTGTAACAAAAACTGTGAACTTTGATTTGCAAATGCGACTGTTATAGTTGGCCATTCAATAATAATTTAAACTACAATACTGTAAATATTTGTACAAAGTACTTTAATTTTCTATTAAATTTTAAATGATTAATAATTAAGTGAATTATTAGTATTCTGTTTTAAAAGCCCACACCAATCGGCCATCCCACAAAAGTCAAAAGTGGGATGCGCCTGGACTGAAAAAAGAACTATTTTTTTTAATTCATCGAACTTTTGAAATATAGACTGAACTTTAATTAAAATAAACATTTAATAGACTATTTTTAAATTATGATTGAACTGTGTGTCTACGAATGAGATACGGCGTTAAACTACATTGAAGATTTTGTGCGGAGTGCTTTGTCTATTCTGAAATTTATAGTGGATGATAAAATGCGTAAAGAAGTGTCTGTGGATTCTGCGGAACAGCTACGATTCGTCTAGATAGAGGTTTGAACAAGAAATCTGCACCTGCCGTTATTTCTGTTCTTCTAAGGTACGTGAGTTTTATTTTTATTGCATAATGATGTCTTTGGGGGATATTCCTCAAATAGGTATTGCACTAGGACAAGAAAAATATAATAAAATTAAAACTCTGCATCGGTTTTTATTCGATGACAACGGTGATCGGAGGAACAGATGCAGAATAAAAAAGTTTACAGGATTCACTTTCGCCGTTGGCGATGAAAACTATATTCAGAAACAAAAACTTATAAGTGATAACTTTTCTTTGAATGAACTTATCACAATCAGTAATTTATTAAATGTCTCTTTTGACGGAACGAAAGAAGAGTTACGTGACAGATTATTGTCAAAATTATGTGACATAGAATTATTAAAACAGGAAAATTCTGAAAATGAATCGAGCAGTGAATCCGAAAATGAATCGGAAAGTGGCGATAGTGACGTCACGAAAATTGATTCCTCGGTGCAATGCCATAATGATAATGATGATGATAATGTTATAAATGACTGTGATAAAGCTAAAAAAAATGTAACATTAATTGTAGAAATAGTAAGAATTCCGGAACACATGGTGCAGTTATATCGTTTAATGATTTCGAGAACAATATCTCCAAATTTAGCGGTGAGCCGCATGAAAATATAATTGAGTGGTTCACTGAATTTGAAGAAATAGCAGATATGTTTAATTTGAATGAGTTGCAGAAAATTATTTTTTGTAAACGATCTTTGAGCGGAAACGCTCTGTTATTCATTAAATCTGAGAAGGCGCTATTAACATATAAAAAACTAAAAAACGCGCTTATTGATGAATTTAATTTTGAAATTAATTCCGCCTCATTGCATGATATATTAAGTAAAAGGAAAAAAAGAGGCAATGAGTCTGTTACCGAATATTTCTTTAAAATGCGTGAATTATTAAAAACGGGCACATTGATGATGCCACAATAATGCACTATGTGATCCAAGGAATTAATGACAGATCTGAACATAAAATTATGTTGTATGGGACTAGAAACTTGCATGATTTCAAAGAAAAAATTAAATTATATGAAGTATTTAAGAGAGATAATGATAAAAATAAATTTAGATTTGATAAAGTAGATAATGCAAAACTGAAACCTGTACGATATAACGTACATGAAAAATTTAGTCCTAAAAGTGAAGTAAACAATCTTTGTTACAATTGTGGTGATAAAAACCATTTGTCTAGAGACTGCCCTCATAGAGTGAAAGGTTTTAAATGTTTTTTCCTACAAACAATTTGGGCATAAGAGCTCGGAATGTCCGGGTTCAAAACCCGAAGTTGAGGCATTGTGTATTGGCGTAAATCAAAACATGAATAAAACTATACGAATTAATAATGTAAATTTTACTGGAATTATTGATACAGGAAGTGAAGCAACACTGTTGCGCAAAAATACGTTTAACAAATCGAATGTTAATAGATTAAATCCTATGAGTACTACTTTGAAGGGGATCGGGAAAAGTTCCATAAAGCCGTTAGGTTCATTTGATGCTGATTTAAAAGTTGACGAATTTGAAAGTAAAACTAATATTTATGTTGTAAACAATGATGTAATACCATATGACATGATAATTGGCATGAATGTGTTAATGTTAAGTGAAACGACGATAAATGAAAAAGGTATTTTTATAAAAAATAATTCTAGTTCACTTGAAGTAAATTTAGTAACAGTTCTTCCAGTAAATGCATATAAAAATGAAATTAACACGAATGTTGTTATTGATGTTCCCATTAACTGTAAAAATAAAATTTCTGAGAAATCCCCAGAAATAAATGAAACATTAATTAGTGTTGGAAAATGTAAAAATAAAACCCCTCAACCTGTTATATTGTCTAAAAAATCATTAGAATCTTCCGAAAAAGCCGTATGTGAAAATGACGACGACGACGAGAATGACGAAAGTGATGACGATAAAAAGATGCTTTTAGAGGAAGATTATAGTGTAGATGATGACAGTGAGGACGAGGAGGAGCCTCGACGAAAGGAACAAAGTCAGTCGAATATTTCCCAAATAAAATCGCAAAATCAAGAAAACACTTATGCGAAGAAAGACGAGAAAAGAATCCTACTTGAAAAAATTTCGCAGTTAGCCGAAGAGCTGAAAGAGTTGAAGGAAAAAGTTGAAAAAAATTCCAAACTCCTTAAAAGAAAGAAATTGAGAAAAAAGCCATTGACGGTAGATTCCGTTGACTGTAAAAGACAGAATATCCCAAAAGAAGAGACTGCCGGTATAAATTTGAGAAAGTTGTGCATTCCATCACTTCCATTGAAGACTACAATTAGTGAAATAGCTGCATTATTTCCCAAAGCTGTGCAAATACAGTTAGAAGTTTTCCCTGCATATAAAAGTGCTACTATAGACTTTATGACCGAAGAAGATGCTGCAGAGGCCTTAAAAGACACTAAAACAGAAAATGGCCAATTAGAGGTTCTCGAGTTCGAGTCCCAAATTAACTTTGAATCCCAGAGTAAAGATTTGCGTACACATGACAAAGAACAATTTGCCAAAGATAAAGAGAAAAATAAAGCAAAATATAAATTGCGTAGACAACCACCAAAAACTGGTATAATAGGCGACCAAGTTGCCATTAAACCAAAACTGATGTACTTTTGTAACTATAAGACTGCGAAAATAAAAAATGAAAATATTCATGATGTGATTAGAAATGGATGCCATGAAGGCCCCCATTGCACATCCACTCATGCCAGATTCCTCAAACGAGGAATCACTTAATTTAAAAAAAAAGAATATCAAATTTGAAAATGTACTGTAAATAAGTTTGTTAATATTTTGTGTTGATTTTGTGTTTGTTTTTTCTTTTTGTATTTTTCAGTGTGGCCGCCTGGAGGACCAGTCGACGCAGGATGGCCGAGAATATGGTATCGGGCCTTACTTCCTGCAACAGCTGATTCCAAAACTGCCGAGTTTCCCTTTACTATTGACGGAGAGCGCAGAATCTTACCAGAAGAATGTAACTGTGACGTCAGACAGACGCCACTTCCGGAACACTCGTTTTCATAGACAGGAGCTGAGAGCGTTCAGAGAGAGAGAGCCAGTTGACGGATGGATGGCGAGAAGTGCATATCGACGATTGCACCTCGTTCTGTGGACGACAAGTTTTAGCTGTGACGGAGTTCTGTACTAGGCCGCGTATTTTTTCCAAAGTGATCAAATCGAAAACGGAACTTATGAATAATTCTCTTGTAACAAAAACTGTGAACTTTGATTTGCAAATGCGACTGTTATAGTTGGCCATTCAATAATAATTTAAACTACAATACTGTAAATATTTGTACAAAGTACTTTAATTTTCTATTAAATTTTAAATGATTAATAAATAAGTGAATTATTAGTATTCTGTTTTAAAAGCCCACACCAATCGGCCATCCCACATATATATATATATATATATATAATTTTCTGGTATTTGTTTAATAGATTTATCGAGGCTGTAACACGAGTGCTTTAGAGAGTTACGGTTCGCAAAGGGGTATATATGTGAGGGGAAAAAACAAACTATTTTACGACGGAATTATCCCCGAAATAAAAATAAAACCGTCGTTTTAACAAGCAAAATAGATCATTAAAATTTATTTACTTATCTTAATTTAAAACTGTTAATTGTACTAGTAGAGTATAAAACATCAAGCGCACGTTATAAAAAATAAAATGTTATTCAGCTACTAAAATTAAACGTTTTCGGATCGTAAAGGTAATTCAGAAATAAGAAAGAATCATTTTCTACATATTTCTTCATTTTTCATCTCAAAATGAAATTCGAATTTAATGGGACGCGGCTGGAGCTGCTATTATTCAGAAGCTACGGCTTCGAAGACGTCTGTATCACAGCATGTAATAAACATATTAATTTTGACACCATTGCCCTCGCTATTTTTGCGATTACTATTTGGTCAATAAATTTAAAAAGGAAGATTTTTATTGTAAAGGAATAAAAAAAAAAAAAAAAATCTAAATTTTAAAAAAGTTAATTCATTTCTATTATATTACCCTACAATATTATCCTTACAATAAATAAAAGCAATCAATTCCTTTGACTTTAATTAAGTAAATAAAAAACAAATAATGTAACAGTTGTTACTATGGGACGCAGATGATTGAAATGAAATAATAAATTGAAAAAAAAAATATATATATAATTCGAAATTCTAAAAACTCTCAATAAGATGCACACTTGTAGGATCTAGCTAACCTTCTGCCATGTTTTATAGTTCTACGATCATTAATCTGAGCCCCAGATCGCAGAGATATAAACAGACACATAAACTTCTCTTTATTTATGTAGTTCATATTTATTACAATATTAAAGCAGTTGTTTGTTGATAATACTTCGAAACTTTCCCCATCTAATGACTGTTATTGTTTGTTAAATTTTGTCAGGAAGATCTGAATATATATTCAGAATTTGGGATTTATTTCTTAGATATTTTTTTTTCTTCAATAAAAATTAAGCGATACATACATTTGAAAAAATACTACAAGCAAAAGTAAAGATAAATCAGGCCATTTAAAGAAAAAATCTTTTATTTAAGCATTTTTCAATATAGTTGAACATTATTATTTAAAGTATCAGTTTGGGAAAAAAAAAAAAAAAAAAAAAAATCCGTTAATGAAAATGTCATCGCAATATGACATGAGCGTATCACGTGAAGTTGGCAATTGTAAAAAATCTATTTTCCTTTTTGTAGAATAAATGTGATTTCCAAACAAAAGCAAGAATCTTTTGTGCTTAAATCGTAAATATCCAGAAAGTCGTTTTCTTTGTTTTCTGTCTAAAGCAAATAACTATCTACGGTATTTTATCAGAAATCTCTACAGACTGTAAAACTTAATCCCATAAAGCTTAATATTGTTCTTGTTTGTAGAAAACTATGAAAACTGCTTTTGCATTGTTTATAGTTATATTTACAAAAGAATGGAAAAATACTTTCTTAGAAAAAAAGTATACTGTGGCGATATAGGCCTGTATTCTAATCAAACACTTTCAGCTCGCATCTTAATTTCTATCGCAAAATTAGTGAAGGAGTGGAATCTGCCTACTAGTCAAGTACACTGAGCTAAAATAATAACTGGAGAAATAACTTCGCCTACCATTTGATGAGTTCTTCATTCTCCCTAGTTTTATTTTCCAAGTGGGTACGGTAGAAAACATTCGATACGCCTATATTACAATATAAAAGGATGTAGTCTAATGCATGATTGTCATATTTATGAAATATGAAAAAAATAATTAGACTTATTTATATACATACTACATAACTTTAAAAATGAATCATTTAAAAAAAAAATTGTATTATCTTTGAAGTAGTGTGTTTGCAATATGTAATTATTACCTGCTTCTTTTTTCTTCTTTTCCCCCTTTTCATAAATCTCCTTACTAATGGATATTATTATTTTTCATCGATGCTATTTTTATGAGAAATAATAATTTTGTGAAACGGTTTAACCACTTCGTACATATATTTTTTCGTCGATAATTGATTAAATATGTCACTTTCTGTAACCAAATGATTGGATTTGTATTTTTTATTCTTTCTTCTATATACAACAGAAGAAAGTATTGTATTCGCAAAAACAAATTTCGACTTCTTATTTTTGATGGATTTACACGTTTTAAAACTTCCTGAATACTATTTCACCATTTTTTTGATAATGTTTGGCCATCCATTTATCTGGATATGTATGACATATGTTTTGTCTCAGCTCTATATAAAAAAACAATTAAACAGAATTGCATGGAATGTTATATTTGTTGCACCTTGATATGAATTGTTGTCTATCAACTTTTTCTACATATCGGTCAAAAGATGGCGTTGTTGTCCTGTTTTATGATAATATTTAATATGGCAGTTTAGGGATAAAATTTTATATAAATATATCCAATAAGGATTATTTTTAACAAATCATTGGAAAACTTTGTTTATAATAGTAATAGTCAACCAGGATGAAATTTTTGTATAAGTAGGAGAGTCGCTTCCTCCACGAAAGTGTAAATTTTTAGTATGATATTTTTGAAAAGAATTCCACAATTAAAGTATTTTATAACATGTCAACGCTACCATATTGTACATTAAGGATTGAGAACGAATATTCTGCCGTACCCAGTTTAACCTTCGCTTCAACGATAGCAGATGAATTCTTGAAAAACCAGTTTGGTAGAATCTTATGAAAAGATAATGGAAGACTTTTCTCAAGTTATAATTCTAACTGCAAGTGAACTTTACTAGAGAAATTCGTTTCCACCCTCAACTTTGGGATAAATAGGGAGATGTAAGCGTAAGCGTTTTGTTAAAATGTACGCCTGTTACTATTACAAACAAAATTTTTCAATTCAAAAATGATTGATTAAAATTATTATCATTGTACACATTTATACATTTTTTTCTTTTACGGTCATATTAAAGAACGTGATAAAACGGGACAACAGCGTCACCTGTTAGTAGATAGGCAGAAAAAGATGATAGAACCCTTGTTTAGGTCAATGTGCCACTAAATACATTATTACTACATGCATTATTTTCACTCAGTTGAAAAAAAAAAATTCACTAAATACATCTTTCATGAAATTCTATTTAACAGTTCTTGACCCAGAGCTAAAATTTATGTAACAAACATCGAGACACATGGATAGATATACATTTTCTAAACAATGTCAAATTTTATTCAGGAAGTCTCTAAATGTGTAAATACATCGAAAACCAGGAGTCGAAAATTTTTATTAGACCTTTATAAACCTTTATAAAACTAATTAAATATATAAACTAAATAAACAAATACTATTTACTTTCATATTTCCTCAATAAAATTCATAAATACTTTTCATATAAAGTTGATAAGAATGCATTATACTTATATATATATATATATATATATATATATATATATATATATATAAATTAAATGAAACTAGGGAGAAAGAATTGATTTTCAAAATAGCACCAGAATTTGCTCCAGTTATTATTTTAGCTCAGTAGATTTGACTAGGCAGATTCCTCTCCTTCACAAACTTTGCGATAGAAATTGCGATGCGAGCCGTAAGTGTTTGATTAGAATACATGCCATAATCTCATAAATTTTTGTTATTTTTATTAGTAGTAGCTAATCCTTTTCTAGAAAGTTAATAACAAACTAGAAACATATAATTAAAATCTAAATCTTCTTAAAGTTTAGAATTTGTACCAAGGACACGTGTTAACATTGTAATTAAGATACCGGGTGATCCAAAAGTCAAGACAAACTTTAAAAATGAATAATTCGAAAACGAATCAAGATACCAAGATACGGTTTGCACGAAATGGATGAAAAAGAAACCGGGTTTTGTGTGGCAAAGGAAAAAAAAAATTTAGTTTTATTGGCGACCAACAGATGGCGCTATAGTGTTTTATTTCACCAAAAGATGATTTACAAATGAAAAGAAAAGGTTGACAACTTACAAGTCAGCTTAATTATAGTTAATTAGTACTACTACAGTAACTGTTCAATGCCCATCATTCAGAAGTACAGCTGTGAGATGATTCACCACATCGTTCACAGCATTTAGTAGCATTTCTTGCATTATGGCAGACACATTTTGGCGGATGACAACTTTCAGTGCTGCTAGTGATGCCGGTTGGTCGCTGTACTTTTGACTTCCATGAATCCCCATAGCCAAAAGTCACAGGGTGTCAGATCGGGAGATCTTGGAGGCCATGCGTGATTAAAATAGCGACTGAGAATGCGATATTTCGTTGCATATAAGCTTCGACTACCATTGCCTGCTGTAGTTGTTCCTTTTTCTATCGTTTGTTGCTTTGCATAATCTTACATCAGAAATACGACAGCGCCTTCTGTTGGTCGCAAACAGAACTATTTTTTTTCTTTGCCAAACAAAACCCGGCTTCTTTTCCATCCGTTTGGTGCAAACCGTATTTTTGTATTTTGATTCGTTTTCGAATTATTCATTTTTAAAGTTTGTCCTGACTTTTGGATCATCCGGTATATGAAAAAACACTTTAAACACATATTACGATAAACGATTTTAATAAATTTTAATACGTGTTTAAGTGTTTTTTAATATATCTGAATTAATACATATAGTTTATATTTCCTTATTTGATGAAAAATGTATTGTGTGCTTTATTCTTTTTTTTTTTTTTTTTTTTAGAATTTTTTTCATTTAAATCCCAATTAGTTTCCATGTGTTATTTTTTCATTGCGAAAATTTGTCTTTCGATTTATAGAATATTTATTTTTTATTGCAATCTTGCTTGTTTTCTACTGTAAATGTTTCTTTTCGAAATTCACAAAATATTATATCTTTAGTGATTTGTTTATGTTAAAAAGGAATTTATTTAATTTACTTTTAAAAAGTTATTAAAGCACTTTTCTATACACAAAATTAGAAATAAAAATGCTACAAAAATTTTTTTGATGAATTTCAATAATAGGTGCATCTACTAAAATGAAATATCTCAATATAAGTCTTAATTTACTAAAATTTTCAAAAATATTTCGTAAATATCATTTGCTGAATGCTGAAATAAAACCATATTAAATATATAAGTTTAATACGGTGGTTATGTACACTTTAGTTTGATTCCTTACAGAAACATCCAATGGACTAAATGAGAAGTTACAATGTATAGTCGATTTAGTATGAAAGTCACATCGCCACCATAAAAAATAAAATAATCAACAATACACAGATATATATATAAATTGAAAAAAAATTGTTGCCATAAGAAAGCTTATTATCTTGTAATATTACTGTAAAAATTTCAGTTGTTTCCCACTCTAATAGCTATTTCAAATTTCAGGTAGAATATAACATGGCAGAGGCTCAAGCAAGTTTCACGACTGTGCAGTTGAGGAGCGTTATGAAGTTTTTGTTTCTCCAAGGAAAGTCAGCAAAGGACATTCACACTGAGATGTCACAGACACTAGGGGATAACAGTCCTTCCTACAGCACCATCAATTTTTGGGTAGCGCGTTTCAAGACAGGACATTTACACGTGGAAGTTGAACCCCGCAGTGGGCGGCAAACAACTGCATCGGACGCGGCAACAAGTTATGCTGTCCATGACCTCATTCTTGAAGATCGGCGAATGTCTCAGAAAATGATAGCTGAGATACTGGGCATATCTCGAGAGCGTTTTACTTTTAATATCCACAATATCCTGGACATGAGGAAGCTTTCAGTGAAGTGGGTACCGAAATGTTTAACGAGTGAACAGAAGCAAGCACGAGTGCAGACATCCACAGCTGTCTTGGGCCATTTCAGTGACACAGCAGATTTTTTGGCTAGGTTAGTGACTGAAGTTGAAAGTCGTGGCTTTGCATTTACGATCCTGAAACAAAGGAACAATCAAAGGAGTAGAGCCATAGTGGCTCTCCACGACCAAAGACGTTTCGTGTCCAGAAATCGGCCGAAAAATCATGGCATCCGTTTTCTAGGATAAAGATGGTATTCGGTTGGTAGACTACCTTCCTCAGGGCTGCAGTATAACCAGAGAGTATTACGCTAACCTCCTCGACCAACTGCATGAGGCAATAAAGAGGGAACGCAGAGGAAAGTTAACAAAAGGCATTTTCTTCTTGCAGGACAATGCACTTTCACACAAGTCCCAAGTTATTACCGCGAAATTGAATACATTACGTTACCAATTGGTCGAACATCCCCCTATTCCCCTGATTTGCCCCCCTCCGACTACCATCTGTTTTCGAATCTGAAGAAACACCTTATAGGCCAGTCAATAAATACATTCTACCTTGCAAAAGGTGGGGTAGAAGATTTTGTTTTTTTAATTTGTACATATTAGAACTAATATGCAAAAAACGAGTTATCCAACATTGTCGACCCCGGGAGAAATTTTGTCGGCTGAAAAACCTCGAACATTTACCAGTTTTTTGGCTTTTTTCAAAATATCTCAGAAATGGCTGAATTTAGCGATATTTTTCTATTGTAATGTTTAAAGAGGATTAAATTTCCTACAATTTCCTTCATTACACCTTTTTTGTGACACTAATAGCAAGCGCGTAACAGCTTCTTGAAAATAAACAGATTTCTCAACTTCGTAAAAAAAGCGCATTACTCCTTATAAATAATGTACAGTAATTATTAGAATAAGAATCTTTATTTACAGAAAGCTTAATAACTTTTAAATGGTATAGCTGTGATATCTGTCGTACTTGGGATTTTTGGATTTGGTGATTAAAAACGTAATATGGAAATATACACGCCAGATGTATTTTTTTACAATATATACTGTAAGAAATACTGTTTTATATTCTTAATTGTTCTCTTAACATATGCCTTGTTAAAATAATCAAGATTTTTTAAAGGAATTAAATATGTTCGCCAGATAAATTGGCGATCATTTCTTTTTTTTTTTTTTCACTAAGGAAGACAGATATCAAATCTGCTCCCTTTTAATTTTCCCCTTCCCCTTTTTACTAACTCTCTCTCTCTCCCCACGGGCACGCACTGACAAATATGGCCTAACAACAGTAGTCATCATCAGACTCCAATAACTGCCAATGTATAGTATTCTATCACTGCAACACATAATACACACACAAACACATACAAAGAAAAATAAATAAAAAAAAATATTTGTATATAAATGTAAATGAATAAATATTTGGGGGCTAATAAGCAAAAACTCAATGCATTGATACATAAATATTTTAATTCTACTATTTATTAAATTATAAAACGTTAAAGATATTTAGATATAATACATAATGTTGTAATAAACATTAATTACTGCTATATTAATATTGATGATAATAACAAGATGCAATCTTATTTTTAAATGAACTTCATAAATAGGCAAACTTGTTTGAAGAACAATAGCAAATAATTACAAAAGTGAATTGTAGAAATTTAAATTTATATATAAATTATAGGGAGATTCATTAAGCCTTGAAACAAATAAAGAAACGTACATTAATGTATAATATACATGTTTATTTTCTTCGTGGTTATTTTGAAAGCCCGGGTTCTTAAATTTCAACAGTCATCAGAGGTAGAAGGAATGTGTGTCGTCCTCAATTTGTTCCTCTCCATCTTGCAGTAACTATAAAAGCTCTTAGAATAGCTTATCATCTTCTTCAGCCTCGTCAAACGATGAAATTAGTACGACGTTTTCCTGTTGAGGATCAGAGTCCTTGTTACAACACCAGTTTCACTGAGTACTTTATAGCCAACATTTTGGAAGCAAACTGCTTTCTTGTTGGCAGTTTCGGCTATTAAAACATCTTCACCATATTTTTTGCAAAGGCGTGATGTAACCATTCTGATGCCAGGACGAAAATCACCCTCTATTTCATTCATCAAATACTTTATGAGACAGGCACTCCTCCGAGTCGTTTTCAGGGTTGGAGTAAATTGATTCCATTGCCTCATCAGTGTTACTTGCAGGGTAGTATCCTCGTTTCATCTAACTTTTAGGCCTCCAATGCAACTTTTGATGACAAAACCTGTGATACCCAGCATTTATAACAACTAAACCTTTTCCATTTCCAATGCATTCAAGTACTTTTTTTCTTTTCTCATCCCCACGATTTTCGGCACCATTTACAAGTGTTTCTTTCACACCAGTTTCATAGCATGGTGAATAAAATTTCTTTCATGCTCAGGAAGTCGTTCCTGTTTTTTAAAGAAATATTCAAGTATCCCCTCACTACAAAAGAAACACTGATCTTTAAAACTGAATCCTTCAGTTCTTGATGGAAGATATGGAGCCGCACAGTTTGGACCAGCTCCATCACCAGTTGTATGACGCCGTACATATGCTGCAACCATTCGCTCATTGATGTATCGTTTGTGACAGGCATTGTGAATTCTTACTTGTTTTAGGTTCTTCAAAAAACACTAATGTTCTTCATTTTCACGTTTTGCATTGCACCTTTACAGATTTTTTGTATACCTTTCTCCTTCAGAATCTTTACTTCAACTTTATTCAAACTGATTTCGAAAATAAAACAAATACTCCGCTTATTGTAATAGAAAACGCTCACGGGTTGAAACAGTACGTTCGCACATTCGAACTGAACTGATTAATATAGATAGATGTTCAGCCGAGACAGCGTACTACAGGATGAGAAGAGGCGGGAGGAAAGGGAGAGCTTTTTGTGGGAAAGGAGGGGGGGGGTTGTTTTTGTTTTAATATACCTTCTTTACTACGAAGCAGATGTCATTTCCTAAGGTCAGACAACTGAATATGTCCCTTCCTTTCTTTCCGTTTTCTAAAAAACAGTCATGCACCGACCCATTTCTTTGAGTTGTATTTTATTAGCTTGAGAAAAAATGCCGACTTTCAAGAGGCTGTAACACGCTTCCTATCAGTACTAGAAAAAAGTTGTAATGAAGAAAATTTTAGGAAATTTAATCTTTTTAAAACTTTATAATAGAAAAATACCGCTAAATTTAGCCATTTCTGAGATATTTAAAAAAAAAAAAGCCAAAAAAGTAGTACATTTTCGAGGTTTTTCAGCCGACAAAAATTCTCCCTGGGTCGATCATGTTGGATAACTCGTTTTTTTCATATTGGCACTCATATGTACAAATTAAAAAAGAAAAATCTTCTACCCCACCTTTTGCTAGGTAAGCCCTTTTTACATACCTATTGACTGGACTATTAAGGGTGATCATTTTAACGATGTCGAAGACGTTCAAAATGCAGCTGAGAGCTGGCTTGCACAACAACCAGCTAATTTTTATTTATTTATATATATTATGTTTGACAGGTCTAGAAAAGCTGCAACAACGATGTAACAAATGTATCAGTCTGGCAGGAGAATATGTTGAATAAATGTGTAATTTCAGAACTCTGACACTATTCTTTCTGTGCAAAGCCAGGAATTTTTCAGCACCCCCTCGTATATGTGAATACGAAAAATTTTGTTCTGAAATATTGTAACTGGGGAGAATAACACCCACAGGCAGACCTTACTGTGAAAAAAGTAAAACGTGCGGTCGCGAAAGTGTTAATATAATAATAAATAACGAGTGCATCTACACTGTAAAAAAATCTGTAAATTTACTGATATGTTTATCCTGAGTCTCTGTAGATTTACAATTATTCTTAGGTAAAAGTAAGTAATCGAGATTCTTAATCTTTATTCTGTATTTTTATCTATATTTACTATTCAATTTCTCTTTAAAAATTAAAAATAAATGATCCTGCTTTAGAAAAGTCACAAATATATTCTCGTTAATAATTTACTAAATTAACATTAGTCATTAAAACCTTTTACACGCCGCACTGTGATAGAAAGTTAAAATACACTATTTATTGATAAAAATTGCATTAAAACACAAACATAAACACTATCAGTGCTTTTATTTCCCCTAAAAAAATATTCCCATATGATTTTTAACGTGTTTTAGAAATGAAACATTGGCGTGAAACACTTAGTTTTTTTGTTTTCTTTTTACATGTTTTTAAAAAGTGCGATTAACGTCATTAAAATTTAAAACTTAATTTCTGTAAACAAATCTTAAGTAAATAAAAGTAAATTTCTAAGTTTGTTAGAAAGATAATACAGGTTAAGCAGGAAAATAACCATGTGTCACCTGTTAAGCTATAGTGGTCTAAGTGCTACTGGAACTAATCTTGTTAAGAAGTAGCAAGAAGTTTTCACAAGGGAGAGCTATGCCTCTAAATTCTAAAAGTTAATTATGCAGGTGATAAATAGGAATTATTTTAATAAAACAATTTTATAATTATTAATACTCAATAGAGTTTATTTTGTTAATTTAATAATGAAATAAAAATATATGGCAAACCAAAAAATAATCTGCATCAAAACTTACTGAACAATAAACATACAAAAAACAAGTAATGTAAAAGAAATTTTTTTTTAAGTCAATTCTTACTTAAAAACACTATAAAAAAGTTTTTTTTTTTTTTTTTTTTCTTTAATTAGAAAACAAAATGAAAGAAAAATAATTATAAGATAAAAAAAACACTTTTTATATACTATGTTTTAAACTTTCTGATGAATCATAGAGCTCTTATCAATGTGCATAATTTTTTTA
Organism: Salticus scenicus; assembly: GCA_963930645.1. NCBI lineage: Eukaryota > Metazoa > Arthropoda > Arachnida > Araneae > Salticidae > Salticus > Salticus scenicus. Next base: position 231,352,090 of record OZ005652.1, on the reverse strand, counting down.
AAGTGACAATGATGTCAATTTTTGTGAAATGCATAATTTCACTTTTTATAGTTTTTTAATATTCACGTTTAATTAAAGTATTTTAATTAAAGTTAATTAAAGCTAATTAAAGTTTAATTAAAGTGTATTTTTTTATCTCGAAAGAAAATGAACGCGTAATTTTTTTGGCAACAATTAAATTACAGCCAATCTTTTAATGGCTATATTAACGCTATTAAGATGTTATTATTTTTATATTTTAATTAATTATAAGAAAACTAATAAAAAATTCGAAAATCGGACTTCGAAGTATTGTGTTGTCTCCGTGTTCTGAGCAATCCTGAATGTTTCAAATTTCTAGCTGCTCGGGAAGTTAGTTAAAAATCGATTGCAAGATTTGTACGATATATATAGGGAGAGTGTGAACTAATAGTAGGAATTGAAAAAAAAAAAAAAAAAAAAAAAAAAAGAGCTAAATAATACAAAGAGTAATAAAAGTCTTATCAATATTCAATAAAATAGAAAATAAATAATTATTGTTATTTATATTTATAATACGAGTATATTTACTCTCCAGGTTATTCAAGAAATCACTTTTCACGCATGAAGTCTTTTTACCACTCGTAAATAAAAATGGCAACAATAAAAAATTAACGAAAAATCCACGCTGAAAGTTAATCATATGAATGTAAAGCTAAAAAATACAACGAACAATAAAATTCTTAACAATATTCTTAAAAAAGGAAAACAAAAACTAAATTTATTTACTTATTTATTTATTTATTATTATTATTAGGATTTTTTCTATTGTCCATGGAATTTAGAAAGTACTTTTCGTGAAGTCAGTTTTTATACTCAAAACATCCCTTTTGCGTTCTACTGACACACAGTACAACGTCCCTGTGTTGATGACACATAATAATGTACATATGATTTTCTCGAAGTCTAAGAGCGGTATGTACGAGGTTTGGGAATAGAATGCATTATAGGTTTCATGCAAAGCAAATGTAAAGTTTTCCCATTTTATTTCCTAATGTCAAAGTGACCTAACTGAAGAAAACCTCAGAGAAAATGCAAAAATTTGGAAACTTTATCACGTGATTTTATGTGTCTCTTAGAATGAGATAAAAACGGCGGAACAAACTCACGGTGAGGGACATGTAAGGGAATTAAAAGTAGGTCAAAAGGTCATAAAAATCCTTTTTTGACAGTTACTAGTAGTTTGCGGAGTCAATGTTTTTTTAAATATTTGTATTTAATGAAATCAAAAGAACTGTATCACGTGGAAAAATATATCTTTATACGCCAACATACTTGCCAACTATATCATTATGAAGCGTAAAATTTTTAGTTCCCGCCTTTTTTTCACACCAGTCATATTTTAGAGTAATTTTATTCGTATTTAATTGTAACAATATTTAAAGAAAATTACTCTAAAAATAAAGTGGTGTGGAGAAAAAAAAAAAAAAAAAAAAAGGTGTTTTTTCAAGGGGCGTTAACAATTTTGCGCTTATTCGTTTTTGGAACATACAAACTTCTTATTTAACAGTTTAAAAAAATATCATTATAACTGATTTTTTATCAACAAAATGAACTTTCTCAATGCAATTTACTTAATTACAAAAATATTTGTTGAACTTTGAATTTTACATGAATTTTTGAATTTTACTTAACAAAAAAGTAGAAAGCCAGTTGTTGCAAATTGAATTGTCTTTGCATCCTCTCAGGTGGCGCGACTAGTCGTCATTTTTCGACGCGCCGATGTACGATTACTGACTAGTTAAAAATGTGATCTGAAGGGAGTCGGTCATGCTTGACCGTTTAAAATATATAGCGCTTAAGAAATGTTATTTTATGTTTTTATTGTGAATCCGTTATATGTTGTTTTGTGAAGTGAATAAATAAAATGCAAAGAACAAAATTTCATCATTTATGGTTTATGGAAATTAATATTACGGAACATTGAAAGATTTATGAACACAATTTTTGGTGACCCTAGGATGTGACTGTTTGCATTTATTTGGACGACATGCATTTTTTGGATAATTATGGAGTGAAATGAATCCGCTGAGCATGCATCGGATATGGGAGGTAGGCTTTTTCCCTTATTATTTCATTATTTTGGTTTGAGTTTGGGGGTTAAAAGTTATGGTTTCGTTTAACAGAAAAGTGTAGTTTTTGTTCTAAAATGGTTGCAGTCTGTGAGGACATCGAATTCATTTGGTTTATATATAATATTATTTATAATTTATAAATTTTGCTGATATATGAAATAAATAGTTTCAAATTTGAATAATTAAAAAATAGTTTGGGTTTTAAATATAAATGGTTTCATTCAACATTTAAATAATTGAAAATTACTTTCGTTTCATAAAATGTTGTTTAAATGGTGTTTCTTTTTGTTTCTTTGAAAACGAAATTGTTTTTTTTTAATGGAATATTATTTAATTTTTTGTTTCTTGCAAGGCTATTTTAAATTGATTTACTTCTGTTTTAACGATGTTTATTTTTTTGTTCTTAAATGATATTTAAAGATGATGTTTACATTTTTTTGATATATAGATAATACATGTTTATTTTTATTTAATAAATATATGGATAGGAGTTATTATTAAGCAATTAGAAGGTTTCATAATTTTTATTTTTGTTCTCTTGTTACGATATTGGGTTTAAAATGGATCTAGAAAGATTAAAGGAAAAAAGAAGAGGTTTAAGAACCTCATTTACGAAATATTTGGGGAAAATAGAAACAATCCTGAACTCCGAAATTACGGAGGAGTACACGAAATTAATGAAAATTGAGGAGCTTCTTAGATTAAAGGCTCAACTCCTGGACAAACAGGCAGAACTCGTAAATATCGATTATGAAATACAAACAAAAATTAAAGTTAAGGATATAGCTGAAGATGTGGCAGGCTGTGAGGAATACAGGGAAAAAGGGATCGATGTAAAAACAAAATTAGAAAGGCTAGTGGATAATTTAAATGACAGGCCGTTGCCTGGTGTTATTCAGATCGCTAGATCAAGTGATCAAACAGGGATTGGTTCAGAGAACCTAACAGTTAGAACTGAAACCAGAAGTACAGTTAAACTTCCGAAATTACAAGTTGTAAATTTTCTTGGTGACTGTAGTTCATGGTTGGACTTCTGGAACTCTTTCGAGGTAGCGATACATAATAATAATTCTTTAAGCAAAATTGAGAAATTTTCGTATTTGAAATCTTTCTTAGGAGGTGTCGCCTTGAGCGCTGTATCTGGGTTTTCATTGACAGAATCTAATTACGATGCATCAATACAATTACTTAAGGAACGTTTTGGACGAAGTGACGTAATTATATCGTCCCACATGCATAAGTTACTATTAATAGAGCCGGTGAAATCATGCGCGAATGTTACTGAATTAAGGAGAATGTACGACGCGATTGAGGTACAAATTCGTTCGTTACAATCATTAAATGTAGCAACAGGCACTTACAGTAATCTGTTATGCCCTGTAATATTACAAAAACTACCGGAAGAATTAAATTTAAGTTATAATAGACAGCGTAATTCAGATGAATTGTTTGATATTTCTAAATTAGTTGATTTTATACGTAAAGAATTAGAAATACGAGAGGCATCGATAATTTTAGCGAATCCCAGAAATAATAACGCAAATGAAAATAATTTTCGGAATAAAATGACAGGCCACAATAAACCTTACTTAAATTCTAAAAGGAGCGAATATCATCCCCCTAAATCACCAGCTTCCGTTTTAGCGACTCAGGCGGAAAGAAATTTATCTGGTTATCATAATAGGTATTCTTATGATAATAATAGGCCTAAATTTAATAACAAAAGAAATACGAGTTCGTTTTCTCAAAATACTGGAGTTCAGGGCTGTTTGTTTTGTTCCTCGGCACATATGAATCATGATTGTTCCTTAAATGTTTATGATAAGAAAAAGGCTTTAATGGCCAAGGGATTATGTTTTATATGTTTTTCAAACCATTTGAGTAAATTTTGTTCACGTAAAGATCATAAGTGCAAGTATTGCGCGTCTCCCTGGCATAACTCATTAATATGTAATACAGAAAGAAATGAATCCCGCTCAGTTGAGGATAAAAAACAAATACAGTCAGAAAGTTCTTTAAATTTAGTTTGTAATAAGAATAAAGAGCTTGAGGACACGCCGAATGATTCGGTGTTGTTGCAGACTGTAACGGCAAGTGTATTTAATGTTCAGGCCAAATGCCATTTATTGAGGTGTCTTATTGACAATGGAAGTTCTAGGACATTTGTATTGCGCGAAGTGTGCAATTTATTGGGATTAAAAACAATCGGAAGGGAAACCCTTTTAATTTATACTTTTGGAAATGAGAATACTGAAAGGAAAACTTATGATATTGTAGAAATAGTATTACATAATGTAAGAGAAACTAATAAGAAAATTAAATTAAGGGCTGTGGTTGTTGATTCAATTACATTTGGGGAAATTAAAATTCCTTCACAATGGGTGCGTAATGTCGCACTAGAAAAAGGCATTGAATTGGCAGATAAGGGTAATTTAAGTAAAATTCATGTACTTATTGGATCGGATTACATTGGGGAAATTCTTGGAGAAAGGAACGTGAGAATTTCTAAACGATTAATGGCAACAGATACCTTATTTGGATTTGTGATACAAGGAAAGGAAAGGGACCCTAAAGCACTTAAGAATTGTCAGAAAGTGCGCGTTAATCATTTACATGTTGTTAAGGAGGAATTGGACCATCAAAGGGTTAAAAATTTATGGGAATTAGAGGCAATTGGAATTAATCCGGACAAAGAACATTCTAAATCAGATGATGAAATTTTAGAGTTATTTAGGCAAACCACTACTTATAAGAATAAAAGATATGAAACGCGATTGTTGTGGAAAAATAATGTTAAGGAATTGGACAGTAATTATGAGATAGCAAGACGACGCTTGTCTCATTTGAACACTGTTTTTGGTAGGAATCCGGACTTATATTTTAAATATAAGGAAATTATTGAGGAACATTTAAAGTTGGGCATCATAGAGGAAGTAGCGTCGGATTTAAATGAAAATACGGGTACAGGCTATTACATGCCGCATCATGCAGTAGTACGCGAACAAAAGAAAAGTTCTAAGGTTAGGATAGTTTTTGACGGTTCATGTAAGGGCAGGGATGAATTATCTCTTAACGATTGTTTAGAGAGCGGTCCTAATTTAAATCCAGATTTACTCAGGATAATTTTGAGGTTTAGGTTACACCCTGTAGCGTTTTGCGCAGACATTCAACGAGCTTTTCTAGAAGTAGGAATCGCGGATGAGGATAGGAATTTTTTGAAATTTTTATGGAATGATGGGGAGGGGCCCGATCTCCATTCCGATGCTGCTAAACGAATTAGGACATTACAATTCTGCAGAGTTCCCTTTGGGGTGAAATGTTCCCCATTTCTATTATCGGCAACAATCAGGCTTCATTTGAAAAAATTTGAGAATGACTACCCGGAAGCAACAGAAATATTAAGATCTCTATACGTCGATGATCTCATCTCTGGCACTGATGATGTGAACAAGGCATTACAATTGTCTAAAGAAATGATGTACATTTTAAGTGAAGCTAGCATGAATCTCAGGGCTTGGATTTCCAACTCTTCTAAACTTAATCAGTTGTGGAAGACAGACAATTTCGAATGTCGAGAAGATCCGGAGGAATCCAATGTTGAACTAAAAATATTAGGAATTATTTGGGACAATACGAATGACGAATTACTGATTGACACTTCACAATTTAACAAATTACCGGAGGACAGATTTATAACAAAGCGATATATTTTGGCTGTTTGCGGAATGTTATTTGATCCATTGGGGATCATGAATCCATTTTTGATTCGCATAAAAATTATATTACAATCAGTATGGGAAAATGGTAAACAGTGGGACGAACCTGTTCCACATGAAATTGAAATGTTGTTTTTAGAATGGCTAAATGAAGCTAAAAATTTGAAGTTCACTGGAATTCCTAGGCTGTATTTTAATGAATTCTGCTGGAACTCAGTAGAGGTACACATATTTTCCGATGCTAGCCCAAAATGTTATGGTTCAGTGGCTTATTTTCGATTTACGAATTCTGAAGAATGCAAAACAAGTTTTATAATTTCTAAGTCTCGACTAGCCCCTTTGAAGAAGATTACATTACCGAGACTTGAATTACTTGGCACTTTAGTCTCAGCAAGATTAGGATCATATCTTAAATCTGTTTTTCCTATGCTCGACCCCAGCAATATTTTTTATTGGACTGACTCTCAGATTTGCCTTCATTGGATAAAAGGTTCAGTTAACGATTATAAGCAATTTGTGAAAAACCGAGTGATTGAAATCAAGGAAAAAACTGATCCTGAAAAATGGCACTTTTGCAAAGGCAAGGTCAATCCGGCGGATAAATTAACGAGAGGTGTGAAAGCAAATTCCTTAATGAATGATAAGGTATGGAGTCAAGGACCAGCTTGGTTGTCAGAATTAAGTATACCATATGACTCTCTAATGGAATTTTCCTGTGACATGGACAGCGTGGTTGAAGAAAGACATGGAGTTACAACACTTCAGGTTAACGTAGAAGTTCCAATGCCATTATTAAATCTGGAGAATTACAGTAGTTTGAATAGAGTTTTGAGAACAACCGCCTATGTTTTTAGATTTCTAAATAATATCAAATCTAGGTCTGAAAAACGTTCAGGAGCGCTGACAGCAAATGAAATATCTGCAGCAGAAAATTATTGGCTTCTATTTGTGCAGCAAAGTGAATTTAACAAAGAATATACTACATTAAAGGCAAAAAATTCAGTTTCTCCTGATTCTAAGTTATATAATTTGAATCCCATTTTGACAACAGAAGGTCTAATAGTATTAAAGGGAAGAATTCAAGGCTCTAATTTTTCTGATGAATCTAAGCATCCAATTATTTTGCCGAACAAGGCTCGATTTACTAATCTTTTGATCATGAAGGAACACGAAAATTTAGGTCATTCTGGTATATCTGACACACTCACTCAAATAAGAGAACGCTTTTGGATCATTAAGGGCAGGCAAGCTGTGAAATCCTGCTTGAACAAATGTTTTCTATGCAGAAGGTTTAAGGCCAAACAAGGACAGCAAATAACAGCTCCGCTACCCATAGCAAGAACTAGTGAGGCTCAACCCTTTGAAGTCGTCGGAATCGATTTTGCTGGACCCTTATTCACAAAAGACAACAACAAATCTTACATTGCATTATTCACTTGTGCAGTCACTCGAGCAGTGCACTTGGAAATAGTCTCTAGTCTCAGTTCTGAACATTTTTACTTGCATTCAGACGTTTCATCTCCAGAAGAGGTATGTGCAAGGTTGTGAATTCCGATAACGCTTTGACTTTTAAAGGTAGTGAAAAGGAACTAAAGAAACTTTATATGAACATTAAGAACTTTGAAATTCAGAACTATTTTGGTAATAAGGGTATCAAATGGAATTATATAGTAGAAAGAGCCTCATGGTGGGGGGGTTATTGGGAGCGAATGGTTCGTATGACAAAGGTCATTTTGAGGAAAATTCTTGGTAGGGCATTAGTTACATTTGAAGAACTGCAAACTATACTTGCAGAAATTGAATCTATTATTAACTCTCGTCCTTTAACTTATGTATACAATGACCCTGTAGAGCCATTCCCTCTCACCCCAGCCCATTTCTTAATAGGAAAAAGGTCAACTGCATTGCCACCACAAAGTGGCCGTTTAGTGATTGCAAGTCAATCTAGTTCTCAAAAACTTTTAATTAAACGATACTTGTATCGTGAGAGACTTCTTAACGAATTCTGGAAGCGCTGGAAATTTGAATATATTTTGCAGTTGAGAAATGCTAATGTTGTAAAACCTGTTAATCCAATTTCTAATTTTAATATAGGTGATATAGTCCTAATAGGTGATGACAAGGCCCCAAGACAAATTTGGAAGTTAGGAAAAGTAATTGAGACACATGTAGGACGTGACAATAAGGTAAGATCTGTAACCTTAAAAACTTCATCAGGAATGTTAAAAAGACCCATTCAACTTCTTTGTAACTTGGAAGTCCAAGGGGACTTACCTTAATTAAACCAACTGTTCACCTGTAAGGTAATATTAATATTGTTTTCATTTTTCAATTGTATCCAGATAACATTGATTTTTGTATTTGATATAATTTCTATTTTCAGTATTTTGTGGTTGTGAAATTTATTATTTATGTATTGTGATTTTTTATTGGTTGTAATTCTTGAATTGTATTTGATTTGGATTTGTCAAAATTTTGTATTGAACTTAACTTACCTTTCGGGGCGGGAGGATGTTGCAAATTGAATTGTCTTTGCATCCTCTCAGGTGGCGCGACTAGTCGTCATTTTTCGACGCGCCGATGTACGATTACTGACTAGTTAAAAATGTGATCTGAAGGGAGTCGGTCATGCTTGACCGTTTAAAATATATAGCGCTTAAGAAATGTTATTTTATGTTTTTATTGTGAATCCGTTATATGTTGTTTTGTGAAGTGAATAAATAAAATGCAAAGAACAAAATTTCATCATTTATGGTTTATGGAAATTATTATTACGGAACATTGAAAGATTTATGAACACCAGTATTTATTTTAGCAACATAACTTTGGTGCCAAAAAATCAAGTCATGTTTATGGTTTGAACAGTGAAGCATTATAAAGAAAATTGTATTTTTCATCAAATTTTAAAGTGTATGTTCCCTTTATGAAACATTGGCTTGTAAAAGGTTAAAATGCTCCTATATAAAATAGATTTCTTAACATAACCATCTCTTTTTCTCTGTAATTTTACATAAATTTTAAGACAAAGGATTACTTGTAGTTTTCTGTTGAAATTTTCAACTTTGTAATGGACAAGCTACGAAGTAGCATATTTTTACTTTGAAAGTTCATCTAAATTTTATAAAAGGTTGCTACGGTCTATATATTTTCCCTGATTTTCCCCTCACTATAGTTTCATCGTAACTGTCTACATTATATTAGTTCGACCAATTAAGGAATAAATTACTGTACACTGTACACAGTTTCTGTAATTTACGGAAATGTTCATTCATAGTCTCTGTAAATTTACAAAAATTCTTGGTTAAAACTAAACAATCTATGTTCTGAATCTTTGTTCTGTATTTTTATTACTTATATTTCAATAAATATTAAAAATGAATATTTCAAATTTAGAAAAGCATTTTATGTCACAAATATGTTCTCGCCAATAAAAAATCAAAATATTATTATTCATAAAAAAGGATATGCAAAATATAATTTTTAACATACCCGTTCATTTTTCTCTGTAATTTTACATAAGACTTGATTTCAATGATAACCAGGAATTTTTTGTTAAAATTTTTAACAGCCTATAAATAAAATATTGGCCGATTCGAGAAAAAAAAAAAAAAAAAAAAAAAAAAAAAAAGCCGGTGTCGCATCAATTCTGTCTCATATTACTTAGTTATAAATATAACCAACAAATTAAAAGAACCCAGGTAGCACAGTATGGTATTTTCAACGTTGAACAAACTGCAATGCATTCCGTTGAATGATCGTTTTTCCGTAACGTTAATAATCTGAAAATATGTTTTAATACGGTTGTTTTAATACGTTTTACAACGTAAAAAAAACCGTTGTAAAAGGGTTGTACGAAATCGCAGTACTGTCGTTTTTTTTATAACCTAAAAAAAGACAGTTGTAAAATGGTTGTTCAGAATCGCAATACTGTCGTGCTTTTTATATCAGTTTTCAACGGTTTTTCTTATGTCTTATAAACGTTGAAATCCAAGAAAAATAGCTAGTTCTATATATCCATTGAAATTTCGTTTCTAAAATATTGCTAATAATTTAAAAAAGAAAAAATTGACATGTTAAAATAGCTTTGGAACATTCTTTTTTACTTAATTTTTAGACTTTTTTTATGATTAATTTTCTTACTTTTTTAATACTCAATATACGAATATATCAGATTCGTAAAAATTTTTAACCTCTGTTTTTCGAAGAAAGCTAAATTTTATAGCACATACAACTGCACTAAATTTGATATGTGAGACAAACAATATAAAAACGAATGCTGAATTAGTTAAGAGTGTGTATCAGCCGACAGGCGATGCTCTCATTACTCACTTTCAGAGATTTTTACATGACTACATCTCAACATCTGTTAATTAAAATTGCTGCAAATTTTGTATATAAAACCTTTATTCTGAGAAGCTATATAAAACTTTAGTGCGTGTTAAATAACTGCAAGTGGCGCTTTTAGATAGAACATACTAATTTCATAATCAATTGTTTATGAAATTTGGTGTAATTTTAATCAACAGATGCTGAGATGTATCTATGTGGAAAACAGTTCATAGGTAAAATTCATAGATTTCAATAAAATAAATACTATACTAATTATAAATATTGTTTTAAAATTGTATTAAAGTTATTTTATTTCTGTAAACTCTAGTTAGTTTTAATTCACACAATTTAATAATAATAAAGCTAAAAAAATCGAATATTTAAAATTTCCATAAACCAACATTTAGACACATTAACACAACGTAAAAAAAACCGTTGTAAAAGGGTTGTACGAAATCGCTGTACTGTCGTTTTCTTTATAACCTAAAAAAAGACAGTTGTAAAATGGTTGTTCAGAATCGCAATACTGTCGTGCTTTTTATATCAGTTTTCAACGGTTTTTCTATGATTGTCTCTTGATTGTCTATTTATTAGCTAAGAGTATTTATTTGAAATTAAAGGATAATCAGAATGATAATAATTTGTGATTATAATAATAAAATAAATAAATCTAAGCGTAAGTTGGGAATGTTAATTAATGTAAACAAAAATTTAAATTTGCAGTTAAAAGACAAACAAGAAGGTAATAATTTTATTAATAATAATAGAATGAATAAAATCAAAGCAGAAAATGGGAATGTTAATTAATGTAAACAAAGATTACAGTTTGCAAATTGAACGAAAATCAAAAATGTTATAATTTTATTAATAATAAAAAAATAAAATAAATCTAAGCCGAAATTGTGAATGTCAGTTTTGCTCCCTTCACAAAATTTAAATTCATAGAAAACAAACTTTTTAAAAATATAATTTTTGTGTACCTAAGACCTGTTTTTAATAATATAAAATTACTGCATATACTTCGTTCAAAAAAACAATAGTAGCGTTACATTATATATAGATGTATTTTTTTCAGTAAATATGAAAAAAGTAAAATTTTACAAAAGTAATACTGTTTTAAAAAAGAGTATCAAATATTTAAAGTTAGACCGACCCCTGAAAATTTAAGACAAGAATTCAAACATAAAATTAAAGAAGGGAAAAAGAAACCCTCACTTAATTACTTGAAAAATCTTGTTTAAATAAATATACCGCATCCACAATTAGACGAGAACTCATTAATTTTTAATATTATGCTAGCTGGTAAACAAACCCAAAACCAAAGTATATTATAACTTTGAGCTTTTAAGGAAATTACCAGCTAGCAAGTTTTTTGGAAATTACGTAAAATGTTATTTACCTTTCACTACACTTTCGATGAAAAAGTTTTAAGTTGCGTTTAATTAATTATTGTTTCACAGAAAACTTTCATACCATTTGAACAGGAAAGCGATAACATCATTTTCATTCACATCACATTCACTTTCAAAATGGCACGCGTCGTATCGTAAGACGCTTTTAAGGTCTGCCACAATATACTTGGCGATTTCGCGTGTAGAACGGGAGAAAGCGTACAATATGAACTCCTCCGTTAGTTACGGTTTCCGAAAGCCAAAGAACATCTACTATACTTGTTAATATAATTTTCTGAAAGCTTTATCATGTTAGAAGATCTTTCGCAGTACACCATCTTCTAAAACTCTAAAGAAAATTATAACACGCATATCCCGCCAATTAACAATCGTGTATCGATATCAAGTTGAAGAGATTCTATGTCATTTGACGGAAATAATGACTTATAAAAAGTACCTATTAATTCGTTGAAAAAACATATTTTTTATTAGAATCAAAAAGGAAAACAAAAACTAATAAAATACCTATTACTAATAAAATACTGGTTGCCCTGAGTTGGACTGTTTGCCTGACCAAGGGTTCTACAGGCGTCAGCATACCTCACCTCCTTGTGGTGGTCCCTGGTCTCTGTGGTTGTCCCCGCTTCGGCGACGAGCTAACGAGGCGGCACTGGCGCTATCAGCTGGCTGGTGAACAGTAGTTCCTCCAGACAGTTGTGCTATATGCCTCTCTGGCAAGGAGGCTATACTCACTGGCTGCTTGAAACAGTAATGGGGGCAGCCAATTCTGGGGCGGTATTTGGTGTCACGAGGCGCTGGTTGCCTCCTCTTTGACTGCAGCCACTCTTCATCCCTGGTCTTGCTCCTCTAATAGGTTCAAGTGAGTTCCTAGTACCCGGCCTAGCCGGTGAGCAGCTAGGTCGAACAGTTTTCGGGGGTCCTCTGCCTCCGCTGAATTTTTTGGGCCCGTGCACCTGTCTGCTGATCTGCTGGAATGGTTTTTCTCCCTGGGGCCCCGTCATCTGGGCTTACCCTGGAATTCGGACGGGTCACTGCCTAAACCGTAAAGTTGATCGGCTTCCAGTGGCGGTAATGTTTAGAAATATATTAACAGACGACGTATTCTCCGCCCTTTATTATAGACTCTCTCTGGAAGAGAAAATTTCACCATTAATGCTACCAGAACTCTTACCCAATAATCTCCATACTACTTAATCATACAACATTACTATAAACGTACTATTAATATTTCTGCATAAAATAAGAGGTGGCAATAATGACGAAAATTTTCCTATAACAGAGAGTGTCCTGAAAATAAGGCAGAGAATACGACCCCTGTGTTAATTCTAAGATACTTTTGAACATTTATGTATTACTTGTATTACATCTAAGTATACTAAAATAATTTTATACATTTCCCATTTATTATTATATTTGGTTTTTAGATAATGTTCCATTTTGAAAAAAAAAGCATTTTATTTATCTTTTTATGAAAACAGTGTTAATGAAAGAATATTGTTTCGTGCACCTTTGTTCGTTATGGTGTTTCTTTGTTTTTGTTTGTATTTTTTATAATATTATTTATTGAACTAAAAATATTTGAGTTTTGTTACAAAGTGTATGCTCTATAATAGATGTTATTTCATTCTTTTATATTAAAAAAAAAAAAAAAAAAAAAAAAAAAAAAAAGGATTTTTTTTTTTTTAATTATTTGGATTTGTTTGGAATTAGTTTAAATTTTTTTTTAGAAAACTATGCATAGTTATAACTAAAATGTAAAATGTTTTCACTAATTTTAAAATATTTGCATTTGGAATAAATATATGTCAAATAAATTTTTGTACAAAAATATTTCATCTTGAAACTAATGAAATATCATTAGAAAAGTTTAAAATTTTAGAAAGAAGTTAACGTACGCCATTCATTATACACGCTATGAAACTTTAGCAAATTTTGCAAATGTTTGCATTTTCTGAAAATAATTTTAAATGAAAACTGTCTTTAATGAAAAGTACAAGTGCCATAATAAATTAAGCCTCGCAACATTCCAACCACGTTCTTTATTTAAAATACTTCACTTTCATATATATTTTTACATCATGTTGCAAAGTAATTCATTTGTATGTATTCTTATCATAAAGCAGTAAAATTATTTCTGTAATTATTCTTATATATATATACGCATGTATGTATGTATATTTGCTTTAAAAGCGTGTTGACAGCTGAAATAATTTTCCTTATTTTTTTCACCAGTATTTTCTTATGGAATTTTTAGTAGTAAGTTTGCACGATGAATTCAGTAAAAATATTATAAGTATAAATATACTGGTGGTAGAATAAGGGGGAAATTTCGACTGTCGAAACCCTGATTAACAAATTAAAATATTCCCTTATATTCACATGATTTTTTTTTTTTTTTTTTTTTTTTTTTTTATCGACTAAAATACGCACGCACGTATCATCTTGTAGTGTTTAACATAATGAGTACTCCAAATATAATCCAAATACATGTTGCTGTTATTCTAAAGGAAACCAAATACAATCTTTAATTACAATTTCTTTTAATAATAATTCAAAACAACTGTGTATAGTTTCTATACATTATCTTTAATGCATATATGAACTGGGGAAACTTTTATTATTTAATCATTTTTAACTATTTTTATTAATTTTTTTTTTAAATTTACTTTTTAATAATTGTATATTATAGGATATCGTTTCAAGGATTACCTTTGAAATAGTTGTTTAAATTAGGAAAACTTTGTTATTTATTTACTGTTACGATTGTTATTATTTTGACGGCGAATTACATTTCAGTGATTTAACCTTAATTCACTTTGTTTGCCAATAAATTAACTAAAAATCTGATTCAGCACTCACATGACTTCTTCTTACTCTGAAATTTAATACTATGAATACATGTTAGATATTAAGGAGTAAAATAACGAGTACTGTTATATAAACCTACAAAAAAAAAAAACAATTTAAAATAGGCTTCAGAACAGCCTTATTTGACAAATACATCAATGTCAGGGGGTCCCCCCCTCCCCCCACAATCTCTCGTTTGATTATTTTACCTGCAGTTATATACAATTCAATTTTATTATTAAAATTAAAAGTTCATTAAAATTACCCAGAAAAATTTTGGATGCACTATTCATTGAAACTTGTCATTCTTGATCAATCAAATCAAACTTATAATCTTTTCAAGTGACAAATTTATATTAACTTCAAAATATAATATTTGAATTGTCTGAAATTATTTTATTTAAGTTACTCTAATAAGAGACAAAAGTCAAAAGTTAAAAATTTGACTTTGATTTTTATGAAACCTCAAAGCAAGAGAATATACTAAAAATAAGCGGTTTAGTTTTAGGTTTAAAAAAAAAAAAAAACTTTACTTATTGTATGGGTATTAGGAATTAATTTCAATTCCTGAGCAATTCACCTGGATATGGTAAAATATTATAGTAAAGCACTTCCCTTAATTGCATTCAATAAAAAAAGATGTTTTCTCTTAAATATTGTCAGACCTGTATACATACCAAACGTTATGCACACATCATCTGGTGCACATAAATATAATCCTATAATAATAACAGAGAGCACAACCGAAAATAAACTTCCATAAATTTTCAAGTATTCACCCATATATTCTAGTTATTTAGCGTAGCACTGCAAACGAAAAGTGAATAATGTTCATTGCATATTCTACATGAAACCTGCTTTTACACATATAAGAAATATATATTCATTTAATTTGGTTTAGTGCAGCTTATGAATGGTATACTCTACATACCTGTAATTTCTCCCATAGACATAATGTATTTGAATTCTCTTGAATGCCCCCGTACACGAGTCCTTTGTTTGATCTCAAGAAAAAATTCAGTGTAGCATCCCTATATCATGCAGATTTAGAATACCGAGTTTGAACTTTCTGCTGCGATTTGTTCTTGAGACAGGCTGATAACAGACAAACAGACAGACACGCCGACCAACAGCTAAAAACATGAATATATATATATATATATTTTTTTTTTTGGGGGGGGGGATTCAGGGCACCTTAAAAACTGTAAATTTAACAAAAGCTTAATTTCGAAAATTTTAACCAACAATAATACATTCTCTACTTTATGTATCGGTAAGAGAAAGTAAAAAGCCACTTTGCAGTATGCAATAATAATGTTTTAACAAAAAATATTCTTAAAACTAATGTTCGTAATTTGAAATATTTCATTTTTTTCAAATAAAATCACTGTATTCAAGTATATATATATTTTTTTTATTTAATTGTAGAAACCTAATCGCTTTGTTTGTATGTGAAATATCTCCTATATTATTAAAATCTGTACTCGCGTGTGTGTGTGTCTGTGTTTCTGTCTGTCTGTGAGAAACGACTTGAAACAGCAAAGGCTCCGCCGCTAATGGTCTCACGGACTTCGAACAGGTACCGTCGGACAGAGAATTTATCGCAGATCTACGTTATCTAATTTGCTAAACGATGCGACTCTAATTAGCGGAGATATTAATTAAAATGTCGACCATTGTCTAACGAAAAAACGATTAAAAATGGCACGCGATCATCATTTTCGACCGGGACCGCTTACCTCATATCGTGCTCGAACGGTTCGAGATATCGAAAAACACCTCAAACAACAGAAAGAGCATTTATTATCGATTCTTACAGTACAATTTTTTTTTTTTTTATATACGGATTTTTTATATTTTTAAAAAAAGTTTTAAAAATGGTCTAAAATTTCTCTTTTTCGCGATCGTCTTTTTTGAAACATCCTGTACGACCGAGTAACTGTTCCATTTCTTAACAACTGGTATATAAAGAAAGGCCATTTTATCCTCTTTCGAACCATATAAACATTTTTACAAAATATGGATTAGCGATCCATATTTTTAGATTTTACGAAACATCGATTTTTTCACAAAACATTTTATAACTCAAAAGCGTTTAGAGATAAATCATTTCTTCTCTTTTTTTTTTTTTTTTTTTTTTTTTTGTATATAGATCTAGCTTCCATAATTCAATTTCAAAAAGATTGAGAGAAAATTTCAAAAACTGAATGAGTTATAATTTTTTTTTATTTTATCCATTAAACCCAATGAAATTGAATACGCGACCTTCCTTCGATGAGATTGTATTACGTGTTCATTGCCGCTTTTTGTTACCATGGCAACCACTTCAAGGAAGAGAGATGTTTACTCGGAAACGAAAAAAAAAAAAAAAAAAAAAAAAAAAAACACCTGCCGTTGATAATCATATGTACTTTAAGCGGGATAAAAAATTGCAATTTTCTATTTTCTTGAATTTTTAGAATTAGCACACGACACTTGGTATGCAATCTTAACACCACAAAATAAACTTGCAGTTCAAATTTCATCGATTTTCGTCAATAAACAAAAGGTTTACATTTTAATTCCAAATTAAATTTTATTCTAATATGCGTATTTATATTTCTAATTATGATCAAATTATTTTTAATATATCATTCGAAAGATATTTTAAAGTTTTTTTATATTATCGAAAGTTTTCACCAGATTTACACGTTTTGAGGTGTCCCGCATCAGTTTTCTTTTGTATCTCAGCTACTAATTAAAATAATTTCATAAATAATGCATCATTAGAAAGCTTTGTTGATTTGGAATCGAAATGAACATTACAGAAATTTCTACCGCAAGATGGCACTTTAATATTTTAAAATTTCAATTTCTAATTACAATTAAATTATTTTTAATACATCATTTGAAAGATATTTTAATGTTTTTTTTATATTATCGAAAGTTTTCACCTGATTTACACGTTTTGACGTCTCCTGATTAGGTTTTCTTTTGCATCTCAGCTAATTGATTTAGACTATTCAAAATTGGTATACGTAGGTTAATTAGGAGGAGCTGAAAGGGTGGGGAAGAAATAGGTGTATACCGCGCGCGAGATTTCACCCGATTTACACGTTTTGAAGGGTTCCTGATTAGGTTTTCTTTTGTATCTCAGCTACTAATTAAAATAATTTCATAAGTAATACATCATTAGAACGCTTTTTTCATTTGGAATCGAACAGCGGAATACAGAAATTCGTACCGCCAGATGGCGCTGTAATATATTCAAATTTCAATATTTCAATTTCTAATTATGATTAAATTATTTTTAATACATCATTCGAAAGATATTTTAAAGTTCTTTTAAATTATCGAATGTTTTCATCAGATTTACACGTTTTGAGGTGTCCTGAATCAGTTTTCTTTTATGGCTCTGTAATATTTTCAAATTTGAATATTTCAATTTCTAATTATGATTAATTCCTTTTTAATACATAATTCGAAAGATATTTTAAAGTTCTTTTATATTATCGAAAGTTTTCACCAGATTTACACGTTTTGAGGTGTTCTCAATTAGTTTTCTTTTGTATCTCAGCTAGTAATTAAAATAATTTCATAAGTAATGCATCATTAGAAAGCTTTGTTGATTTGGAATCGAAATGAACATTACAGAAATGTCTACCGCAAGATGGCACTTTAATATTTTAAAATTTCAATTTCTAATTACAATTAAATTATTTTTAATACATCATTTGAAAGATATTTTAATGTTTTTTTTATATTATCGAAAGTTTTCACCTGATTTACACGTTTTGACGTCTCCTGATTAGGTTTTCTTTTGCATCTCAGCTAATTGATTTAGACTATTCAAAATTGGTATACGTAGGTTAATTAGGAGGAGCTGAAAGGGTGGGGAAGAAATAGGTGTATACCGCGCGCGAGATTTCACCCGATTTACACGTTTTGAAGGGTTCCTGATTAGGTTTTCTTTTGTATCTCAGCTACTAATTAAAATAATTTCATAAGTAATACATCATTAGAAAGCTTTTTTGAATTGAAATCGAACAGTGGAATACAGAAATTTCTACCACCAGATGGCGCTGTAATATTTTCAAATTTCAATATTTCAATTTTTAATTATGACTAAATTATTTTTAATACATCATCCGAAAGATATTTTAAAGTTCTTTTAAATTATCGAAAGTTTTCACCACATTTACACGTTTTGAGGTTTCCTGATTACGTTTTCTTTTGCATCTCAGCCAAATGAGTTAGATCGTTCAAAATTGGTATACGTAGGTTAATTAAGAGAGCCTGAAAGGGTGGAGAAGAAATAGGCGTGCAACGCGCGCATACCCTAACTTGTGCGCGCGCAGCGTGCACGGGATTGCACTGCCGAAGTCAGTGGGGATCCGGTCCAACTTTTTAACAGATGACAAATGATTTTTTTTATTTTCTTTTCTTAAGAATAAAAATTTTATTTGAGAACGAATATGTGCGCGCAGGGCGCATATACCTTAACACGTGCGTGCGCAGCGCGCATGTGTCTGCGCTGCCGAAGGCAGTGGGGATCCAGTGTGAGTTTTTACCCGATCAGAAATGATTTTTTTTAGGGGGCACGAAGTGTCAGGGAAGGAATACGCGCGCGCGGTGCGTGTATCCTTTAACTTGTGCGCGCGCAACGCGCACGGGACTGCACTGCCGAAGGCAGTGGGGACCCGGTCCGAATTTGTACCCGATGAGAAATGATTTTTTTAATTTACTTAAGAATAAAAATTTGACTTGAGAAGGAATATGTGCGCGCAGCGCACGTATACCTTCTTACGTGCGCGCGCAGCGCGCATGGGTCTGCGATGCCGAAGGCAGTGGGGACCCGGTGTGA
The DNA here is from genome assembly GCA_963930645.1 of Salticus scenicus. NCBI lineage: Eukaryota > Metazoa > Arthropoda > Arachnida > Araneae > Salticidae > Salticus > Salticus scenicus. The sequence continues at coordinate 231,332,850 of OZ005652.1, read as the reverse complement.
GTTTTTACTCGATCAGATATGATTTTTTTTTAAGGGGCACGAAGGGTCAGGCAAGGAATACGCGCGCGCACGGGACTGCGCTGCCGAAGGCAGTGGGTACCCGGGGCGACTTTTTACCCAATCAGAAATGATTTTTTTAAAACTTTCTTTTCTTAACACTAAAAGTTACTGTTAGTGATTCATTAATTATAGTGATTGAGAGATTTTGAGTATTCTGTTATTATAGTGATTCATTTGAAAATACTGACCCGCTAGCTGGCGAAGCTCGCTAATATTATAATAATAATCGATAATAAAAATGATTTTATTTTTGAAATATACTGTTCGATATATTTTTAACTTCAATGAACAAGTCATATATTTATTATATGTAGATACGTATACATAAATATATATACTCTGATACTGCTCCACTTGAATTTCTGAATAATTAGTGGTTGTCATAAATTAAAAAAATATATATTATATACTTTAATAAATTAAAAATTAAATAAAACAAAGGATAATATGATGTTTGGTAATCTTGCTGCAATCAAATTTGATGTGTTTTTACAATGGACCTTGAAGTAGCAGAATTCTTTTACGCGGGTCTAGAAATGAACATAATAACAAGCACGCAGTTTTCAAAACCTCTTATTCTGTAGTAAAAATTTAAAACTTATTAATTTTTTCAGCATTTAAAAAAAAAAAAAATATAAACGTACATAAATCTTATAAATTGTTTTATTAATACTGATGAAGAAATTTGAATATATTTCACAACATTTATTTCGACTTGTTTTTATATGTACTAGTATCGCCCAATGGTCGAAATTCGACCACAAATTTATACAAATCTCAGAATTCTTTTAAGTTAGCACTAAATAAATAAATTTAGAAATTTAAAATTTCTCTGTAAACAATGTTCTTTGTAAATACTCTTTCGTCATTAGCTAAATGACCTTGCCCACTGTGGTCTGAAATATAAAATTTTAAGCTATTGAAAGAACGGAACCGACTTGCTGCAGCATAAAATTGACCGTGTGTAAAAACTGGTTCTTTCAATAAAATACCAACCCTTTCAAGGTTTTCGTTTAGGCATTTTAATAGTCAAATTTTAGTCAGTTAAACGACAAAAGAACCAAATATTTAAATAAATAAATAAACTCACTTTTTGTTGCCTAAAGACAAATAACAAAGAACATTTGGATTTAAATGAACATTTAATAGACAATTTTTTGTCAGTCAAACGATAAAAGAACCGAATATTTAAATAAATAAATAAAGTCACTTTTTGTTGCCAAAAGACAAATAACAAAGAACATTTGAAGCTTCAAAAATTAAATAATTTATATTATTTACATATTAATACACAAACAGGAAATTTATCGTACTGCTAATATATCTTTAAATTACAGCTGACATAAATCATAAAACAAAAAGGAAAGAAATTAGATCATAAATAAATTAGAAAATAAAAAAATGATTTCTCATAAATCACATCCTTAGGAAATCTTTTTTGTGGTTCCATGGACTGCCAGTGACGTCATCACTTCGCTTGCGTATAAGGATGCTATACAAATTACTGTGTCTATGGTTTTATTTGAGTTTTATGAAATTGCCAGATTTAACAACTTTCTAGTTTTAGGTATTTTTTAATGTAAAGGAATACGTGTATGAAAGGGAAAAATGGTGGAAAATGCATAAAAAATAAAAGTATTTTTAAATACCTTCTTCACATCGTAAGAAAATAATATTTGTATTCGCACCATCCGGCTAACCATACCTTTCGAATGATACCATTTTCAACCCTCTACTCCCATAATTAATATGTTAAAAAGGGACTACAAATTTTATGCTTGCCTATTAATATATAGATACTTTAATTGAATGTCTCACAATAAAGAATATATATATATACATACATATTATTTAGTGACTACTAATGAGACGTTATTGTGTGTTGGGTATATTATATATAACAAAATATTTTGAATAATATATATATATATATATATATATATATATAAATTTAATTTCAAAGATTTTCGTCATTCATATTACTAAGGGGTGTCATCTTTAGTTGCAAGAAATACATAAAGTTGATACAACTAACAAATGATATATTAAAATTTAATTTATTTTAAAATTATAACTATTCAAAAATCTCTTTAAATTCTAGTTTCATTATATGGAATGATAGAAATCGGTGCATAATACAGATATCTGTATTTATCATAACTATGGAATAATTCCTCGTGAAATAAAAACAATTACGATAGCGAGAGAAATATTTTATTATTGTAGTGACTGATTGGATCCACATACCTGAACTGTCATCAATCAGCAGTAATCTAGCCCACAAGAAGATTAAGTGGTTTTGGTGCAGTTATGTATTAAATGTCCTATTTCTCTGACATAATAAAAATCTGACCAATAATTTTCTGCTACATCCGAAAAAAGAATCGTCATACATTAATGCATTCATTTGTACATAAATATACATTTATTCACATACGAAATATTATTGTCAAAGTAAATATAATCTTTTCGGTATTTTATGATTTGTTTCATCGCTTTAAATAAATATTATCGGTATTGATAAAGAGAGATTATTTTTACTTTTATACATAATGTAAGTTTTAGCGCATCAATTCCCATCTATAATAATAAAAGGAAAGGTTTGTCTGTCTGTCTGTCTGTCCGTCTGTTCTTTTATACGTTCAGCCCCTACTGAACGCAGAAGTACAAGAATTGACATACTGATGCACTGGAGCCTTTCCGAGTTCCTCCTCGAAACAGAATTTAAAAATTTTAATTAGTTGTAGAGATATTAATTAAAATGTCCATTCATGTCTAATCTAAAAGCGATCTCAATGACTGAGAATTCAACGCCATTGCATAAAAAAAGATATTTTAACAGAGTTAAAATTAGAAAAAGTGGAAAATAAATTAGAAATATTTGTCCGATCGTTACGATTTCGGTACCAAATAAAAGGGGATTTTTTTTAATTCAAGTGTGCAAGCGGCTTATCGGTACAACAATTAGATTTTTTAAAATTAACTAAAGTATGAATTTTTTGTGGCAACATCATTTCAAATGCCAGACGAACGTCTGCCATGAAAAAAGAAATGATAGTAACCGATCAAGATGTCACGTGTTTTACAGTGGGGATAAAAATTGCAATTTTAAAACTTTTTCAAATTTTCATTCACGGTACATTTGAATTAATATTCGGCTTAGACAGCATATTATAAAGCTACTGTTCAATTTTCATGAAAATATCCGGATAAACAAAAAAATTAGATTAAATTTTGTTTTATATTTTGCAGTATATATTTTAAATTGAGATATGCCGTTGAAATTTCGTAATATTTGGTTTTAACGCCCGATAATTCGATTCTGAATATTTTTGAAAGTGTAGAATTATTAGGAAGGGCTTGGGGGGGGGCGAAGGAAAAAAAAAAAAAAAAAAAAGAGAGTTACAGCGTTTGAAATTGGTATTATTAAGTTCTAAGGAAACATACATCGATTGCGAATAATTTCAAGTGTAAAATTATTAGAAGGACTGAAAGGGGGAGGGGGGTGGGGGTAAGGAGCAAAAACGTAGAAAGGGAACAGTTGTTTAGGAGAAAACAACGGAAAACCCAGAACGCCTTTATTCTTTTATAATTTGCAGAGTTTCGAATTCTGATACTCCTTTCACATTTCATACTATTGATTTTTAACAGTATTTAGCCCGGAATTACGCAAGTTTCGGGGAAAACCACGAAAAAGTCAGACATAAGTCGTTTTATAATAGTGTTTATATCATTTTTGTATCTCAGCTTCTAATTAGCATAATTTCAAAAGTAATATGTCATTTTGAAACTTATTTCAATTGAATTTTAAGAGTAGACGCCACAAATTTTTGTCACCTTCCATTAACCGACTACCGTAAGTAATGGAATTCGAGATTTCACGTGATGTACACGTTTTGAGGTCTCCTGAATCGGTTTTCTTTTGTATCTCAGCTACTAATTAAAATAATTTCATAAGTAATACATCATTTGAAAGCTTTGTTGATTTCGAATCGAACAGTAGATTACAGAAATTTCTACCACCAGATGGCGCTGTAATATTTTAAAATTGCAGTAATTCAAATTATAATTATTATTAAATTATTTTTAATACATGATTCGAAAGATATTTTAATTAACTTTTATATTATCGAAGGTGAAATTTGAGATTTCCCCCGATTTACACGTTTTGAGGTCTCCTGATTAGGTTTTCTTTTGTATCTCAGCTACTAATTTAAATAATTTCATAAGTAACACATCATTTGAAAGCTTTGTTGATTTGGAATTGAACGGTAGATTACAGAAATTTCTACCGCCAGATAGAGCTGTAATTTCAATATTTCAAATTCTAATTATGATTAAATTATATTTAATACTTCATTCGAAAGATATTTTAAAGTACTTTTATATTATCGAAAGTGGTATTCGAGATTTCACCCGATTTGCACATTTTGAGGTGTCCTGATTAGGTTTTCTTTTGTATCTCCGCTACTAATTAAAATAATTTCATAAGTAATGCATCATTTGAAAGCTTTGTTGATCTGGAATGGAACAATAGTTTACAGAAATTTCTACCGTCAGATTGCGCTGTAATATTTTTTAAATTCAATATTTCATATTCTAATTATGATTAATTTATTTCGAATACATCATTCGAAAGATATTTTAAAGTTCTTTTATATTATCGAAAGTGGAATTCGAGATTTCACCTGATTTACAATTTTAAGGTGTCCTGATTAGGTTTTCTTTTGCATCTCAGCTAATTGAGTTAGACCGTTCAAAATTGGTATATGTTGGTTAATTAGGAGGGGCTGGAAGGGTGGGGAAGGAATAGGTACGAGACTGCGCTGCCGAAGGCAGTGGTGACCCGGTCCGACTTTTTACCTGATGAGAAATGATTTTTTTAATTTTCTTTTCTTAAGAATAAAAGTATGATTTGAGAAGGAATGTGTGTGCGCGCCAGCGCGCATGGGACTCGGTGCGAGTTTTTATCCGATGATTAAAGATATTTATATATATGTATATATTTAATAATAAAAGTTTGAGTTGGGAAAGAATATGCGTGCACAGCGCACGTATATCCTCACACGTGCACGCACAGCGCACATGGGTCTGCGCTGCCGAAGGCAGTGGGGTCCCGGTGCGAGTTTTTATCCGATGCTAATTATATTTTTCTTTAATTCCTTTTCTTAAGAATGAAAGTTTATGAGTAATAACATGGAATTTTGAGAAATCATAAGGATGGTGAAGGAATACGCGCGCGCAGCGCACGGGTCTACGCTGCCGAAGGCAGTGGGGACCCGGTGCGACATTTTTCCCGATCAGAATTTGTTTTTTCTTTTTTTATCACATGATAAAAATTAATGCAATTTTGAGATTTCATTAATTATTGTGATTCTTTCAAAAATAGTGACCAGCAAAGCGGGCGTAGCCTGCTAGTATTAAATAAATAAATAAATTTCTAAAACTTTCTAACAAAATGCAAAATTGTCGATGAAATTTTCTGTTTTATGGTCCGCACTATCTCTCTTTATTCTTATTTTCATAGCTATATTAAGATTTCTTTACAACTCATATATGTTATTGATTATTCAGTTTCACTATAGCATGATTCTTTTTCGTATTTAAAGGAATAACTTTACATTGTTGTTTATGAGATTTTTAAACATAATATAACATCCTTATATTAAAATTAAGCGCAAATAAAGAATATGTACGTTTCGATTGCAACTAAAACTATTTTCCATAGCTAATAGATATGGAATGGTATTAATGATTCGTTTTTAGAGCCACTAAATGTATATAGTTTTATTGCGGGATTATATTGAATTTTCTCTGTAAAATTATGTAGCGGACTTTTCTTTTCTTTTCTTTTTTTTATTATCTGTATTATTTATCTTTCAATTTTGTTCTTTAGTTTTTGTATTTCTTAAAAAATACAGTTATAAACACTATACTTTTTATTATTAATAGGTACATTCTTTCATCAAATATATCGTCAGGAACTAAATCATTAATCCAAACCTCGTTCTACTCACATGCTCAATTGAAAAATGTATCTAATTACAAATAATTTTAGTATTTTTTTTTTTCATTTTTAATTGTGCAGTCATAAAAAAAAAAAAAAAGCTCCCCTCAAACTAATTTTACTATAAGATAATGTAGAAATATACGGCTGGGGCTGATCGATTAGTAATAACATCACACTTTATAGTTATTTGGTTAGATTTGGCTTAAGGGGTCGTCTACATATTAAAACGTATACCAACTTCATTTTTTTCGATGGTAACCCCCCTTTTTCGAAAATATTTGGATATTTCGAATCAGCCCGGAAAATGGTATAGTTTCTATATTTCTCTCAAGTTTTCATAGTGTTATAATTTTTCAAAATATGAGGATGGTAAAGTTAAATAAATGTGAATAACTTTAATTCATATCTTACCAAAAAATTAATTTTTCAAATTTCCTTTTTTTTAGTTCTTTAGAATGAAGTGACCCAGACATATTCCATGCATATTTTTGATTAAAAAACTTTTTTTTTTTTTTTTATGAAAATGTTTTATACATTCTTATTTTAAAGAATAATAAATATGATCTTTATATTTGCTCATTCCTATCTTTATATTTCGAGTTACAGTGATTTTTAAATTTTTATTGCTTTTCGGAAGTTGTTACTTATTATCATTTCTGCCATCTGTAACTCTGTATATACATGATTTAAAATAGTTATTGAATTAAGTTTAGATGCACAAATCATTTCTGAATTAGAATTACTTTAGTTAATGTTATACTTAAAATTATCATACTTCTTTTCCGGTTATTTTCTGAATGGATGTAATACCTTTCTGTGTGATATGTTTTTAAATATACAAATTTAGACCTAATAAATTTTCGCTTATAACTGTATCAAGAATTAATTTAAAGCATATAAATTATACCTTTTTCCTTGACCTCAGGAATTCGAACATGCAATCAATAATGTGTGTTACTATTTAAAAAAAAAATGAAGTTGATGCAAAATTTAATATGTAGACCTTTCCTTAAGAAAAATTCAAATATTGCATTAAAATCTAAATGTTATTACCAATTGATCGGCACCAGCTGTATGTTTTTATGCTAATTTATGAAAAATTAGGCAGGGAATTGCGATTTCATTTTTTTTTTTTTTTTTTTTTTTTAAGGAACGTATACTCTTAAAGAAGAGTACATTGCAGAGAATCGTTGTAAGTAGTTTTATAATTATTATTGGTGATGCAAAAAATATTCTAGTTTAACAATTCTGCAATTTCAAAACCAAATATACAATTGCGTGAAGTAATTACTTTAAATATATAAGATATTATCAATAAATGTCACATAATATAAATACTAGTAGCGAAGTAATACTAGATATAATATACTACACAACCCTTATGAATTCATTTATCATACGTTGTTAAATGATCATACTGAAATTTGTACACTTGAAAAAAATTTTATAAAGCCTTTTTTTCAAAACGTTGTAATATAGAGAAATATTTGCATAAGAAAAAAAATTATCATTAGAGAATTATTGCTAAGAAAAAACGGATTAAATAAATATTTCGTGTGTAGTATTAAAAATCTTTAATTTGTTACATAGTATCGAATTAACTATTGTAGTATTTATTTAGATGGCCGTCGATTATTGAACTTGAACATGAAAAACAGCTTCAGAATTCTTGCGATGTGAAACGCTAATAACATCATTCTTTGGCCTGTATTTATTTTTTATTTTTATGTTATTATTCTGTTTAAATATTTTCTATTTACTCTGCTTAAAGATCTTCTTTTGCATAAAATGCAAATTTGCTTTTTTTACAATATTCATTTCAATATTTATTTTGATTTAAAGATTGAGAAGTTTTTTTTTTTCTTACATATTTCCATTTTTAAAATGGAAATTATGGAAGAGACCAACACACCTCTATGTTTAATTTTGTTTTTTGTCACTTTTTTGTCATTCATGAAGTTTAGAATGTTGTGAAGACATTTAAAAATTTTCTTTTATCTGAATTAACACTTTTTCTCTAAATTATCTACAAAAAGAAACACGTTGGTGCTTGGAAGATCAAACCCACGATCTTTTCGTTATTAGCATGGCGCTCTAAGCAACTGAGCTAATAGGCCATGGAAAGACTTTGTTCATTTACGTTCCTTTCTTCAAAATCGATCATTTCAGGAATTTACAGATTTTAATTAATTAAAAAAAAAATAACTAATCATAAATTTGGAAATCGGGCTTTGAAGTGCATCACGTGAGGTCAAAATGGACCTCCATGCAAAATTCTGCAACTCTGTAATAATCCGTTTCCTACAAAGCGACGGACATATACACAAACACGAACATCTCATTATAAGAAGAGATCATAATATGTAAAGATAAAATAAAATAAAAGATATATTATAAATCTGATTGTTCAGGCGTCAAAGCTCATTTGCAAACAGTTTGTATTTTTATAATCATGTTCCAAGAAATAATACAGTGTGACCATAACCTACCCACCAGTTACTTAGAGACATTTACGGCTTAAATTAATGAATGAAATGAACCCAGATTTCTCATAATGTGTATAATGCGGAAAATTGATTTTCTCAAAGAAAAATATAGTAACAAAAGTCGCTGGCAGGAAAAGTTTTAACGCTGCAATATCAAATTTATATAATTAATGTCAATTGTCTAAAATGCATAAATTGCATGTGCTCCTGTGGATCCTAATGTTGATAAATAAAAGAAAAATATCCTTATGTTTCCTGCCATAGGACATTCATTTTTCAAGTGCATTTTTATTCAAATATTAATGAAACTTTACGTAATTTACTTCTGTACAATTATTTCGATTATTAAATCATGTTCAACAGTCCCAAAATTAGGTATGCACCAGGAAAGTTGACTATTCCACCTCAATTGGGCAATCGTCATAAAGTGTACGCAACAGCAGTGCCAAATTTCCCCCTATCGGCCTATATTTTTTTCTCTGCGGAAATTATTTCCCCATGTCTTTCACAGTATGAATATGGAATTTGGTTTAATTTGGTTTTAGCTGTAGATAGGGACTATACATTATAAGAGACTGGACGTTGACATTCCTGTCGAACTGCCATATTTGTTCACTGTAAATTATATGAAAAGCTCTCTGGAGATAAATAACACTGTTTTCGTTAGATTTTAATTAAAAGAAAAGGCTAGAGGCTAGTAAAAATATGTTATGTTCTACGGCGAAGGGATTATTTTTAAAGAACGTCTGCCAGTTTTGTTCAATGTCCAGTCTCTCTCTATTCAAAGTGTCTAGCGGCAGATGCCTCCAAACAGAGAAAAGTATAAAGAGTTGTATAAAGTTTTATTTTTCTTCTAATATACATGATTGGGATTTATTTAGGTGTTTTTAACTCATTTTAAAACGTATAGAGCGTTTTTTATATAATTTATATAATCACGTATTAATTTCTTTGTGAATTGTATTTATAGTATCCTAGAATGGCTTAAATTGTTTATGTTTATAGTTTTTGAACATCATTTCCCTGAAGATGGTGAAAGATGGAATATTAAACGAAACGTCGAAATAAAGATATTTTAAATTATGTGATATGCTGAAAGTATATGTTATTACTATTTTTATAATTTTTACAGAGAAAAATATTTTATGGAATACAGATACACACCTGCTCAAAAATTTAGTAAGATTTGCAAACGATCAGATTGTTTTCGTTCAAAACTTATCTCTAGATGAAATGTTTTTAAACATTGGATATTTAAAGAACTGTGTCTTTCTCATGTTTATCAGTCAAGATTGATTTAAGACAAAATTTAGGGGGCTGGTAACAAATTCAGCAAAATCAATAATGGTTGTGATCACCCTGTATCACTAAATGAACGGAATCATCTGTAACTTTAGGATATGTTAATATCGACTCAGTATAATTTGTGGATGAATTTGTATGACGATAACATGTTAATTAAATGTAGATATAAGCATTTATTTAAAAAAAAAAAAAAAAAAAAAAAAAAAAAAACAGCATATTTTTTATTTATAATATACAGAGTTTCAAACGAAAAGTATCCCCACTTTCAGATAAATTGAAAAAAGACTTTGGAAACAATATTACTGCACTCGGTGTGCAAATATCTTAAATATCTCATGAAATGTGAGCATTTTTATGAAAATCACTTTCACTGAGCATGCGCAAAAAATTAAAAGAACTTTTATTACATAGGTTGAAAACGAGATATATTAGGCAACTTTTATCAAAAGTTTATTTGAATAGAGTATAAATCAATGAAACTGTTGGCAAAAACGAGCTAGATTTGAGGTATTTTTCACATTTCATAAGGGATTTTCACAAGCATTTTTATGAAAATCGTTTTCACTGAGCATGCGCGAAAAATAAAAATACTTGTATTACATGCGTTGAAAACTAGATATATTGGGTAACTTTTGTCGAAAGTTTGTTTGAATAGAGTAGAAACCTACGAAACTGTTGGAAAAAGAAAGAGCTAGATTTTAGGTATTTTCCAGATTTTAAATTTCATAAGAGGTTTTTTACACGTCACGTAATTAATTTGAAAATCCTATTATTTCAACAACTCTTCCAAAGTTCTATTTTGTGAAAAACCCATATAAGCTTGTAACTGTAACATATTTTTTTTTATTTACTAAGATTCGTGAGATCATAAGGTATTTTTCACAAAAAAGATCTCTTGCAAAGAGGTTGAAATAATTGGGTCTTTAAATTAATTACGCAGCATGTAAAAACTACGTTATGAAAATTTAAATCAGGAAAGTGCTTAAAATCTGGCACGTTCTTTTGGCGATAGTTTGCTTATTTTTTACTTTATTCAAATGAATTTTTGTCAAAAGTTGCCCAATATATCTAGCTTTCAAATTATAGAATAAAAATGTTTCTAAAATGTTTCTATCTTTCGCGCATGCGCAGTGAATACATAAAAGAAATGTGCTCATATTTCAGAAGATTGTTAAGATATTTGTATTCCGACTGCAGTATATTGTTTCAAATTTTTTTTTTCATTTTATCTGAAAGTGGGAATAGTTTTCGTTTAAAACTGTGCATTATATTTAAAAAAAAAAAAAAAAAAAAAAAAAAAAAACATGCTGATATTGTTAAGAGTTTTAAAATAAATTCTTATATCTCCTTTATTTAACATGCTATCGCCACACAAATTCATCCACAAATTGGACTAGGTCTATATTAACAAATCCTAAAATTGCATATCATTTCGTTCATTTAATGATACAGATACATTTGTTACTAGCCCCCTAAATGGTATCTTAAATCAATCTTCACTGTAAAACATGAGGAAGACACAGTTTTTTAAATACCCAATGTTTGGAAACATTTCATCGAGAGATAAATTTTTTAATTGAGAAAAACTGGTCGTTTGCACATATTTCTAAATTTTTGAACAGGAATGCGTATATATATATATATATATATATATATATATATATATATATATATATATATATGTATATATATTCAAATATTTCCAACTCTATTTTTTTTAACAAACAAAGAAACAATAAAATGCATCAGGAGAAAAATTATTATTATTATGATTATTATTTTCTTACTAATAATAGTATATTTTTTTATATGATGTTTAAATGTATATAAATGTACTCTAAAAAACAATATTGATGCACTAAAATGAACGATAATAGGAGATTATTTTGTTTTATTTATTTATTTATATTTTTGTGGATTGCAAAATGGAGTCAGTGAAAATATTTCTATTGCGTTATTTTTCTGTTTTATTTACGTACTGATTACTCAGTGCTTTCTACAATTCTGAAGTACAACTGAAAATACCTTGGTCAATTTAGTAATAAATATGTACAGTACTTAATCTTTCCTTGGGTGTGTATCAAGATTTTTTTTTTGTGCTGAAATTATATGGATATTAATAAGCAATCTATTTTTTTTCTAATTTTTACAAAATTAAAAGTTTGTTTTTTTGAAATGGTCACTTTTTTTAAATAATCACGTTTATTTACTTCATTTAAAATACGTCTATAATTTGAAATAAGGAAATTTTACGAACAGTTAAGAAAGAAATTTTTTATTTTTTTAACCCAGTTCAGTTACATGATAAATTTTGTTTGAAGTCCGACGATTCCGAACGATTGAAAAAAAAAAAAAAAATGTTAAAATTTCATACACTCCAATTACACAATATCTTTTTTTTTAACTAATGAACAACAAATACATATTATTTTATGAATCAGTTCAATTTATTTGAGGCTTTTCATTTGGCATAACTTTGACGTCTACATCCAGGAATATTTATTAATAACTAAGTAGGGTGTTATTTCTATTTTAATCTTTTTCAATTTTAAAATATCTCCATATCTTCATTGGTTTAATGCAACATTTTTTTTAAAAGTCTATGAGTATATTTGGTTTTTCAAATAAAATTGTCTATAAAATAATAATAATAATAATAATAATAATAATAATAATAATAATAGCAATTATAATATTCTGTAAAATATAATTTGATCGTTTGAATAAAGTGATTTATTACTTTCCGGACACACATATATGTAAGAAAAGTATTATAATCATGCCAAAAATCCCAATTTAAGATTTTGGTGTTTCTGCACGTTTTCAGTTGCCTTGAGTTCATTTTTCCTTGTACTTCGATGATGAATGCCTGTGTGTATGTATGTGAGTATGCACCATAGAATCTAACAGCTTTTTGCGAATGAGCTGAAAGCTGGTATATGTTGTAGGTCATCGTAGAGCTAAACCTATTGATTTTGATGAATCTAGCACTTATATATTTGTTACAAGGACAAAAAGAAAAATATTTTATCAGTACTGACTTTGAACAGCAATTATTTAAGTGAGATAGCGTCTAAACGCATTATTCGATTTAACTGAAAATTGATACATGGGTTGTAGGCTACCTTCGCACAGGCTATACATATTTTGGTGAATCTAGTACTCATAGTCTTTTAAAAGAGACACAAAGAAAAAGTCTTTATCATTATGGCTTAAGGGCAAAATTCTTTAAAATGTGATAGCATCTCAACTACTTACTCGATTCAATTGAAAATTTATACATATGTTATAGGTTACACTAGCATGAACTGTATCGAGTTTGGTGAATCTAGTACTAATAGGTAATAGTCTTTTAACAGGGATACAAAAAATAATTCTTTATCATTTTGGCTTAAAGGCTTAAATTCATTAAAGTGTGATAGCATCTCAACGGCTTACTCGATTCAGCTAAACATTTATACATATTATAAATTGTCTCTAAAAAAGAGTTAAGTTAAAACACGTGTCATTTGTTATTTAGATTAGAAACACTTTAAAACACGTAAAATTAAACTTTGTTTAAAAGACTTTAAAACATTTCGCTTTGAAATACCAAAGCATCATAAGGGATTTTTATTACTCGTTTCGAATTTTTTAAAAAAGCTGCTCATTGTAAGCGAGTAATAAAAATCCATGATGATGCTTTGGTATTTCAAAGCGAAAAGCTTTGGATAATGTTTTAAAATCTTTTAAATAAAGTTTAATTTTACGTGTTTTAAAGTGTTTTTAATCGAAATAAATTTCTACATATGTGATAGGTTACAGTGGCATGAACTGTATTGATTTTAATGAATCTACCATATATATATATATATATTTACAGGGTTACAAAAGAATATTATTCTTCATTATGACCTGCGAGTTGAAATTATTTAAAATGTGATGCGTCTAAATTCCTCCTTCGTTTGAGCTATAAATTTTCATGTATGTCATAGGTCACCATCACACGTACTGTGTGGATTTTGATGAATCTGTCACTTATAGAATTTTACAGGGATACAACAAAAAATTCATTTTAATTATGAATAAAAATATTTAAAGGGCAATAGCGTGAAATTAAATAACATACTAATTCGGAAAGAAAATACTCAAACACTCTATTATAACTTTATTTTTTTATTTTTACTAACGTCTTTTTTTATTTTTATTTATTTATAAATAAATACTACCGTTAATACCGTTAATTACTTAATGTTCGGAAAATCGAGTGGAGACACTCCAGATGTTTTTTCTTAGATGAAACAATATAGAATTTATTAATTATTCAAGTATTTAATCACTTACCGAGATTACATGATACATAAAGCGTAACTTTCTAAAAAGTCTCCCCTTTTTTCTTTCTCTTATCCATAGGGTCGAGAAAGTTATGTTTTAGGGTCAAACTTTCGAACGTGAGTTTTTGTTATATTTACATGCTCTGAGGTCCCCTGAATACGAAAATCATGTTTTTAACAAATGGTCCGTGTGTCTGTCTGTGTGTCCGTCTGTCTGTCTGTCTCTGTGTGTGTTATCAGCATATCTCACGAACAAATAGTATCAGAAATTCCAAACTCGGTATGCTAAATGTATATCATATTGGGATGCAACACTAAGCGTTTAGTTGAGATGAAGCAAATGGTTCGTGTACAGGGACACTCAAAAGTATTCAAATACATTGCGTCTATGGGGGAATTGCAGGTAAGTAGTAACATCTATATACTGCACTAAACAAAATGAGACGAATACATATTTTTTGTAATAGAGATAGTCAAATGGGGAAAATATTGTATATGTAGGAGCCTCGCCTCCCCCCTCGATGGGAGTAAATTTTCATGATGGGTATCTTTCAAAAGAGCTCGCCAATACTTTTAAAATGAATGGTTAAACCATCAATCTGCGATAATTTAAAATAAAGTTATCGATTTTCTTCATTTTTAGCAATATATATATATATATATATATAAATGTAATATTGAGAATAAATTCAACTTTTTTTTTTTATATTTAGTGTTATACTACTTCTCTAATATGGAAACCGTGTGCATTATGATGGAAGATATTTTTTTTTAATATATATATATATATATATATATATATATTTACTGAGTGAATTTCTATAGGAAAATATAGAAGAAAGTCGTGTGGGGGCCACAACACACTAGTTACTTCTTGTTAATGGATGCGCTTTACTAATAATATTTTACCATTTCCAGGAAAGCTGTTCGGAAATTAAAATAAATTCCTCATAGAGATATAGAAAATTATGTATGTTTTAAGCTAAATATTCACCGCTTGTTTTTTTGTACATTGATGAAACGGGGGGTTGAGGGGTGCGGTATCCCCACTGACACAGAACTAATTATCATTTAAACTCTTCCAAAGCCTAATTTGAATTGTTTAACATAAGTTTACATAACAGTACTCGTTATCTTACCCCTTAATCTCCAACCTGTATTTATAGTATTAAATTCCCAGGTAACACATAACGTTGTTATAGCGTTGCAAATAAGTCTGAACAGTGAAAAATTGGTTACGTTATTTTATGTCAGTTGAAAAATAGTTTTTATTTCGCAATATTCTCACTGAACAATTTCGAATATTTACTCAGTAATAAAGAAAACCTATAACAAACGTTGCTTTATGGTTGCGTACTTTTTCTGTTATTTTTTCGACGTTTTAAAATAGGTATTTTATTAGTTTTTGTTTTCCTTTTTGATTCTAATAAAAAATATGTTTTTTCAACGAATTAATAGGTGCTTTTTATAAGTCATTATTTCTGTCAAATGACGTTGAATCTCTTCAACTTGATATCGATACACGATTGTGAATTGGCGGGATGTGCGTGTTATAATATAATTTTCTTTAGAGTTTTAGAAGATATGGTGTGCTGCGAAAGAACTTCTAACATGATAAGAAGGGAAGCTTTCGGTAAATTATATTAACAAGTATAGTAGAATGTTCTATGGCTTTCGGAAACCGTAGCTAACGAAGGTGTTCATATTGTACGCTTTCTCCCTCCCGTTGTACATGCGAAATCGCCAAGTATATTGTGGCAAACCTTAAAAACGTCTTACGATACGACGCGTGCCATTTTGAAAGTGAATGTGATGTGAAAGAAGATGAATATCGCTTTCCTGTTAAAATGGTACGAAAGTTTTCTGACATTTTTCGTAATTTCCAAACAACTTGCTAGCTGGTAAATTCCCTTAAAAGCTCAAAGTTATAATATTCTTTGGTTTTGGGTGTGTTTACCTGCTAGCATAATATTAAAAATTACAGAGTTCTCGTCTAATTGTGGATGCTGTATTTATTTAAACAAGATTTTTAAAGTAATGAAGTGAGTGTTTCTTTTTCCCTTCTTTAATTTTATGTTTGAATTCTTGTCTTAAATTTTCAGGGGTCGATCTAACTTTAAATATTTAATACTCTTTTTTAAAACTGAGTTTTATACAGCTTCTCAGAATAAAGGTTTTTATACAGAATTTGCAGCAATTTTAATTAACTGATGTTGAGATGTCATGTAAAAATCTCTGAAAGTGAGTAATGAGAGCATCACCTGTCGGCTGATACACACTCTTAACTAATTCAGCATTCGTTTTTATATTGGTTGTCTCACATATTATATTTTGTGCAGATGTATGTGCTATGAAATTTAGCTTTCCTCGAAAAACGGAAGTTGAAAATTTTTACGAATCTAATATTTTCGTATATTGAGTATTAAAAAAGTAATAAAATTAGTAATAAAAAAAGTCTAAAAATTAAGTAAAAAAGAATGGTCCATTTTTTTTTTTTTTTTCTTCTTTTTTAAACTGTTAGCAATATTTTAGAAACAAAAATTCAATGGATATATGGAGATAGCTATTTTTCTTGGATTTCAACGTTTATAAGACATAAGAAAAGCCGTTGAAAACTGATATAAAAAGCACGACAGTATTGCGATTCTGAACAACCATTTTACAACTTTTTTTTTTTTTTCTAGGTTATAAAAAAAAACGACAGTATTGCGTTTTCGTACAACCCTTTTACAACGGTTTTTTTTACGTTGTAAAATGTATTAAAACAACCGTTGAAAGATGAGGAAATCAACGAGACATATTTTCAGATTATTAACGTTACGGAAAAAGGATAATTCAACGGAATGCATTGCCGTTTGTTCAACGTTGAAAATACCATACTGTGCTACCTGGGTTTCAGGGTAAGAGAAAGTAGTGTGAGTGACAAACCAAATTATTTTTTACAGTTTTGTGCCTTTTTGTATTTTTCTTAAAAGTTTTCTGCATAATTATATAATCATGATTTAAAAATATGCCAATGAACGTGAATAAACAAACAATTTTTTTTTTTTTTTTAAATACTATAGAGAGGAATGGCAAATCTATTCGCAAGTGCTATTATAGAAACACGTTAGAATATCTTAACCCAAAAATGCGTTTAATTCATTTAGAATCATATGGCTGATATTCTATTGAAAATTGGACTGCACATGATGAGAATTAAATATTTTGATTTAAAATTGTTAATATACAGACAAAGTTTTGAAAATATATAAAAGTATTTCTTTATTTTATATCTGTGCAATTTTTTTATTCGGCATTATTATTCTGTCTTTTTTGCATTTTATTTTAGCTAAAAATTAAATATTTTAGGCAGAATATACTGCGCAGTTTTTCAGAAAGTAATTACTAAATATTTTCTTTAGATTTTAAGGTATTATAACGGGAATAAAACATTACAATAAACTTTTTTTTTAACATAATAAATTCAATTGCTATTTAAATTTATTATATATATATATATATATATATATATATATATATTAGTGATAAACATTCGAATATTTTTCTCTATTAATATAAAACGATACTTTTTTTGATATATAAACACCACTAAGAAACAAAAATAAAAGGTTTTCCATAAAGTCAAATTAATATAAATATTTATTCCATCAGAACGTAAAATTATGACAGACACCATCAGACTAAATAAAAATTTATGATTGAGTACAGAACATATTACGCATATGTCAGAACGAGTGATTGATCTCCGTCACGTTCTAGTATGAAGGTCAAAATCGTATAAAAAAAATAATGTTTTTTATTTAGTTTGTAATGTGAAATATACGTTTGTTTTAAATATGGTGAATGCATCCTAAAATGTCTTACAAATCAAATAAATTTGTTTAAATATCAAACATACAAATATCTCTTAATTTTCTTTATGTGCGCTGTATGATTATTATGTGGTTCATTGATTTAGCAATAAAGCATAATAATTTTAAGGGGCTAGAAGTTGGAAGCTAGAAACGTGTTTTTTGGTTCAATTACCAGCGTTTCGTCAGAAACTTCTCATATTCCTTTTCTTACATGAGAAGGCTCCCCTGATGAAAGTGTTTTGAAATTAATTTTTCATATGGATTTAGTTATTTTGATTAAATATAGATGGTATATCAATAATATCTATATATAATCTCTATATATTAAAAAAAAAGTTACTGTCACTGGCGTACACTTTTTTCTTTTGTCTGCGACAGCATCTTCTAGCGGAGGGTAGGGTCCTTCGCGTCATGAGAGGTATCAATGTGTTCCGAATACTCCAAGAAAGATATTTCAGCTGCTTAGAAATTTCTATCATTTTAATTAAATAAGTTACTAACTAAAAACGACAAGTTTATGAAGGTACTCTATTTGCCATTTTGAAGAAAGTTTTTCCCAGTGACGTTGTTCTTCTGTCATGAAGTCATTTTACACGGGAAAATTAAAATATGATCCATGGCTGTACGTAGGTAGGTAGGAAGGTTCGATTTAACGTCGCACCAGTACTGCACTAATTGGCGACTGTCTGGGACGCACCCCTAGAGATGTTCCGTTCACATGGCATCACAATTTTGATCCTTCCCGGAAGGAATACCCCCCGCTTTGGTGATCCCCAGTGGTATAGTGTGGGTGGGAACATGGAGAGCTTTGCAGTCACGAAAGATTTCATGTGCACCAGCTACGATTAGTGTACACGACGGTCTTTGGCTGGCTCAAGTATCGAATCGGCAATCTTCCAATTACAGTCGGAAAAAAAAAAGTGTCCGAACACTAGCAAAAATTCCAATGTAGAAAAAGTACACTTCTTACGGTTTTGTTAAATACATCCTTATCGAATCATGTTTTTACACTGGCTAAAAACGGGATTCGACAAAGATTTATTTAATAAAACTGTATGAAGTGTACTTTTTTTACATAGGAATTTTTGCTAGTGTTCGGACACTTTTGTTACCGACTGTACGTTCGGCGCTTTACAGACTAGGGTACCGCGGCCCGAAACCATGGATGTTAAAAAAAAAAAAAAAAAAAAAATATCAACTATGATCCATGGCTGTAGGTAGGTAGATAATTAGGTAGGTTGTGTTTGACGTCGCACCATTACTGCGCTATGGATAATTGGCGACGGTCTGGGACGCACCCCTACGGATGTACCGGAGACATGCCACCACAATTTTGGTCGTACACGAAGGGGATGGTCCTCCGCTTCAGTGGCCCCCAGAGGTATAATTTTAATGGAACATAGAGGATATTGCGGCAACGACATATTTTACTTGCTCCAGCCACCATTAGTGTAAACGACGGTTTTGGGCCGGCTTGGGAACCAAAACCGCAATCTTCCAATTACGAAGGGGTACCGCAGTCCGGATCTAAGATTGCAAAAAATAAATAAAAAGGGACATATACTAAAGCTGTAATGCAAAATGGTCTAGATATTATGAATTTCTTTCTATTAAAAAATATATAAATATTATATATTTCAATTTGACATTGAATATGAGGATTTCCATAAATATTTCTGCTTTTGTCTTGTAATATGCACTATTAGTAATCCTTTTCAGTGAAAGAAAACAGCGAATAGGCGGTCAGAACTCTGCATGCGTTAATAAGTAAAGTGTGTCGCGGTGGGAGAGGCGAAGCCTCCCCCGAGGGTTGGTGAGCAGAGCGAGCAGCGGGCAGAGTCCCTTAGTGAATTAAAAGAATGTTATGATTAAAATATTATACTTAAAAAAGTTCTGATAGTTACAAATTGTAAGAATGCTAGATTTGACAAAAATAGATAAAAGATGGTATTTTATAACTATGACAACAGGCGTTTTCCCTGCAAATATCAAGCACTTTACATATGATAAGTTCTTGTATTCGAATAAGATGTAGAAAATAACTTCCATTTCAGACATTAACAAAACAAAATTTCGAAATTCACTTTCTTTAATATCTAAAAGGAAAATTACATATAAAACGTATAAAAATTTTCTTTCTTAACATATTTGAATAGTTCTTTTAAAATGTACCGAATTATCAGACTTCTATGTCTTCAAAACATAGTCTAATCATTTTCTCATTACTATACAAATACATGCACAGAAAGTTAAAGCTAACAAGATTTAAAATCTTTTTAAGCGAGGATTGTCACGTTCCAGAAGTTTCTCATCTTCTCCTCATGTGCACTTTTCTTATTTAAAGAGAAAAAAAATAAAAAAAACTAAATCACTTCATTACCTCAGGAAAACTCCGTCCGTTTAAAAGTTTCATACATGGTTTTTAAAGATGACAGAAGCACTTATGCGAAAATCGAAAAAAATACTTGTTTGTCATTGATATCTTTTTATTATCAAAACTGTATTTTGTATAATAAAATGTGTGGCAGTTAGTGTTTTTATGTAAGTACTTAATTTTTGCAATATTTATTTAAAAAATATTAACTTTTCAGTAATTTTGGTTTCTTCTAAATTGTTTTAACTCTTTATATTCATCTAAATTGTTTTAACTTTTTTTTAATAGTTAATTCTTTTTGATAATGCTAATTATCAAATTTATGTATTTCTTACCAAGTTATGAATTTTCCATTTTGCTTATGTTTTAAACATGAAAATACTAACAATATATATGTAACAGGCTTTGCCATCTTCGATTGTCATTATATTTTTCTCAAATTACCATATCATTAATAATAAAAATAATAATAACAATAATAATAAAAAATCATTGAAATCATTTAAAATCTAAGTTAAAGTCTCCGCTACGTTTGATAGTTGTCACCCCATGTGGAGGCTGGAGCCCCGATGCCTTCGGCAGTGCTTTACATGCTTTTTACACGTTGTAAGTTTTGCAAAATCTCATCAAAGTGCATATTGCGTACACTTAATCAACAACCACACATTAAAATTCGCCATTCCAAGGTAATTTGAAGCAGATTTCAGCAAGTACTCCGTTTTTTATAAATTATCTTCGCGTGGGAGTATAAAAATAAAGGAAATATCAATGTCTAGAACGCCAAAAATAAACAATATGAAAACAGACAGCTGTTTCGGTACTATTTAGCGTATAGTCTTCAATGGAATATGAAGGCGGTGCGCTAAATGCTAACGAAACAGCTGTCTGCTTTCCTATTGTTTATTTTTAGCGTTATAGACGTTGTTATTTGCTCTGGTTCTATATACATATAGTTCATTTATGACAAATATTCTTAAAATTATATACGAGGGAATTCTTTTTATACATCCACATTTTTTTTTTTTTTTTTTTTTGTAAACATAAACATGTTTCTTTTCTGTTACATTGGAATTTGAATGGTTTAACACACATGAAATATCAAAAATAGTGAAATATGTCACCTTTGAATTTTCTGATTCAGTCTTGATAAAAAAATAAACTCATTTTGCTATTTTTTATTACATGTAGAAGAGTACAGACGACCAATCATTAAGAGTGGTTCAAGATAGCATGATTCCTTATTTGTATGTATTTTTTTTTAAATAGTTAAATAATTACTGTAAAAGTTGTACCATTCAACTCTAAAAGAGGGAAAGAAAAGGTAATAACAAAAATAATAATAAATTTTGTTCTCCGAGAGTTTATTTTTGTTTTCAGTTTATTTATTTTTTATTTATTTTTTTATTTTTTTTTTAAATATAATATATTTTTACAAACAAATTTGCAAAAAAAAAAAAAAAAAAAAAAAAAAAAAATTCTTTCTAAATGTTCTGTGTTCAAATCCTATTTCTCAGGATAAACAAGCTTTCAATTTTTAATAACTTTACATTTTACAATTTTTGATTACGACAATACACATTTCCAGCATAAATATGAACTATTTTGTGTCTGTGTGTAAAAAAAAAAAAAAAAAAAAAAAAAAAACTTTTATTGCCGGTTATTATAATTTTGAAGCAGTGTCTTTTTGTTTAGACATAAATACTCGGAATATAATAATCGACAATAACTCAGATATTTCATAAAAAATGATAAATTCATAATAATATGTAGTAATATTCTGAACCTTCCAACATCATTTAAATGAATATTAAAAAAAAAAAAAAAAAAAAAAAAACTAGAACGGCTTACCGCAATTGCGTGTGTGTAATACGCATGTTTGATAAATCGGTATTATACTAGAAATTTTAATTTGCAGGTACGATTTATTTGTACGAGATTTGTATAAAGGAATATTTTACAATATTATAAATAAAAATGACAGTGTAAATAAACTAAATGGTTGGCAGATATTCCGGCGAACCTAAAGCACAAATGATTTTCCGTTTTGTAGGAATGTACTTTAAAGTTACAATAATAAAATAAATTGACAGTGTAAAATAAATTTTACAAAAGATTGAACTTGCATAAACAAAAAGAAATATTTCAGTTTAATGAAAAAAAAAAAATCTTTTTAAATATTCATCAAAGTTTAATATATTTTGTTGATTTAAATGGATTCTATTATTTTATATCGATATTTTAATTATACCTGCTTTGTGCTGCATTATATTTTATCACATATATTGGCAAAAAAATAATGTAAATAACATGAATTTTGCTTGACCTGCATGAAAAATTAAATAATTTCTCAATTGAGCTGAGAATATTCCTTCTTTATTTTACAGAGTTTCTGAGGATAGATATGATTAATGCACACATTTTTCGAAATTATACTTTATTAAAGAAAAATAAATACTTTATTATGTCGACAGCTGCTTTTTGATAAATGATAGATGAAAACAAATTGTTATTTAAGAATAAATTTATGATTTTCGTTATTTCAATAAGCACTTTTTAAAGAAATGACTTACGTAAAATAAAATTTTTCATATTACACAGGTATATGAATAAGAGAAATGGGTTTAATTCTTTTGAAAAATATTCAAAACCTGAAGAAAAATTTATGAAGCATGTTTATCATAAAGTATAATACTTTTAGAGTTTAATACTTTTTCATCTTTTCTGTCATTAATAAACAATTTACACCCATTTAGAAATTTTTATTCATGAACTCATCAACCGTGAATATTCATTTTAAGTACATTGGAGTGTAAAGGTTGATATATTTTTATTTACCAACTATGTTAAAAATACCAGAGCCGGGAATCAAACCCAGGCACCTCCGCGTAACGGACGGATGCTCTACCACTGAGCTACCCTGGCTGACAACCAGCTAGGCATTCTTCACATATCATTTTCTTCTTTATAAAATAAATATATACACTAAGGAAGCAAGGAAAAAAAAGGAAAAGAAAAGAAAAGAGAGAGAGAGAAAAAAAAGGCTACACTCAACATAATATATATTTTTAAATAGGTGTGAAACGGATAGTGATTTTTTTTACAGATACCGCATATACGTATCCAGTATAAATTAGTGTTTCAGATATTTGATATTTGGCGAAATCACTATCTGTTACATCCCTTCATTTAAATTTTAAAATTGGTGATTTTTGGAAAAAAAAGAAAATATCCAAATGTGGTCTTTTTTTTTTACTTCTTTCTTTTTTTTTTTTTTTGTTCCCTTTCTGTGTATGCACAGGATACAAAGTGTTACAATTAAATGACCTTTTAGTAACGCTTCCCAACAAGGTTTAAAAATGATAATGACTTCGGTTTTTCTGTCTGTCTGCTCGCGCTCTAACTCCCATAAATATTCATGGAATTTCTTGAAACTGATATATGTTATTCACGTTTGCTATCAGATGTTTCCTATTGAAAATGATATTAATGCCTTTATTGATTTTTGTATATGGACACCCGAAAATATTCCAAAGCACTGCGTTCTATGAGAGGTATTTCTAAAATCTAAATTTTGAGACATTTACTTTGCAAAGATCTCAATAAAATTAAAATATATTATTCATATGCACAAACGAATGCTTTCCATAGAATACAGTATGATTAGCATTAGATTTATAGGGCCCCACCAAAATACTCAGTTACATTAAAGGTTATTATTGAAAATTTGTTGGTGTTGCATTTTCGTTTATATTAATCGTTTCTATCGTTTTCTAAATGTTTTTAACACTTTCAAACACGTTTCAAAAGTATTAATGACTCCAGTTTGTCTGTCTAACCGCCCTGTCTATAGCCGTCTATCTATAACCCTGTATATGTTACTATAAACAATATTGTGTACTTAAATTTGATCTTACTGAAAAAACGTCCAAAAGAATTAACATTCCAGTAATTTCCAATTATAGCCGCAATATATCCAAATACTCTGAATAGCCATATAAATGAATGATGAATGGTTTCCATTCAACAATCGACACACAACATGATTTTACGCATATAATAGATTTTGTTCATTCCATTTTGTTTAAGTCAGCCTATAGATATTACACTGCACTTACAAGAAATTTCCCCCATTGACGTAGTTGAATTTTCATGGATGTCTGTGTACGCGAACCATTTGCTTGATCTCAACGAAATGTTTAGTGTAGCATTCCTATATGATAAATATTTAGAGTACCAAGTTTGGACTTTCTCCTATTATTTGTTCTTGAGATATGCTGATAACAGACAGACATGCAGACCAACTGCTAAAAACATATTTTTTTGGATTCAGGGGATCTCAAAACGTGTAAATATAACAAGAAGTCACTTTCAAAATTTTGACTCAAAAACAATATTTTCTCTATCGTATATATGGATAAGCGAAAGTA
Organism: Salticus scenicus; assembly: GCA_963930645.1. Classification (NCBI taxonomy): domain Eukaryota; kingdom Metazoa; phylum Arthropoda; class Arachnida; order Araneae; family Salticidae; genus Salticus; species Salticus scenicus. Next base: position 231,308,018 of record OZ005652.1, on the reverse strand, counting down.
AATATTGATAACGATTCAACCATTCGTTTTAAAAGTGTTGACTTGCTGCTTTGAATAGATACCCTTAATAAAAATTTACTGCCATCGTGTGGGGGGGGGGGGGTACTTCACTCCAGGGGAGGAAGCGATACCCCTTCATTAACAAAAAATTTACAAATTGATTATAACTTTTTTGTATAACTTTTTTGTATAACTTTTTTTTTTATTTCATTATTATTCTTACAAAATAATTCTTGTTATGTACACTTATACGAAATTATGTCCTATATCGCAATGTTAAATATCTAGAAAATGCAGGATGACAACTCAACCTTTTAGAAGATTTTCACCGAAAGTTGATAGACACTAATTTATGTCAAGTTGCAACTACATATCAATTTGTATGAAATTCCATACAATCGTTCCTGAGATACAGTTACCAAAAAATTTGTCACACACACAGACAGACATTTTCTAAAAGTAGACGAATCACGTTTCTGTACTTCTCAAAACCTGTATATCCATCAAAAACACGTGGTCGGATTTTTTTACGAAACCAATACTTTCTTCTATATCATTCTATATAACAGCGCCACTTGCTGTTGAACATGTATACAAAAGTTTAACTGTAGAAAATTCTCACAATAAAACTTCACGTATGAAGTTTGGTGGACGTTTATTCAACAGATTCTAATACGTAGCCTTATGAAATATCTCAGTACCAGCTACACCTACGGGCTGATATACATGTAAAATATGCTAGCATTCGTTTTCATAATGTATATCTCGCATATCAAGTTTCGTGCAGTTACATGACATAGAAGCTGAGATTTTTCCTTCCTATTCACGTGGTAAATTTCAATACAACAATGCCATTTATTGGCCGTCACACACACAAATTAAATCAGTAAAGTCTATCGTAATGATTATCCTTTATATCATGTTATGTGCACTTATACTCAATAGAGCCTGAGATATAGCCTACCCTTTCTCGGAGAAGATTGCAGTAGATCAGAGTAACCTATCGTTTAATATGCATCCATATTGAATAAGCATAATGTTTCATAGTGTTTTCTCACATTTAAAAATTTGATCGATTGTACGCAATAGAAACTGAGACAACGCCTTCCGTTGAAATCGCTCAATAGCAGTGCCACTTATTAAACGATTGCCCCCAAAACATGCTGGTCACTAATGTATGTAAAGAAAATCTACATATAAGTTTATATGCGGTTTTGTACAGTAGCTCTTGACATATAGATTTCCTTGTAAATGCGGAAATTGTTGTATAGCAGCGCCACCTCTTAATAAATGAGCACGAAAAATTTGATAGATACTAATATGTATCATGGTGCATCTGAATATAAATTTATATGCAATTCTACGCACTAATTTCTGAGATGCAGTCTCTGCAATATTTTTGTCTCTCTCACACACACACTTAGACAGACATTTTCTAAAAATTGTCAAATCGTTATCTAGACCTTCAAAAAAAATCCATCGAAAACTAAAGTCGAAAAATTTCACAAAACCAATGTTTTTTTTTTTTTTTTTTTTTTTTTGTCGTGTACAGAAGAAAGTAAAAATTCTTAACTTATTCATTTCAATAGTCAGCAGAGGAAAAAAAAAAAAACCTTCTTATTATGAAATTTATTTTTTAAAAATAATGAGATGAAAAATTCTTTTCATTTTACTTAATGATTATGGAAACATAAGGAAATTCTGTTTTTCTTTGTTGTCGGGCTAGGACATAAAAACAATTTATTGCAATAAAGCATTTTTAAAGTGTAGGGCAATCCAAAGAAAACGCCCACAAGTAGTCACTGAATTTAAGAGGTAAACAAATTTCTGAATGAATTCTATGTTCAAAATTATTCTTAAAGACTTTAAAATGTTTTTCTTTTTTATTCTCATTTAACAAAGAAATACATGTTTGTAATTTTGCACTTTCTATCGTTTAAGCGATTATTTTTGAGAAAATATTTAAAATAATTTTAATACTGAGTTTGTAATTTCAATATCTGTTAATAATTATAATAGTTGAAGCTTCTATGATATTTAATGCATTTTTACTTGAATATTTATTGTATTATACTGAAAGAAGAAAAAAAATTGTTTTTTTTTTTTTTTTTTTAGTTTTATTTAGATTTTAAAATGATACATACATGTAAAGAATAATTTTACATATACTAATGCACTATTTATATCAATCTATTTTCTAGCGCTTAATATTTTTTTTAAGTAAATCCATCTTTAAAATATATTGTAAAGTTAAAAATATAATAATAATAATAAATTTTGTAATCAAATTATTTCTAACATAAAATTATAATCTATTAAATAATTATCTAATTTCAAAGTTCATTTTTGAATAATACTTTCTTGAACTTCAGACACATTTAAATATTAATGCGCCTTTTATGTAATAATTTAACAGTAACTTTATAAATATTAATTATCCTTTATTTAATCTTAAACACTTTATAATCCCTATTACGAATTAAATTTCCCCTTAAATCCTGAGTTTTTTTTTTCTTGTATCTTAGTCCATTATCTACCCTGCATGTGAAAGTATATTGATAAACAAATTTTATGAGCGTAACATAAACAATATTTTGTTGAAAAGAACGTCCCTTTTGATCTCGTGAAAATAATGTGTATACATTTTATTTATATTATTCTTGTATATAAAATATTTTGCATGAAACATTTGTGAAATATCTATAACTATTTGATCTGTGTTACATCACATCAACTCATTCTCTCTCTGTCTCTCCTTTTTATTTTTATTTTTTATATAGTTTAGAAAGTTAGGAAGACACAACTAAGAAACAACTAAGGGTATTAATTTGAATTTGCGTTGGCAAATCGCTTCCTTTTATACCTACAAAAAAAGTGAAACTAATATTATGTGTTATGCATTTTATTACATGTATTTATACCATTTTTTCTCTACAGTGCACCGTTCGAATCTTCGTTCAGGAATGAATGTCCCTAATACTTCGGAACAAAGTTTAAGACTCGGTGTACACTAGATGCGAAAGTTATAGACACACCGCGCCATTTTCAATCTTATCAGTTTGGTACCTATCGGTGTTTCAATGCACAATGGTGAGTTTGGTATCCGAATACTATCAGAATCTGGAGTGTATGCACGAACATATTGTTGTATGACTAAAACGGCCGCAGCATCGCGGTAGCTTTTGTCGGTATTGTGCAATGGGCGTAAGCGTTAGGTCACGGTGTCATGAGCCTCAATAAAAAAAAAAAAAATAATAATAATAATGATCATTGAGCAAAAGACAAGTTGTTGTTGTTGTCGTGTGCCGCTCGGAAATTCCGAGCCCCGGTAGTGGAACTAACCGGATTGTTAAGGCATGAGGGGTGCGTCTTCCGTTATTAGGAGCGCCTGATAGGGAGGAAGTACGACTTTAGCTCCAGAAGTTGGTGAAAGATGGCAGCACCAGCCAGACAACAGGAACTCGAATTTTGATCCGGAACAGAGCAAGTTAAACCCATGTTCCGGTACCCCCAGAGGTATAATTTTTGATCAATTAGAAATCATCAATTAAAAATAACAAAAGGTAGTCATCGAGTTACCAGAAAAGTGACGGAAATGCCTCAGATATTCATTTTTATCCTAAAGAAAATTAGACGTCGCATGTTGTGAAGTGATTGCACATTATTTTCACAAAAGATGGCATTTGTAAACATTACACACTGAGAAAAAAATATACCGCCTTCCTCTAGAATGAATAAGTGACCATTTTCTAATTCCCTTAATTAAAAATATAAATTTCCGTGCTATGCGCATAAATCACATCAATAAACTTAATAGGCGAAATGGTCGAGAATTTCTAGTTTACACATTTCTAGATGGTGAAACAATATTCTAAATATTCCGAATATTCTGAATCTTTTGCATTGCGAGAAGTTCTCTTTTGATTTTCTAGAATTGGGTAATAAACCAAGATTATAGTTGCTGAAACCCGCCTCTTGTAGTCTCATTTATTTGCAGAGATTTTTAAATAACTTTGCCCTCGATAATAACGCTCTAGAGTTCTAATAATGGCTTCTAGAACTCGCTTTCCAAGGGGACTGGAATTTATAAGTATGACATGGAACTATTTTTTCTAGAGCCACAATTTAGATTCTAGATGTCAGTTACAGAAATTTTTCTCAGTTCATGCAAAGTAACAAGGAATCATATTTTAGTTTGAAAAAGACATTGAAGGAATTTCCAAATAATTGTCATGGACTGTCTATCCAGCAGTATGAGACATTCTATTTCTATTTAAAATAAAAATCATGGACTCAATAAATAGAAAAAAAAATCTAGTGAGTTTTTAAGCTCCCTTATATGCGGACCTCTATTTGGGAATATATACACACAAATGTTTCGCAAGAGGGCCAGTTTCAAATCACTAAAATTTTTATAAAATATATACTATCACTATATTTTCAGAGTTTCTATTTGGAATATCAGAGTATCTAATGGAAATTCAAAGAAGATTTAGTACTAATTATTTTATTGTTTGGTCAGTAAAATTAAAACGATATATATTTAAGAAAATATTTAATAGGGACACTCACATGAACCCTTATGTAATGCCATCATAATATAACTTATTTAAAATTTGTACAATGTCCCTTATAAATAACTAGCCTCCATGTATGGATGCCATTTCAGTGTGTAACAACTTTTATTAGCTAATTATTAGTATTCTAACAGCTTAACCTACAGTCGGCTGCAAAATTATTCGAGCACTAGCCAATAATTCCTATATTTAAAGAGTACACTTAAGACTGTTTTCCTAAGTAAATCCTTGTCGAATCATGTTCTTAGACTGATTAAGAACATGACTCGACAAGGATTTATTTAACAAAGCTGTATTAAGTGTACTTTTTTTTGGCAAGGATTGTTGCTAGTGCTCGAATAATTTTGCAGCCGACTGTAAGTTAAACTCTGTACATTAAATGCAAGCAATTTTAATGTGGGAAGTAAAAAGTTTCAATACGCTTTCTTCTCACATTTAATTTTGAGTACTACGATATATTTTTGAACTGCAAAGTAAGTTTTTGAACGGAAGTCGACGAATTTTGGGTAATTATTAAGTACAGTTTTCTTTTTAATACTTCTACATATAGTCAACGATTTGCTTGAATTTTCTTTAATAAAATCCATTTTAACAATAATGATGTTATATGCTTTTAAAAACAGAATAAAAAAAAAAAAAAAAAAATCTTGAAACATCTTATTTATAAACAACCACTTAAAACGTAGGTTAATATAAAAATTGTTTTTCTAATTTATTAAGAATTCACCTATTAGAGTTATTCGGAACTCACTCAGAAGTTTATTCCGATCTTTTTCACCATGCAAACCACATTTTATGTTTCTTTCAACTTCAGGTATAGGTAAGCAATGGTTTTGACCATCGTAGGAGCTCCTACAGTATCATGAAGGTGATGGTGAATTAGGTACTATAAAAATACTGTTAACATATTATAAAGAGTACTAAAAAATAAGAAGTACTGTAAAAGAGATATATAAAATACAATACAAAGAAAAGTAATAAATGCGAGGTCGCTATAAAAGAAAAGGACATATATATATATATTACTGTTTTAATTCCTTAAATAATAAAATTTAAATTGAATGAAAGATATTTTATTTCTTGTTAATGAAATTATTGTTTTTATTATATATTATATATTATATTTTCTTATTGTTATGTTTTATATATTTGCTTTATTGGAATATTTTGCTTTTATATATCTGCGTTTCTCCTAAGTCATGATTTTAATTAATTTATTTCCTAAAAATCAATGAATAAATAAATAATCTGAAAACAAAAAAGGTAATCGCATTCAACTGAGTTTGAAGAATACATTGTTACAAAGAGAAAAGTTTTTTTTTTAGTGCTGTTTCAGCATATAATAAGTTTTGAGAGAAAAACAGCTGGCATTGTCTTATATGAGAAATTCTTATAGTGCTGTTGTCTGAGAAAAAATTGGAGAGAAAAAATATATCGATATTACTATCTCCAATAAATATAACCATCTTATTCATACTGTGTATTTACTTTTCAAAGGTACAGAAATAAACTAAACCGACTAATGTTGATATTTTAAACAATAAATTGTAACGGAAAAAATAAAATATCATAATTTCCATTACTAAATTAAAATATGTCAAATAATAACACTCTTTAAATAATACATTTTATTTAAAATTATTATTACCTGATGTATTCAAAAAATTAGGTAAATTTCGTTAATTTCGTTATATATATATATATATATATATATATATATATATATATATTTTTTTTTTTTTTTAACAACAGCAACAACAATAATGATAATAATAATAATATATATCATTGTTTTTTTTCTTTCGTCTATATACCAGTTACACAAGTCTTTTTAATCACAAAGCACATAAAACGAATATTTTTGACAAATCATTCTTTGTTTTAAATGATTTTTTTTTTTTTTTTTTTTTTTTTTTCATGTACTAATTATTATTTTTTATTTGAGATAAATATCAATGCATCTAAAACTTATTATTAAAGAATTAAAGAATTTCATATGTATGTAACATTCAAGAGAATGGCATCCATGCTTGGATTAAGTAATTTTTTAACATTAGCTCGAGATTGAAGGGAAACACAACGGTCCAGTCCATTCAGTTAGGATTACAGTGAGAAAATTAAGTATTACAAAGCCTATTTTTTAAGAGTGTGTGACAATCTATTCGTATAGAGTGATTAACTATAAATGACATTTTCCCGGTCACTGTAGCTGGTGCAACAGTCATTTAAAACACGATATAAAAAGAAAAAATGTGTACAGAAAATACTGAATCAAACAAGTTACAGAAAACTGTTAAAAGTTAAAGTTTAAAAGTTTTATTTTTCCGTTCAAGCGTAGCTCTCACAAAAACAAACATACGTTTTATCAGATTTTCGCATTGTCCGCCTTCAGATATAAAGAAACGATTCCTCAAAATTCAGTGAAGTCCAAAATTATATAAATTAAGCAATTTTTATTGCCTGGATTTCTCAACGTTTTCTTAGAATCTCCCAACCAGGGTTGCCAAATTTGGCTTTTTTTTTATTCAATAGTCACCAATAATTTTTATTTGTAACGTTTGACTAATCACTTCAAAGATTGATAGTGTATTATGTATATCAAATGTCACTTCTCAAAATTATTGGTGACAATTGAATAAAAAAAAAGGCCAAATTTGGCAACCCTGCTCCCAACACTTAGTAGCGTACAATGCTCTGTGTGCATTATTTTGCCTATATACAAATATTTTTTTTTCTCTTGGAAACTGTTTGTCCCATTTTACTCTACTTATTTCTCAGTTTTTTATTGTATTCTAACACTTTGTTTCTGCAATCACAGACACTGAATGACACCATTTATGTATTTACACATAACAATTTCTTGAGAAATCTTAAAATAAACGAAAGAACAAATGATTTCGAAGAAACGTGGTTTTTCTAGAATTAACTTAAGGTAACTATCAGAGATAGAATATTGTTTTATAACTCCTTCTAAATTCCATATCTTAAAATCATTAAATCAAATTATCATATACAAATGTACTTGCGTTTTCTTAAATTCCACATTAGCTAAGGGGTCATGTATAGTAAAATATTTTTAATAATCATTCTATAGAAAATAAATAAACTAATTCCTTTTTTCAAAAATACCCCCAAAACATTTCGTCCCTCCGTGGAAGATCAAAATTGTGATGACATTGTTTAGGATCATAATTGTGATTGTCTCCGCACCATTGCCCACAGTGTAGCACTAGTGCGACGTAAAACCCACTGAGCTTCAACCACAAACTTAACCCAAAATATTTTATAAAATATATGGAAATTACCTAATACTTTTTTATTTTTTTATACAGGGAACAAGGAAGTGTTGTAATCCAGATTTACGAAATGGATTTTGTATCTCGAATATCTCAAGAACAAATGATCGTATAATGTTTTTAATTTATATTTGGGATTGCCATGATGACTAATTGTACACCTGCAACTTTGGTATTAATAGCAGCTCCCATTTTACAGAATCATGAATAATTTGAATTAATAAAAACTCCATTATGTACATATATATATATATATATATTGTTTAAATATTAATTATACTATATTTGTATAAAAAAAAGCGCCAAAGGCAGCGCTAAAAATAATACAATTATATTGTTTTACATAGGAAGTATTACATAGATATAAAATGTTTAAGATAAGTGGGCATGATTAACAAAAAGAAATTGAAAATGTTAATAAATACAAAAGCATCGAATTAATGTAACAAGAAACATTTGCTAAACAACACTTCATGGGCAAAGAGGAAGCAGATGCTTGCAAATGTTTTTCGTTACATTAATTCGACGTTTCTGTATTTATTAACATTTTAAACTTTTTATACCTATTTATTACTTCCTATTTAAATCAATATATCTATGTAATATGCTTTTAAAATTTATTTTTGACGTAACTTTTGCTTTATTTATATTAATTTTAATTATGTTTATCGAAAAACTATATTTAGTGTTTAGGTTGTTTAAAAATGTTATGTTTTTTTTTATAAATGTTATAGATCTACGCAATGAAAACAAAATATCTCCATAAAAGGAACGACGGAATAGTGTTCAGAAAAATAAAACTTTCACAGAAGAGAAAATAAAAGTTTTCCTTGAGGCTGTCCAAACTTTTCTTGATCGAAGATTTCTTAAGTCTTTCACTCAATACTTTCGCTGTCTTTCTTGTCGTACACAATATCATTATCCACATGTAAAGATAATAAAATACGAAACGGTTATGTTTCTTTCTATTATTTGTTTCTGTTGCTTAATTTATCTAAAGGAGTGACTGGTAAGATTATCTTCAGATTAAAATAATAATGAAAAATACAAATATAGTATCAATAATTTTGCAGTCTGTAAAATTAGATTTATAATATTTTATTAACATTAATTTAATTTGTAGGATAATAACTTTGGACATTTATTAAAAAAAAAATAATAATAAATCATGAAGTGCTCGAATGCTCTTTATTATTTATTTTCATAAATAAGGATGTAGCCGATCTAGGATTAATAACCGGAACCGTTGAATCAAAGTATCTACGCGCAAGAAGCAGAGTTAGCTGTTTGATTATTCGAAATACAGTTCCCCACAAAAAACTGAAAATGTGTCTTTGTTTAGCAATTGAACATTAATCAAGCTATAAAGTGTATTTGTATTCTTATTTCAATTTTGCTAAATGCTATTATTTAATTAATTAATTATAATTATTTAAAGTAAAATACACATCTCCTACAGAAGTTAATGTATTCGATTTCTTTCTTTTCTTTTTCTTTAACACAAACAGCCTAACTATTTTTTAATAGAAAACTTCATAGCGTATACTTGTTTCATTTTATTTTAACAGTATTTCTAGAAGTATTATTGTGAGCGGACAGACGCGTAAATTATCAAAAATATCGATGGTATAAACAATTTTCGTTTTTTTAAAGTGTTGTAAAGAAGTTCTTGTATTTAAAAAATTTAACTGTTTTATTTTTGTTAAAATGTTGTTAAAATGTTTTGTTAAAATGTTTTATTAAAATGTTTAAAAATATAAATTTTACAAAAATTTAAATTAACAGAAATGGGTACATTTATTTGGTGAAAGTAGATAGCTTACTTTTAAAATATCTATAGCAAATTTAATTTTTAGGTATAGAACCCAATGTAATTTTTATTACACACGTATTTAGCTAAGTGACAATATTACAAATTACTTTTCATATTGTCTTTTACAAAACAGATAACAATCATTTAGCTAAAAAATTAGATTACTAAGATGAAATGCATTTCACCTGAGTAAATACTTGAACACTTTTTTCCAATATATTTAGAATACTCCTACTTTATCTTAAGTAATTACAGGAGAAAGATATGATTTATGTAGACATTTTGTCAAATTATGCGTTATTAAAGCCAGAAATTTGTTTCTAACTGTTTTTTATCATCGAAAATGTCTGCCTCGTGATAAATGGGTAAAGAAAATAAAGAGTTACTTGAAAATAAATGTGTTATGTGCGTTTATTCAAGTATTCTTTTCAACAGAAATGACTGATGTAAGATAACGTAATTCACATTTAAAAGGTATATCAAAAGGAGTCGTCCCATTAATTCTCGTAGATCTGAAGAAATATTTATGATGCTTGTTTATCATAAAATATCATTTTTTAATCCTTGCTGTCGTTTATAATTATTTTAAGCTTGGGGATCTACAGATCAGGAGCTTAATTCTCTATTTCATTTTTATTTATTCCATATAAAGATAATTATATATATATATACATTTAACTCGCTACATAACCGCTTACGTTTCATAGGGGTTGCAGCGCCATCTTCCCTCAAACCCCCATTATATTTATATATCTGTATCCATCCGTACATATGTGTATAGCCATTTTTTTTAACATATAAATACTTGCACAAAATGTGATGCAAAATAATTATTTTATCAGACATTTTTGTGTAGCTCTGAAATTTAATTACTATTTTTGTATCAACAACTTTCAACACAAAATATGCTTTTAAACGTTCTGATAATATACAGGGCGTTCCAAAATTAAAGGGACAAACTTTAAGAGGATACAGGACCCATCCCATATATTTAGAATTGCGTACGAATTTATGTCCGCAAATTTCATCTTAACACTTTAAGAACTTGATGTTTCGAAATAATTTTTAACAAATAAGAATGGTCGAAACGTGGAACTATAATCTTTAAGTTGATGCAAATAACAAATGGAGGAATAAAGAATACATAACAATCCCTGTGACCGCAAAAATTATACTAACCCTTTAGGGAGTGGATACATTCTGGTGTTTTTAACACTACCATCATGTATGAGTATTATCGACTGCTCATATGTGTAGTCTAACTTTTTGGTTATTTGGAACTCCGCCTATTTTGTAATGCTTAAAATCTTGCACAACCCATCTTTTCAAAAAATCATACACAAAATTCGCATTAATACAATCAGTACTTTAAGTACATCGATTAGAAACAACATTATTTCAATGTATATCTTTTTAGGAATTCATTTACACGAAAAATATGTTTTTTTAAATATTCAAAATGTAAAAGTTTCACCCATGTTTGTTAAAAAATATCCCAAAACATCGGGTTCTTAAAGGGTTAACATGTCATTTGCTGATATGGATTCCTATGCAATTCTGAATCCTTGTGATATCTGATATTTCCTATATTATCTTAAAGTTTGTCGCTGTAATTTTGGGTCACCCTATATATTAATTTAATTATGTTGAATGCAGTGTAACCATGCCACTAAAGTTCATTTAATTGTGGTCATCTTGAAGCAAGAATGAAAATTTAAAAACATTCAAAGTTAGCAAGAAAAGTTCACTCCTAAACAAAAAGAAACTGCTCAAATTTTTGAGCAGAAGTAATCTTTACCTTGGTCAATTTTGAAAAATTTTAAACTTTATTTTTCTTTCTTCAAGCAGACCACAATTGTCTAATATTTTCCCTTTTTTTCCACTTTTTAGGACAGCTCTATAAAAGCATTGTATTTTAAAAACCTTTTTATTATTATTATCCTTTTTAATTCTTTTATTTTTATTTTATTATATATATATATATATATATATATATACATATGATGAAGAATATATTGTCCGTGAAATAAGTGGCACCATCATGTAGTTGTAGTACATCGCTTACCGCAAAACACCAGGGCTGGAAATACAAGAGTGATACTTGACAATAAATAATAAAAGTCACTTGCAATAGAAACAGTTTTTTATTTTTATGTTAATAACATGAATTATCAAGCATTCACTTATAATGGTTCTCATATGATCTAAAAAGGAAGAGAGAGAGAGGGAGAGCAAACGAGGGCAGTAGTTTCTTACACCAGTAAACAAGAGATGTTGACTGTTTGGATGCGAGAGGAGTACTGAATTGCTTTCGCCAACTCAAACCAGAAGTTAATAAACTAATGCCAAATAAAGCGCTAAAAGAATGTTTTAATTGGTTAATTCAAAAATTTAATCCGTTATTCAAAAGACAAAGCCAAGCTTGGCAACATAAATTATGCCAAAGTAATTATTTTTTATTGGCGCCACCAATATATCATTAAGAATTTATCTGTTCTTTTTTATTTTATTATTATTATTAAAAGAAACGAGTTGACGCCAATGAGACTGAACAAAGTAATTATGATAGCACAAATGACAGTAAATGAAATAAATTTTGCAACTTCTGTTTATATTATGAAGTAATTTAGACAAATAAATTATTTTCTATCTATGATTAAATGAGATATTGGACATAACGTTGATGAAAAGGGGGAAATGTATCTATCTACAAACGAATAAGTCCCCTAGTAAAAATACAAATTAAATTAAATAGAGATTGCCTTTTATAATAGAATGAATTGAATTCAGAGGATATTACAGAATAAAATGTTCTTTTTATTGGAATAAATTAAATTAGATTTTATATGTTAAATGAATTAATTAATTTTATAACTATTCTTAATAAATTGACTTTTTTATTTAAAATTATAAATTGAATTATTTAGAAAGAAATTAAATATTTAAAAGAACATATGTGTGAACTTGTTCTCACATATTTCTCCCCAATGCCCTAAAAAAAAAAAAAAGTTTGCTCTCTCTCACCTAGAAACAGCACATGACAATTTGAATATCTCAAGTAATATTGCTGAAAACAATACAAATAATCTTTTGTCAAACAACAATAAAAACCAAGGTGGCATATAAGAATAAATTTGAAAATTTGAATAATATACACAGCTATAGAACAACTCACAAGACATATCATTGTTATAACACTCTGTATTGAACATGAAATAATCATCTAATAAGTGAAGTATACTAGTGTGACAAAATATATAACTTGTTGAAAATATCAAAATTCCCATTCACAAAATGGCATATATGCATGAGAAAAGGAAAAGGAAATCAGTAGCAAAAAAAAATATGTAAATCAACTGATTTAAATTTTTAATTGTTAATTTAAATAAAATAATATAGCATTAATATGAAAAAAATTCCAAATAATTTTAGAGTATATAAAAATTTATTCTGCACGTAAAAATCTAAATTTTAACAAAATGAGCCAGAGAGTGTAGAACAGTACAACAACTATGACCAGCATGGTTTTATGATGCCATACCGAACACAGCATAATGAACTGTATGAGAAGCAGAAGAGGCCTCATGTTGTGCAAAAAATGCCAAACAGCACTCTGCAAAGAGACATAATGAAATGTCTTATGTGTAAAAAAATGTGTAGGAAAAAAAATCCAGCCCTATGTTAAAATAAGATCGCACGTGTAATAGTTCTAGTAATGTTTTAAAGAAAAATAAATTATTTTTATTTTTGTATTATAATTCATTTTCTCTGCAGAAATTATGAAGAAACTCTATCTCAATCTATTGTGTTGTTCAAAAATTATCAAAAAATACCCCCATGAAACAATCTCCCCCTCCTGAACAGAACTCTAACAAGTAATTATTATTTCAAAAATTAATTTATATAATTTTTTAACAAAATTGGCAGCGATAAAAATTAAAGTCATTTTAGTATAGACGTAACAAGACAAAACCATGCAGAAAAATTGTCAAAAACTGCAAAATTTCTAAATACATATTGTTTTAGAATTAAGTTGAGAATTAAGTTTAGAATTAAGTTATTTTATCAAGCCCAAGTAATAACCAATATATTTCTTACGAATGTAAACAAATAGGCTCTAAAAATATCAGAAATGACTGCAAATTGACAAAGAAATAAAAATTATTTATCTATTTATTTATCTCTGTGTATGTACTATTATAACCAGTTTTTATTTATTTATTTATTTATTTATTTATTTTTTTATCTCTTTTAATTCTTGTAAAAAAATTCCTGTAAAAATTTAACAAACAAAAATGTAAAACTATATCACCACATGTGAACCAATAAAACATCAACTAAATGGGTCAGAGAAAATTTTGTGACAGTGTGTGTGTGTGTCAAACATTGGGTTGTGAGGCCATGTCTGATAAAATTGCAGAAAAGCATGGTAAACATGCGTGTACAAGAGAATAAAATAATACTATTGGATATATTTGTATTATGACTGACAAACTGATAAATCAGCCAATAATACAATGAAATTCCGACCCAAAAGAAAACATATACGGGAACACACATAGAGATCTAGCAACAAAAATATAAAATTTAAACTCTTTTTATTTGTGTGAATTAATTATTAAATTATAAATTTAAAAATTGCTGTAAAAATTAGAAGTCCCCTACACAATTACAGGTGTTGAAACCAATATAATGGTCGAAATCCAAAGATTATAGAAGTCATTATTATACTGACAACCAGAGCAACACAATTGTGTTTACAGGGCAAATGTGTAAGTGTAATTAAACTTGCAATCAAATGGGTGATATGTTTTAATATTTAACTGGATTTGTAAACTATCAACTGAAATAATTTGAAACTATTAAAAAAATATTTAGTATATGTCTGTAAGTGCTACACAATGTATTAAAATTAAAATAAATTGCCACAAAAACAAATCATCATAGCCGTAGTGAAAGCTCTCCAATCACGAATCCAACGTGCACTAAAATGTAAACAAAAAGAAAAAGTTAAAAAAAATGTTTATTAGTGTACACATAAAAAAAATATATAGGCCTTTTTTTTATTTAATTATTATTATTATTATTATTATTATTATTTTGTGTGGGAGGATCCTTTTAAAATAGCGCAAATAATATGTAAAGCATGGCCATATTAATAACGGTTGACCTTTTCAACAGAATACGTCAACTCAAATAAATCAGTGCATATGCAAAATATATAAATATTGGTTGACCTTTTCAACAGAATACGTCAACACAATTTAAATCATCAGCTGGAATAAAATTAAACGGCAATTATATTTGCCTTCAACAAGTGTACACAAAAATATGATTCATATGACTGAATCTGCTAGCATATTTATTCGTGAATTCTTATTGACAAAAATCAGTTGATCTCATTGATCATAAATCAATTCCCTTTTTTTTTGTTTTTTTCTTATTATTTCTCTTAAACAATTCTCTTCATCATCAAACATTCAAAACTGCTATTATCATGTGTCTATACAAAAATAGTCAATTAAGGTAAATGAGAAAAATAAAAAAAATGTGTAATTCAAAATATTTGATAATTAAAAAAAATAACCTTCAGTTAACTGCATTAATTATTAAATATGGCAAATTGACAAATGAAATAAATAATGTATTTCAAAATGAGTAAGTGTGTGATTGTATTTTAAGACATGATGTGTTTTATTCACGACTGACATAATTCAAGATCTCGATGATCCAGCCAGGTTTATGTGAACACATCATAAGTAAAATTTAATCTTTATGTGTGTCAAAATAAACTTATAAATAACTTTATGTGACCAAAATCACATTTGGTACAACAATTAATTGTTCGTTATTATGTTAAAAAAAATGTGTCTTGAAGAAATTCAATTTCTGTGCCAATACCATAAATAAAATTGTAATGTGCAAAATAAAAATAAAAATATTGAAAAATATGAAAGGTGATAAACTTATACCTGTATGAAAACAAAATTGTATTATAATTTATCTTAAAAAAATTAGCACATCAAAATATATATATATATATCCGAGTATACTAAAAAAAATCTATTATGCAATGAAGGGAAAAAAACTGAATATTATTTGTAAATTTTTGAATAAATTTAATGTACAAAACATTTATTTATTTATTTTATTTTATTTTATTTTATTTCTTTTTTTTTTTTTTTTTTTTTTTTTTTTTTGACTGAGGATGAATTATTTTTCTCATAATTTATTCAAGACCCAATACCTGCAATACAACTTTCAATTATTAAAATCTAAATAAATTGTGTAAATAAAATTATAAAGTTTTGTGTTTCCTTAAAGTTTTAAAAATGGGCAAATAGATATTTTGTACAACTGAAAAAAAAAATATATACATGTAAAAAATGGTGTAATAATTTTTGTAGAAAATATTTTACATTGTGTGTACTATGCATGTATAATACTGTGACTAGCAAAGTTTTCTTTTTTTAAAATAAAACAGATCAGGCTAGATTTACACAATCATGCATAGTTTGTTTTGTAAAATAAGAAATCAAAACTAGCAAAACAGTTTTAAGCTACTGACACGGCTAGAATTACTTGATATTTAATAAATGTTAAATGACAATGTGTATAGCTAAAATTATTTTATGTAAGTGTAATAAAATGTGCATTATGCAAATTAAGTTACTCAAAGTACACCCTTACTCAAGACAATTTTTGGCCAGAAATCAAGAGAAAGGATTATGCGTTGAGCATCAAAATACCATTTCCATATTTAAGTCGACATTCAACACAGCAATGGGGCATAAATACACAACGTAAAAAAATAAAATGCAATTATGATTAGTTGTTCAAAATTGATATTTCTTTAAAAAAAAATGTGCACATTATCAATTCAATGTGATGCGTGTGTACAGTGTTCAAGTTGTTAATTAGTAAAAAAAAATATTGCAGTGTAAAAGCTTCGTATCTAACTTAATTAAAGTACATAAAATTAATCCTAAGCTATGATCACAGTAATGAGTTAAAATGAAAATCATCCATCAATGTATATATCAACATTATCTACCAATGAAATAAAAAAAAAATGGTCTTTTTTGTTATCAATTCCTGGTAAATATTCATGTAATTGAGTAAATTTGAGAATGACATGGGCAAAAACATAATTTTCAAATATCTATAAATATTCATATCAATAGAAAAATTATTTAAGAAATAACAATAACTTTATGCAAAATAATTTTGAGAAAATAAATATATTACTACATATTACTGAAAATCAAAGTGCATGCACAATTTCTTTTTATTTTATTTATTTCTTTTACTTTATTTTTAACTATAATTTTAAATTGTTACCTTATGTAAATTTATGTAAAAGGTCCATAAGTTATAAATTTATAGTATACTTTTTAGGAAATTGTGTGTAAATGTGAATTTAAGTGGGAAGTACAAATGTACACATTTGTTGTAAGTATATTGCAATTATACACTTCCCTAAAAATAGTTTGTTTGCAATAATAGTGTAAAAAAAATGAGTTTTAAATTTATGTAAATTAAATTATTAAGTTAACATTTTAAAATTTCTCAAGTAGGTTGTTTAAAAGTGTGTGTGAAAGTGTAAAATAAAAACAGGAAACATCGGTGTAAAGTTATTTAAAACACTATAATGTGCATTTTCTAATATATTTAACACATTATTTACACTAGTTCCTAAAAAAAATAAAAACTAATTAAAAAAATATGTATATGTGTATTATTTAAACCCATCGAGAAATAAAAAAAAAAATCATTTTTAGAAATTCAAAATTCTAACAAAATTTCAAATTTAAATCCTAATAATACATTTTCATGCACACCATTTTCAAGCAATAGTATTGAAAAATTTAACCTTAATAAAATTTTCTCTTCACACAAAAATTGACCACATCAAGTATAAGTATAAAAACATATATAAGCATAACAAAGAAAAATAGATTATTAAAAAGCATATTAAAGCAAGCTATCAGTGGAAAAATTTCAACTTTTCTTTTCCTTTGAAGAATTAAACTTTCTTCCTAATTCATGAAATTGTTTATTTAAAAGAATAAATGCACACATACATATTACTTTCTTTAAAAAAATGGTAATTAAAATTCAAAAGTACAATTAAAGATTTATTTATTTATTTTAAATTAGTTCTAGTTAATTGAATATTTGCGTAGAAATATAAGTGCATTTGTTTTTATATATCTATATACTGAAAAATATATAAAAAAATCTTATCTGGATAAATGTTGTCCCAAAATAAAATTCTTGAGACGTCACATAATGTAAAAATCTTCAGGATCTTCCGAGAGCAAATCATGTTTATTTTGTCCTCTTTATTGCTGAAAAATCTTTCTCTCCCACAGTTATTTTTTTGTCAAAGCTTACTTTGTTCTTAAACATTCCTATTCTGAAGTAATATATTCGCAAAAACACATGTCGATCTATAGAAAAATGTCAACACACAGTATGTTCCCATGAGCATTCAACACAAATAGTAATTAAATAAACACGATCGGCTTTTCACCTGTATGAGAAACGAAAAGTAGAAAGGAAGATATAATTCACACAACATACTTTCTCCTTTGGTTTTTTTTCTGTACGTGAAGAAACGGTGAAGAAAAACAGAATAACTCACACTTGATATACCACTAAATATCTTATATAAAACTGTCTTGGTAATCCGTTATTCCGCATTTATCAATCGTGCAGTGGGCAGATGGGAAATCTCTAATTCTGATACGGCAAATGGACTCCCGCAGACACATGGTAATAGGAAAGGAAACAACTTTTTTTTTTAAAAAAGCTTCGCCTCAGATGGTATTCAATGATCTGTAGAAGTCTTTAAAAATTTAGATTCATAAAGTTTTAAAAGAATCCAGTACTGACCATTTTTTTAGTCTTAAAGAACACAAATTTGATAGTCGAATGGCGAATGAGACAAAGTAATAGTTTTTTTTTAATAGTCCGACTGAGAATGCAACGAATAAAAGTTTTTGTAACAGCCCCTCCCTCTCTCTTGATCCTAGTAGAAAAACAATGAAGAACCAATGGTCACGGAGACCAATACATATGATGAAGTGAAATAAGTGGCACCATCATGTAGTTGTAGTACATCGCTTACCGCAAAACACCAGGGCTGGAAATACAAGAGTGATACTTGACAATAAATAATAAAAGTCACTTGCAATAGAAACAGTTTTTTATTTTTATGTTAATAACATGAATTATCAAGCATTCACTTATAATGGTTCTCATATGATCTAAAAAGGAAGAGAGAGAGAGGGAGAGCAAACGAGGGCAGTAGTTTTTTACACCAGTAAACAAGAGATGTTGACTGTTTGGATGCGAGAGGAGTACTGAATTGCTTTCGCCAACTCAAACCAGAAGTTAATAAACTAATGCCAAATAAAGCGCTAAAAGAATGTTTTAATTGGTTAATTCAAAAATTTAATCCGTTATTCAAAAGACAAAGCCAAGCTTGGCAACATAAATTATACCAAAGTAATTATTTTTTATTGGCGCCACCAATATATCATTAAGAATTTATCTGTTCTTTTTTATTTTATTATTATTATTAAAAGAAACGAGTTGACGCTAATGAGACTGAACAAAGTAATTATGATAGCACAAATGACAGTAAATGAAATAAATTTTGCAACTTCTGTTTATATTATGAAGTAATTTAGACAAATAAATTATTTTCTATCTATGATTAAATGAGATATTGGACATAACGTTGATGAAAAGGGGGAAATGTATCTATCTACAAACGAATAAGTCCCCTAGTAAATATACAAATTAAATTAAATAGAGATTGCCTTTTATAATAGAATGAATTGAATTCAGAGGATATTACAGAATAAAATGTTCTTTTTATTGGAATAAATTAAATTAGATTTTATATGTTAAATGAATTAATTAATTTTATAACTATTCTTAATAAATTGACTTTTTTATTTAAAATTATAAATTGAATTATTTAGAAAGAAATTAAATATTTAAAAGAACATATGTGTGAACTTGTTCTCACAATATATATATATATATATATATATGTAAAAACTGATTTTATGTATTTCAGTTTATTATTAATTTATTTAATTTACTTCAAATTCGATCAATATTATAAAATAATTTCTTATACAACCCGGCAGTTTTTATTTAAATTTTTTAATGCCATTTCCAGAAATTTCCATGAAGATTCTACACTATTTTCATATTAAAGGAAATTGATGACAGTCAAACGATTTATATACAAGTTTCTAATGATTTGAAAATAAATAACGAGTTTGCATGTATTATTTTTAATTTTAATTTATTCAAATAAAAACTATCAAGTTTTATATATACCATATATATATAAAGAAAAAAGCTGCAAAATACATAACTGATTCGTGAATCTACCTTAAACTCTGAAAAATTACATGAATACATTATCGCACGTTTTATCTTTTAATTGTATGTTATAAATGTACAATTCCATTTCGGTATATGATCCTTATGCGAAATATTCAATTTTTAATTAAGTATAACTCACTGAATTTTAAAGATACAGTTACGCCAGATTTTATAATAATATTTTTTAATGAAAAATAATAAATTCATAACTGAGAAAATTTTTCTAAAGAACAGTATAAATTTAAAAAGTGTAACATTTTGAAAAATAGCTGGATGTGATTTTTATTGTCATGATCAAATCCCCTGCCTTATTCCGAACACTTTTTCGATTTAAATTATCCACTTACCTCTAACAGGTGAAAAAATATAATTTCGTTTCTGTCTTGTTGGTACTCCTTGTATATAATATTTTTAAGAACACTGGAGAAGAAAAACCATGTTACAATACAGGAAATATATCGCAACAAGTTTGACAAAAAATATCCTTAATGCATTGAAAATCAAGTTGTGTATTTTTTCCGTAAAAAAAAAAAAAAAAAAACATAAAATTTTCGTATAAAACAGATTTTTTTTCGTAGGGTACATTGTAAATAAATCGCATTAATTAACGTTCTCAAGTTCGACCAGAAAATACTGAATTAGGTTCCCCCGCATGGCAGGCAAAGATGATACCGCTCAGACTTAGAACTATAAATTTCCCAATCGATCTTGAAAAAAGCACACACCAGATAAAATCTATGTTACATATTTTATCCGTTTACAGATTTTTTTTTCCTTTTAGACAAATTGAGGTGTAATTTTAAATTAAGTTCCTGCAATGTAAGAAATGAGAAATAATCGGTGGAAAAATTATGGAAACTTTTATTTTTTAACAAATTACATTTTTAAATGAAAAAATGCTCTTTCATTAGGAATCTTTATTATAATCATTATAATTGTTTACAAGAAAACGAATTTTCCTTTATATTTCACACAATTACCACCGATATTTAAATTTCTGTCGCATCACGAAATGAAGTTAAAAAAAGAACCATGAAAAAAAAAATGCTGTCCAGAGATTTAAAAACGTACTTTATATCAAAATACATCTCTTTACTACATTATAAGTGACCCCAGTTCACACCAATGACGTTAAAACATTTCTATCGTCCTATATCCGAAACGAAAAAAAAAGCCAATTTCGCAATTTGTATGAAGGGTTTTTGTGTGTGGGTTTTTGGATGCGAAGTGTGTCATTTTGAATGATTTCTTCACTTAACGGACCATTAATTTGGGATTTTATTGCTATTCAGTCCAACGTGAAGTCTATTATTCCATACAAAAGACCAAAACTCTTAAGTCGAGAAGTTTTGAATTTTGAACATATTGCAAGCTCCCACACAGCTGCAGACATGTGAAGAACACATTTATAACCTGTAATAGCGAGATTGGATCCATCGGCATAGAACCCCGATCTCATTTAATCAGATTTAAAGTTTTTCATACATTATTGTCAGAACTTTCGAGAAATCAAATTCGAAGCAATGAGAAGATGCAGAAGGCTTAAAACAATATTCCTTTAAACAAAGGAGGAAAATACTTACCAAATGTTAAGAAATTATACGCAACGAGATTTGCGATTATGTGGGAAAATACTCAACGTTTTAGATTTTGTTATGTTATTGTGAGTTTCTGTTATCTATGAAAAAGCATAACGAATCTTAATTTTGGCACGTCCTTCGTATTTTAGAGATTAAACATTTAGTAATTAAATATAAAAAAAATAATTTTAAATTTTATTAAAATTATTTCATTGATCGACTTCTTATGATATTTCTTATGTACTATTTAACATAAAATTAGACAGCATTAAAATAGATCTGCAAGCACAATTATAAACATTCTATAACTACTACAGAAATATGCATGATTGTTACAATTTTTTTCCTTACTATTGTTTAACATATGCGCGGTTAAGTATAAAATATTTTATTCGATAGATTTATTTACATTAAAATTACAAAGCTCATATTTGCCAATTATTTAAGTATTTTCGATGTGTGAAAAAAAAAATATCAAATTCAATACGTCGTCTGAAAATATTTCGAATTTAATTTGTAATATATGTGCCACGTCTCCCGAGTTTTTTGTGAGATATTTAATACCGTAATCATTTTATAATTGTTTTCATCGTATGTAATCGTTAAAAACGTATGTGACATATTCTTTAAAAAATTAACTGTGATAAATCTGATTAAAAAAATAGAAATGGTGATACATGTGTTGTAAGTTTTAATTTACTTTAATTTTTTTATATTTTTTTGTTGGAATATTTGACCAAATATCCTTAAATGAATGGCACGAAATAAAAACAATTTTGGAAATTTATGAGTCTTATCGTTTGGGAGAATATGAAGATTTAAGTCATATATGAGTATCGAAGTCTCTCACAATGGAAGATTCATACGTGCTACGTCCATGAAGTAATATACAGTCAGTACGATCGATAATAACATCTAGTTACGAATGAGAAAAAAAAAATTGTTCAGAGGAGATCGACTATATAATAAAATTTACCTCAACTTCATGATTTCGAAAATCAACAATCAAAAATATGTATGAAATATGTTTGGGTCTCTTCATTCTAACATATAAAAATGAAAATTTATTATAACAATTTCTCGAGGAGATATGAATTTATGTTTGTCACATTCATATAACATTAGCATCCCTATATTTTGACAGCTTATAATTCTATGAAAAAATACGACACATATATAATCTATACGTTTCCCGAGCTGATTTGATATAAATAGTTCAAAAATGTTTTCAAAAACTGAGGTTGCTATTTTAAAAAATAAGTTGATGCCAGCTTTAATATGTAGACGACCCCTTAATAAAAATCTAACAACATTTTTATAAATTAGACGTTATTATTAATCTACTGGCACCAGTCGTATATTTATAGGACGATATGCGTTGAAATTAACTGAAGGGAGTTTCCTTTTCTCTCTCTTTTTTTCTTCTTTTTTTGACTGTACGTAATTCTATATTGAAAAGAATCAGGAAATTAAGAAAATAATTTTTTCTTAATTTTTTTCTACATTTTATACAACCACAAATTCCTAATTTCTTATTGGCCAGTCTCCCCAATGGCTGATCAGAATTCGATTTCTTAACCAAACATACGAACACTTGTTTCACATTTCTTTATGCCCTTAGGATGGTACAGAAAATTCTACCGAAAGAGTTGCTCGCTTTTTAGGTTTTCTTTTTGACTTCCAAGATGTTGAAGATTATAATGGTTTTAATGCACATACTTCTACGAAGATCGCAATTATATGACCTCTATAAGAAAATATGATTATAATACTAATAAATATTTTATATTATTGAATTAGGATACTGTAATTGCTTCATCCATAAGGTGGAGAAATATTTTACCATAATTTGTTAGTTTATTTATTTTATTTATTTATTTATTTTTTAATGAAGTACCAAAACATGGTACAAAGTTTCATCATCGCATGGTTGCACCTACAGTTATACCAAGTTTTGATTTAACCTAGAAAATTGAAACTATTTTAATACCAACATATGGTTTAGCATTGAACTGAAATTTTCAACAGTGTATAAATTTTCAATGTAGCCATATCACCAAAAAATAAAATAAAATAAAAGTATCAATTAACTTCAAATATTGAGATTTTTTATTGATATATATGGCTTCACACAAGGAAACTGTTAAAAGGTGCTTCCCATTCCGTTATGTTTTCAATAATGTTTTGTGTTCAACTTAAATATATATTCCTCAATTTACATTGATACTGAAATTTTGCCGAAAGTCTTCAGACAACATAACTCAGCCATATATAACTAAAAAGGTGTAAATATGTATTTTAGATGTTATAGAAAACATTTTCCAGCTAAATTTAACTATAGGGTGTGGGGACAGTAAAAAATATTTTTTATTTTATTTATTTATTTATTTATTTTATTGCGAAATAATTTTAGGGCTTTATATGAGTTATGAGATCGTTTATTCAAACCATTTTCACATTTGAGCGTTGGCCATTTTGTAGAATATTTTCAAAAATAGAACATCTAATAATAATATTTTGCAATAACATACTTATATAATTGAAAAAAAATTTAATTCTTTCAATAGCACTTTTTGTGATAATTTCTTCTTAAAAATTTAAACTGAAAATGAAATCATACTTGTTCTTTAACCACATTTCTTGCGACCATGGGATCCGCTTCACAAGTGCAAACTTAACGAATCCAGTGTTAAAATAGGGGTGATTACCTTTTCGTTGAAAGAAAATAAGCGATAAGGACACCTGATGACAGGATATTTGTCGGTCAATTTGGCATCCCTCCATGCCTTTAGACTCGTCCTTTCTGCTAGTCTTAGGAAACGTGTTATACTGTAAACCGAAGTATACTATTATTTCAGTTATCATCGTGAGTATTATAATGATATGCTATTCAATGTAAAAAATCTCGCATATCAACAATTTTGTCTCTCTCTCTCCTTTGTTTTTATTTTAATTTTTTTGAAAGAAAAATATAGTTCAAGTTATGAATTCATTTAAGATTCTTGCTTCAACAGTCACAATTTTTCAAGTATTATAATTTCAAAATATATCATTTTTAATATAATCGTATAAAAGTTAAAGTCATAAATAATGCGGAAATAAATATGTAAATTCCAAATGTATGAATGTATGAACTCGAGAATATCTGTCTTTTAAACTAGCGAAAAAAAAAAAAGAAGAAGAAGAAAAAGCATCGGCGTATTTAAAGAGCAAATTGATCAATAAAAATACGGATATTTAAACAAATACTTCAGTCGCATACATTGGATAAATATGATATTAAATGAGAAACAAGAACGAAATATAATGTATTCCATTTTGTATGACACTTTCAATAATGAAATTTGTGTTGTTTCTTGACAAATTCTCTTAATTTCTTTTCTTTTCTTTTCTTTTTTTTTCAACACTTTTTTTTAATCAACCAAATTGTTTTGTTGATATCGCCTCAAAAAATTTTGTCTTTCTAACAAAACGTTCTTTTCCGCGTAATATAATGAATTAATGTTTACTTATATTTTAAACTAAGAGGTTATTCTTAAACTTATAATAAATTAAACTAATATATAAGGTAGCAATAATTAAACCGACAATGCTTAGAATATGTTCTCTAGTACGATTTAAATGCAACAATGGCTCCAAATTTCCAAAAATCTTCCGATAACAGAATATATAGCGCTATTTATTTAAATAAAGCTTTCGTTGCAAGTTATAATTTAAAATTGATGATTGTGCATCTGTTTTAAGCACTCCTTTTCTCTCATTTGTTATTTTGAAATCGAAGACACCGCTCTGATTCGTACACGAGAATAAACTTTACTTAGAAAAACAGCGCCACATATTTCCACCGTGGAAAATTTTGGACTTCATTACTATTTTTTATTACTTTTTTACTTATTACTTTACTTATTACTTTTTTACTTATTACTTTTTTTTTTTTTTTTAAATCTTCGTGCCTTGTTCTGTTTCATCTTCCTACAAAGTTTGGGGATATTCTTGCAATTAGGTTGAGTTGCAAAGCGCGGTAAGTACCATCAGTTGAATTATGACCACTCCCTATATTAGCAAAAAAAAAAAAAAAAGGTATTTTCGTACTGATTTATTATCTATAGTTTATAAAAAATGAAAAATAAATAACAAATTTTCTTTTAAATTCATTGAAATAAAGGTTTGTACTTAAAATGATATTATATTTTTAACATTATAGCAATATGTTCACTTGCAAAAAATTTGCATGCTCAATTAATTAAAAATCTTCTATTTAATATAGATATATATATATATATATATACTCACTTTACATGGAATTATTAGTATTTGGTTGAAAAGTTAACTTACTATTACTAAATATTTCGCATAAAATAATTTTTCTTCACCTGAAAATTATCTTGTAAATTCAAAGTACGTAATTTGCATTTAGATAGCGATGGAATAAAGTAAACACTTGAAAAATTCATTTTCTCAAATCAATTTTAAAAGATAAATATTTAACTAATGCCCTGATTTCAATAATCTTGGATAGATGTCGTTAATTTTCGCTGCACAAGTAAAGTTTGTTTTCGAAATAATATCATTTAAATATTATTATAGATTCGCGTGGTGGTGTTAATATTGTCAGATTTGCCGCGTTTCCTTATGTAATATACCCTATTTTATACATGTAATTGTATAAAAATAAGGCAAAATATCATGTTTCATTTATTTAATGAAAACTCATTGTAGGAAGTACTATAGAATTATAATTAATCATAAATATCATTTATTGTATATTTATGATTAATTATAATTGTTAGCATTTGTATGCAAAAATAAGTTTTTAAAGATAGAGATGCAAAACAAATTATTGAACATTTACACTGCCACAAAAAATTGCAAATTCTTATAAAATTCAGAGATATTTTATACAACATTCTTAATTTCTCTCAATATATGTCTCGAAATGCGGAATGGGACGTTTTGGCGCGGCCGTTTTGGCGCCGCCGTTTTGGCGCGGCCGTTCCGGCGCGAAACCCATTTCGGCGCGGCTGTTTTGGCGCGGCCGTTTTGGCGCGAGATCCATTTTGGAGAGGCCGTTTTTGCGCAGCCTGTCCTTCACGAAATGGCCGCGGCTTTCGTCTCAGCCTTTTCAGTTAAAATTTATTTAATGATAGATATGATTTCTTATTTATTTATTTATTATGCGTGAAGAAAAAACTATTTTAAATTATTTATTAAATACATTAATGATGAATAGAATTTTGCTTAATTTAAAGGAGCCAATGATAAGATTAGAAACTTGTTTTTTTTAAACTTAGTCATCAGATGGCAACACATACGCAGCAATTCTAAAGATTCTAACCAATTTGGTGATGGAGGTTCTTTGGGGAATAAAATAAACAATGTAATTTCTGATTTTTTTTTTTTTTTTAAATGTTTGAACCAAAAAATATTTTTAATTTTTTATTAATGACATTAATGATGAATAGGATTTTTCGTAATTTAAAGAAGTCAGTGGTAATCTGAGAAAAGAACTCGATTTTTGTAGTTAAAACTTATTAAACCTATTGCCGTGCGGTTCTTTGGGTAATAAAATAAACAATGTAATTTCTGACTTTATATATATATATATATATATTATGCGTAAACAAAAAAATATTTTAAATTATTTGCTAAATATATTAATGATGAATAGAATTTTGCGTGATTTAAAAGAGCCAATGATAAGGTGAGAAACTAGATTTTTACAATTAAAAATTATTAAAATTAGTCATTTGTGTATGTAGGAGCCTCGCCTCTCCCCCTGGGGGGCAAGTCCCACCTCGAGGGGAGTAAATTTTCATGATGGGTATCTTTCAAAAGAGCTCGCCAATACCTTTAAAACGAATGGTTGAACCATCGATCTGCGATAATTTAAAACGAAGTTATCGATTTTTTTTTACTTTTAACGAAAAAAAAAAAAAAAAAAAAACTTAGAAAAAAAATCTTTTTTTTTTTTTTTTTAATATATATATATATATTTAGAGAGAGAGAGAGAGAGAGAGAGAGAGAGAGAGAATAAAGTGGACTTTTTTTGGATATTTGGTATTATACTACTTGTGTATTATGGAAATCGTCTTCATTTTCATAAAAGATAATTTTTTAAAATAATAATTTTAATAAATTATTTTTTAAAAACAGAATTATTTTTTAATAACCGAATTAAATTCTATATAAATGTGACGGAGGTTCTATATAAATATGACAATGAAACGGGGGGTTGGGGGAGCGGTAGCCTCCCCCCCCCCTCACGCAGAACTAATTATCATATAAAAGTCTCCCTTTGAATTGTTTAACATAGGTTTACATAACATCGTTTTCTTACCTCTTAATATCCAACCTGTATTTATAGTATTAAATTTTAGGGTGAGAGAAAGTCGAGTGAGTGACACACCAGATTATTATTTTTTTTTTTAATGCTTAAATCAAGAAATATTTTTAATATTTTATTAATGATATTAATGATATTAATGATGAATAAAACTTTTCGAAATTTAAAGAAGCCAGTGATAACCTTAGAAAAAAAATCTCGATTTTTCTAGTTAAAACTTATTAAACTTATCGTCGGGCGGTTCTTTGCGTAATAAAATAAACAATGTCATTTCTGATTATTATTATTATTTATTTATTTATTTTTTTTTTTTATGCATGAACCAAAAAAATATTTTAATTATTTATTAATGATATTACTGATGAATTAATCGTAATTTAAAGGAGCCAGTGATAATCTGAGAAAAGAACTTGATTTTTGTAGTTAAAATTTATTAAACTTATTACTATGAAAATAATAATCTTATTTTCCAATTTTTTTTTCTTTTTTTTTTTAAGATTGTCACATTAGCCTTTTATTTCAACTATTGAGTGACAGAAAAAATGTTTGTAACTGATAAAGGGTTAAACTGATCATGTAATAAAACAAATTTCATGACGTCAACATTGCTTTTTTTTATTTATTTATTTTTATTTTCAAAATATTGTTGTTAGAAATGGATGAAAGAATGGAAATTTCATAGTAAATAATATTGGGAAAATGAGAACTAAAAATTTTAAAATATGTCCCGAAGGTTTTTGGGGGTAAATTAAAAAACAAAAATAAATAAAAAAATAAAAAAATAGGAATTTTATTTTTTCTGAAGGTGGTAAAAACCATGGGAAAAACATGTTTTGGCCCAGATAGTAAAAACCGGCAAAAACCATTACACGGTAAATACACACCTGCTTTAATTTTTTTTTTTAATAACTTACTTAAAGCTCGCATTGCTCTAAATTTCTGAAACTTATTACCTTTTTTTTTTTTTTTTTTTTTTTGTTGTTGTTGTTACACAGAATTTAATTATTAAAGACTTCTGTTTATTTTTATTTACAGTTTGCGTATTAAAATTTCCTATATAATAAAGCTTGCTGAGATAAAATAAAAGTTAACTTTAGCAAGAAACAGGATAAAGAAAAGGTATGCATTCTTAACCAATTCTTAAACTGCCTTCACTTAAATAAAGTCAATAATGATTAACTCGCGGGTTTATTTTAATCCATATAATAATAAACAGTTATAAAATTCTTGAATATTCCCGACAATTTATTAAGTTTTCGGAAAAAAAAAAAAAATTCTTATACTTAAAAAGTTCGGAATGTAAACATCTGGCGCCGAAACGGCCGGCGCCAAAACGGCCAGCGCCAAAACGGCCGGCGCCGAAACGGCCGCGCCAAAACGGCAGCGCCAAAACGGCCGCGCCAAAAAGTAACAAACCGCTCTAAATGTTTTTAACCATTAAATGCATGATTGTTTATTTTTATTAAATAACATTTGAAATCAACTGGTAAATAGGTGTAATTAATAACAAAAATACAGAAAAAAAAAATTCCACATATGATTAAAAAAAAAAAAAAAAAAAAAAAAAAAAAGAAAGAAAAAAGTAAAAAAAGGAAGAAAGAAAAAATTGACGTATTTCTACATTTAAATATATATATGCATAAACTTATCAGTATATGCAAAAATATAAATATTATTCATTAGTCTTACCTTGTTTCTATCCAAAAACACTTTTTCCTGAATGTTTTTATTAATTTTGTACATAAATATTCGTAATTCGTTACACTTCCCGAAATGAAATTGTACGCCGAAATGCGCACCAACAAATGAAAATTGTCACAGATAAAGAAATAAACTGTCAAAGATTCTAGTTGCGTTCAGAAATTATAAAATAGCTTTTGTTTAAAAAAAAAAAAAAAAAAAAAAAAAAAAGAAAGAAAGAAAAAAAAGAACTATGCAAAGTTTGCTACATAAGTAGATATGTGGTTTTAAACATACGATGCAGATCTTATACATCGCTATACATTTAAGGGTTAATGGTTGGAAATTAATTGAGCGCAAAATTTGACCATGCGAATAATAATTCGATTTTTTTTCACTGTATTTTATTGTTGAATTTTTCTGTTTAATATAACAGGTAAATAAGCTGAAATACACGTCAAGTCCCTACTTCTACATTCTCTTATAAATATATTTTTAAGTGATAACACCTCTGATAACATGTATTACTATTTATATAAGATATTAATTCTGTTTATCATAATGTAAATAAAAAGTTAGAAATTTTAGTTATGTTTCTACAAACATAACTGTTATTCTATTTTACTAAAAAGTTACTTGGTGCTAGATAACTATACGCAAGAAATCTTCAACGTCTCGAACGCCAAAAAAAAAAAAAAAAAAAAAAAAGGAATTGAATAGCAACGAGATTTTTCGGTAGCATTTCGCGTATCGTGTCTTCATTTCATAAAGCAATATGCACTGAAGATGGCACGCTAGATGCTACCTTAATCCTATTACCTAGAGATTTGAGGTTCGAATAATAGAATTATCAATATTTCTTTCTGGTATTATTCTTGGACAGGAATCCGCTACCTGCTCATTTATGAACCAATTACCGCACACGAAAATGTTAATCATTTTGTACGATATGTTTATTTGAATCAGTGTATAAAAAATACATGTGCTGGCCACCAAAAAATTTTTCCTATAAAATAATTATTTTATTTAGATAAGTTTAACTTAGTTTGACAGAAATAAACTAAATAAAAAACACAATTTTTTTAGTATAAACATTAGGTCACATAACAAGGATAAATTCTATCGAAAAAAATCTTTCACTGTTAATAAAAACGAAATATATCTCTTTCCGAGTTTCAAAACTTTCTTGTATACAAGCTTTATTCTGTCATCTAATCCTTCTGTCAGTTTTATTGTCTCATTGTTTCCGTTTTATAGATGAAAGGATAATATACTAAGAAATAAGAAACCCCTAGATTACTGTTATATCTCTTTCTAATAATATCCGAATCAAAGATTGCCGACTAATTAAACCTGACTGTCACATTGAACTTAATTGTTTACATAATAAATATTTGTTTCTTATAAGGTTAAATACTTAATGTGAAACTCTATTTAAAATTTATCAATATGAAATAGAAAAAAAAAAGTAGTCACAGGAGTTATTCCTACTAGCGGATCTTCAAATCAGGAACCTCAACGTCATATTTGAATCCTCTTTATTCAGCAGATCATTTTTATTTATATCATATTATTAAATATATATATATATATATATTTCCTACATATATATATATATATATATATATATATATATATATATATATGATTAACTCGCTATATAAACAGATACGTTTCTGAGAAGGGCGGTTGTATGTGTCTGTTTTATCTATCTGTATACAACTATGTACAGTCGGGGAAAAAAAAAACGCAGCACTCGATGTAACTCCGTTGCTAATCAATGCACAAAAATGTAATAGGTATCATTCGACGGGGAATTGAGAGTAGATTCAGAAAATGAACGGTAATTTTGAATTGGGGGTCGTCTACATATTAAAACGCGCACCAACTTTGATTTTTTTCAATGGTAATGCCCCATTTTTATTTTATATTTGAATTCCTGAGATCGCGACAATGCGAAAAAGTATATTGGTTGTATATTTTGCTTATTTTTTCACAGAGTTATAAGCGTTCAAAGTTTGAAGGTGCTAATGTTAAATTCATATTTCAAACTTTTATTAATATCTTCACAAAAAATAACTTGATCGATATAATTCTTTTTTTACGAGATACAGTGAAGAAACCCAAACATAATCCATCATTAATTTTGATTCTGCAAAATATTTTTAATTCTGAAAAATATTAATAAATTCATATTCATAAAAATTATGAATTATGACCTATATTAATTTTTACATAAAATGAATCCTAATGCTGAAAAATATGGGTGTGCAAATTTGCAGCTCATTCCAGTTATTAGTTTGCGAGATATAAATAAATCTTTCTTTTGGAGTGGTTTAGGGGGCCGTCTCTTAAAATATTTTGAATGAGATAACGAAGAAAATCTTAAAAAATAACGGAGAAAATTGAACAAAATATTTTTATTTTTATTTAAGGATCAAATTATATAACAACAACGTCAAATGCAAAGAAATGAAACAAAAATGTTGATTTTTAGACATTTGTGTTAGTATCAAGAATTCCTGTTTTCTAAAGCCCCGCCTTTTATCGTTCGTCAAAACAAAACAATACAGAAACGAAAAGTGAATGTGACTTTCAGTATTCGTG
Organism: Salticus scenicus; assembly: GCA_963930645.1. Classification (NCBI taxonomy): domain Eukaryota; kingdom Metazoa; phylum Arthropoda; class Arachnida; order Araneae; family Salticidae; genus Salticus; species Salticus scenicus. The sequence goes on along the minus strand of OZ005652.1, from coordinate 231,275,712 downwards.
TTAAACCCCTTATTTTACATTGACAAAAATATACACAAGTGGTATTTACTTCAACGATTACTGGTGATAAATTTAGAATCTTTTAAACGAACACTAGAAGAAAAAAATTAACTAAATAGGCGGGGTTTACTGTTTGAAATACTCTCAAAATAAAATATTTCAAAACAAATTTTCTGTACCACAATTATATTACAGATGGATATACATTATAACTATATTCTTTCTAATTAACATATTTCTATCCATAGTATATTTTATTGAAAAAATATGAACACTGGGTACATGATTAAGAAATAAGTAACACACAATTTACGAAAGAAACGCTCACTGGCATTGTTACAGATTTTCAAATGATGTGAATCTACGTCAGCAGTCGCGAAAGCGTTAATTAAGAAATTATATTTTCATAGAACTTATAAAACAAATCGTACAGTTCCAAAGAGTTCAACTGACCTAAAACTGGTAAGTGCTATTAAAATTGTTTAATATTTACTTTATGAAACCTTATAATAATTTATCCGAAAAGATTTAGTTTATGCGTTGTTGTATATATATATATACATATATATATATACATATATATATATAGCTATATTATTTCAGTTTGTATATTATGTTACACGTACGAAAGAAAATTTAAGCTTTATTGGTGATCAGTATATCCATGATAGATACTTTTTAATTGAAAAATATTGCACTTTTATAAAAAGTTTTGTCTGACCAATCGTAAGTGTAATGTATTTAAATATACCTAAAATTATCTAAAAAAGTACTAAAGTATATACATATCCAAAAAACTAAATTCATGATAATTAAGATACTGCAAAGGTGTTAATATTTTTATTTCTTTTTATAACTCTTTTTTTCTTGAAATATTTCCGGTGTGAAACAGTATAATTTTGTCTAGTTCTTATAGGATCTTAATTTATTTTTTCTATATTTAGAGATAGCCCCCTAACACATTTTTGATCATAACTCTATGAATACTAAAGATGAAGTATACAAACAGTATACTTTTTCGCACTGCCAGACTCTCAGAAATTCGAATATGAAGTCAAAATTGGGTGTTGCTATAGAAAAAATTGTTGGCGCTCATTTTAATATGTAGATGACCCCTAATTAAAAATTCGACGACATTTTCAGAAAGTGCATTTCATTTCCTGTTGAATGGTGTCTATTAAATTTTTCTGCGTCAATTAATAACGAAATACCATCAAGTGCTGCGTTTTTTTTTTCCCCGACTGTACATAAATTTCCTTCTAATGCATAGACTTGTGTTAAATCCTTGTAATTCATAATTGCTCGTAACCAGTTTGATGCCAAATGATTGCATAACATATTTATGTTATTTTGTGTAGCTCTGGGAAAGAATTAGAAATTTATACCTACCATTTTCAAAAAAAAAAAAAAAAAAAAAAAAAAAAAAGACATGCTTTTAAATATTCTAATAACATATGTCTATTTCATTATTTTTAATGGAATGTAACTATTTTAAAATGTACTTATATGAAATAAATTTTATAGACCATTGTGGTACGAAATTATTTTGTGTGCATCTCTACACGAGCCACTGTTATTATATAAAACAATAAAATTTAAATTTATACAATTAATTCCTTTTAACTCATCAATATTTGAACTAAATTTGATATCATTTGAATTATTACACAATATCATTAATATTCTTTTGTGTTCCTTTACATAAATCATTTCTTTCATAGATATCTATTTCTTCTAGACAAAGCAAGCTTTTAATCATCTTAATAACGCATGTTAATTCTATTATGTTGCATGCAGTACAATTAAATGTGTTTAAATGCGCTTAAATAAAAATTTGTCCTTAGGTTCTGCTGTCAGAATTTTTTTCTCTGTTCCTGTAAATGAGCCATAAACATTATATTCACCAGTAAAAACTATAGAACTCCTGTGTAGCTTATGAATAACTGATTGAAATTTGTCATAATTTCGATCATTACATGACTTTATCATTATACAAAGATAAAATTTTTAAAATGTGTTCCAAAAAGCTTCCTACATTAAATTTAAGTGAGTTTTTTTTAAATTAATTTATTTATTTATTCATACTTTAAGATGCAAGATGCACTTTTTATGATACGTTCAATTAATTTATAATTTCTTTAAAAAATATATTTAGTATTTTATTATTTTTGTTTACATTTCATCGTTTTAACAAAAACAACAACAAAGATATCAATGATTAGAAAAATATTCAGGATGCTAAATAAGTTCTCATAACTTCTAACCTAACGTACAGTCGGTAGCAAAATGATTAGAGCGCTAGCAATAAATCCTGTGTAAAAAAAGTACACTTAATACAGCTTTGTTAACCCATTAAGCGCCGCTATGTGAATAAAATGAAATAATTTTTAACTAATGAGTGAATTTTGGATAATATAAGGTCATTAAACATTTTCACTAAAAATTTGAATGAAATTGTTAGAAATTTGCTGAAACAAGCTTGTTCCCAAAATGGGAGCATTGGCGCCTAATGGGGGTCTAATTTTGATTTTTAAAAATGAGTTGCTACATGACTATTGGAGCTTTGTTTTATAACTTATGAAGGTTATTTCTTACTATACAATGAAATTTATTCATTTATACGAATATATTTAACATTTGGCTATTTTATAAAATATATAAAATTTATAATATATATATATTAGATATAACATTTATATTATACGTAAATTTATAAGAGAACTTAAAAAGTTATATTTATATATTAATATGAATATAATCAACTTACTTACATACTATGTTTTTATTTCTTAGTATGAAATTGAAATGAACAACTTTTGTGTAACATTACTTTACATTTGATACAGTAATGACGTGTATTTTTCTTACACACTTTGCATCGGGATTGTTTATTGGCACCTTCAATATAGTGATTGATATTATCAAATCTCACATCCACATTAACCTCTTCGCATGGTCCTTGTCGATTATAACTAATAGTAACATCTTCTGTTTTCATAAGGGCTGTTACAATAGATCGCAAAAATTCTAATTGCGAAAGATTTCCTTTGCATCCTTTGTGTATTCGCCATGCTGCTACTACAGCCATATTTACTGTATTGGTAAAAAAAGGCCACCACCATTTCTTTCCTTTAATTTTTGGGCGGTATTGACTCAAAAATCGATCTAATAAATCAACACCTCCCATGTGTTTATTATAAGACGCTACAATGTGAGGTTGTTTTACATCAATCTTTTTTTTTTCCACGTTACTCCACCGCTTTGCTTTTCCTAATGGATCAGATGTTTCAAAGTTAGATGCGAGGCAAACTACGTGATTGTCATTCCACTTCACAACACTAACACTTTCTGTAGTTAAAATTTCAAATGTTCCTCTTTCTTTTTTTTTCAAAGCCTTTGAATCACTTAAAGGACAATTTTGAAGTCTATTTTCTCGTATTGTTCCAGTAATGCGAAATTCTTTTTTGCGCATCTCACTCAATAATTTCAGAGAAGTAAAAAAGTTATCAACATATACTTTATGTTTTTGAGGAAATGGGACGCAATTTAATAAATCCAATACAACGCGAGTGCCAAGAGGTAGTGTATCTGAATTATTTGTCTCCTTCCGTTTTCCTGTATAAATTTGGAGGTTGAAAGGATACCCATCAGACGAGGCAAGAACCCATATTTTATAGCCAAATTTAACAGGCTTACCACGCATAAACATTTTTGCCGTATGATGTCCAGTGTACGGAATCATTTCTTCATCTACACTCAAACATTCAGAAAATATTCCAAACTGTTGTAATTTTAAACAAAATTTTTCCAAGAATCCTCTAACTTTAAATACTTTATCACTTAGATCTAGGTTATCGTTGTTACATAAATGAAGATATTTTTTAATATCACGAAAACGTTGTCTGGACATTGCTTCAGATACGAAAGGAATATAACAGTCATCTGATTTATTCCAATACATATCTTCTTGGGGCAAAGAGTGATAACCGCTGAAAAAGATTATGCCTAAAAATTTTTTCATTTCTTGTCTAGTAAGTGAAAAGTTGAGATTATTCTTTTGGGTTGCATATCTAATACTTTCTTCTATCAATATGTCAAATATTTCATCATCGAAAAACATTCTAAAAAGTTGATATGGAGTTTTGTTTATTAGATCTGGAAATGTTTCTTCCAAACTCTCAATTTCAATAGAAGGAATTTCTATCAAATTCGCAGGAGACCAATCAAATTTAACCTTTTCATTTCTTGGAATCTCTATTTCATTTTTTTTATTCCTTTTTCTTTTTCTACTACTCGTTGATTTTGTTTGAGTTTTACTCGTTATTTCATTCTTTGGTAAATTATAATCCTTGTCTGAATCAGCATCATTTAAACTTTTGAGATTAGTTTCAATTTCACCAGATATGTCGATAGGAATTTCATCACACAAATTATTTTCAGCAATGTCTTCTTCATCAGTAACCACCGATGTTTCGGGTGGCAAACAAATTAATTCTGGATCATCAGAGAATTCATCACTATCGAGTTTATTAAAATATTCTAGAGCTTGATCAACAGTTAAAAATTTAGAAGACATGTTTACTCAAATGCACATTTTACACAAATTTGGAAAAAATTCTTTTACAAATGACAAATTCAACTTCTTTCAACAGAAAAAAAGAAAAAAAAATCAAGGTCAGCACAAGCTATTCGTTCCTAAACAAAAGCAAAGTGAGGGGAGGAAAGACGAGTTCATTTTAGATCGAGGGTAGAAAACTACGTTTCCCGCCAATGCTCCCAAATTGGGAACATTAAGAAAAATGCTCATTAATTATAACTTAAATTTTTTTTATAAATAGTTTATGAATTAATTATTTTAAAATAGCCTTATTTTGAAATATTTAACATAGAACTAAACATTTTTGAAAAATATTAATATTTTTAAAATAGCGATAAAATGAAAGTGCGAAATCTAATAATGTTCGCACAAATTGAAAGGAAAATTGGATAAGAAAATAAATATATATTGAGGTAAAAAAAAATAGTAATATTAAGCATGAAATGAACTTTAAAATACAATAAAGAAAATAAAAATCGACTAATAAGTTTTTACGCAAAAAATTATGAAACTTGTGTTCCCAAAATGGGAGCATTGGCGCCTAATATAAATCCTTGTCGAGTCATGTTCTTAGTCAGTCTCAGAACACGATTCGACAAGGATTTATATAACAAAACAGTATTAAGTGCACTTTTTTTTTCTTTACACAGGAATTATTTCTAGCGCTCGATTAATTTTGCTGCCGACTGCATGCATAAAATAAAAGAATTAGTGCCCATTTATTTAAACATGAATTTTTTCAGTGGATTAGAAACTAATAAAATCTGTTTTCTTTTATGAAATACGATGAATTGCAAATAAGTAATTGTGGAGAACTATGCTAACGGATAAATGCGGATAATGCCAGGATAAATTTTTAGATAGAACGTTTAAAAAATATATATGGTGTTAAAAGAGATTTTTATTTATCGCAAAATTCGTAGGTACAGGCAAACGTATTATGTGCAATTCAGAAAAACATCGAGCAGATTTCGTAACGTATGAACAAAAAATGTTATGAAAGATGCACGAGAACGTTTCTGTAGAAGCATATAAAAGTTTCTAAGTAAAATTATCTCGAAACTTAAATATAACTGTGTGAGCAACGCTCATTATATTTTTCAAAATTCATCTTAGATGCAAAGCTTTTAAAAAACAAAAAATCACGACATATCGCTTGTCATAAAAAAGAAAAATATGTAAAAATGTGACAGTAATATTTCATGATATATTGCATGGAGACTGATAATTGTTTTCCTTTTTTTTCTTTTCTTTACTTTTTTTTTTTTTTTTTTTGTTCTGCAACAACCCCAAACCATCAAAGTGATAGATTTTTAGATACTCATTTTAGGTATTTAAACGTAAAACAATATACATAAATATATAATGTACATACAAACTATTATTTTGTTCTAATACAGAAGTAAAAGAAAATTATTCCTATGTCTACCCAAAATTTAAATTGTATACAAATTCCATGAGGAGCACAATTATTTAATTGTAAATTGATAAGAATGAATTATATATATGTATATATATATATATATATATATAACTTATTAATTTATGTTAACATGGAACCGAATAAATTTCTTGCTATGTCTGCACAAAATTTCAATAGTTTATAGTTTCTATATTTTTTAACTTAAAAATACTGCAAATATGAAAATAATTAAAAATATATATATAGTGCATTAAAAACGAAAGAATAGGAAAAAGGCAAATCCTTTTCTCCCTAAGGCTTTCCGAACTTATGTTGAATCCAAACTTTCCTTATTCTTTCATCTAATACTGTTGTCAATTTTCTTGTCCTACAAATTTCGTTTTCCAGATGAAGAGATAATGCATTGAGAAATGGGAATCCCCGAGACTACAGCTATTTCTGTTGCTAATTTTAGCAGGGTAGAGGATTTGTGAAATATTGATTTGATCTGTTATGCTGAATCTGATCTTTCACGCAAAAATAATTCATTTCTAATCAGAATAATGCAATTGCATGGAACCTGATATAGATGATTTTAATTCTTAAAAATAAACAATTACAGTTCGTGTGTTAAATAATTCCTTTGTACGTTTATTTTAATGAATTAAGTAAGTGTATAGAAAACAGTTTTTTTTATTATATTTTATTTATTTATTTTTTTTTTAATTGATGTAATAATGAAAATAAAACAAATAATTCGCAATAAAATAAGATATATTTTAAGAAAAATTTCATTAAATAATTCAGTTCATTTTATTAATTTAATTTCATCATGCAGCTGGCATAGACTATTAAAATTTTTAACAGTACTCACTGTTGAATCGTTTAACATTCAACAATCTTTGTCTATACGAGATCACACATCGGACAGACAGAAGTGAAATACAGACAGATAAACTGACTGAATTCACAATCACTCGTAAATATTGTTGGAAAGTATTAAAAAAAAAAAAACAGTTAACACAAACAAAAATACAATTCCAGAAATTTCCAATTGTAGCGCTTAATATAACTGAATGTTTTTTGTGATCCTGTAAATCTTAATACTATTCATTACTATATTCTATAGAAAGTATACCTTGTGCATATGACTGATAAATGACAATTTCATTAGGATTTGTACAAATCAAAACTTTTGAAATGTGAGTTATAGAAATAACTCTAAGAGAGTGCTATTCTTTGAATTATTTCGGATGTCCCTGTATATAAACTAGTCATTGTACATTAAATCTGGAAAATCACAAATTTAAATAGGTAACATCCCATAGCGAACTTGAATATGGTATATCAGTTTCAAGAATTTCCGTGAATATTTACGGAAGTGAGAGAGCGGACAGACAGACCAACAGATGGATAGAAAGACAGACATCTATACGAATTCATGATATAATCACTCTTAAACATCATTAAAAAGTATTAAAAACAATTAATGGAAACTAATGTGCAATTCTAGCAATTTGCACTTGTAATCGTTGATATTACTGAATAATTTTGTGTGGTTCTGTAAATCTTAATAAAAATCATACTTTATTCTATAAAAAGCATTTTCTTGTGCATATGTTTTTTAATGCGAATTTCATTACGATTTGCGCGATAAAAAAGTGTTAAAATATGATGTATAGAAAGATAAAGAGAAAATACATAGATAAAATATAAAAATGTCTTCATATAGAAAGATAAAGACATAATGCTTTGAAATTCTTTCGGTCGCTTTTTAGACAAACCATTGGTGGTATTTACTAAATTTCCAATGGGGAGCATCCAATAGTGAACTTGAACACAATAAATCAGTTTAAAGGAATTCCGTGAATATTTACGAGAGTTAGAACGTTGATAGTCGAACATAGAAACAGATGGGCAGACAGGCGGACAGACAGAGGAACTGACAGATAAGTCGAAGACTTAAACATTTTTTAAAAACTTTGTTGGAATGTGTTGAAAAGGAAAAATAAATTTAAAGAAAATTTATGAACCTAACAAAACGCTTCTTTTTTTTTTTTTTTTTATATACGAAGGTTTCTTATTGACGTATCTTTTTATGAAATGTAACTTTTTGCGCTCATATTCATGCTTGAAAAGTCATAATTATTTCTTATATTTTCTAAAGATCATTAAAATAAAGATTATTTTAAACAAAATAATTAAAATGTTTAAAATATAAATTTATAAGCTGTTGTAGAAGCATAGATTAAAAGATGAAAAAATAATATTAGCAAAATACTCCGATAATTGCTATTTTAATCTTCTTGAAAATTACAGACTAATCAAAGGTGTCAGACATAGACAGAAACAGACATATACAGAAAGGAACAGCTAAAAATCTAATTTTTGTAGTCAAGGGACATTAAAATTTATAATTACAGTAAACAAGTAGCATTAAATTTTGGTCTTCAAACAATACCGTGTCTATACTATAGGTAGGGGAGATCGGGGCTAGTTGGTATAAATGTCGGTTTTTGATTTTTCTAATCTTTATACGATATTATAGAAATACTGATGAATGCATCACCCAACCTAAATCGTAGCCTAAAAATATCCTGTATAATCCAAATTAATTAAATGCGTGTTTAGTTATTCAAATAAAATTAGCTCTATGTTTGAAATCAACAATGTGCGCTCGTTTATTTGAACAGGTGGTTTCCATTTTTGCACAATTTTAGTTAGATTGTTCAAAATGTAATTATTCTCATGTAGCTATGTCCATTTCTTTTTCTTTTTAAAGTGGTGGAATTGCGAATAGATTTCGTCAGTTTTCCTAAGGTACTAACGGTATTGATATTTGACCAAAATAAATTCCTTTATATTATTCAGGGTGGTCGGGAGATTCTTGATTTCATGGAAGATGCATTGTAGATCTTGATCTATGTGACGTCTTGGTCTATTATATAAATATTATTGTGAAAGCGTCGAATGAAAAGCAACATCACCCGTCTTATCAGGAGACTGATAATGATAACTCTTCATCTTGGAAAGGTTCTTCAGTCCACGTATTATCATTAATGTAAAAGTATCCGAGCACTAGCAGTAATCCCTGTCCAAAGAAAGTACACTTAATAATGCTTTGTTAAATAAATCCTTGTCGAGTCATGTTCTTTGTCAATCAAAGAACATGGTCCGACTAGGATTTATTTAACAAAACAGTATTAAGTGTATATGTTTGATATTGGAATTATTGGCCAGTTCTCGGATACTTTTGCTGCCGACTGTATATTTTATTGACCCCATACCTAATGCCCATATACACTGATCCCATACCTAACTATGTGAACTAGCCTCACAGAGATACCCAATATGAATGGATTATACATAATCCAAACATCAGAAACAACTAAGATGCATACATTTAACGTCAGTTAAACACTCTTTCAAAACCCACAATCAGCAGATCCTCAATTAGATCTAGAGATTCACCATACAAAAATGTGTAGGATTATTAAAAAAAAAAAAAAAAAAAAAAAAAAAAAAATAGGCACCTGTTAGATGAAACAGAGATTTTTGCTTTATGACGCTTCCAAGAAGACTGAATTTACGGTGGATAGTGCTGATACGCACACTCTCCTCTAGTAAAAAGACAGTGCTTTACCTCCATTATGGCAAGAGATAGAAGCTGAGTGCCAACTAGCAACTTATGCCAACTAAACCCGGTCTCTCCTATCAGAAATAATTTATACTCAATAAGCAGTTTTTCTAGGCTTCGTAAAAGTATCTTTATGAATTACGTCCAATACAAAAGAATAGTTTTCCTTCGTTTCAAATAACCTTAAATTGTAGACTCTCCTTAAATTGTATACGCATAACAAAAAGAATTAATTTTAGCGCAGTATAAAAACACCACGACGCAACTTAAAATGCAGTTCTAGCAATTTCTATGCCCTAGTTTAATCGTATTCTTTTGTGTAGTTTTGTATACAAATGGTGAATGATTTTCAAGTTATGTTTCATATGATATAACCAAAATCTGTACGACACATGCGTAAAACATTTATTCTTTTCTTTTAGTTTAGTACACTCTAAAGGTATTGAACTTTAATTGTTAAAAATATTCCACACAGATATATCGTATATGGTTTTATTTGGATGGCTCTGTTCACGAATTCTTTGTCCCATTTTGATAAAAAATACTTAACCCTTTGCGGCGCAAGACAATTCATATCATTTAAATTATACTGCCACTGGAATTCATGAACTAAATTAAACTAAAACAAATTTTTAATTTTAAGGTTAAAAGAAATGGCCTTTTCTGATATGTTATAAACGTAAATTTTTGCTAAAAAATTTCCGGGATGAATTTTCGCAGCTGTATCTTAAATTTTGCGTCCTCGCAGCGAGGAGAGTGCGCGTTAAGGGGTTAAGTAACATCTCCTTGAGATGGAAATTTAGTATATCGAGTTTGAATTTCCTTCTACTAACTTTTCTTGTGCCATGCTGATTATTGTCTCACAGACAGATACACTAATACACATACATACCGCCACAAAATCAACTTCAAAAAATCTGATTTATTGTTTCAGTGAGGTTAAAAATATATAGAAATAAAATAAAAAATAATTTCGAACGTTTGCCTCAAACAATGCTTTCTCTACCATATATATGAAAGAGAATATAAAGCAGGGGTTTTGTGTGGAATGACTCGCCACATGAAATAATAAATCTACCTTTAGAAACCACTCTTTTTCTCGTAAAACGAATAATATAAAGTATAAATTAGAACACTCCCGGTTCAACCAGACCCAGCTCACCTTGGTTTTCATTAAACACAATTTTTCTTACACAAAATCTGTAATTTTTAATCGATATTGTTTAATTTTATTGCTTATTTTTTTTATTGTTTAATTATTGTTGTTTAATTTTGTTGTTCAGTACAAAAACCGCGTGAGTTACTCTTTGAGGGAAATAAGGAATAGTTGTAGGTTTGAAGAATTAATTTTCTTTGCTCAGTTGGAAACTTGTCCGCTATAGAATTATAAAACTGAATTACCAATCGAAAACAGATTTTCACCAAACACTGCTGAGAAATACCCTAAATATAACAGCCTTAAAAAAAAGAAAGAAAAGAAAAAGAAAGAAAGAAAGAAAAGAAAAAGAAAAAAGAAGAAAAAAGAAGAAAAAGAAAAAGAAAAAGAAAAAAGAAGCCTTATTACAATAGATTTACTTTCTTTTTTGCTGGAAGTTAAAAAATATAGTCTTAATATTCTTGATGATCACAATATCTGTGCAAAAAGAAATAATTATTCCATCGTTTTGTTTCATTACAAAAAAAAAAAAAAAAAAAAAAAAAAAAACAGAAATCCAGTACGCGTGACTTCAAAAATTTAATGCAAAATAGCATATATAAACTGACGTTCATATTTCAGTAAATCTTTTTTGCCACTGCATTCGTCCAGTCTGACAGCTTTTCAACCATTTTCAACAAGGTCGAAAAGTGTTAATGATGTCGGCTTTTCTCTCTGTCCACGTTCTAACTCACGTAAATATGCATGAAATTTTTAAAAACTGATATAGGTTGTCCACGTTAAATATCAGATATTCCCTATCTAAACTAGGGTAAATATCACTATTGATTTGTGTACAGGTACACCCGAAATTATTGATAAGTACTGCGTTCTATGAGAGGTATTTCGGTAAACCATACTTTAGCGCCTGTACTTTATACGAATTGAAATGGAATTGAAATATGTTAATGAAGTACCTTTTCTAAAGTTTTCTATTAAAAATGGAAAAAATACCAAGATTAGTTTATGTAGATTTTCACCCAAAAGTACTCCAAAGCATTGCGTTCTATAACAGGTATTTTTTAAAACCATATTTTAATAAGTTTTCTTTGCACGATTCTTAATGAAATACAAATATGTTATTCAAATGCATAAAAGAATGCCTTCTATACAATATAGTATGATTAGCATTAAGATTTACCGGGCCAAACAAAATTACTTAGTTACATTAAGCACTATTATTTAAAATTTCTCGAATTCCATTTGCGTTTACATTACGCGTCTTTAACACTTTCTCATAACTTTTTAAGTGCGAATGTGATTTGAATTAGTGTATCTGTCGGTCCGACTGTCCGACAGCCAACCTCCAGCGTTCGTAAATATTTTCAGAATTTCTTAAAAATGATTTATGTTATTCATATTCTCAAGTTATGAAGTTTCCTATTTAAAATGGCATTAATATGTCCTATTAAACTGGTGTGTGTGTGCAGAGACAGCAAAGATTTAAAAAGGCCAATGCATTGGGTTTTACGAGAGATATTTTATTTTATTTATTTATTTATTTTTTACAATCCCATTTAAATAACTTTCTACTGCAAAAATCATAAAGAAATTAGCTTTTATTGGTAAAATGTGAAAACCATGTTCTATACAGACTGAGTTATGATTAACTTTATGAATTACAGGGCTACACTTAAATGTTCAGATACATTAAGGGCTGTAACTGGAGATTAAGTTTGCATTTTCGTTTGTATTAAGCATTTGTCACTCTTTCCAATACTGTTTAAGACTGATTATAAATTCTATTAGTCTGTATTTTTGCCTTTCTGTCCTTTTATCTGTTAGTTGGCTGATAATGTAGGGGAAAAAAAATCCGTGTTATACGATGCAATGAGTAGTTACAGTTAGAAGTGATAATAACACTGCTCTGCATGAAAATTGGCCCCAACATCATTTTTGCAAATTCTTATGTAAAACGACCTCATGCATTGAAATATAATGCCTATTTTGCCCCATCACCCACCGACTTTTAGATACGGCCTCCTATTTTTATGACTTTTCGGTAATTTTGTGGCTAGAAATTTTATTTGTAGGGGAGAAAAGGATTATTTTAACTGTTAAATATCTTCTTAGAGGCTACAGAGTTGAAAAAGTCTAAAACATTAACATTTTCAGCAAGGGGAAAATTTAGGAGTGGGGGAGGGATTTGCCACTGAAATTATATGATACATTTATTATATTTTATTAAACAATTATTATTTTTTTTTTATTATACACCTTTATTTAAGTGTTAAAATAAGTCTTTTCCATTCTCCAAATCAAATTCATGCCCATAAAATTACCGAACAATGATGAAAATTGGGGAAGGGGGTGACGTCTTGAAAAAACGGTAGGGGATATTGGACAAAATTGGGGTCATATTCAGATTCAGGAGACCATTTTACATAAGAACAAGTAAAAATTGTACCAGGGCTCGATATATATTTTTTTGTTCAGCGTAGTGCAATCAGTATACCACGTAATTTTTCATTCTTCTTTTCTTTCTTTTTTTATTGCAACATGAAACTTTAAAGTTAAAACAATAATAAAAGAATGTTAGCTGTTTTATAAAGAAATTATTTAAGATAATATTTGCTTTACTCGGGTTTCGATGTTACAGAAAGTGCAATATAATGAGAGCTTAGTGTTAGTGCTATGTCAATTTAAATATTTAACGATTTATGGAATTTTTTATATACTTTTAAAACATATAGTTTTCTCTTAGTATTTCATACTTTTTTTTTTTAACTTGCAAATTGTGTCATTTTTTTATGGAGCTTTTTGAAGAAAATTTTCAGATGTATGTAAAATACAAGGTGCGTATATTAAACTGACCTTATTCGTACCCCTCTAGAACCCATTCTGCCTATCAGATTTTTATGAAATTTTGTATATACGCTATATGGACCATGGGAAATGATTACTGCAGTAAAGAAGTAGTACAAATTTTAACCAGCAGATGGCACTTTCAAAGTTTCCTTATAGAAACTAGTCAAATCTGTAAACAGAGTTGAAGTCAGATCCAGAAAGTCATTCAGCTTGCCTTTGTCATCCTTAATCCTGACCTTACAGAAGAAAGATCGAGCGTTACTGGTAACTGTTTTATCAGAACGGTAGCAATAGCTTAGCTGTACTGCGTGAATATTGTCGTTTAAAGATATTACGAAAAGGGCCCATGTTGAAGAAAGGTTTGAAGAAGATGATTAGGAAATTTAAGAAACTGGAGACTAAGTTGAGGAAGACGGCGGAAACCGGTCGCGAATGAAACTGTTGAAAAAGTCACTACTGCTGTGTATGTAAGAACCTCCAGTTAACGATATTCCTTCGAACAAGTGCTAGATCAGTGGCACGAGAGCTGGTGATTTTTTCGCCGAAAGTACGAAAAATTCTACGATCCATATTAGAATGGTATCCGTATAAGATCTACATGGTGCAAATTCTGCAACCTCAAGACCACCAAACACGCTCAGAATTTGCTTGCCGATTTTTGGTGAGATGGGATTTTTTTGACGCGTGGCCTTTGGAAATTCTATGATCAGATGATGTGCATTTTTTTTTTTTTAGATGGAGCTATGTATAGTCAAAATTCTCGCATATGGGGGGGCTTCACCTCCTAATGTCCTGCGCCAACAACCACTGCATTCTGATTACGTGACTGCATGGAGTGGATTTACTGCTGCTTTTTTCCTCGGACCATTTCTCTTTGAAACTCTCGCTCCTCAAGATTCTAAAGGATGATCTTTCACGGGTGCACGGTACAGTGAACTCCTTCGACAGCAAATCATCCCTGCTTCACAGGAACGTCAATATTTACAGACTACTGCCTTAATGCATGATGGAACAGCTGTTCACATTAGGCGCCAAGTCAAAGAACTGTTTCATGTTAACTTTGACAAGAATCGTGTGATATCCAGAGGTTTTCCAGCTATCTGGCCACCTCGTTCACCCGACTTAAATCCTTGTGATCTCTGGTTGTGGGTATTCCTAAAAGATCGATTATATAGAGGAGGAATTATGACTTCCCCTGGGTTGAAAGCCAGCATTACACGCCATGTTGCTGAACCCCCTCGAATATTTCTTCCCGCTACCATTGAACGCGCTATAATGCGCTTTCAACGCGTTATTGATGTAAATGGAGAAAACCTTTGGCACGTTCTATAATTGAATAAATTTTAATGATTCTGACAGACTTTTTATCCTTCTTTACGCGCCTCAATTATAACCTGGTGGTCAAAATTTTAACTATATTTTTATTACAGAAATCGTTTTCCAATGGTCCATGCAACATACAGTCGGTAACAAAAGTGTCCGAACACTAGCAAAAATTCCTATGTAAAAAGGGTACACTTCATAGGGTTTTGTTATGTAAATTCTTGTCGAATCCTCTTCTTAGTCAGTGTAAGAACATGATTCGATAAGGATTTATTTAACAAAACCGTATGAAGTTGACTATTTTCACATAGGAATTTTTGCTAGTGTTCGGACACTTTTGTTACCGACTGTATATACCAAATTTCAACCAAATTTCATCAAAATCCGATAGGCAGAAGAGGTTCTGGAAGGGTCTGAATAGGGTCACTTTAATTGTAATAACACTGTATAATAAATATGAACCATTACATTTCGAATTATCAATTGAAAATAAAATATAAATAATAAAAAAATATATGGACCACAAAATTTCCAATTCGTACTTTAAAATACCTATAAATACATAAATTTGTTTCTTAAAAAAACTATTTCATTAATTTGTAGCGACTATAATTAATAAAATAAATATTTCTGTATCACTGTGGTGCAAAATTTATTGCTGAAAATTATTTTTACAATGATTCACAATTAAAAAAAAAAAAATCTTTTCCTTTTTTTTTTTTTCTTTAGTATTTGATTTTCCAACGAAATTCAAAAATAAAGAATATAAAGAATATTTTTTGTACCGTTTACGAATATTATATATACTAATTAAATACCAATAGTGTAACTAAATACACTAACACAAAGTACGAAAGACACTTGGAGAAATCGTTTTATGTAGAAAACATAAAACCAATTTTCGTTCAAGTATGAAAGATTTGATTCAGCAAATTCAGCAGTTACATGAATTCTCTAGAGTTATATTTCACCTGAAGATACTTTCTAGATTTATGAACTTCCAATTACGGTAATATGAAATCATTTAACGAAAATGTAGTGTATTGAGTGAATTCAACTTATCTTTCTATAGTTTTGAATACATTAAATACATTCCGCAATGCTAACAATAAAGATATATTTAGTAACTTCTCTATGGTTAGTTGCATTGCAATTTGGGAAAAAGCTAACTGAAAGAGAGTTGTTACATGATATCTAATACGTTTACAATTACAGTGATAAATGAAAATCGTTACAATATAATAAAAAATAAAATAAAATAAAATAAATTTAGGAAGACAATTTCAATGTCGAAAAAAAGTTGATTGAATTAAAAATTGTTTTATTTCATGCTACATTACCGTCATCATAAAATTTGGAAAACAATCACTTATATGTGAATGATTACCTAAATATTAATTTTTTGTTCGATTCTCGATTATAAATATCAGTAATGTGTACATGTAACTAAATTGTGAGGATACAGTAAATATGCTGTTATAACATTTTAAAATTTATTTATTCATTAAAAAAAAAAAGATATAATTTATTTAAAACAAAAATCACATAGTAAAATTATAATTTTGTTTTCTAAAAGTAATACTAACAATTATTCATTATTATGCAAAATATGCCAACATTCATCTATTTTATATTTAAATGAACATAAACTCATACTAATTATTAAATATTGCTTCACTGGGTACTATTCTTGAAATTTTAAAGTTTAATCAGATTGTTTATTTTGCTGAAATTGTAAAGATTTTTCTTTCTTTATATTTTGAAATAAAGAAACCCAGGTATCACATAACGTTGTTATATCGTTGCAAATAAGTCTGAACAGTGAAATATTGGTTTCGTTATTTTATGTCCGTTGAAAAATAGTTTTTATTTTTTTAATATTCTGACTGAAGAATTTCGAAAATTTATTCATTCATAAAGAAAACTTACAAGAGACGTTGTTTTATGGTTGTAGTTTTTCTGTTTTTTTTTTTTTTTTTTTTTTTTTTTTTTCGACGTTTTAAAATAAATAATTTATTAGTTTCTGTTTTCCTTCGATGAATTAATAGGAACTTTTCTTGAGTGATGATTTACTTCAAATGATGTTGAATCTCTTCAGCTTGGTATCGATACCATTGTGAATTTGAGGGATGTGCATGGTAGAGGTACTTAATTTTCTGTTAGAGGGAGCATTACGTGGATGTATGAGAGGACTCAGAGTATTCAGCAAGATCAGATATACCAGCGTCAAAAGACAAAAAAATGAGTAAAATCAATATTGTTATTACTTTGTAAGATAGAAGTGCGTCATAAAAATCATTTATGACGAACTATTAATTTTAATAACCTGTTACTGTGAACAAGAATGGTCTCAATACTATTGCAAGCAGTCTTTCAGACCGTGAAGTTGAAATGTGAATAAACATTCAATTAACTTATAAATATTTTTTTTTTTTTTTTTGTATTCAAATATTCAATTATTTAAATGTCTTAAAAAACATTAAAAAAAAAGCAGGAGGGCGTTTTTTAGAAAATGAACAGATAGAATTATAAAGCAATGTCAGTGTTTGATCAGCAAGAAAACTCAATAGGGTTAATGAGACTTCTAACATCAGTTAAATGTTAATCAAATAAATATTTTATCTTGGAAAGTTTTACATGATTGGTTTCTCTGCTTCATAGAATTTTGTTTGTTACTAAAGTTATTGAAAATGCCTTTCTTTATAAAATTAATTTATTCGATATGTTTTCGATATGAACGATATAAACTTATAGATGTTTAGGGTTCAATCTTAGAGAAAAAGTATTTTCTGACTTTAACAAGTTTAAACATGAATGTATATTATCAAAGTATTTGTCTTTTAAAGAACTTTGTTTAATTTAATTCTTATATCTCATGAAATGAAAGATCTACATCCTGACTTTTCAATCGCAGCTAGTACTACATTTATCACACCATTAAACAGTGTTTAAAATTTTCTAAAAAGTGTTAGTATCCAAAACAGAATAAAACGAAATCATTGAAGCAAATTCGTCGAAGAGATCTAGGCCAATTTAAGGACTCTCAGCAGAGATTTGACAGCTGATTTTTATTTTGATACAACTATCAAAAATTTTGAAAGTGTAATAGGAGAAACGTATCAATAAAGTTGATTTAAGACACCAATCGTATAATTTTATGAATTTTTTAGAAACTACTGATTATATATATATATATATATATGTGTGTGTGTGTGTGTGTGTGTGTGTGTGTGTATTGGGGAGTGGGCTTTTTATTTTTTTTTTTAAATAAAGAAATATATTATCAATTTTAATTTTTTTAATCACATTGATAATAATAGGATACACAAAAGTATATAATTTTAAATTTTATTCTAGCAGTTTTCATTTATTTTATTTGCAATTTGCATAAATAAACATACAATTCATAACATACATTTCAATTTTTATCTTAGTTCAAAACGTGTGAATCCCTTAAAAAACGGAAATCGAAAATTTTTACTTATCCAATATTTTCTCCTATTGAATATAGAAATAAGTAATAAAACTAATCATTAAAGAAAGTCTAAAAAATAAGTAAAAGTGATTGTTGCCAAAAAAAAAAAAAAAAAAAAAAAACTCTTTCATTAAGGGAATATTTTTTATGATTAGCAATATTTCAAAAAAGAAAATTTATTTCTAAGCTTTTTTTTTTTTTTTTTTTTTTTTTTTTTTTGAACGTTTATAAGACATAAGAAAAGCTGTTGAAAACTGATATAAAAAACGAGAAATTACTGCGATTCCGTACAACGCTTTTACAACAGTTTTTTTTTTTTTTTAGGTTATAAAATGTATTGAAACAACCGTTGAAAGATGACGAAATCAACGAGACATATTTTCAGATTATTAACGTTACAGGAAAACGATCATTCAACGAAATGTATTGTCGTTTGTTCAACGATTAAGATACTGCATTGTGCTACCTGGGAATGGTATACCGTTATTCAGAAATAATTATTGTCCTAGAGTGAAATTCAATATTGTTAAATTTCGTTTATAAAAGAAAATTGTTAAATTTCGTTTATAGAAAAAAAAAAGAATTTATAAGGAGAGTTTTATTATGTTTTCATTTTTAAAAAAATCTTATAAAATGGTTGGTCTTTTAATTCATTATTATATAATTATTTTTATGTGGAGCATTTACATTTTTTTTTTTTTTTTTTTTTTTTTTTTTTTTTTTTAATACTAATATTTCTGAGTTTGTAAGGAATTTTTTCTATCATTATTCTGAAGAGAAATATTAGTATATTATCAATTCCTAATAAAAATATAATGCACCTTTCAGGCCTAGAATAAACAATATAGCAATAAACAACGTTCATCTGAAATAATAAAAGTTATAATATCAGAATTTTATTTAGTTTTCATAAAAAAATTTTTTATAAAATTTCTGAAGAAAATGATCGTTTAAGAAAAAAAAAATCATTTATCCTTTATTTTTAACTGAAGCATTAATTCGCTTTATTTAACCCGTTAGTAGTCGCATATCGGTCTTTTTGCCGCCCATAGCTTACAAATTCCTCCTGCAGATCACCCCTTAAAAACTAGTATGTTGTGGCCACCACGAGACTTTCTTCTATATTTTCCTATACAAATTCACTCAGTAACAATATAAAAAAAAAAAAAAAAAAAAAAAAAAAAAAATCCAAGGTTTTTTTTTTCGTTAAAAATAAAAAATAAAATCGATAACTTTGTTTTAAATTACCACATATTTATAGTTCAACCATTCGTTTTAAAGGTATTGACGAGACCTTTCGAAAAATACCCATCTTGAAAATTTACCCTACCCCAGAGGGTACTTCTCCCCAGGGCTGGAAGCGATGCCCACACATGCACAATTTTTTTTCCTAATTAACTACTACTATTATCAATAATTCATATTAATTTTACAATCACAGGTTAAGAATAACTCTCATTATGTACATTTATACGAAATTTTGTCCTATACTACCATGTTAAAAATTTAGAAGAAATACGATCACAGCGCCTCCTGTTTTGCGATTGATCCCCAAATCTAATCAGCACGAGTTTATGTCAGGAACCAACTAAATACCAGTTTTGATAATTTCGTTAAAAAAAAAAAAAAAAAAAAAAAAAAAAATAGATTTTTTTTTCTAAGTTTTTTTTTTTTTTTTTTTTTTTTTTTTGTAAAAAGTAAAAAAAATCGATAACTTTGTCTTAAATTATCACAGATTTATAGTTCAACCTTTCGTTTTAAAGGTACTGACGAGACCTTTCGAAAGATGCCCATTTTGAAAATTTTTGCCCTATATCACCATGTTAAAAATTTAGAAAAAGCGGGATGGCAACGCAACCTGTAAGAGGATTTTTACCGAAAGTTGATAGACACTAATTTATGTCAAGGTGCAACTACATACCAATTTGTATGAAATTCTGTCCAGTAGTTCCTGAGGAACAGTTGCCAAAAAATTTTGTCACACACACACACACACACAGACATTTTCTAAAAATAGTCAAATCGTGTTCTACAGCTCACAAAACGTGTAAATCCATCAAAAACCTGAAATCGAAAATTTTTACGAATCCAATACTTTCTTCTATTGAAGATAGAAGAAAGTAATAAATTGGGGAAACTATGGGTACCTGCCCTTGGGTGGATGTCCTCTAACATAGTATGTTTTCAAGTCATTCCTGCTATTTTTTGAGCAGTTAAAAACATTTTAATTCTCAAATCGGTCTATTTGACCGCGACGCGACCACTAACGTTGGTTCATTTCTTACCCCATTTCCGGTTTTTCAGACAGGTTAGAGTTTTGCGGGAAAAACTTCGCGTGAAACAAAGGCACTTCATCTTTCTATACTGGCTTTCTTTCGGCTTTCCCCCAACACTAAACAGCGGCGGCAAAAAGACCGACACGCAAGTACTAGCGTTATAAAAAATGACGCGACAACTCTCGGGTTAATGCAATAATTTAATATCTATTATTAACATACATATGTATATATCTTTCTCTAATATTAATATTAAGTCACGTGTCTTGTAACACACACACACACGCACACACACACACGCACATATGTATATATATATTTTTAATTGGGTTCTCGGCAACGGCTCTAACGATTTCGATGAAAGTTTTGCGTTAGGGGTCTTTGGGGCGAAAAAAAAAACGATTGAGCGTATCCTCATCTTCAGAAAAAACATGTTAGCTGCTAACATATTTTTAGCCAGTTGCAATTTATAGAATAAATTGGGTTTACACTGAAATGGATATAATGATTTTGAGGAAAATTTTGGGTTACATGTTTTAGAGACCTAAATACATTGGAACCTTCATCGACATATCCTCATATCCAGGAAAATTCGCGCTCGCTGTTAACCCTTTATCGGCCATTATAGTCAGAAACTCGGTTTACTTGGAAACGAATATAACGATTTTGATAAAAGTTTGGGTTTAAATGTTTTTTCGAGAGCTAAATCGATTGGACATAGACTCATCGTCAGTAAAATTCACGTTCTCTGTTAATCCTTTATCAGCCAGTTTCAGATATTGGCAGAAATTGGGTTTACTCGGAAATGGATTTATTGATTCTGATGAAATTTTGGAATTAAGTGTTTTTTGAGGGGCAAAATGAAGTAGACGATTTCTCATCTTCAGTAAAATTCCCGCTTGCTGTTAACCCTTTTTCAGCAGGTTGCAAATTACAACAGAAATTGGGTTTACTCAGAATGAATGTAATGATTTTAAAGTAAGTTTTAGATTAAATTATTTTGAAGTCATAAAATCAATTAGGCATATCCTAATCGTCGGGTCAATTCGAGTTTACTGTCAAACCTTTAACTGACGCTCATAACAAACTGCAGAAATTGAATTTTCTCGAAAATTGATTGAACGATTTTCATAAACGATTGGGTTTAAGTATTTTTTGGAGTAAAAAATCGATTAGACCTACCCCCATCTTCATAAAAATTGATGTTTTCGGTAAACCGTTCACCTATTGGTTACAAAATAGAGCAGAAATTAAGACTACTTGGGGATGGGTATAACGATTTCGATAGACGTTAGGAGTTAAAACATGTTTGGGATGAAAAATTGGTTAAGCTTATCTTCATATTTAGGAAATCTTGTGTTTGTGTTAACCTTTTATCCGCCTGTTAAAAATGTGGCAGAAATTAGGTATACATGGAAATAAATACAACGATTTTTAATGAAAGTTTGGGATTAAAGAGGTTTTGAAGTAAAAAATGTATTAATTTAATTCTTATACTAGGAAAATTCATGTTTGCTGTTAACTCTTATATTGAACTTATATTAACTATTATGAACTTATATTGAACTTATATTAACTATATGAACCATTTATTAACTCTTCCTATTGAAAAAGATCGCAGAATTTGGGTTTACTGGGAAATACATGTAATGATTTTCAAGAAAGATAGGGATTAATGGTTTTATGCGGTAAAAAAATCGATTGGATCTATGCTGATATTTGGGAAAATTAGCATTCGCTGTTAATCCACCATTTTCCGGCTGAAAAATATGGAAGAATAATTTCGGTTTACTAAGAAATGAATATGGCGTTTTTTTTTTTTTTTTTTTTTTTTTTTTATAAAAATGTTAAAGTTCTTTTCGGAAGACAAACCCATTTGACTTATCTTCATTTTTAAAAACATTAGCCCACACTCCAACCGTTATTTGAATACTTTTTGTTTTACCTTTATGTTACACAAGAAAACAAACACATTTTAATATATGGTCATTTATGCTTGAGGTAAAGCTGGGAGAGATTGTATACATAGGGGGTCGGCAGGTAAAAGTAGAGTGGGCGAGTTGCGATTTCAGTTGGTTATACAACATCTATAATGAAGTGCCGAGTTGAATGTACACATCGATTGCTTCAATAGTCTAAGATGAAACGTGGTTTATTTGTCACCTTTTAAAAAATAAATGCTTCAATTTTCCTAACCCGTCCTAAGAATTTCAATACAATGGTAGAAGTACAAAATATTTTTAATTTGAGCAATTTCTCATGAGTTATTAACCTAGACTAACGGTACGAGCATCATGATTTTCTCTAAAAACGAATAATTATTTAATAAAAGACTGCGTAATATCTCCTACCAAAATTGGGGAGATTGCGCTTTTGCCAATTAGGGAAGATTGTGCACTGATTTTTATAAAATTCTATACTAACGAAGATTTTGCAGCTTATTGGTAAGACAAGTCAATGAGAATGCGTTTGCTGAATGTCTGGAACTGTACCCGGAAATAATTTCGACAAGTGACTGGACTACTTCAACCTACACCCGACGGCGCATCTTTTTCGATACTGCTCCCAAAATTGAAAATTGAATATTATTCATGAAAGGCACGATCGTAAAAGCCATACCTCTGGTGGGATTTACCTTTCGAATGGGATTTAGCTTTGATGGGATTTAGCTCGTAAATGATAATGTTAGAACTGAGAACTTTATCGTGAAGTATTTGAAATTTGAAACGAGAAGATTTCAAACCAATTGGAATCAAAGTTTTGTGTTTTTCACTTTTTATTTTATTTATTTATTTATTTATTTTTTAAAACATATATTAAACGGTGGGCGGATTCTGAGATTAAAACTGGGCGAGACTAGCCATATATAGTTCTACACATATGATGCGCTACCCCCCTCCCCCCTTTTTTTTTGCTCGAAAATGCATTGTGCACACGGTGTGCAATTCATTTCAAACAGGTTTACTTGTGGCAAGTGTGCATGATATCTTCACCATGTACTTAAGTTCAACGTTTGTGGACAACGAGAGATTCGGTCAGCAAAGAAGAAAATATTCAAGCTAAAAAGAAAATATACTAATTTTAAGTTAAATGTTCTATTTAGTAACTTAATGTTATTTTGCAATCTTTATCTGATTTTGTCCTTTTTCCTGTTTCTTTAATATTTTTTCTTAAAATATTTTTTTTTTTTAATAATTTTTAAATTTATTTTATTTTTCTGATTTTTTATTTATTGAATTGAAATATCCACTCCCAATAGAAAAATATTTCTTTACAAATACCTTACAACATATAAGCGCAATTATTATTACTGATCATATAATTGTATAGTTATAATTAAGCGCAATCTCCCCTACCTATGGTGCAATCACTTCTACCCTATAAGGAGAGATTACGCAAAAAATCTGTCTTGGTTTTATCACAACTGTTGTTTTAAAGTATGACAGAACAACAAAATAGTAATGGAAATGCATACAAGAAGGATCAAATCAAATCTATGAACCAATAATTTAAATTAATATTTGGATTTTTTATGACATTCTGTTGAATTTTACGCAAATTCTCCTAGCTTTAACAAAAATGTATGATGAATCAGTTATCTTACCTAGTTTTATGTATCTGGTATCAGAATAGTCAAAATTTTATTGCTGTTGCTATTCTTATTAGCAAAAGTGCTAATAAATGCTAATAACAATAATTTACGCAATTTATTTATAAGAAATTAATCTATTTTCTTGCAAAAAAAAAAAAAAATCTGTTTCCATATTAGGGTTATTCATCATCAGTTTAAAATATCTCTCTCTCTCTCTCTCTCTGTATATATATATATATATATATACTAGCTGACCCGACAAACGTTGTTTTGTCATATAAATTATTTCTAGAGAATATTTTGCTAGAAAAAAATAACTAACCTACTGTAAGTGTGTAAGGATGTGGTATGTAAGTGGAAGATGTATGGAGCGCTGTGAACGGTGAAAGAATATAAAAATAACAAAACACCAATCATTTATCTTTTTAATTTATTAAAATTGTTTCTTTAAAATTATATACATATCGCTACTTATAACAATATTGCTAAAAAACAATATCAATCCCTTAATGCAACAGAGTGTGCAATATTTTTGTTATCCCATCTTTCGCCAATACAAACAAACTGGATGGTTTGCCCACTCGAGAGCCACGTATAATTGTCCGTGTAAAAACATGATGTGCTCAAATCTAAGCCACAGACAGACATCGTTTGACCTTGAGACTTATTGATAGTCATTGCAAATGCCAATCTATTTGGAAATTGAGGGCGTTTAAATTGAATTGGCACATCTGTGGGTATAATAGGGATTCGCAGTAGTAATATATTTTCACCTCGGAATTTGTCATTTAAAATGATGACTTCGATAACATTTTTCATTAATTTTTTTATGACTAATCGCGTGCCGTTGCACAACCGTTGTGGGTTCAAATTACGAAGCAAAATAACCGGAGATCCAACCTTCAGTTGTAAAATATGCGGTGGCATGCCTGGTAAATCCAATGAGTTTAAAAACTTTGTTGGATAATTTACAGCTTCGGTGGCATCGCAAACTGTATCATTAGATTTGTATGACACCAAGTCTCCTGGTAACAAATGTTGTATCTTGAGATTCAATTCGTTGACGTCCACATTTTTTGCTGCTAAAATTGCTCTTTCTGCCAGCCACTCATGATTTGTGTATCGTCTGTGTATATCGGGAAATATCTGGTCAATAAGAGCATCTTGAGAATCAATGATTGTGCAGAAATCGGTCGGTAATTTTATGCATCCAGTTTCATCTGTAGTAACTTTTCCATCGCCGATATCTAACAATTGTTTTGAGAATGTTTCAGCGGATGGATCTTGAAGCTTTTGAACGCACAAATTTACTTTCAGTTGTACTTTTTCAACATTACGCCACAATGACGATGATTTTAAGCACGCGTTGATCTCATCAGCGTATGTTGAACGCGGAATAACGGAAAGTGGTTGTCTGAAACCACCTGAAAAGAGTAACAGAGTGCCCCCAAATAGTTTGTCGTTGTTTTTTATATCTTTCAATGTCCTGTTCGACGCCTCAATCGAATGTTTGTGTGCCATAGTGCATTCATCCCAGATAAGAATTTTACACTATTTCAGCACTGTGGCCATGGACGATTGTTTTTTTATGTTGCACACTGAGTCTGGGTTATTTTGAATATTTAGTGGCAGTTTAAATAATGAATGAGCTGTTCTGCCTCCATCCAATAAAGTTGCCGCAATGCCAGATGATGCAACAGCCAATGCGATGCCATTATTTGATCGTATTTCGGCGAAAATTAGCGAAATAAGGAATGTTTTGCCAGTTCCACCTGGTGCACCCCCCCAAAAAAAAGAATCCACCTTGTCATGCCAAAACTGCAAGCATGATGCGGCCGTAAATGGTTCTTTGTTCTTCATTCATTAGTGCGAGCAACAATCGCTGCCATTTCTACAGTATTGTATTGTAGTTCACGATTCAATTCAGTGCTTATTAAATCAGATGCATTTCGATTTGTTGAATGCATACCGAAATGACTGAGTGGTAAGTTGGCAATGATAATGCAAAGATCTTCAATAGCAATCAATGCTTCATTGTACATAGCGTCACTGAATACTCTCGTTAGATCGTTGCACCGTGAACGATGTTGATGCAATATATCATCAGTCATTGAATCTTTGTGATTATCCCGTAATGTCTCTGCTCGGGCCAGGAAACATGTAGTCAACACTATAGCGAATAGTAGACGAATTTGTTTTGCTGTACAGTTCAGTCCTACTTCAGCAAGCATACACTCCCACTGATTGTCGTCTTCCAGCAAGCCGAGTGCAAGGCATGCATCTTTATACGTTGGATACTGTTGTCCATTCACTTTACGTAAATCTTGAAATGACAAAGGGCCGATGACATTAACCAATAACAGTCGAAGATAAAAGCACTCAGTCTGCCTGGATTGACTGTAAATACTCGTCCCAAGGTGTTTGATTTGAATAAACCGGGACATGCATCAATCGGCGTGCCTTGCTTGCGGGGCATCCATTTTTTTGTTGGAGTCCATGTGAAATAGCGTGGTACTTCTGAATAGAGTAATGTCCGTGCAAAAGCACCAAAAGCATCCGCACGATTACACAATAAAAAAAATTCGGTGAGTGTAGTTTTTGGTGGATTTATAGCACGATCAATCGCTGTCTCGCTCGTGAAATATACGCGCTGACCATTTTCAAGATGGACGGCTAAATGAAGAACTGCTGGATCCCGTTCATGAATTGGGAAACCAAAGATATGCCAAACAGTTTCATTGGAGCTGACGTACCGGCCAATTTGGTAAAGTGTTATTTCATCGTTGTTATTCACCGGAGGAGCATTCACATTGGTATTTTCAACTCGAAATACAGCCATATCCCTGCCTTTATTCACATACTTGCAAATGTATTTGATGCTCTTCACTGAACTGCAGAACTGAACATTAATATGAGCACCAAAAATAAATTAAAAAAACTGGCGTACAGACAATAGCAAGAAATTCAAACTTCTTCACACACCATAAATTTTAAATCAACACAACCGGTTTCGAAAGGACGTAGCCTTTCTTCATCAGGTGCAAACACGTGCAAATGCCTTGGAGGCAAAAGCAAGACTGAAAGCTGGACAAAATCCAGATTCCACTTTGCTGTCTACAGCCTGGAAAAATTTGTTTAATTCAATTAAATAATTTCCTTCATTATGTTTATAACATCATATTAGTTATAATAAAATAATTCTAATTTAAATAAAAATAATAATAATTAATGGATAAATTTTATTAAATTTACTTATTAGTTTAATATCATTGAAAAAAAAATAATAATTGTTTACTCCTTTCCTCCCTCCTCATTTTGTGGTGTGTGTGTACGTGTGTTCCTCTCTGATTGGTCCTGTCCTGCATGTTGCTTCCTATTGGTTGTTTGTGTTGTTCCTCCCCCTCTGGATTTTGTCCTGCTTTCAGTCTTGCTTTTGCCTCCAAGGCAGTTGCACGTGTTTGCACCTGATGAAGAAAGGCTACGTCCTTTCGAAACCGGTTGTGCTGATTTAAAATTTATGGTGTGTGAAGAAGTTTTAATTTCTAGCTATTAATATGAGCATTGAATGTTTTGCACAGCAGAGGCGAATATGGGACCACCCAACGGTTATCATTGTCAATATCTATGTTGTTGACATAGATGACCGCCATAGATGATAAGATTGTCCGCCATTATCGGGATTTCTTCGACGATATATTGGATATCCGTCAACATTTGTGATCGTGAAATTTTTCGGAAAACTTTTAGTACATTTTCCATCTGCACAAATAATAATGGCCTAAAAATTAATTTTTCATTTTAACATAAAATAACTCCGTCGGATATTGACGAATTTTTTTAAAGAATATACCATTTTAACTAATTTTAACATTTTAACAATATTAACGTTGAAAAAATATTTTAAACACTTACAGTTAAAAATTCATTTTTCATTTCAACATTAAATAAATTCTGACATCGTGTTTACGATTCTAAAATATTAACTATTTTAAACACTTCGTAAGATACGGTTAAAAATTCATTTTTCATTTCAACATTAAATAAATTCTGACATCGTGTTTAAGACAACTTACGCCATCTAGGTGGAAAAGTTGTTGAAAGAGTTGGTTAAAAATTAATTAAGAAAGAACTAATTAAGTTACAACTTTCATTTGTAAATCTAAACCATTCTCGAATCCACCTGAAGACACACAAAAAATTTCATTAAACTCAGTCCAGCCGTTTAGGAGGAGTTCAGTGACATACACACGCACAAAAGAAATATATATATAAAGATATATATATATATATATACATTAGACTGTGTGTATAAGTTTATATATTAATTTTCTATTCCTTTGTATTCGTTTAAGATATTTATACGTTATATAAAAAAAAAAAATCTGTTTTCAAGTAACCTTACATGTATCAATTCATTTGTTAAAATTTTATTCCTTAAATATTAAGTAGAAAAATTGATGGTTTGTAAATTGTACGAAAATCAATTAAATGTTAGTAATAACAGTTTCTGTGATTTATTTATAATAATCTTTTCCTTCTTATTCCGTATAGATCTGCTGTTGTTCTCATGTTAACGGCCCTCTTCACTCACCGTCGCCGGAAGCCCGAGCCAATGTTATTCAATGGGGAAATTTTCTTTACAAATAACTTATTAACTAATACATATTTTTAAATTCTCTTTTCACATTCAGAAAATTCCCAACTGTTAAATTGACGGACCTTTCTTAAAAATGTAATTTTTTATTTTTTTATATTTTATTTCGAAATTGCAAAATGAAAAAAATTCACATATTGAAAATTTGTATTTTGCAGCTTCAAAATAAAATATAAAAAATTAAAAAAATAATATTTTAGGAAAGGTGCGTCAATTTAACAGCTGGGAACTTTCAGAATGTGAAAACAGAATTTCAAAATATGTATTAGTTAATAAGTTATTTGTAAAGAAAAATTTCCCATTGAATAACATTAGTTTCGGCTTCCGGCGGCGGTGAGTGAAGAGGGCCCTTAAGCGTTATTCAGAGTATTATTGTTATTATTTTTATTATTATTATTATTATATAAGAAATTAATATTTATTTTCTGATAACTGTATGTATTTACAACTCATCAATTGATATTTTTATATGTTATTAAAAAACGCGAAGTTTTTAATTAAACTACTTGTCCTAATTATTGCATGAATTTTTTATATTTTACAGTTTGTGTATTTTACAGTTCCATGTCGTATTCTAACTGAAAAACATTTGCAGTATTACATTTTCTCTTTAAAAGGACATTTAACAATCAGAAACGACTCATATTTACTAGATGTTGCAATATGTTTTCTTAAAATATTAAACGTACTGAAAAAGAAATACTTTATACAAGATTTAATACTAATGGTATTTTATAGAAATATCTTATGCTTATGCAACAAAGAATCGTTTCACACTTAAACATCTTAACTTGAAAACTGTCAAATCATCATTTATCTGAAATCATTGGAATTTCCTTTACCCTGAAGATATCTTATAGACTCACGAACTTCCACTTACAGCAATAATTTAATGACAATTTACAAAAGTAATTAAAATCTTAAAATTATTCGCGTGCATTGTTGATTCAGATATATACATTGAATCTAAATGTAATTGATTGTTTCATTCTTATTTTCAAATAAATCGTTTTATTTGAAATGTAAATGAGATTAAACAGCTTTAGTTACAGAGTTACAGATAGTCAACCATTAAATCAAGTTAGCGAACTTTGCAGTTAATTTCCATCCATATATTTATCTTAACAATTTTATCAGGGAACTTGTATTGGATGCGATTGTTATAATAAGTACAAATGTTAATAATAATAGATTATTGCATATTATTGTTAATATTTAATTTAAAATAATTTTACATCTGAATATTCTCACATAACAAAATCAAATGTAATTATTTATAATCTTTAATATTACATTTATCCATGCATACATATTATACACATATCTGAAATTGGTTCATATTATATCAAAAAGAATAATTGCAAACTAAATATAGTAATAAATCACAATAAAATATATTATGACTCACTTATATTATCCAATTAATTGCGATAAAAATTGAATTATCCTGATAAAAAATTCATTTATACTAATGAATTAATTGGTTAAATTATTTCTTTCTGGTAATTTGCGAGGATTATTTGTAGTCGGGTAATTTGAAGCAACGTCAGTTTATCTAGCGTTTGTTCTTTTAAGTTATCATTTAAAACTTAATACGAATTTCCCTTCCTTATATAAAAAAATAAAAAATAAAAATAAAACTCATTTTGTTTTCTAGATAAATTTCTAAAATCGTGATACAAATAAGGCAAGGATATACAAGTATATTTTTGAAAAATGTAAAAACGAAGCTATTAGATTATTTATTTATTTATTTATTTTAATTTTAATTTATTCATTTATTATTATATTTTTTTAACCCTTACCTAGATTTTCAAATTTACTAGATAATTATACTTTTGTCTTAATCTACAATGAAATAAAAAAGTAATTGCTTATTAGATTAAAAAGGAAGGCAAGATTAACTTCTATCAAATATTAAACATTTATTTCTAAAATTCGCAAACCCCAATTCGACATTTGTTTTTTAGATGCTTTATTTTGCCTTCATTATTTGTCTATGAGGTTCAGATCTTCCAAGCAGAATTTAATTTCAATCATACAAGTGAGCTGAAATTTCCAATATATATATATATATATGTAACTCTAATGACAATATGCACTCAAACAGTAACGGAATTGCAAGAGGATTGGGGGCACAGGGCCCTTAACTCTAGTTCGATTTTTTTTTTTTTTTTTTCGAATTTAAACCCACTTCCTAGCTTTCTATAAACTGAAATTTTGCATACATTTATAACTGCTATGAAAATGTATGTTTTAAACAGTTCAGAACTTGAGTAAGTGGAAGATGAAGACCTAAGATTTCAAATACAGTTAAAAATTATTTTTTAGTTACTTTTAGAATAAAAGCGTATTATTATTATTATTATTATTATTATTATTATTTTATGTTAATTTATGTGGTCTTTTTTATTTTATTAAGTTCTGAGTCACTGTGCATCATTAATACAAGTCACTTACTGATTAACGGTAATACAACAATCTCACTGAAAGATGAATCAATCATCTATCTAGATATATGGACTTTACCAAATCTAAAACTGTAAAAGATTTTTATTAATATCCTTTTTTTTTTCTCTTTTTTTTTTTTTTTTTGACACAGTTAATAGTTTCGATTACAAAGAAGGAAAAATCACTCAAAAAACAATGGAATCGAGAATACATCTGTTAGTTGTAGCATGACGCAGATAGACTTGTAGACACACACACACACACACACACAAAGTACTGACGACCATATCTAAAGATGAGAATGTGTCTTACCTGAAATGAAAGTTTAGAAGTATAATGTATGGACATCGTGAAGTGAAACAAATTGTGTTTTATAAGACACATTTTTATAAATCACATTTAAATAACTTTCTACTACAAAAATCATTATGAAACTGATATCCATTGTTAATGTGTTAAAATAATATTTTGTATGTACAAGTTACGTGATATGCTTAGTCTTCATATTTATAAGGTGACATTATAGTATTCAGATTTATTAAATTCTGTAATTGAAAAATGCTGGAAATTAATTTCCGTTTTTGTTGAGCATTTTAAGCACATTCTGACAATGTTTAAGATTGATTATGAATTCAATTATTTAGTATGTCTGCCTTCTCTCTTTCTGTCTGTCTGTTATAGGATGAAGCATGTAAAGAATATTGAATGTTAAACGATACAACGAGTATGAACTGTTGGTAATTGTTAATAATAAATATGAGTACCGGATGATTTTGCTTTCTTGTTTAATTATTTCGTCTATGTGTTATCAATATCAATATAAAATATGCACAAAATATGTTAAACTCTTTAAAATAAATTTCATATTAAAAGTATAAAATTTTTATGTTTGTCCCGCAATATATCTGTAC
Source organism: Salticus scenicus (assembly GCA_963930645.1). NCBI lineage: Eukaryota > Metazoa > Arthropoda > Arachnida > Araneae > Salticidae > Salticus > Salticus scenicus. The sequence continues at coordinate 231,243,391 of OZ005652.1, read as the reverse complement.
TGATAAGTATAAAGGATTTAAGTCCAAAAATGTCGATTTTGAGTTTAGTACATCATCAGACCCAGAAAAAAATTCTCTATCGATTGGTATAAAGAATTTAAATCCATGCCATTAAGTCTTTGAGAAAATCCATTGGTTAAAAAAGATTCAAGTTAGAAATTTAGCATTAATCTTTGTATAAAATATTTAATTCAATTTTTTCCCTTATTAAATGAAGGTTGACAATCACTGAATGGTATAAACGGTATAAATCAACATAATCCTTTTTTCCTAATCGATTCTTCCGACTAGTTTTTAGTTAGTTTAACTTTATTTTTCGTCTCCTGAAAAATCAAGAATATGGACTTAAATTCTTTATACTTATCAGTACAGATATAGCTTAGGAAAGAAAATTAATGAGTTTTTAAACTGCACGGACAAAAAATTCTGTAACTGACATCTAAAATCTAAATTGTGGCTCTAGAAAAAATAGTTCCATGTCATCCTTATAAATTCCCGTCCCCTTTGAAAGCGAGTTCTAGAAACCCCTTTTAGAATTCACAGCGTTTGCCTATATTCTCGAGGGCAAAGTCATTTTAAAAATATCTACAAATAAATACGAATACAAGAGGCGGGTTTCAGCCACTATAATCTTGGTTTATTACCCATTTCTAGAACATTAAGCGAGAATTTCCCGCAATAAAGTGATTCAAAATACTCAGAATATTGTTTCACTATCTAGAAATGTGTTGACTAGAAATTTTCGATCATTTCGTCTATTCAGTTTATTGGCGTGCCTTATGCTCATATCTCGGAAATCTATATTTCCAGTTAAAGTATTTAGAATGTGGGCTCTTATTCATTCTAGATGAAGGCGGTATATATTTTTTTTTTCTCAGTGTGTAGCTGAAATGCAAAAAAAAAAAAAAAAAAAAAAAAAAAACATTTTTTTAATCAAGAATTTATGTAGCAATGTTATGTGTATATGTAAGATTTTTAATATTTTGGTTTAAACATTTTTATGTAAAAAATTATGAACGACTTTGTTAACTGAAAGATGAATTATTTCATATGTGGGAATATTACAATGCTTTTATCAAGTTATCTCTGTGTTCCCAACATCTGCTCATTCACCTTTATTAATATGTTCTAAGTAGCAAATACTCAACGTTACAATAAACGTGATTGAATTACTGCCTCATCTAATACAATGGTATTCAGATGCTTAATAGTATATTAAATTATGTGCGTTATATATTCGGTGAACATTTGTATTCTAGCAGTATTCAAATTACCTTTACAAATATTCACCAATATAGTTTATTAACATATTTCTGGTTTTAATACACATGCATGTATTCAGTTAGTAATATTATGTACTTTTTCTCATCATGTGAAAAAAAAAAGCTTTATTAAAACAGAAAATAAAAATTTATTGTCACAGGATAAAAAAAAAAAAAGGAATGTTTGATCTGCATGTGTTTACTTACAACTTAATTTGTTTTCCATAAATCCACATGAAAAAAAAAAATAATAATAAAAAAGAAGAAAAAAGAAGTAAATAAATGTTATATAAAGACTGTAACAGAAACAAGTATGTGGGTGTCACATAAATCTGTAGCCATTTTAAAAATTCATAAAAAATGAAGATTTATATATATATGTGTGTGTGTGTGTATGTGTGCGTGTGTGTGTGTGTATAAAGAAAAAATATTACTTTAAATTTTCGCAAGTAGAAGGCGCTATATGTGAGCAAATCACATATTTCCATGTAAAATGTAGAATGTGATATGGCAGAGGCAAGAACAAGATCTATGTGATCGGAACTGCGGAAATTTATGAAATTATTGTCGTTCCGATGAAAGGCAAGATTTTCTTGCTAGCTTAGTGACACAGAATGAAACATGGCTTCTCTTTCATGATCTTGATACAATGATACAGTCAAATGGTCTTTGCCACAGGGGTTCTTCGCGGCCAAAATAGTTTTGCAGAGAAATCGGCCGAAAATCTTCCGTTTTCTGGGATAAGGTTGGGAATCTGCTGGTGGATTCCCTAATTTAGGGCTCTAGTACAACTGGTGATTATCATGTTAATCCTCTAGACTAGATAAAAGAGGGAAATAAGAAAGAAAAAAAACCGTAATGGGAAGTTGACCAAAATAATTCTGTTTTTTGCATGACAATGCATCTGTGCCCACGTCTGTAGATGTGAGAGCTAAACTGGACTCTTCATGTTTCCAATTGGTAAACTATGCTCTCTAAAAGTCTGACCTAGCCTTTTCTGATAATCTTCTATTCCATAATTTTGGGAAATGCTTATTTGAAATAGGAAAATGCTTATTTGAAATTTGCTGTGAGATTTGATTTCAGGAGCAATCATATGAATTTTATTTAAATGGATCTAAAAATTTCGAAATGAGTGGCATCTGAAGTGCTTCAGTTTCAGGAGGAGACTATATTAAAGGAATATTTAATTTCATAACTAAGACTCTTTGATTTTCTTTGCAAAGCCAGGAAGTTCTCAGCACCACCTCGCTCCAATCCATTCGCATACCTTAAACTACATTATGTAAAATTTTCAGAAATATGTTTTTATTAGAAATTTTATCACAGATTTTTTAACAAAAGTTTATAATCATTGTTTTAAATCAAATAATTAAACATATTTATTACAATTCGTGCTTTTAAGATTTTTCATGTCATTAAATTATTAATGTTTTGGAAAATAATGCTGACATTTCTTACTCTCTCTCTCTCTTTTATATCTTTAGTAAATATAATAATGCATGTAAGAGAGTTAAGGATTCTAAGATTCTAAGCCGAAAGGTGGCCGCTCACCACTATGCAGCGGTTTGAGCGATTTCAACTTTTAGAGGGTGGCTCTGATGGCACTGTGGAGATTCAAAAGGGCCCGTTTCTAAAGGTTAAATTTCCTCCGTTGTTTATTGCATAAACAGAAAAAAAAATCTGGTGTGAAACAACCCACGACTTTCATTACCCACTATTATACATATTGTATGCCTTTTTTGGGGATAACGTGATCAGAAGAGATAAAAGTGATAGTGACCTAAAGAAGTAGAAACCTAACATTTTTCTGGTAAGATAAACTTTATACACATGTAAAGACATATAAAACGAAGCTTACTAGCGAGGTAAAAAATAAGAAAAAAAAAATGGTAGAGTTATTTTTTGAAACACCAATTTTCGAGATCTACCTAAATGTCTGACCTACCTAAACAGGGTATCTGTTAATTTTTCTCTAATAACTACGTGATACATAAGAAAGAAATGGACTTATATAAAAATTTTCAAGAAAATCGTTAGAGCCGTTTTTGAGATACCAACTTTTACCCAAACTCAATTATTGACAGGAAAGCAATAATTACATACAAAATCATATTTAAAAGTGAGTTAATATGGCGAGTTAAAAAAAATTCCGTACAGCCGATTTTAAAGGAACGCCTTTGCGAGACCTGAAATTGAGCTATTTATACAGGACGAATATCAATTCTCCTGAACTAACCAACTGTATCATTCGAAAGGGCATCTAATAGAGTGTTTATGTAGCAACTTTGCAGAAAATCGTTACAGCCGTTTTTGAACGGTTCCATTTCCGGTTTCCGATGACCCACCTCCGGTCTTCCAATGTTTACCAAAATTTGGAAACTTCATCTGTACACAAGACCTGTACCAGTTGTGAAGCTTTCTTAGCTCTATCTTTATTAGTTTCGGAGATATGATAGCCAGAAGATTCCGTACATACACACATACATACACGCACGCTGACCAATTGCTGAAGTAAGGTAATTTAAGTACAGTCGGTAACAAAAGTATCCGAACACTAGCGAAAATTCCTATGTAAACAAAGTACACTTTATACGGTTTTGTTAAATAAATCCTTGTCCAATCATGTCCTTATCCAACGTTAAGAACAGGATTCGATAAGGATTTATTTAACAAAACCGTGTGATGTGTACCTTTTTTTACATAGAAATTTTTGCTAGTGTTCGGACACTTTTGTTACCGACTGTAATAGTAAGATAATTAGTAAAAATAGTAAGGTACCAATAGTAAGGTAATTTAAGTAAAAATACAGAGGTCGCCAAAACAGAGCATTCACACGCCAGAAGGCGACAAGGTAACAAGAACATAAAAAGAGGAACGGAGCCTTGATCCCTCGCTTGGAAAGGCTTGTTTTGAAGAAATTATATGGACATTCATGAGAAAAGTTGGTAACTGCCTTGGAAGATTGAAAAATTAATTGGTCAGATTGGAAAGATACATTAAGAAGTTATAAATTTTGGTTAGTTTCTAGTGAAGGGGAAGCCGGGTAACGATATTAAAAAGCCAGCCGTTAGCTTTATTAGGTGGGTTAAGGATACACCAATAATGAGTTACTGGGCATGAAGAGGTAAGGATAGAATTTTTAGGATTTTAAATAGGGAAATTCCAAGTAATATACTGGGTCGCGTGTTTCCTTTATGCGCAGGCACCCAAAGAAGACGCCGGCTCCTTATAGGAGAGGTACATCAGTAACTAAATTGATGCTACTTTTTTCGCGAATTTAAAAAATTTTTCAGATTAGATTATATTGCTAATTTATCTTTCTTCATCTGGTAAATCTTTGAAAATTTCGTTATATAAACGTATTTTAAACAGGAAATAAATATTTCGTATAATTTTTAAAAGTACAGTGTCTGGCCTTCCTCAAAATTTGTACACGTAGCCAATCCCACTCTCCCTTTTATAATTTATTTAATAGTGAACTCATAGCTTATTCAAATTTCCAGGGTAAGATAACGGTTTTATTTATTTTAATTTTAATTTTAATTTTAATTTATTTTTTAATTTATTTTATTTTATTTTATATTTTTTTCGGGGGGGGGGGGGAAAGCTGGTAGTTTAAATTGAGAAATATGCCTGTTTACCTTCTTTCTTGTTTTAAGTTTCATCTGCGCATTACTATTGGCAAAATGCCAAATGAGATAATACTTGTTTTTGTTTTGCCTCTGGCAATCACGTTTTTTAAAATAAATGTAAAATATTTCATAGAAATGTGTATTTTACATTGGATTCTCATAAGCCATTTTACCCCTATACAGACGGATATCTTATCTCAAGAATGGGGTAAGCTGCCGAATCAAGAATGTTAAGGAAATCATATATTTTAAAATTTTTAACATATTCTGAAAATTAAATACATTTTTAATATGTACTCAAAAGTATATTATAAAAAAAAAAAAAAAAAAAAAAAAAAAAAGTAAAATAATAAATGTAGCCAATAGCGGATCTTACTGAAATATTAAAGAAAAACTGCGGCGATATCTCGTGATATGTTCCACCTGTAATAATAAATTCTCTTAAATAAAAGAAATACCTGTAATAAATACCATATTTTTTAGCCGGGGGATAAAGGGTTATCAGTTTTTCCAAAATCTTTATATCCATTGCCAAGTTAACCCAATTTCTGCTATATTTTGCAACCGGCGGATAAAGAGTTAACACCGAACGTGAATTTTTCTGTAGCTGACTATAAGACTAATCGAATTTTTATACCAAAAATTTTTAACCCTAAATTTTTATCTAAAACTTTACATGAATTTATGTGGATACACAATTTTTTAAATGCGTTATAAACGACAGATAAAAGGTGAATAGCAAACAATGAGGTTAAGACTAATCATATTTTCCCACCAAAAACTTTTAACAACAAACTTTTATTCAACTTGTCGAACAAATTTTCGAGTAAACCAACCTTTTGTCATACGTTGCACACGGCAGATGAATGAATAACAGCAAACGCGAATTTCCCTGAAGATGAGGCTAAGTTCTTTTGATTTTTCACACCAAAGATACTCTAACTCTAAATATTCACCAAAATCGGTGAATGTATATCTAAATAAACCCGATTTCTCCCTTATGTTTCAAACGATACATGACGGGTTAGTAGCGAATGCTTATTTTCCTGGAGATTAGAATAAATCCAAACAATTTTTCCTACCAAAAGAAAACTTAAATCCTACTTTTCATCAAAGTCATAATATACATATATATGAGTAAATCCCTATTCTACCATAAGCTGCAAACGGCGGTTGAAGATTTAACAGCAAACATGAATTTTCCTAAAGATGAGGGTAAGACCAATGAATTTTTTCCATCAAAAAACGAACTTTCATTAAAATAATTACAAAGCCCAAAACTTTCATCGAAATTATATTTATAAATAAAACTAATTCCTGCCATATGTTTCAAACGTAGGATGAACAGTTAACAGTAAGCGTGAATTTTTCTGAAGATGAGAATAAGAGCAATAATCATTTCCCACCAAAAAATCTTAACCCCAAAAAATTTTTCATCAAAATCGTTAGAGCCTTTTCCTAGAAACTCAAGTCATACATATAAATATATAACAAGTTTCGTGTTTAATGATTTTAATTTTAAAAAAAACCTTCCTATGTAAAACAGGCTTTCCAATGATGACAAAAAAAAAAAAAAAAAAAAAAAAAAAAAAAAAGAATCAATCTACAAAAAAACATACACAAAAATTAGAAATCTCCGAAGGTTTTAATGCAGTTTTTAAAAAAAATAATTTTATCTTTTGAATTCGTTGCACTAGTTAAAATATTTATTTATGTAAATGCTTAAAGTTTTAAGCTTTATAAGTTTGATTAAATTAAAACTGGTATGACCTAATTAAAGTAGTTATTAATTGTTGTTCAGAAATTTTTTTATTCATTTCTTATGTTAATTAAAAATATTTCCAGTAGTTAGTTAAAAACATATTTGAAATGACAATTGAAATGACTATGGTGCAAGTGTGTATGGTAGAAAATATGTAATGAAGAATTGTTTTGCATTTATGAGTTTTTACATTTATTTTTATTTTTATTTTATTTATTTATTTATTTTTTGATGGAACTGAATTTATTTCTTTTTCAAATTCAGAAATATCTAAATTTGTAAAATTTTAGAATACATAACATATGTACTACATTTTACAGTAAATTTGAATGATAAGTTTTGTAAGAATACAATAAAAATTATCAAACCAATTGGAACAATTTAACTAGTATGTTGTGGCCACCACAAGACTTTCTTCTACATTTTCCTATACAAATTCACTCAACAACAATAAAAAAAACAAGCTAATTTTTAATAATCCACTCGAAATATCAGAACACTGAAACCACTGTAAATTTTAGCATAAAAACACAAGAACACAGGTAGTGTAGATTTTAAACACAAGTCCACTCGAAATATCAAAACACAGGAACACAAAATATTGGGGGAAAAAAAAATTTCTTTCTAAGACAGCGAAGGTTTCGACATGTGGGTCGACAATCCTTCCTGTCAAAAAAGGATGAGTCTCAATAATTTTTCAGCTCATAGCTGAGTCGAGTAGGTCGTTTTTTTTTTTAGTTAGTGTATTCAAGTTTTATGATGATCGGCTAGACCCTGGATTTAAGCCCCCTGGGGCTCCTTGTGGATTTTTCCCCTCGTCTGGAGCCAAGAATCGTTTAAGGTAAAATATTCCAATTATAATTATGATTTAATTAAGTGTTTTCATCCTTCATCAAGATCACTTTTTTTTATTATTATTATTATTATTTTTTTTTTATTACTTGTTCCTATTACCGATTCTTGGTGTCTTGGAGGGGGATCCCCGAGGTCCCCATGGGCTATCCATTCCCATTCATGATGAAGAATACAAGAAGCAAGCAGCAAAGCCTCTCTCCTCCCAAAATAACACTGAAAGAATTGTCTAGCAAGTGCACAAACCTGAGCAGGAAGAAATCAGCTAGCAGTACATCCCTGAGGAAGAGGGAGAAAATAACAGACTTCCTCACAAAAGAAACCAGCCAAGAATGCAAGGCCTCCACTAGCGGCCTCCAAAGCACAAAAGCTGGAAAAGAAAGAAATGAGAAGCAAGAAGAAGGAGGAGAAAAGACTGGCTCTGGCGGAAGCTCGGACGATGGAGTTAACAAGGAGGAAAGAATACAGAAAGAGGCTGCATTAAAGAAGAAGAAACAAAAGGATAACTCATGGGCTAGGGAGAACGATGATACGGAAGCAGATGAAGAAAGCAGCACCTATGAAGAATGCACAGACCAAGAGTCCCAGGGAACGCAGAGAAGCAAAAAGGCCCAGACGCTAGCGGAAGCAAAACAGCTGGTCAACGACAAAGCCCAGCAGGATATCAGAGAAAAAATCTAGAAAATCAAAGAGGAAAGGAACGAAAGCAGCTTCACGCCAGCAACGAGGAAGGCCCTGCTAGCAAAACAAATCATCCAGAACCTCACGGAAAAAAACACGAAAATTCAGAAGACTGTTATGCTCGCAATCTCGGAAGCACTGCAAGAATTGGAAGACTCCCTAATTCAACTTGAGGCGAGGATCCAGCACTCGGAGGCGAAGGCGGAAACGCTGGAATCCATCATCAAAGGAAACGGAACAAATTTGAGCACCCCGAGCAAAGCAACACCAGAAACGTCCAAAGCAGCCCCAACCAGTTATGCTGCAGCAATCCAAGAAGCTACGGCTTCAATAATTGTAAAGGCCACAGACAACAGGAATGCGGAAGAGATTGCAAAGCAAGTAGGGCAGGTAGATATCAAGGAAGATAAAATAAAGGATGTCCGAAGAATAAAAAACGGTATAAAAATTGTCTGCAACAGCGCTAAAGAAGCGCAGGAAGTGATAACTAACCTGAAGGAATACGAAGAGATCAACATCAACACCAGCGTTGAAACAGCAGGAATCAAAAAGAAGAAGATAGTGATCATGGACGTCCCAGAAAGGGTAGAAGCTAGAACAGTTTATGACAAGATCATCAGTACACTCAACCTTAGACAGGACAAAGACTATGATATCAGATTTTTGGATTGCGTACACAAAAAAGACATCCAACTGCAGAATTACACAATCCAGATGCCTGCTACACTAGCAGAAGCCCTACTGGCAAAGAAGACACTGTGTCTGGGGCTCAAACACTGCACTGTAAATCCTAAAGTAATTGTAACCAGATGCTACAACTGCCAGGGTTATGATCATACGGCGCAGACGTGCAGGTGGGAAACACGATGCGCGCGCTGTGCCGGAACACATAAAACGGCAGAGTGTACATCTGGAAAGACATGCTGTTACCCATGCACAGTGTACAACAAACAGGCAGCCCACGCCAAAAAACTAAGACTAGAAACAAGCCACACAGCATACTCGGGCTACTGCTACATTTATCGCCAGCTTCTGGCTATACGCAAGGCAGAAGTCGAAGGAGGTAAGACTTTATTGACCAAGGCAATGGATGTCGTGTCAGGAAAAACACACATATATTATACCGAAGAAGGAAGACCCCAAGTAGAATACGATCAAGGAAAAACAGATGAAGAAGGTTACCAAGTCGTAACAAGAAAAAGAACAATGTACAGAAGAGGAGAAAATCGGAACAGCAACAGGAACCACAATGGCCGGAACAGGCACCCACCTTACAGAAACCAACATGGAAGGTGAAACCACTGCTGATACAACACAAAACACAGAAACACAAAAGGACACAGACAACACAACGAGACCATGCGCCATCAGATTGTTACAAATAAACCTGCACTCAAGTGCAGAGGCAACTAAAGACCTATTTGGATATTTAGCCCAGCACAAAATCAATGTAGCCCTTATACAAGACTTTCACATAAATAAACATTCGGGTAAGATCTCAGGCCAGGGTTCGGGATGGCAAACCTTCAAAACACCCAACAACAGAGCAGCAATTATAACTAACCTAGGCACAAACCCACTAGAATTAGAAAGCACAGAACACGCGATCGCGATACTAATCGAAAATGTTAGAGAAAAAATAACACTGATAAACACTTATGCCCCCCCAGCTCAAGCTTTGCAATGGTCCTACAAGAACTAGATCAGATTCTACTTAGAACACAGGGTAGTGTCCTGCTGGCAGGGGACTTTAATGCCCACTCCACCCAATGGGGATACGGAGACATAGACACACGGGGAAGACAACTTACAGATTTCCTAGCGCAACACTCGCTGCTAGTAAGAAACAATCCAGGCGTACCTCCAATGTTTCAGGCGGGCAGGTTTAGGGGCTGGCCAGATCTAACCATCACCACGGCTTCACTACTAAACAACGTCAAAGACTGGGAAGTGAGCGACGATCACTCTGGCAGCGATCACAAATTCATAAAATACACACTAGATTACAGCAATCATAGCTACCGTCGTCACAGGTTAGAAACTAAACATGGCAAACACACTAAATTCGAAAAGCAAATTAAAAAACTAAGTAAAAGGTATATCGGTCCAATTAACAGCAGTACAGACAGAACCACGCTAGACAACATAACGGAGGATCTCATGAATGAAGTGAAATCCCTAGCCTTTACCTGCTACAAGCAGCGAAAAACCCCGGAACAAAAAGAGCCGAAATGGTGGACGGACAAGATCAAGGCAGCCAGAAATAGGGTGAGGGCGTTCCGCCGTAGGTATCAATCCCAGCCAGACCCTAGCATTAGAAGCCAACAACACATCTTGTACAAGAGAGAACGAGCAATTTACAAAAAATTAATAAAAAGGGAAAGGTCAAAGGCATGGGTAGCTTTCTGCGAGAGCGCCAAAGATACCTACTGCCCTCAATACAAAATTGCCTCAGGCAAAATGTCAGCCCCCGCTAAACTCTGCAGCATTCTAGAAGACAATGATCACGTCACAATTGATCGTACATTAAATAAATTCTTAGCCTCGCTGTACCTAACGAATGAACACACCCCGCACAGGTTGAGCACGCTACCCCCCCGCTTCGACGAAGGCAGCCCGCGCAGAATCACTTCGCAGGAACTAAACAGGATTGTTAATCACATAAAGCAAAACAAAGCCCCGGGTCACGATTATATAGACTACAGATTGATCAAAAGAATCAACCACGTGAGTCAGAACCTCCTCCTCACACTCTTCAATAAATGCCTCCAGCTGGAACATTTCCCTAAACAGTTCAAACAGGGTATAGTAGTTCTGTTCCACAAAGAAGGCAAGGATCCCAAAGACCCAAAAAATTATAGGCCAATATGCCTCCTACCAGCTATCAGCAAAATACTAAAAAGAATTATACACGGCAGAATTAACCATCACCTGACAATTACAAACTATTGGAACCCTAATCAATTCGGCTTTAAACAAGGCACCTCCACAGAAAACGCACTTCAAAAATTAATAGACAACATAAACAAGGACAGGACAGACAGGAAACAAACACAGCTAATTTCAATAGACATTAAAGGTGCCTTCGACAATATTCGTTGGCCGACTCTGATAAATAACCTCAAAAACTCCGGCTGTCCAACATACCTTGTTAACTGGATAGTAAGCTTTCTGGAAGACAGGTATGTGACACTGGAGGAAAACGGAATAATTATCACAAAACAAACTTTCGGAGGCTGTCCGCAAGGAAGCTGCCTAGGGCCCCTCTTTTGGCTATTAATAGCTGAGACAGCGCTCAATCATAGCTGGGGTAACAACACAAAGATCCAAGCCTTCGCAGACGACTTTATATTGACAATTTCAGCAAAAAACACAGAAACACTCATAAATACTGCAAACACAGCATTACAAAAATTCGGCACATGGGCAAAAGAAAACGACCTAACTATTAACTGGAGTAAAACGGAACTGCTATACCTAAACAGACCACGCCTAGGAAACCTCCCGACTGCATGCTCCCACAAACTAGAAGGGATACATTATAATGGGACAGCGCTAGAGACACAAGAAAAAATGAAGTATTTAGGAGTAACTATCCACAAAAACCTGCGATGGCAACCTCACATAGAAAATCAGACAAAAAAAAATCTACAAGTCCTTCAATCTGTTTGGACGAATGGTCTCAAGGGGATGGGGACTCAAGCCGAACTTGGTAAAAACTTGGTACAAAACAGTAGTGGAAAAGACACTGATCTATGCATCCCCGATCTGGGGGGACAACCTAACGCAGCAGAGCAAAGACAAACTGCTCAGCTGCCAAAGGCACTTCGCGCTGGCCATCGTAAGGGCTTACAGAACAGCCCCAACATCAGCACTTTTGGTTCTCTCTGGCCTGATTCCAGTACACCTCCAAGTACAATACGAGGCAGCATATGGCTCAATCACAAGACTTCACAAAAACTACAAATTACACAACCACGTGTTCAACCACACAGACTATGTCATAAAGCAAAGCAACATTTGGCGCAAGCACCCAGCGGACACACCCGAACCACAAATCGGCTCTTTAACAAACGACATACATATTTACACGGATGGTTCGAAGCTGGAATCAGGAGTTACAGGATCGGCCTTTGTAGCCTTTAAAAACATATCAAAAATCTACGAATGGTCAGTGCCCCTAAGAAAGTGAAACAGTGTCTTCCAGGCCGAGCTACTGGCAATACTCAAAGCTGCTGAGTGGGGAAACACAAGGGGCATTTCATATAGTATCCACTCGGACTGCATGTCAGCCATCCAGGGACTATCCAAACCATTCAAGACAGACAATATGGTAAATAAAATCCACTCGGAAATCAGAAGATCAAATAACACTTTTAAAATAGAATGGGTAAAAGCTCACGTAGGAATACAAGGGAATGAAGAGGCAGACACACTGGCGAAAACAGCAGCGGAAAATAACACAAACCGCAATCACTACCACCTAGAAAAACCGATTTCCTACCTAAAGAGAAGTCTTAGAGGGTTAACTATGGATCAATGGCAGTTCGAGTGGGACTATGGGGACACGGGCAGGCTAACACACAGATACTTCCCAAAAGTGGACACAAAAACACTGGTTAGCTGCAAGCTCTTGACACAAATCTACACAGGACATGGGGCCTTCCCGGCTTACCTCCACCGGATTATGAAGAAGAGAAGCCCGGACTGCGCCTGTGGTGCACTAGGCACAACAGTACACTACTTAACAGCCTGCCCTCTAACGGACCAACACCATCTGGCCCAAATTACACAAGCAAATGAAGAACTATGGTACAAACAGCTAGCACAAAACACACATGTACAAAACAAGGCAAAACACATAGTTAGATGGCTCACGAACAACATAGACGACATCTCACAATAACATTAAGCAGTGTCAGCACATACAAGAAAACCCCCAACCTTCAGCAGCAAAAGGAACAAACAACCCGAAGAAGAGGACCTCCCAGCCAATAGAGGCACCTACCGATACCACCACTTTTTGTTTATTTTAGGTCATGAACGAGGCCCTTGTCGATAAAGCGGCTAGTATCGATATTACATGAGGCCCGGTAAAAGTAAAAATGTTAATATTAAAAAATCTTTGTAAAATAAAAATTATTAAAAAAATAAAAAATGTATAAAAAACTATTATAATATAAAAAATGTATAAAAAACTGTATATATAAAAATTGTATAAAAAAGGCGCATGTGACCGGGACCCAAGCTTGAGTGGCTCTCCCCCCCCTTTTTTTTGAGCCCCTTGGTTTTTCCTGAACCGGACCCTTGAGTGGGTAAGGTGACCGGGAGCCAAGCTCGAGTGGCTCTCCCCCCTTATTTTTTTTGAGCCCCTTGGTTTTCCCGAACCGGACACTTAGTTGTGTAAGGTGACCGGGACCCAAGCTTGAGTGCCTCACCCCCCCCTTTTTTTTGAGCCCCTTGGTTTTTCCTGAACCGGACCCTTGAGTGGATAAGGTGACCGGGAGCCAAGCTCGAGTGGCTCTCCCCCCCCTTTTTTTTTTAAGTTGTACTCCCCTCGGTTTCCTGCCCGGTCCCGAGGGCTGCCCCTTTAGGAGGATCAGCATCCTAGAACAACAATCTCTAGCTCCCAGCCTGCCCCCTCTGTGTTCTTCTCGCCTCTCAGCATTCTCCGGAGCCTCGAGGGTTTTACTTATCCACTAATTTTAAGTATTCCAATTACAATAGTCGTACAATTAAAATTACTTTAATACTCATTTTTTTTTCATCTTTCCGAGGGTGTGGCGGTGTCTGGTCCTCGTAAAAATGTGCTGCACCGTCAAGTGCTCGATGGGGTCGTTCAGCAGTCGTCGGGCTACCAACGCGGGGCACCATCCCCCCGTGGTGGATCAAAATTGTGATGGTCCCTCTTTCCTCTCCTTTTAGGCCTTTAGCGCATGGTCCCATTTCCCCCTCTCGCCCCGCCACTTCAAATTTCTAGACTATGCGCTACAAAAGTTTTCCTTCCTTTCACCAGTGACAAGAATTAAAAATTCCCGATTTTTTTTTTTTTTTTTTAGCTTGATGTTTCGTTTGTCGTTCAGCAGTTTTGGTGTTTAGCTCCCCCCACCTTATTAGGCCTCCACTTTTCGGCATAATTCTGAGTGCACAACTTATCATCTTGGCTCCCCTTGCGTTTTCCCCCTACCCAAAATTCAAAAATAAAGTATTTTTAATTATTATTATTTTTTTTTTTTTATTCCTTTCTTCTGGCTCTCCGATAGTTGTGCACATGTTCAAAATTTCTGCACCCAGGTAGCGGGCCTGTGCGCTTCCTACCTTGTGCGATCTGGAGGTGTGGTGTGCCAGTCGAGCATAATGTGTCCAGAAGCAGAAGTCGCAACCCTGCCTTACCAGAGCTATCTTGTGATGTCACCTTGTTGCCTAGCAGAAGAGTGGTCCTCTCTCCGATTGAAGTTAGAAGTCTGAACGAGCCATCGGACACAGCTCGTTCTCTGTCGCGACTAGATTACTGTCTGGCAGTAGGCAGCTATCATGCAGTGATCCGGCGATTTATTCGCTCCGGCTGATAGCATCCAACCCGTTAAGCTTGGCACGTCCAGGCAGGCAGGGGCTGTCCAAAGGTTTCAATGAGTGTCAATAGATCGCATTATGGTGGCTGCTCTACTACGTACGACACGCAGACAAGTACCTAGGTCGTCTACAGACGAATTGGCACCCGCTCATCACACCTACAAGGTATGTCACTAGGAACGGGGAACGCACGGTCTACGTGCTCCCTGGATGCTCCAAGTCGAAGAGGCCTCGTCGCCGGGAAAGACCCCGAGGGGTGCAAACGTAGCTAAAGCAGCCCATCGACGCGCAAGGCACGAACGATATCGTTGCAGCGTCTAGACGGGATTCCGACTTAGAGGCATTCAGTCGTAATCCCGCGGATGGTAGCTTCGCCCCACTGGCCATTCGGCCAAGGACATGTACAAAGTGTCCGAACCTGCGGTTCCTCTCGTACTGAGCAGGATTACTATCTCAACGACAAGACATCAGTAGGGTAAGACAGGTGGCATGCTTGCGCGTCCCATTGCCGACTGTCCCGGATACAAGGGTATCCATACAGTCCCGTCAGTGACGACCTAACATCGTGCAGGTCTTAACCGCCACGACAGCAATATACCAACCACATGACAGCAGGGAAGTGACCCAGGCAAGGCCGGCAGTCAGCATTACAAGGCCCGTGTTGCACCCATTGGACCAACCTAGGTTCGTCAAAGTCGGGGCTTGAGGCCCTCGATACTGGCCGAGCCTCGGTTTGGCGGCCAGAAGGCTTGTTTACCTTCTGAGGACAGCACAAGGCCGTCCAAATTGCCGCGCTCCCAACGGCGTTCACCAAACTAGCCGATTCGCACATTCATGCCAACTAGGAGGATCTGCACTCGCTTACCTTTTTAGCTAAGCCTCCTTGTACTGCCACAGGAAAAGCTCTGCTCAGGAAAACTTAGACAGCCCCTGTTTGCTCGGGCTATCACCCCCATATGAGCACCGAGTCGTTACAACCAGGGTCGTACAGAAGCCGTCCGGTCATGCCCACCAGTCAGTTAAGACAGACCTGCTCACATCACTGCGGGAACTTCTGTTCGCCTCGCTTACGCGGATTGCGCTGCAACTCGTTCGTGCGGAGTTATATGATTGGTCCGTGTTACTCCAGGAGCCGTAGATGTTGCGGTCCCCCAGTTATAGTCTGTCTCGTTCGATATGTACTTTTGACAGGTCAGATTGGCTGTTTTGAATCAGCGTGAGGGTTACCCCTCTTCGACTATTCACAGGTCGAAGTGGGAGTACTGGCTCTCCTGCGTTCGAAGAGACGCAAGGGCAGAAAACCCTTCGAACGAACACACTTCCGCACATCCTTACTACAACACTGGGCCGAGCGGTTGGCGGACAGGCAGAGAAAGCATTGGTAAAGGGCTCTCGGGAGGGACGTCGCCCAGGAGGGCAACGCCAGGCGCATTTTTCAAAGCTGGGTTCCCCCCGCACAACAAGGTGCACAACAGACCCCAGCATCACCTGGGTTTCTGCCGCAATGCGCAGAGAGAGTTGAGGAGAGGGAAATCTCATACTTTTCCCCGTCTAATAAAGACACCTCCTTCGGTTACCCGCGGGTACCAGCAGCGCCCCCTGGACTCGATCAGAGGAGAGTATTCCAATCAGAAAACTCGAGCGCACACTTCAAATCAACTCTTCACGAGTCTTCAGAGACACCACCAGCCCCACATATAAGGTGAAAGTTATCGATCACACTTTCTACCAGATTTTTCGACTTGCGGAAGAACCGCACGTTTTCGACGGGTAGAAACCGGTCTTCGAAGTGAAAAGTGTAAATGCCGCTCACCGACCCACTTCAATGCCGCACCCCTACCATACACGTGACGGCATAATTCTAAAAACACGGAAACAGACTTTGAAAATTTACGCTCCGTTTTTGCAATATTCGGTATTTGATTACACGCACAACACACTACGCTTCATCATCTAATTGGTAAATGTATAAGACACGTTACATACTACTATGTTGTGGCCACCACGAGACTTTCTTCTATATTTTCCTATACAAATTCATTCAGTAACAATATAAAAAAAAATCCAAGTTTTTTTTTTTTTCGTTAAAAGTAAAAAAAATCGATAACTTTGTTTTAAATTACCACATATTTATAGTTCAACCATTCGTTTTAAAGGTATTAACGAGACCTTTCGAAAGATACCCATCTTGAAAATTTACCCCACCCCAGAGGGTACTCCCCCCCCCCCCCCAGGGGGGGAAGCGATGCCCCCACATGCACAATTCTTTTTTCCTAATTAACTACTACAATTAGAAATAATTCATATTAATTTTACAATCACAGTTTAAGAATAACTCTCATTATGTACTTTTATACGAAATTTTGTCCTATACTACCATGTTAAAAATTTAGAAGAAATACGATCACAGCGCCTCCTCTTGTGCGATTGATCCCCAAATCTAATCAGCACCAGTTTATGTCAGGAGCCAACTAAATACCAAGTTTTGATAATTTCGTTAAAAAAAAAAAAATTAAGATTTTTTTTCTAAGTTTTTTTTTCGTAAAAAGTAAAAAAAATCGATAACTTTGTTTTAAATTATCACAGATTTATAGTTCAACCATTCGTTTTAAAGGTACTGACGAGACCTTTCGAAAGATACCCATCTTGAAAATTTACCCCACCCCAGAGGGTACTTCCCCCATCTTGAAAATTTTTGCCCTGTATCACCATGTTAAAAATTTAGAAAAAGCGGGATGGCAACGCAACCTGTAAGACAATTTTTACCAAAAGTTGATAGGCACTAATTTATGTCAAGGTGCAACTACATACCAATTTGTATGAAATTCTGTCTAGTAGTTCCTGAGGTACAGTTGCCACAAAATTTTGTCACACACACACACACACACAGACAGACAGACAGACAGACATTTTCTAAAAATGGTCAAATCGTGTTCTACAGCTCTCAAAACGTGTAAATCCATCAAAAACCCGAAATCGAAAATTTTTACGAATCCAATACTTTCTTCTATTGAAGATAGAAGAAAGTAATAAAGTCTGAATTTTTCAACTTTTCCAGATACATGTGACGTTGGCATAGTTGCAACATTTAATGACTTTTTTAATAAACGATGGTAAAATCAAATGGAAAAAGTTAAACTATTTTTAATGAATATGAAATACGCAAAAACAATTAGAAACAAAACATATCTACAGGATTACAAATAAATAAATAAACGGTTCTTTGCAGAAAGAAATGTAGTGAAAAATACTAAACTATCTTAACGAATAAATTTACTATCAAGAATTGAAAACACAAAGATATTCACTCATTGAAACTATTTTACACTTTCGTGCAAAGTAAAATAAATAATTAATTAAATAAAATATTAAATAAGTAAATAAATTATAATAATAAAAAAGATAAAATTTCTATTATCGAAAGGTTTTATAGTAATTTCCAGAAAATAAAAATTTCAGTGAATAAACAAAAGAAATGATTTCAACTATTTTATCGTTAAACTATTTAATAGCTCACTATTAACTTCTTTATATGTTTTTTGATGTAACATAATTTTACATGCAGTATAGTTTATTGTTTTATTTAATTAAGATAGTTTATGTTTTTGATTTATTTCCCACCAGTAATTGCGAATTTGAGTTCATTATAGTTAGCTGCTGAAGAGTTCTCGAAATTTATTTATATGCAAATTAAAAAGAAATTTAAATAATTAATTTAGTAACTTTTAAATAATTAATAAAAAAAGAGAAAAATTCAAATCTTAGAAAAATAATATTTATTTTATTTTCCCAAGGGATACCTTAGGAACGTAAAATTATTTTTTATTATGTTTAATATTAATATAGAGTATTTAGATGATATATATATATAGGTTACTATCGACTGAAAAAAAATCTACGAATTTTTTAATCAGTGTAAGAAGACTTCGGTGTCCATTATAGTCTACGTATGATAATTTTTACTTTCCGAACACTATAGTGAGGAAAGTATTGTGATCATGTCAAAAATCCGAATTCGAGATTTTGATGTTTCTATACGTTTCGAGGTCCAACAAGTCCGTTTTCAATATTTTTACGATGATGTATGTATGTGTGTGTGTATGTATGTGTGTATGTATGTGTGTATGTGTGTGTGTATGTATGTGTGTATGTCTGTGAGTGAACACGCTAGCGTCTAAACGCTTTGTTCGAATAAGCTGAAAGTTGGTACGTATATTGTAAGTCACCATAGTACGAACCCTATAGATTTTGGTGAATCTAGCACTTATAGTTTTTTTACAGGGACACAAAGAAAAATTCTTTATCATTATGGCCAAGGGACCAAAATCTTAAAAGTGCGATAGCATCTAAACGCCTTATTCAATTGAGCAAAAACTTTATACACATATTATAGGTCACAGATACTCAATCTGTATAGATTTTGGAGAATATAGCACTTATAGTGTTTTTACAGGGACACAAAGAAAAATTCTTTGCCAAATTTTTAAAAGTGTGATAGCGTCTAAACGCCTTATTAATCTGAGCAAAGAATTTGTACACATGTTATAGATCACATTTGAACCAACTGTATAGATTTTGGTGAATCTAGCACTTACAGATTTTTTACAGGGACACAAAGAAAAATTCTTTATCATTATGGCCTATGAGACCAAATTTTTAAAAGTACAATAGCATCTAAACGCCTTATTCAATTGAGCTGAAAATTTGTATGAATATTATAAATCACTGTTGCACTAACTATAAGCATTTTGGTGAATTGTGGCCACCACGAGACTTTCTTCTATATTTTCCTATGCGAATTCACTCAGTAACAATAATAAAAAAAAAAAAAAAAAAAAAAAAAGAGGGACTTTGACAAAATTGTGGGTAAAATGTGAAAATTTGTTTAAGTTTGTCAGAATTCATAGATTTTTACAGGGACACAACGAAAAATTCTTTATCATTATGATCTAAGGGCTCAAAGTTCAGTAGCGTTAAATAAAACCTCGAGTGATATATGGAGAAAAATACTCAAACACTCTGTTATGGTTTTCTCTCTTTTGTTTGTTTAGCAACTCCTCTTTCTTTATTTTATCTACAAAACTGTTAGTTACTCAATGTTCGGAAAGTCGAGGGGAGTCACTCCAGATTTTTTAAAGTAAAATCTCATAACGTTTCGCAACGTCATAAAACAAAAAAGGAAAAGAAAACTAAATTATGTGTTTAAATAAATTGTATATTATTTTGTATTAAAAATAAAGTCTGTATTATTTTAGAAACGTTTAAAAACACAGATTTTAGGTAAAGTTTAGTCTATTTTGAATTAGAAAATTTTAAGTTAAATCTTGAGTGCATTTTAATGAGAAGTTAAACACGGAATTAAAACACAAAAAGCATTATTAAGTTTTAATTACTTCTACTAAATAATTAAAATATTTTGATAAAATTTATTATGCATAAAATTTATCCTTATGCACAAAATATCGTTAATTATAGATGTTAAGGTTGATTTTTTTTTTTTTTTTTTTTTTTTTTTTTTTTCAGAAAACCGAATATTAAAATAACTAGATCCAGACCTGTACCTTATCTATATCTAGCCAACATAAACATTAACAATATATATAAATATAACCAATATTTCCAGAAAATATATTCTGAATATTTAATGCTCTTTTTGTACATAATGTTTTATTTCTCATCCATTAACGTTGAAGTTTGATATCAGGAAACCGTATATTAAAGTAGGCTTATTCAAAAGAAAAAAAAAGATTAATTAAAAACGAATTAATAAATCTATAATTCATATATGTTAAAGGGAAGTTTTAATAATAACAAATAAAATTTCGAATTTCCATTACGATTACGATTATAGATATTTTAGTAATAATTAAAACCTTACGATACTCACCGAGTAGCATACGTATGTACTCAATACATATATACTACAGAAAATTAATGTAGAAATATTTGCGATTCACAAATGCATCAATATATATATATATATATATTAAAGCTATACAAAAACTTCAAACAACCCAGAGAAGTATGAAGAGATGTATGTTAGGATTCACTCTAAGAGACAGAAAGCAAGACTTTTGAATTAGGAAGCAAACCTATGTTGCTGATGTTTTTTCTAGAGTCAAGAAATTAAAATTGAGCTGGGCTGGTCACCTTGCGAGAAGAAATGATGATAGATGGACCACTAAAGTCTTATTTTGGATGACAAGCGGTCAGAAAAGACCGAGGAAAAGATGGTTGTGAAGTTTGGAAGAGCAGAATGGAGAAGAATTGTAGAAAACAGGGCAGTTTGGAATCACCCATGTGAGGCCTTCCTCCTGCAATGGATTGATAAAGGCTGAAATTGATTATGATGATGATGAGGATATATATATACAGAGAGAGATGGTGAGAGATGATATCGAACTTTGTTTAAATTAGGTAATTGTTCAATTATTATTCAATTATTTTATTTTAATTTTTATTTATTTATTTATTCAAATTAAATACCATGCGATTTCTCTTTTTATTTTCCTTTACACTTTAAGCTAATAGTTCCATTATTGTTCTGTTCATTTAAGTTTAAGTATCAGTCATAGGATTATTTTGAAAAATTGTCATTTGTAAAGAATTTATTTATTTTTTTTTTTTTTTTTAATTATGAATTGAAATTTCTTTTAAAGAATTAAAAATATTCTTGTGCGAGACAATTCAAAATGTTTGAGCCTGCATTTATTCTACTTAATCATGCAGTTCAACATCTAAGACTCTAATTAAAAGCGAAGTACTTCAAAAAGCCTTCAATTAGATGGCTTAGCCATAATTCCCCATTTTCATCGGATGGCAAACAAATTTAATCCAACCCGATTAAATTTTAATTAAGATCTTTAAGGGTTTTATATTCACGAAAATTTCTATTTCATTTGGGTAAAATTATTTTATATGAAAAAATTAGATGTTCGATTTCATGTTAAATGTTTTAAATGTAATAATAATAATAATAATAATAAATCTGTTTTATTTGGAAAAATATATATTAAATAAAAATTATAACAATAATTATACTGTTATATATACAAATATTTTTAGACCAAAATTACCCTTTCCAAAGATCATACCTATAATCATATTTCAATAAAATAATAAAACATTCAGATATATATATATATATATATATATTAATAAAGTACTTTCTAATAAAATATTGTTTTATTTTCTGCTATCTCGAGTAAAATTATGGATAACGAAAATAGAACAGCAGGCAGTTATTGGATTCTTGAAAGTAGATGGTGGTGGGGGTTTAGTTCTTAAGACCAATATTGAACACGCTAGGGTCCTAAATCTGGTTAAAATTCCCTACATAGAGTCATTTTAAGGGATCCTTGTCCGTACTTACGCGAACAGTTTGGAGAAAATTTTAGAAACCTTCGAGCAGCTATGCATATGGAAGCCATATTGAACCCGGCCCCTCCTATTTATCATCTTAAAGAAGAAAAACTCTCAAACACTAGTGAGACTGTAAATGTAAGAATATTCAGATTTAAAAGACTCATCTGAGATATAAACGTTTGTGCAAAGAAACCAAAATTTACATACATAATGTCCGGAAATGAACAAAATGATTTAAATATGCAGAAAACCTTTTGGTCGAGAACCCTTTTAGCAGAAGATTATCGTCAACAAATAACTCTGGAAACTTATGAACGATTGATGTGTTATGACTGATTAATGAATGTAGCTTCCAAAATGCTTGATGTAATGTAATAAAAATATAATTAACAATTTAAGGATGGAAGGGTTTACCATTTAATGTTGAAAGATTAACCATTTAAGAATCTGTGCGAAGTGAGTTTGAAGGAATAATTAAGAAGTTAACGATTGATAAGCTTATTTAAAGAGTCCAAGTGTGTCAGCAATTTATAGGTTTTTAAGATGTTCAAATGGACAATCATCTAAAAAGTATAGGGGCTGAAGATGAACTTGGTCATATATTTGTGAATAGAGACTGGGCGATAAACGTAAGTAGACAGAGAAATACAGTCGGTAACAAAAGTGTCCGAACACTAGCAAAAATTCCTATGTAAAAAATGTATACTTCATACGGTTTTGTTAAATAAATCCTTATCGAAGCATGTTCTTACACTGACTAAGAACAGGATTCGACAACTATTTATTTAACGAAACCGTATGAAGTGTACTTTTTTTACATAGGAATTTTTGCTAGTGTTCGGACACTTTTGTTACCGACTGTACGTGCACTTAAAAAAAAAAAAAAAAAAAAAAAAACAGACTATGCATTCAAATACTCACTAACCCTCCCCTCCCCAAATATATATAAATATATATACATTTAAATACGAAAATTATGCATATAAAATATTCAGAGACACATTCCTTATCTTATTTTAAAATAAGTTTTTTACTTAATAAATTTCTAAATTTTTATTTTTTGCAATCTCATGAATATAAACAATACCTTTTTTTCGTTCTAAGACACGTGAAATCTTTTTACAATACATATTATATTATGCAACAGTGTTTTCTTTCTTTCTTTTCTTTTCTTTTCTTTGTTTTTTAGATTCTCAAATGGGAAATTTTATATCTTGTCATTTAGAATATTTCATACACATCGACAGATGCTACAGGATGATATTTAAAATGGTTAGCTATTAATGGTTGAACCGGTAATGGCATTTCATCATCTTCATCATTGACAGAGAGGTTTCTTAGCAAGACGTTTATTTGTCTACAAAAAAAAAAAAAAAAAAAAAAGACTTTTTTTAATGGATTTTTATCTAACTTATACTACATTCTATGGAAAAGCATCAATATATTCTTTAACTTTATAAATCCCAAAAATTGCATCACCTAACAGAAGACCCCAAGGCTTTAATTTCTTAATAGTGGACTTAGAAGAGAAAAACGAGTTTGTAAGTTTAATAAATGCTCTTTAAAATGATATCATGGAAAAGCATTTCTTCTGTTGTAAAGTTTGACGATGATTATAGATTATTTAAATAAGAAGAAAGAATTTTCGTTATGAAAACAAAATTCTGTAAATAAAATCTAACAGCATTTATCCAAGTACCTCCTCGTTCCCTAATGCACTGTATTGGAAGGGGAAAGCAGTGGTATATTTTTTGTAAAGTTTAATGCTTTGAAGGGGCTTTCAAAATGTAGAAAATATTTATTTAAAATAATGAAAATTTTTATTGTGATTTTTTTTTTCAATTAATAGTTTTAAATTACTACTAAAATTTTTATCACATCATTTTATTTTAAATTTTGTAATAAATAGATTTAATAGGCAACCTTTTAAAGAAGGTCGCACATTAGTAAAAGTGGTCTATATATTTTTTTTTTTTTACTAAATAAGGTGATAAGCTTATAAAAACATGTGGAACAGAGATTGTACATTATCTTTAATTTTTCTGTAGTTAACGAATAATTTTGGAACTTTATTTACTTATTTATTTATTATTTTATTTTATTTTTCATTTTTACTGTAAATCCTAGCGGATTTTTTTTTCCTTTTTTTTTTTTTTTTGTCTTCTTCTTTTTGAAAATAAATGTGGTAGGAAAAATACTGGGTTATCCAAAAGTCACACACACACACACACACACACACAAAAAAAAAAAAAAAAAAAAAAAAAGCAGGATGTAACAGTTTGCTGTTTGCACTGAAATGCACTGAATGACTTGGAATTTTTTTGTAAGTAATATATATGTATATATATATATACCAAATTATTTTGCTTTTTATCCATCGAAGGGCGCCTTAGATGTAAAAGTACTTTTATACAGCTGCGCAGCACACTCAAAAACGCAACAGAACTATAAATGTATAATATGAAGATCCTCATTAATGAGGATTGCAATCAGACCTTGCGCATTGGGATTTCCCATAATAAAGCTTAACTGACAATATCTTAACTATATCAGGATTTATAGAACGATTAACAGCAGTAATGAAAAATAAATGTTTATTTTAATATTCGCTAACGTCTGAAATTATATACAACACGCAAAAGTCAGAATATTCAGTATTCCAAATATGGCGTCATTTCAGGATGCGCATATATTTAAAATGCGAGAGGGTACTGAAAACGCAGTGCCATCTGCTACTGAAAAATGAAAAAAAAAAAAAAAAAAAATGCTTTTCTACACTTTTTAGCGAAAACCGCATAGTGCTACACTCAATACATATTGAATATATGTATATATATATATATATATGTGTGTTTTCTGCGATTATTGAATCACACTGTTATATATAATGACTAAATAAATGAATTAAATGTAAATTAAATTACTTTTATAACACTGCTTAATATTCTTTATTCTTTAGATTATTTCAATGTAGTATTTATATTATTTATTTCTTTAGTACCAAGAAATAATTTAATAAATGATGTTAGTTTATTGAATTTTAATTTAAATGTAAGCAAAGTACTATTAGTTAGATTTAATGATTAGATTAAATTTCTCTCACCGGGGATTTATTCGTGAAATTCAAAGCTTATTAGTACTTATCCTTTGCGTAATCCTTAGAATATGTTATCCACTAAAACTGAAATGCTTTTTCAAATATCTATAGGGAATCAGGTGATTGTATTTAAAGGCATGGGAACATACAATGCCTGACTGGTTAAACTAAATGTAATAAAGTATGATATATATAATTAAATTATAGTAACATTTAAAATTTTATAAACATCATTTTATTGAAATTTTCACAATACATATAAAAGCAATCTATAAATGTTTTAAAAAGATATGAGAAGGTTTTAAAAACGTATGTTAAACAGATTACAAGTTATTTTTAATTATTGGTAGAATTTTTTAATGATAATTTTGGAAATTCATTATTAGTAAATGGAACAGATCGCCATTAAATTTGGTATGTGAAACATGTATAAAATACACTGAAATAATTAAAAAAACTGCTGAAAAATCGCCATTGAGGGAACTTGCCATTTACAAAAAAAAAAAAAAAAAAAAAAAAAAAAACCTTACATGATGTACACGAAAAAAGGAATATTTATTAATTATACTACTAAAATACCTGGCTACATTTAAGGATATCTAATAATTACTCTAACTGAAACTATAAAATAATTTTACTTTCATTTTTTGCCATTTCTTGGTGCTCTAAGTGACACATGCAAAAAAATAAAAGTAAGATATTTCACCAAATGATTCTTAAGTGTAAAATCGCAATTATTGAGCAAAATAGCTTGGCACAACTTAAGGTGAAAATTTTATAGCAAGGAGACCAATCAATTTTATAAATTAGTAAATTTCCCATGCAAAGCCTCACGTTATGTAATTTATTTAAAACTGAATTGTTCTTCTGAATTCATTGTTTGTATCTCTTGTACTGTCCGTATAATAATTTTGGCAGCTATCCGAACACTTTTTCTGTGGTTTCCCTTACCATGTTGTTTGATGAAAAAGGTTGATTATAACTTCCAAATGTGAAAATAAAATTACCAAAACCAGCAACTTAAAATAATAATAATAATAATAATAAAACCAAGTAGGTAAAAGTATTAAAGAGCTTGACAGAAGACGTTTATACGAAGGACCTCCTAAAAATATGTGTGATATATCTTTGTGTGATTTCTTATGTATATCTGAAATTTGAACTGAATTAGTATAATTGAATAGCAAAACGTAATATACCTGGTAAACATGGCTTTGTTTAATGTTAAAACTACGTTTTTGTAGTTATTTTTTAGAGTAATCTCAAATTAACTTTTTTACGCATAAATTTATACTACTATTTTTATTCGCTGCAAGTTCTTGGCTATATTTGAACCAAAAATTCTATTCCTTAGATAATTTGTTTATAGACTCAAATAAATCTCCTATATGATACGAGCTGGCGCAGTGTTCGCCGTTATTCATCCTATACGGAAAAATGTTGGCGGCAGAAAAAACTAGGCTACCAGATTAGCATTGTTATCGCCTTTAAACTTCTATACAGATCAAGTGAGCTAGAACTTCTTATCACGAAACAAACAAGTTGGCAATTTTAAGAACATCACCAACATTCCAAAGACTTAAAAACCTTCACATTAAAAGAAATATAGTTTTAAATTTAATTTTAAAAGAATTTAGAAATAATAACTTAAAAAAAAAGCACTGTATTCATATTAAATTTGTCGAACAACTTTGAAAATAAAATAAAATAAGTTGAAAATAAGAGAAAATGCTTCATTCATCGCACATAAATTTGTTTTTTGTGCGTAGATATACCAACTTAATTCAATTTGAATAATAATATATATTATGATACTTTACTTTCGAGGGCTTTGTCAGCGTATAATAGGAAATTAGTCTGTTATTTCGAAGTTTTGCTACCTAGATTTTTTTTTTCGTTAGAACACTAAACGTCCTCAAATGAGGATTGGCTTTAAATTTAAAACTGTAGGAAGAATTGTTTAATTTAATATATTTTACTGTCAGTTGTCTATAATAATTTAGAAATGAAATATTCATCAAAATATATTTTGCAAAATTAATTCCGGCGTTAACAGGTTAAATGCTACGAAAATTTAAAATCCTGCATTTAATACGAAACGTTTACGTTTTCCCCCTTTTATTTTACGTTTGGTTGGTGGGTTTAACGTCCGTACTAGTTCTGCGCAATGGGTAATTGGTGACGGATTAGGATGCATCTCTAAGGGTTGGTCCGGAGACATATCATCACATTTTCGATCCTCCATTGAGGAAATGGCTTCCCTGCTTTAGTGACCCTCAGATCTAAGACTTGTACGATTTTCGTCGCGTTTCCAATTACCTTCGACCTTAAAAACATAATTATAATTTTTACACGTTATATTTACGCTGGGAGGCTTGAATACATTCTACAGATAGCTTGAAACAGGAAGAATACGTGAAATTATTAATTTTTATTTCGTAACATTTCATCATGTATCACGAAGTACATATAACACATAGACCCAATAACAAATAGGGTTCATTCAACCTCGTCTTTATTCAAGCACATTCCACCAGTATTTTTAAACAATAAATTTCCTTAAAATGTATAGACTCTTACTACAAGAAAATTTTTTGCATAAAATTAGTGGTAGAGAAAATTAAAGAATTATAAGACCATACGAAAAAATTCCAGATTGTATAATTCTCGAAATAAACTTTAAAAAACCTGTCTGGGTATAAATGCTTTGAATATATATATATATATATATATATATATATATATGTGTGTGTGTGTGTGTATGTGTGTGTGTGTGTGTGTGTGTGTATTTACCTGAATTATTGTGTATCACAATCGGATTTAATTCCATAAAATAAAGCTAATTTTGTTTAAAAAAAAAAAAAAAAAAAAAAAAAAAAACTATTTTTTAAACAAGTAAGTAGAATTTATTTTAATAATTTATTTATTTATTTATATTTTAAGCTTTATATTTTCTTTGTATAAATTGAAAATATGATATGTAATAGACATTTCTAACTAAAACGTTTTCTAAATTATCATTAAAAAATTTGTACGTACTCATATAAATAAATAAAAAAAATAATAATAATCATGTTTTATAATGTTTTAATGAAAGAAACCATTATTTTAAAGCATTTTTATGCAAATGGCACGATTAACATTAAAGTTATTTATATTTAAGTCTCTATGAAGCATTTTCCCTTTAAATTTTAAACATTATTACAATGAATGAACAAATCGTTTTAAAACCAACGAAATTTTATTCACATCTGGCTCATTAAAATTGCAACGGAAGCACCGTTTGCACATATTCCTTGAATATTCCCGCTTAATTACTTCCGTTCTTCAAATTCATAGTTCTTTGAAAACACATTTCGTATCATCACATAATTAGATGTGAAATAACTATTTCTGCATATTTTTAATTGGGACTGCACCTACCTTTGTTGCATTCATTAAATAAGTACATATTTGTATGTACTTCCTTTACATATCTGTAATATAGCTGCAAATATAGTTTATGTTGGAGTTTCCTTTTGTAGTTTTGATTTGTTTATTCTAAAATAAAATTCCTAGACCAAAGGAAACATTTTATGGAGTTATTTGTTGTGTTTATATTATACATATTATATGTGAAAAAAAAATTATATATTTTTATATTTATTTATTTATTTATTTATTTAGTTGAACTTATTGAAAGAAATATCGTTGTATTTTATAAAAGTTAAAATTTAATTTATTACGTCATTTAATCATAAAGTAATAAATTAGTCAAAATTAATTGTTAAATATCCGTTCTTTGTAATAATTTGTACAAAAAAAAATATTTTTAAGTTATAACACACATTTAAAATGTACATTATAGTTCACTATAAATGTTATTTTTTACAAATAAGGGTATACACTAATAAAGTGATAAGTAAATACATACTTTATTTAACGATCATTCGCAGTTTACAGTTATTGCCTGTCATACTTCTTTAACTTTTTTATCTGTATACAATTCTGTCTTTGAAGGATACATAATTTTATAAATTAATAGAGATTTTTCTTTAAAACATTACCTTATAAATCTTTATATTTCATTTTATAAATTAATAGATATTTTTCTTTTAAAAATTACGTTATAAATCTTCATATTTTATATTTTCAATACATTTTTAAAACTGAGGATAATTTAATTGACTGATAATAATAAAATAATAATAATAACAACAATAGAAATATAACCTCATTGCTGGTAAAAAACCCAACCTCAAAGTTTTATATTATTAGATCGATAATATTTTCATTGCTTTTAGTAATACTATATGAAAAGTACATATCAGAATATAGGTTATGTTCATTTTAGTTTTGAATAAAATAATCGTAAAATTTACTGCTTGACAAATACATTTATGTAAAGTATATATCAGAATATATGTTATGTTAATTTTAATTTTGAACGAAGTAATCGTAATTTACTGTATAACAAGTACTGTTTAGCAAGTAGATTTATCTCTTTTAGAGATAAATTATATGTTTAACAAGTATTAATCTAAAAAAAATTAAGAGTAATAGTATAATTGTTTTAAAGCAAATAAATCTGCTTTTCATTTATATATAATATTTCACTATATGTAATAATTTTTATAAATAAGTACAATCAATAATAAAATAATAAGTAAGTTTAAGATTTTCTATGAAATGGTGGTTCATAGTTTTTGGCTATTGCTTACCATAGCTCATAAATTTTGTTATTTGAAGGAAATTCAGTTAACGAAGGATACAAAATTTAACAATACAATTAATAGGTGTAATATACTTTTGAATAATTACGGTATAAATCTCTATATATGAAATTTGCAACTTAAAAAAATAAATTTTAAATGAAGCCTAATAGTTAATGAACTGAAATTTCTATATGATAAAGAGAATCTTGTTGCTTGTAAACTATTCAAACATAACATTTTACATTAATAGTGACATACAATTTTCATTGGATTTAATAAAATAATTAAGTTTTGCAACAAATAAATCACTTTATAAATTAAGCTGATTTTAATGCAATAGTGATTTATTGTTTAACAAATAATATCTTTAAAAATTTTTAATGGTAATTGCGTAACTGTAGCACAGATTATAGCATAGACATTTCTTTTCCCTAATACGTACAAAACTTTGAATAAATTATATGAAACGATATCGACTTGAGATATAGTGCTTATTTAATAGTAGCTTTAGAGCATGCCCAGAATCAAATATAGCAGTACGCCACTGATATGTAGATATGAAAAGACTTTTGCCCGTTACAAAATAATATTTTATTCGTCTAAATAACAAATGCAAGTTTTTTTCTTATAACAATTTTTCTCTGCTAAGAGTGCTGAATTCGAGAGTTATGTTTTACAAATGATATATATATATGTATTTCTTTTCTTTTGAAACTATTCATTTGTAGCAAATAATAACTGTTCAACTTTTTTAGGCTTTTTAATAAATAGAGGAATAAAAAACTGGCACTTACTATTATAAAAAAGAATTTGTTGGTAATCGTAAAAGCGCACTGGTTAAAACAAATTCAATAACCTTCTTTACAGAATAACGATGAAGCTCATTCCTTAAGACGTACACAACTCCAATATAACAAATAATCACATAAACTATTTACAAGAACGTTTTAGTTAATAATTAATTCAAAAAGATTTGACATCGCATTTCATGCTTCTTCTTCTATCCTCGCTCGTCGTCTTCATCCTTGTTACAGACTTCAATAATATGAAAAGAATTTTCTTTCAAAACTCTTTTCTCACAGGATTCATTTACATATAGGGACCATCGAAGCGGGCAATACCAGATAGCATCAAATAAATGCACCTATGATTTGTAATATAAACATTCATTTTAAATATATTATACTTGTAAAAGCGAATCTAAATTACTTTCTAGTTATATTTGAATAACAGAAAATATTTTTTTAAAATTTAATCTAACAAAGTGTCTTTAAATTTTACAACAAAATTCATTGCTATATTTATTAAAGAATTCTATAAAGAAAAGAAGTATCTGCTGTAAACTAATGTATAAATGGAACATGATGAAAGGGGGAAAGGAAGCTCTGGAAGCGCCATACATATTACTTTCTCTGTTTTTTTATGAAATATTCATTATCTCTAGTGATATATTAAGAATAAAGAATGATATTTTGTTTCATATTTTCTTTGCCATTTTTATTGGAATAAAATTCCAATACCAGAAAAAGAATGAATTTCCTTTTAGAAGAAACAATACATCGTTTACTTTGTTTAAAAATTGTTTATTAAGAAGCATAAATTATTACTTCACATACTTTTTAGTAAGATATTTCATTAGGTACGCAAGTATTAAATTATTTAATTAAACATATTTCATTTATTAATTTTTGAAATATATTTAATAGATATTTCTTAGACTCAGTATGCAATGTCTTTTTCAATAATATTATTTATATATACAATTACATATAAATAAATAAATAAATAAAATAAATAAATATTTAAGCATACATCCATAATAAAGCCGAAATCGAAATTTTCATACATTGTGAAGGTCATATTGCTCTTTTAATAATATATTAATATATATTGTTTCTTCATATATGATTTCATATTGGTTATTTAAAATTATATTTCTAACAATAAATTAATATATTTTTCTGTTTGTATTGGTGGAAATATAACCATACATCAAATTAATACATAGAAATACTTCTATCATTTTTATATTAAATATGTATATATATATATATATATATATATATATATATATATACTTATAATTAAAATTATCATCGGTTGTTTATGGATGAGTAAGAATTATATTGTCTCTTTATTTGTTAAAAAAAGTATTTCATAAATAAATTGTTTTTACTAATAAGCAAACTTTTTCCGAATTCTATTGCTGTTTGTAAACAGAAAAGTATTATTTGCGCTCTTAAAAGTTCATTCCATGTTGTGCTGTGCGTTACTAATATAGTACTATATATAAATGCACAATGTGGTGTGTTCATAATTATAGAAAACATACAGGACGACGAATATTGAAGCGAAAAAATATTTTTTGTTGAATGTTATGGGCAAAAGTGTTTTACTATATTTTATCATGTCCAGGAAAGTGCTTAAGAATGAAAATTAATTTCGTATAACCACAAGGTAATTAAAATATTTAATTAAATTAGATTTTCTTGTTTTTGTATAAATACGCATTTTAAAATTCCATGAATTACTAAAGTCAAATTTTGATTTTTGTGTATGTCTGTTATCAGAGTAACTTAAATATATAGATAATTGACGACAGTTGAAATGTTGCATTTTGAAGTTCATATTAGGATGCTACTAGCAAATTTTGATCAATATTCTTAATTTTAAATAAGGATGCGTTCAAAAGTTTTCTGAATAAATTGTAATGAACATTTAAACTTGATAAGATATTCAAATCGTAGCTATTATATAAACGTGTGGTTAGGGGGAAGGACAGTAAACAACCTGACACAGATTTATTTGCCATATAAAACTGTTCCCAAAGCTAGTTTGAATTAATTTTTCCGCAGATTTATGAAACAGTACTATTTATCTTACCTCATTATCTGAAATTTGCCTTTGTAGTATGATAAGTAAATGAATGTCGTGCGCACCACACCAGTTTCTTTAATTTGTTTAAGCGAATATTAAGAGAAGAAATTTAGAACAAAAATAAATATAATGCTTAAAAAAATATAATATAAATAATTTTAGTACAAAAGTCTATGAGTATTTTTTTATAGTTACATTCTATTTCATTTTTAAAAAATTACATGTTTTAAAAGCAAATAATTAATAAATCAAAATTCATATTTTAATTAAAAAATTTTCAATAGTAAAACAATATTTCTGTAATGTGATTTTTCCCCATCATCATTTACTACATATCCTAAGCAAAATGTCGGAACTGAATATGATTCTGCCATAAATTGCCCTTAATGGTGTCATAAACACGCAGTTAGTCGAGAAATTACAATATAAAATTTCACCGAAATATTACTTATTATAGAGTGAAATAATAATCTTGAAAGAAAGTGAATGATGATAAATCAGCTTAATATT
Source organism: Salticus scenicus (assembly GCA_963930645.1). Lineage (NCBI taxonomy): Eukaryota > Metazoa > Arthropoda > Arachnida > Araneae > Salticidae > Salticus > Salticus scenicus. The sequence goes on along the minus strand of OZ005652.1, from coordinate 231,210,083 downwards.
AATAACGGGATGAAAGATTAAGTTGGAGATATCAAGTTTATTTTCGACGACAAATGCGAAATTTCTTTTTACTGGAATTCTGCTTTTAAAAATGTATTCTTTTAAACATACCAGTCTTCATTATTCTAAAATAAGCCGTTCTTCATTCATTATAATATCATGAATTAACATGCATTTGGAACTGTTCATTCAATTGCATAATAACAATAAAAGAGCTTGATACTATTATTTGATTAAGATGTAGTTTAATCAAACGTATTAAATATTGTTATTCTGATATCGATTAATTGCAACTCAAATTTTATATGTACTTTTAATAAACAAATTCTAATAAAACTTAGGTTATTTATTTAGAAAAATTAAATATTATTTATTTTAAATAAAATTTTATAACTTATTTTAGTGTAATAATAAAATTTGCTTTTGTGTAATCTAATTTCCTTTCCATTCATATTATGTTTAATAAATCTTTTAAAAATGCCAAAATTTCTGTATTATATTATGAATTGATAAATTATGATCAAGACTTTATTCAACATAGTGTGAAATTTATAAAATATAAATAGTTCAACCGAGGTATAATATCTAGATAATATATGTGTAAAATTCTCAAATATTACTTACGTAAAACACTAATTTACAACAAATAAATTTATCTTATTTTAAATAAGGTTACTATTTAATTTAAGTCTTCTTTGTTTTTTCAATAACTGATCTTCAATAGTATTCTAAATATCTATCAAAATAAATATATTTTGTCGCAGCAATCTTCCAATTCGCTTAAATAATTAATTCACTCATATATATATATATATATATATATATATATATATATATATATTAATTCAAAATATAGTTTAAGTTATATTTTAAGTTCGTTTTATAAGATAATGTTATTTAATTTTATCATAAACCATCACTTAGTTTTTCCAACATTTTCACAAATCTCATACTATTGAGCAATATTTGTATATATATTTCACTGTTCTCGAAAACGGTAGCTCGGACAGTCACGAGATTTAACACAAAGGTGCCCCCCGAAGGATCAATGTGCACATCGAAGTCAGAATTTCGAATTTCTGTTTAGTTTTCTTTTAATTAATAAAAATATGAAAATAATAAGCTAATAATAACAAAAAATTAGCCATTTAAATTTAATCCATAATTTAATCGTTGCCAAAAAAAAAAAAATATATATACGAGTTTTTTTTTTTTTTTTTTCAACGGGAAAATAAATACATTTATCTAAACATGAACAATACTACACACTACTGATCGCAGAGCTTCCAAATTTGGCATATAGGTACCTCGGACCCTGCAGGTGTACACCTCCTCGAGATGTTTTCGAATTTCGAATTTGAATTTTTTAAATTAATGTTTTTTCGATTTTAAACATTGGCTTTTATGTTTCATTTTTCATGAATTTATTCTTCGATTGTAATCGTCTGCGTATCTTAGCAACGGCTATATTATGCAATTTTTTTTATTAATACATTTATTTGAGGGCGAATCTTTTTTCTCTTTTTAATTTATTATATTTATTGAAAATAAAATGGTAATGCAGTAGAAAAAATTAAATATATTAAATTTAAAATTTAAAAACGTATTTATAACAGTTATGTTTATGTATAATTTTTGTAGTATAACAACAATTATTTTTCATTTGTTAATTTAATTTCTTTAAAAGGGTTTTTTTTTTTTTTTTTTTTTTTTTTTTTTTTTTTTTTTTTCTAATTTATAGTATTTGTCAGGAAATAATGGTAGCATGTAGTAGAAAGGATTAAACTGATTGGAATTTATTTGTTTTTTATGTATTTAATTCCTTCTAAAAGAAAATCTACTTTTTATTTTATTTCATTATATTGGTCGGAATCAAATTGTAATACAGTGTAAATAGGATGAGCAATAAAATACTTGGTTCAAAAACTAAAATATTTAATAGACGCTGAGATACAGTTATCTTTAAAATCGTAGTTCTTAAATAATGGCAGACCCACCTATCGTCAATAAACACCCATATTGAAATACACAGGAAAGAGATTTCTGCAGGCAGTGAAAACCTGCTCCTAATACAGTGCGGGCAGAGATAGAGCTGCCGTAGTCAGCGAGTACCCGATGCCAGGTCTAGAGCAATTCCAATGTATTTATTTTAGTTTTTTTTTATAATGTGATGTGAAAAATAAATAATGATCCAATTCTTTTGGAGATTCATTTAAATATAGTGGCCAGCGAAGCGGGCGTAGCCTGCTAGTGAATATTAATAGAATTAATTCAATTATATATTCCAGTTATCTACTCAATTGCTGGCTGTAGCTAAACTCTTATAAAATTTGAGGGTCATTTGCTTTGTACTATGAAAACATTTCTGTGTTTTATTGAGGTGTTTTGCCTATAATTATTATTATTTATTTATTTATCTTTAAAAAAAAAAACTACATTTATTTGTTTGTAATATTCTTCATTTAAAGTATAAAATTTTCGTCATATTAAAAATGATTTTGTTTTTGTTTGTGTTTCGTTTGTTCAAATATTTTATACATTTTTCTTAATTTATTATCACTAAATACAATTTCCTAAACTTTGTCAGAAATACCAATTTTTTTTCACTTTATCAATATTATTCACTTTATCAATATTATTTAGAATATTTATATTCATTAATTTACTAAAAATTTCTTATATTCATTTTATTAAGGACCTAAAAATCGACAAATGTCATTAATTAAATCATACAGGGTGATTCAAAACCAAACGTACAAACGTTTAGCAGAGATAGGGAACCTCATAAGGATTGCAGATTGCATAGGTATTATAGCTCATGGTCACAAATGCTATTTTAACCCTTTAAGAACTGTGCGTCTTTGATTACTTTTTGCCAGTAAAACTCGCAAATGGGCGTGGATTTTGTTAATTTTTCCTTTTTTTTTTTTTTTTTTTTTTTTTTTTGTCTAAACTTTTTATTGTACATTATATCGATATATCATTTCTTTGATGAAAACATTAACATCTAAGAACGTTTACAATGTACAAAAGCCACGCCCATTTTTGTGTTTTACTGTTACAAATTAAGCAAAACTAGTATCGCCCAGTGGTCGAAACTCGACCATTTTTTTTTCAAAGCGAGGCAAAGCAAAGTTATTGCCTTGTCCTAAACGGAATGAATTTGCAACACAGCTGCGGCAATTGTTTGCCGATATTCACTGTAACTGAATCAGCAGAGTTTTACTTAATATAACTATTTCTCTCTGTAGATGTTAGCCTTCCCTGGAATGAGAGAAAATCGCAACGTGAAAACGCCCCTTGTTGTGTGATACAGTCCAGAAGCTAATAGGTACCATGTCAAACCAAGGCCCAACCAAGTATCAAATTCTGTTAAATTAATTCGATTGGTTCATAAAGTACAGTGTTTGAACAAAAAAAAAAAAAAAAAAAAAAAAAAAAAAAGATACTTTTCAAAAATGGTCGAATTGAGTTCGGGGAATTTCAAAACGTGTAACTTTATCGAATACCGAAAATCTAAAACTTTTCTGAATCTTATATTTTCTACTTATATATGCAGAGGAAAGAATAATAAATCCACTTTTAAAAAAATAAAAATAAGTAGTCAATTTCACTTAATTAAAATGCAAGGGAATCTCAAAACGTGTAAATTCATCGAAAACCAGAAATCAAAAGTTTTTATGTATCTTCTACTTGCTTCTTCTACCCACAAAAGCTAGCAATAAAGACACTTTTTTTAAAAATAAGTAGCCAATTTCAGTTAATTGAAACGTAAAGAAAGCTCAAAACATGTAAATTCAGCAAAAAACGGAAATCGGATTTTTTTTCCGTTTCGTCTACTTATACATGCAGCAGTTAGTAACAAATCCATTTTCCTTTTATTTAGTATATTAGTTGAATATTTATTGTTTAAATATCACCCTTTGAGATGAAATGTTTATGTTTACATTCGAAACTGGAAGTTTGCCATTTTTTTCTGGAGTTTTGTGATTTTAAATTAAAAATTTATCAATTTTACAGAAAAAATAACTCAATCAAACACATTTAGACAGTAACTTATATATAACTATACCCAAATATCGGAATTAAAATCGGCAGATAATTTCTGTTATTTTTTAATATTTTTTTACAAAAAATCCAATGGACGATTAACATAGAAAGTCTTTTTCATGGCTCCATGGAAAGACAGTGACGTCATCACTTCGCTTGCGTATAGTGATGCTACATTATACAAATTACTGTGTCTATGGTTTTATTTGAGCTTTATGAAATTGCCAGATTTAACAACTTTCTATTTTTAGGTATTTTTTAATGTAAAGTAATACGTGTATAAAAGGGAAAAATGGGGGGAAAATGCATAAAAAATAAATGTATTTTTAAATACCTTCTTGACATCGTAAGAAAATAATATTTGTATTCGCTCCTTCCGGCTAACCATACCTTTCGAATGATTCCATTCTCAACCTTCTACTCCGATAATTAATATGTTAAAAAGTGACTACAAATTTTATGCTTGCCTATTAATATATAGATATTCAGTCCGTAACCCTTTAGCGTTCATTGATTTCGCATAGAAACCAAACATTGCATTTTTTTTTCCCAGCAATTTTTCAGTATTTTTACAAAATGTTAATAGAATATTGAACTCTTATTCATTCTCTTTGCACTACATGACAACACTACAGCAAAATCCAAAACAAGCTATTTCAGTTGAAGCCAGATATAGAAGTCACTTTAATTTTCTAAAATTGTATCAATTTTAAAAATAAAGAAAAAATATTTATTTTAAATAACAGCACATGAACTTACTATAATCCTTCTCAGTCATAAACTGCAACTTTCTATTTTTTTTATAAAAATAAACAGAACTGTCCGAGAAGGTATGTAAAATGATTGGTTTCTGAGGAAAACCAAACTCCAGTAAAGGTCGAATTTCACAAGACATAAGATAGGAGTAGAAAATGAACATTTCCTGGATTTTCTGCAATTTCTTAGAATATCACTTTCTGGAATTATATGAATATATATTTATATATATGTGTGTGTGTATGTATGTATGTGGGTATATATCTTTATACATTTTTTTTTTCTTTTTTAAATATTTCATATGTACTAAAATTTTGCAATTATGAATATGAAGTTTGTTTTCTGGTAAAACAATTAGTAAGTATAGTTAATATTATAAATATATTCGTAAATTTGTAAATAAAGTAAACAATTAAATAATAAAGCCAGAGCTGTAGCGACAATGTTTTTCTAGGCGCCTGTTGCTGTGACACTGCTTACACCACACTTACTTCTTTTCTGAATAAATCATTATTTGAATTTCTTAATAAGGAAGTCAAAACATAAATGTTAAAGTATCTGATTTATTCTCTGCAACTTTTATATTAGTTTGTTTAAGGAGAAAATATAGCTCGTTACCGTTCATTGGTTTCACTGTCAAACCATAAATTTCTGGAAAATAAAAAATGCTATTTTTTTTTCATTTGCCTATTTATGAATAGTGATGCGTCTAAAAGTCATTTGTTAAATTTTTTTCACAATTTTCAAAAATAAATATGTAGTGAACTTTAAAGGGTTAAAGAATTAAAATAAACGCTTGCAATCATGGGTTCCTACGCAATTTTTAATTCTTATGATGGGAAATATCTCCCTTAAAAGATTGTACGTTGGGTTTAAATCACCCTGTATATATTGTCTATAAAAAAAAAAAAAAAAAAAATCCTTGGGATATGTCTATTTGTTTGATATTAATTTCCATATTTTATATTATTTTTTAATTTTTAAAACAGTATCCTTTTATTTTAATTGACTTTTGAATGTTCATATATTATTCCTTTTATTTTAGTACTATTTAAATCTAATTTAGGGAACATTCCGTCTAACATAAATAAACGTTCATTTACTCTCACAAATAATAAAATTCCATTTATTCATTTTCATATTTCTGTATGAAACTTCATGATAATTCATATTATCAGTCATTTTTATACACCCAATAAATAAAATAAAAAATCTTATTTACAGAAGGGGAAAAATCTAATACCAATTTATTCTTATTCTAAATAATGGATTTAATAATTCCTATATAATTTCTTTCTTTAAATATTAGACCTTTCATTCGATTTAAATCACGTATTAATTATTCACTTGTGATAAGTTTTTCTTTTGTCTCTTTTGTATTCTTATAATAAAGATGACGTATTTTACATGACTTATAAACTCTACATTTTTCCAGGATGTCCGATTTTTTTTTTTTTTTTTTTTTTTTTGTAATTTTGTAAAAAAAAAAAAAAAAAAAAAAAAACTGAGATATTGATATCGTGGTTGGTAAACGCATTTCTGGGGGATTTACTTATCTTTTATCCACTCAAAAATATAACCTTCTTGATCAATCAATACATTCGCCTTTCATTTTTTTATTACACATCACTCATTTCTTTATAACTTTATAACCATTCAATTGCATATATTTTACATATTTTTCAATAAGAAGATATTGAATGTATTTGTAAATTTTGTTCCCTTATGAATATTTCTTCCCCTGAAGTTTATTTAACTTTTCATAAATTCAGCATTTGTTTTTTCAACACATAATAAAATTTCTATTTTTAATTTCGTTTGAAAATATATAAAGATTTTTCGGTTACTTTAAAAAATTTCTTCCACTTAAACTCAAATAGGCTCAAAGTGATAAAGCTACGTAAGAAAATATCACCGTTTTCTTCTGCTTTCTAAAAACTAGTGTTATCTACGGACGCCAGTAAATGAAATATTCACACTTTTATCTTCAAAGCGGCTACTCAATTGAATAACACGTACTGCGTTTCTTCTTAAAATTCAAATATCAGTAAAAAAGAACACAGCTACGTTGAATATTATTTACAAAAAGAAATCATTTAAAAAATACAAAAAAAAAACTTTATTCCCAATGGAAAAACCTACTGCTCTAAAACAGTAAATTACTTATTCTAAAAATTACACACGAGCTCTCGATTAAACGAGACCAAGTATCATATTTTTATTTAACTAACGTTGCCATCCAATAATAATATTATTCATAAAATAAATAATAGATATAATAATACATTTTCAACATCCTCCCACCTTTTGATTATAAATAACAATCAAAACATAAAAACTATTAGTCAAACAACTTTGATACAAAGATGGCAACATTACATTTAAAAAATATAAAAATGAAAAAGTAAAATAAATAGAAGAATGATCAACAATATCTAATATAATCTACAAGTTCAGTCTTTCCAGCACCTTAATTCTTCGGCCAACTCTACTAAACTTCATTTGCTCATTAGTAGTACTGTCTGAAACTTTGGAGATGGTATCTGATTCTTTAACTTTACTGAGAGTCATCGGTGTGGGAAGATCTTCAGACGATGTTATCTCTAGGGGATAAACTCTTTGAATCGGGCGTAAGAGCTCCTTTTGGGAAGTTTGCACTTTAACAAGTCGTACTTGTCCGTCTTTACCTGGTATAATCTCAGTGATACGACCTAAAGGCCAGTAGATTCTCTTTATATTATCGGCTCCCACCATAACAATTTCGCCAACAGTAACGGTATGTTTGTCTGACTTTTTGCTTTTACTTTTACGTAGAATAAGAGCACCAAGATATTCAGATCTAAAACGGCTTCGTAAATCTTTGAGAATGGTTTGTCTGTATTTGAGCCTTTTACACAAAAAATTTTGCTCAACAGCATCCAAATCAGGAAGACTGCATTCATGCATATCTTGGATGAACATCGATGGCGAAATTGGTTTTACAGCTTCCTCTTCACAGATGTAAGTAAGAGGTCTTGAGTTGACTACCTTCTCACACTCAGCTAAAACCGTCATCATTTCTTCGTAATCGAGACGTGCCAGCCCTAATACTCTTTTCAAGAGACCTTTTAGAATTCGAATTAATCTCTCCCACCAACCGCCCCACCAAGCAGCAGTTGGGGGATTGAATTTCCAACCAATAGAGTTGACAGCTCCATGTTTTCGTATGCGTTCCCAGTCTAGTTTCTTGAAATAGTTGGCTGCTCCTGCAAAATTTGAACCATTGTCACAGTATACAGTAGAGCATCTTCCTCTGCGAGCTGTAAATCTTCTAATAGCAATTAAGAACGCATCTGTTGAAGCAGAAGTAACAAGCTCCAAATGGACTGCTCTGTATACTGCGCAAGTAAAAATTAAAACCCAGCTTTTCTTGTTATCCTTGAGAAATAATGGCCCAGCCATATCAACACCAGTTATCTGAAAAACTGCAGCATATTTAACTCTGTTTTCAGGAAGTGGAGGACTGATTACTTCCAAGTTCTTTGACCGAAATCTTTTGCATGCAGTGCAGCTGGCTACAACATTTTTCACTGCCTTTCTGCCGTTTAGAATCCAATACTTTTCTCGAAGTATATTTAATAGTATCTGGACACCAGCATGGCAGTTCTCAACATGTGTTTTATAAATTAGCCGTTTTACACTTCATGTTTTGATGGAAGAACAATAGGTTTAAGAAAATCTTCACTATCCTTTCGATAAATAATTTTCGTCTTCAGCCGAATGACACCAAGCTCGTCTTTAAACGTTTGCAAAGTTTTCAATCTCTTTTCGTCTTCTTGAGGAAAAGACTCATTCTGAATTAGAAGTAAAACCTTCATTTCTGCTTCATGAATTTCTGGGGCTGTCAATTCACCATGCTTCCTCCAATTTAAATTCTTGCAGTTGTGCTTGAAACGAAGGATCCATGCAACAAGACAAATAATTCTATCATAACTAGAAAAGTATCTATAGTACCAATCTTCATCAACAATAGCTTCAGTATTTGTCAGTATACAAGTTTTCCTAGGTTTTTCCTTTTCAATTTCTTCCTCATTCCAATCGCGATTGGAGAAATCCATCATTGCTCGAAATTCAGAAACGTCTTTCATCCATTGTGGACAACTCCCACCATTTTGATGAGACTAGATGCTTTGCTTTGCATCCTCTGGAGGGCAAGTCTGCAGCATTCTTCCCCCCCGTTATATGTCTCCATGATGAAGGATCACTCAGTTTTCTGATCTCCTGCACTCTATTTCTTACAAAAACGGACCAATTTTCTTCTCGTTGTATCCATGCAAGAACCGTTGTAGAATCACTCCAGTAATGAGTCATAACATTTCTCAACCAAGAGATTCAATAACCGAATTCGTCAGTCTCGCTCCAATTACAGCAGCTAGAAGTTCCATTCTAGGTATAGTTACACCTTTTAACGGAGCCACTCGAGACTTTGCTGCAAGCAAAAATAAATTAACTTGATTAGCATCCTCTACTCTAAGGAATGTAACTGCACCATAGGCATCTTTGCTTCCGTCAACAAATGTGTGAATAGTGCAGTTGCTTAAATCTTCGGAAGATACTCGAATAAACCTAGGTATCTGTATATCAGACAAATACTTCAGTTCTTGAAACCACTGCATAAACTCTTTATGAAGCTCACCAGTTATCTCTTCATCCCAACTCGTTCCTAGTTTCCATGCTTTTTGTAACATTATTTTTGGACAAAGCATGACTGGTGAGGTGAAGCCAAAAGGATAAAAAACTTTGTGGACGACAGACAACATAGTTCTTTTTGTTAATTTTTCCATGTTAATGTTGTCTAACCATTTCATGTTAATCTTCAATGTATCAAGCTCTTTATTCCAAGTAAGACCTAATACTCGAGTCTCTTTCTTAGAACTAGTCTCATTACAGTCGCCAGACCATTCCCATTCTCTAAGATCAAAACAACCTTTGGCCATTAAAGCTTTAGAATTAACGATAAACTTATCTAATTCTTCTTTGTTATTAACACTGGTAACAACATTATCTACGTAGAAACTCTCTAAAAGCCTTTTCTTTAAAGATTCTTCAAATCCGTTACAACGCCGAATATGATACTCAATTACCGCAGCCAAAAGGAAAGGACTGCATTTAACACCAAAAACAACTCTTGTATGGCGAAATACTTTTAGTTTCTTACCTTCTAAGTTTTCCCACCATAAAAAACGCAGGAAATCTCTGTCGTCTTTACGAATGCTTATTTGCAGAAAAGCTTTCCTAATGTCGGCGATAACGCCAAATTCTTTTTCTCTGAATCGAAGTAAAATATCTGGGATAAGTTCCATTTGATTAGGACCACATTCCAAGCATTGGTTTAAAGAAGGATAATTTGCTAATCTAGCTGAAGCATCAAACACTGGGCGAATTGGAGTAGTGCTGCTACTAGGTTTTATTACAGCACGATGAGGTAAGTAATTGCCATAAGAGTTTACTTCATTCTTGGGAACTTCCTCAATTATGCCTTCATTAATCCAGTTCAGAAGAACATCTTCATATTTTTCATACATGTTCATCGCTATAAGCTTTGCTGTTGTGTATTCGAGCCGTTTCTTCGCCAAACTCAAGTTGTCGGGCAAAGGCGACTTATCATCAGCCCATGGCAAACAAACTTCATAGCGGCCCTCTCTATTAATTGCCACTGTTTCTAAAAAATGCTCTTTAGTCTGAATATCAGTCTCGTATTTGGACTTCTTCTCAATAGGATCATAGATTCCAATTAAATCCAACTTCCATAGATTTGAGATTTCAGCTTCATTTACATATAGCGATAACACTGACATCGCCAAGTTTTCTTCCGAGGCTTTTCCAGGCGGTACTTTTCCCATTAAGGTCCAACCTAAGTATGTTTCTAAAGCCACGAGACCCGATGATAAGACCTTTCTTTTTCCAGTCAACATTTTTCCCATAACGTCAGCCCCGACGAGAATATCAATTGCTTCACATTTGACGCCAATGTCCGTTAAATTAATCTCATTTTCTTCTAACTCCTTTATCCAAGGGCCTTGAAAAACCGGTCTGATATTTTCACATATTGTAGACTGATCCAAAACTTCGAAATTGCAGCCAAAATTTTCTTTCAAATGTTTTAATGTCACTTTATAGCAGTTATGCTTGACCTCGTTAGTGATAACGCCGCCAAAAAGGGAATGAACCATTTTCTCTTGGCGAATAGGTATATAATTCATTTCTTTGGCTACACTTTCCAGAATATACGACTTATGGGATGCAGAATCAAAGAGCAATATCTCAGTTTTCTGTTTATTGCCAGAGACCAATTTGGCTTTCACGGTTTGAAGAAATATCTTTGGACTTCGTTTGTTGAAATTGGACATACTAACATCATTTTCTGCAGATTTTTCTTCCTTCTTTTCCACAGCCCTTTTTTGTGAATCAAGTACATCACACATTAGAGGAAAATGCTTTTTAGAACAGATCACACACTTTAGAACTGTTCGGAATTTCTTAACAGTGTGAGTTGGCGATAAACAGGCAAAGCAACAACGCTTATCTTTAATTAATTTTGTTTTTCTGCTAAACTCATTTTCTGAGCTGAAAAACAATCTGAACTTGAATGTTTGCCATCACAAAAAACGCAAGATTTCTTCACCTCTCTATTTGAAGTGGCCGTTAATAAACCCGCAGCAGTAGGTACTTTACTTTTCAAATTTTCAACATTGCATTGCTTCCTTTTTAAAGGTTTGTTCTCTTGGCTCTTTCCTAAACCGAAACCAGCTACTGCCAAAGATATCCTTTCTTCGCCTTCAACTTCTTTTTTGAGAAATTCCATTAAATTATTTAACTTCTCTTTAGCATCATTGTTTGAATTAGAAATGTTACTACGATTCCAAGCCTTTAAAAAATCAGCTGGGAAACAAGATTCAACCATGGGATACAATATAGATGCACATTTATCCGTGTTTACACCAAATGTTTCCAATGCACGTAGATACAATTCAAGTTTGTCATACAGAGAAGTTACTGAAAACATTTCCTTAATTTGAACAGAAATAATTAGTTTTAGTAACTGTCTAACGTATACTGCGACTAAGAGGTCCTCTCTTCCAAAGCGTGATTTCAGGCTTTCAATCGCTTTTTCATAATTGGCGCCAGTTGGCGGAAAACTTTCAACTACTTCTCTTGCACGGGAACCAGCAACCGTGGCTTGCACTAAATACTGAAATTTATCTTCCGGTGCGATATCTTCATCTTTATGCACCTGCTGAAATTGACTTCAAAAAGGAAGCCAATCTTTTAAGTCATCACCAAATTGTCTAAATTCCAATCTTGGCAACGCAAATTTCCTTTTAGAATTGCTTAAATCAGGTACATAATTTAGTGGAACAGATTCACCTCGACTTTGAGCTTGAATTCTAGCGAGCTCGATTTCCTTTTCAGCTTCAACTTTCATTTTTTCAGATTCAAATTTCATTTTTTCAAATTCAAATTCTTTATCTTGTTTCACTTTTTCAAATTCATTATCTTGTTTCATTTTTTCTTCTTGCTCTTGTAATTTTCGCTCGGCAACAGCATTTCCTAATAGTACTTGAACAAATTCAGCATCTTTCTTGTATTCTTCACTGTTCAATATAACATTTTTTAAACCTGAAATAGTAACATTGGCTGGTACTTCTTCGCCAATTTCAGACGCCACATATATCAAATCATCTTTCTTAAATCCTTTTATTGCTTGAAACATGTTGCTACGTCCTGTCGCGGACGCCACAAATGATAAAGCTACCTAAGAAAATATCACCGTTTTCTTCTGCTTTCTAAAAACTAGTGTTATCTACGGACGCCAGTAAATGAAATATTCACACTTTTATCTTCAAAGCGGCTACTCAATTGAATAACACGTACTGCGTTTCTTCTTAAAATTCAAATATCAGTAAAAAAGAACACAGCTACGTTGAATATTATTTACAAAAAGAAATCATTTAAAAAATACAAAAAAAAAAACTTTATTCCCAATGGAAAAACCTACTGCTCTAAAACAGTAAATTACTTATTCTAAAAATTTTAATACACACGAGCTCTCGATTAAACGAGACCAAGTATCATATTTTTTTTAACTAACGTTGCCATCCAATAATAATAATATTCATAAAATAAATAATAGATATAATCATACATTTTCAACACAAAGTATGAAAATGATTGTGAACAAACACGATGCCCTCAAGATAAACTTATAGAAATATAACAATGTGCTAGAATTTAGTTAAAAATGACAACCCATTCTTTAATATAATTCATTTTATAAATATTTTTAAAATCTATTCATATAGACTCAATTTTTTTTTCTATATCACATTTTTTGGATTTATTAAAACTAGGATAAAAATTATGTGGAATTTAAGATTTATATTTAATTTTTGAAGTTCCTTTAATGAATAATTGTCACCAATTTTTCTTATTATTTAGTGATTTGATCTCAGTCTGATATTTGAAAAAAAAAATTATTTTATTTATTTTTTAATATTTACAAGAATGTTATAGATATTGTTGAATAAATAATAGAGTCAATAAATAATAGAGTAAATAATAATCTTTTTCAGCTACACATTCATTAAAACAATTAGATTTTCTTTTTTAAGGATAATTTAGATCATAAACAGTTATAAATAAACTTAAATCCAGAGAAAATTATTTTTTTAATTCTTATTATCAGACTTTAACAGTTGTTTGCTTTTATGTAATGTTTTACATTTTTCAACATTGTTTTCATCTAATGGGTCAATAGGATAGCCTATAGGTTTTTAAAGTGAAACTTCTACTGATAATTAGGAGAGATTTTGAATTACAGATATGAATATTATGCTTGCTCTATATAATTCTTGCACATGCTGTAAGGTATTTTTTTCCTTTTAGCTAAGTATTAAGAATGAAGAATCAAAAAGTTCATTTTTGTCATAATATGGTTTTCTATGCTACCTTTCCATAAGTGGCCGGACATTTTCAATTTCAGACATTTTGTCAAATATCTCAAAAAGCACTAGACGAATAATCTTGAAATTTCAGAACTTTGTACAATATGTTATCACTGTCATATTACAGTGAAAGTTTCGCCCTGAAAGCAAAAGGGCAACCAGTAAGAAATTTAAGAAAAAATAAAATATTTGGTGTCATCCGGTATAATGCGATGCTTGAAACGCGTTCGGGATGTAGCATGTGCTGATGTAAATTATTCTTATTACCGATATAATATTTATAAGTCTGCCACATGCACTACTGCTAAAATGTTTAGCAAAATAATGCAAATGACCAGTTTTTCTCTATTTAAAAACCTATCTTTCGATGAAATGTTTTCAAATATTTTAAAACTGGATCGAACATTTTCGAATTGGATCGTCTTCATGAATTTCAGTAAAGATTGGTTTAAGACAACATTTAGGGGGCCGGTAACAAATTGAGCTATATCAATAGTATTTGTAATTGCCCTGTATTGTTAGGAGAACGAAATGATCTGAAACTTTAGGATATGGTAATATATAGACCCAGTACAATTTGCAGTTGCATTTGTGTGACGATAGCATGCTAAATAAAAGAACTATAAGCATTTATTTTAAAACTTATATATATATACTAATGATGATCTATTAAGCATAGTAGAAGCCAAGCAACAAATACAAGATCACTGAAACACCAGTGACCAATAAGATTCAAAATTTCTTTGAGAAGTTCAGAAAAATTAAAAAAAAATTATCAAATAAAATACACAATAAAATACACAAATAAACGATAAAATACACAAATTTAAAGAAACCAGATTTATTAATTAACAGCCTGCAAAACAAACGAATCAATAAAGTAACACAATAAATCTTAACTTAAAATCATAAACTATATTAAAATTTATGAAAAAATAATTTAAGAAACTTAAGATAGGAAATAAGGATGCAGGCGGCAAGACTTGTGAACTGCCTGTGGGGTTAAACTAGTTTCACGCTGGCAACACTCCCCCAGCCTGCCACGACCAGAAAAAGAGTCAAATGGATTTAAAAAAGCAAAATTTCAAAGCAGATGAATAAAAAAAAATAAAATTAAAAAAAAAAACTCGAAGCAACAATGAAATTTACTGATTGATTACAATGTATTTAATAGTATGATTAGAATTTTAAGAATAGTTGACAACTCAAATAAAAAGAAACTGAAATAATAATGGAAAAAAGAAAGTTTATATATATATATATATATATATATATAAACAATATTGCAATCAGAAAACAAATACCTTAGATATCTCATGAAATATGAATACTTTTATGAAAAAAGTTTCACTGCAAATGCTCAAAATATGGAAAGAATTTTATTGCATAGGATTAAAGTTAGGTACACTTGACAAATTTTGTCAAAAGTTCATTTGTATGGTGTAAAAATTAAGCAAATTTTCGGAATAAAACAGAGCTAGATTTTC
Source organism: Salticus scenicus (assembly GCA_963930645.1). Taxonomy (NCBI): domain Eukaryota; kingdom Metazoa; phylum Arthropoda; class Arachnida; order Araneae; family Salticidae; genus Salticus; species Salticus scenicus. The sequence goes on along the minus strand of OZ005652.1, from coordinate 231,194,806 downwards.
GATATTTTCCAAAAGGTGAAATTTCATGAGGGGCTTTCACATTTCGCGTAATTAATTTTAAGATCCAACTATTTCAACTACTTTTCAAAAGGTTTTCTTTGTGAAAAACTCCTTACTGTCTGACAAATCTAAGTAAATAAACAAAAATATGTTAGAATTACAAACTTATAAGGCTTTTTTTTTTTTTTTTTTTACAAAAAAAAGCTCTTTTGGAGCGTTTGTGAAAAAACTGGATCTTCAAATTAATGACACGACATGTGAAAAACCCCTTATAGAATTTCAACTCTTGGAAAATACCTAAGATCTTGTTTGTTTTTTTTCGACAATTTTCTTATTTTTAACCTATTCAAGTGAAATTTTGACAAAAGATGCCCAATATATCTAGTTTTCAACCTATGTAATAAAAGTTTTTTATCTTTTGCGCATGCTCATTAAAGACGTTTTTTTCATGAAAATGCCTATATTTCATGAGAAATTTCAGATATTTGTATTCCAATCTCAGAATATTGCTTCAAAAATGTTTTATTTTATTTTATTTTATTTATTTATTTTTTCTTTCAGTATGTCTGAAAGTGGGAATAATTGTTTAAAACTCTGTATATTCTAAATAAAAAACATGCGATTTTTATTTTAGTATTTAAAAATAAATGCTTATATTTCCGTTATTTAACATGCTATCGTCACACAAATTCTGTCACAAATTTGATTTTGTCAATTTGTTACCGACCCCCTAAATGTTTTCTTTAACCATATTCACTGAAAAACATGAGGAAGACCTAGTTCCTTAAAATCTCATTGTTTGAAATCATTTCATAAGGATTTAAATTGAAAAACATTTATCTTTTGCAAATCTTGCTAAACATGTGAGCAGGAGTGTGTATTCATGGAAAGAAAACGGTTTCATCGAAAAATTAAAAAAAAAATTACTTTTTTTTTTCTTTTTATATATGACACGCAAGTTATTACACCCAGTGCAAAGCCATTTTTAGGAAACTTGACGTACTACATTACACAGAGCATACTGCACTCAAAATGCAAAATACTAAATACCTAGTCAAATATTAGCATTTTTATTAATTATAATAATAATAATAAATGCGCAGCGAAATTTCATTTGCATAATTTAATAGCCAATAATATTGAGCTATTTATTTGAAAACCCCAATAAAGTATCGCTTAAGTTCTAGCAGTTGTACGTGATTGAATGAGCTGCTATTCAGTTCCTCTCAAGTAAAAGCTAAATTTTAAGGGGTTTTAATCACATTTTTATTTTGATTGAATCACTGGTAATACAGCGTTTAGTGTTTGTAAATAAATATTGATAAAACCCCCTTATCACTTTTCTTATTTTTGCAGGACTGAAATTCAGATCATTCTATTGCATACAACTTTGAATTTACGCGGTATTTGTTTGGATTTTTTATATAAGTAGTTCAACACTATTGGCTACTATACGGCACAATTAAAATTTTGTTAAAGCTTGCACATACGTAGTTAAAAAATATTTTGTAAAAATTATCATATTTGATTAAATATTTATTATTTTTATATCCTGCCTACAGTAGGCTCTGTCTAATATAGAATGTCAAATTTTGTATAAACGGCTTTGCACTGGGTTTTATATCCTCCGTGTTATAGTAAAAAAAAAGGACTTTTTTTTTCTTTTTTTACATTTAAAAAAAAAAAAAAAAAAAAAAAAGAAAAAAAAGTTTTATCTCCATGAATATATGTAATACCCTCAAAAAAAAAAAAAAAATATATATATATATATATACAGATATTAAGAAGAATTATCTTAATCATATGCTATAGTCAGAACGTATTTCGAGCATTATTTTTAAAGGGTGATCCGAAATATTCTTATTTATCTTTAATATTTTACTGCCCCCCCCCCCTTTTGCTTTCGGGGCAAAACTTTCATTGAAATATATAAGGTATAACATGTTCTTTACACTTCTGAAGTTTAAAGAAGATTCGTTCACTTTTTGAGATATTTGACAAAACATCCACAATCGAAATTATCTGATAATTTATTAAAAACAGTACATTTAAAGAAAAGGTAAAATTGTGAAAGCTAATTGCAATAAATATATGTAAAAAAAAAAATTTAAAAAAAGGTAAAAATTTTGCTATAAATGGATAAAGTACTGTTTCAGATGACACAGTTAAAAGATGGTTTGATCCATAACTCTTCATCCGAAAAGGGGCTATCTTAAGAGAAACTATTTCTGAAAATCCATATTACACATTCAAAGAGCTATCGCATAGTCTAAAAAAAGCACAATCCATGATCATTTGAAAAATATTGGTATATATTTGGCCATGATGTGCTGGTACACCCTAATTAAACGTCACAGAATATGCTTGATAGTGTTTCAACATGTGATTCTTCGCTGAAACAAAATGGATAATTTTCGGTTTTTTAAATGGTCTATCTTTGGCAATGAATAGTGAATAATGTTTAATAATATTACGAGGAAAAAATAACAGTGTCAAATCACTGAGAGGGAATATGTATTCCGAAAAAAAAAAAAATAATAATAATACGTTCTGCATGGTGAAACTACAAAGGAACTGCTTATTATGAATATATGCATTAAATAAAACTATAATTTCGCAAAAATACTGTTCCCAAACAGAAGTTTTGAAAAACAAAAATAATAAAAGAAAATATGTGGACAGAAATGACAAGGATTAAGGTGTATCCTCCCTTCATAAAATTGTTTGGTGCCACAATCCAATGGATGACAGGCAATGAATTATTGAATATGGTCGGAATGATTTGTGTCATCAACATAATTTATTCACCAGACCTGGTCCTTTCAGATTTTTACTTTACATGCATTTTTTTTTTTTTTTTTTTTTTTTTTTTAAGGCAATTTTAAAATTAGTTTAAAAAAAAAAAAAGCACAGAACAAAATGTTACTTAATGATACAAAAGGATACATTGTATTATGTCTTTGTACTAATGTATTGTTATACGGCGAACATTCCGGATGACCCAATACATTTGGTTAGTCAAATACCAAAAGAATTTGATTAACCAAAGTTAATCAAATTCTTTTGTGACATTTTTTACTATATATATATTTTTTTTTTCACATTTTACATCCAGATTACCTTATTATTAATTCTTTTGCTTTCATTTCTTTCAGTTTATTAAAACTGAAAGGAATCAGTTTATTAAAATTTGGTAATAAAGAATGTGATTCAATATAATCTTTATTATTATAATTATAATTATAAATGGAAGAAGTTTTATTATTATTATTATTATTATTATTTTATTTTATTTTATTAACATTAACAACAACTAAAAATTTTACCTAGAAAACCACGAAAAGAAATTATATCTACTTGCTTATCGTCGTTTTAAAAATGTATATAATTAAAAAAAAAAAAAAAAAAAAAAAAAAAAACTAAATGATTCTGATTAAAAGTAAAATACAAATATATTTTTAAAGCACTAAATGATCTTTAGCCTAAAATATTATTAAAAAAATATTATGAAATTAGCTTCAATTTATAAAAAATTTTCAGACAAAAATTATTCAGTATTAAATAAAAAGAAAAAAAGAAAAAAATAGGAATTGTATTTCAAAACAAACACATCTTTTCTCTTTAATAAAATTTTCTTTACTTTCCCGCATGAAAAAGTAGAAACTAGAATTAATACAGCATTAATGCAATACTAAGTTAAAGTCTCCTCTAGGGACAACGTTATTCATCAAGCTTCAGATTACCCATTATCACTTCATCTAGAAAGTGGAAACAGAAGACGCAAAAGGATTAGACTAAATACGAAACAAAGCTTAGGCAACAAAGTTCCGAAGATCTGACGAGAATAACATTTCTTTCGAAATTGTGAATGAAGTTTCGTTTTTATGTTTCTCATTTTATTTACGGAATTTATTTATCTTTGTGCCTCTAAACTAATTTTTTTTTTCCCAAAAAATAATGAAATAAATAAATTTTCAGTTGCTATAAAAGACAGAAATCATTTTGTTATAAATGAATATAGTAAAGCATAAGTAAAAAAGTATTACACAGATAACTTATTATTTAGCAGATTGTAAAAACTGAAATATATCTATAAATGTAACATAAAAATAACTGAATTATTTACAGTTGTTAAAAAGAACTTCATATTTAAGTATAATACGTATATATATTATTCGCAATATCTAAAATTGCGAAATAAATATTAAAGAGCTCAGTCAATATATCTATATTTCTATTATTCTGGATTTATCCTGTTGTTGTTGTTCTTAATCTACAACCTAGTCTGACGGAGATAAAAATTTCGTTCACATTGCGAAAGTCAATGACGAGAAGTTGCGATGAATAAATTTTTTCCCAAAGAAGAATAAAACATTCAAAGATTTCTTCAACAGAAATTTTGTGTAGGTGGCATTTTGGGCAATGATGGTAGGTTTACCCATCCTTAGAAAATTTCAGGTGACCGCTGGCAAAGCTCGAGCGATTGGTACAAGTTTGTCTACTGACTACCCTCATATCAGTGGCGTCCAACGGTGACGTTGTCATCCGTATTTCTATAAATTTTTAAAATGGTGATATAGGACAAAATTTTGTGTAAAGGTCCATTAAGAGAATTATATTTAAGGATAATTATGAAATTCAAAAGAAATATCTATAATCGTGATAGTCAACTGGAAAAAAAAAATAAATAAATAAAAATCTTTGTATACGTAGAAGTATACTGATTGCCTCCTGGGGGCTGAGGAGGGCAGATTTTCATTATGGGTATTTTTTAAAAGAGCTCGTCAATATCTTTAAAACGAGTGTTTGACCATCGATCTGTAATAATTTAAAAGAAAGTTAAGAATTTTTTAATTTTTAAGGGGAAAAAAAAAGGATGAGGGGAAAAAATTGCACTTTTGTAAGGTATATAGAGGAATAAACCGACTTTCTTTGATATTCAGTGTTATGCATCTCTAGAATGAAAATTGTATAAATTCAGTAGGGGAGATAATTTTGATAAATAATAATTTATCTTATCTTTTTTTTTTTTTTTTTCTTCTTGACTAAGTGAAAATATAGTATAGGAAATTATAGAACCGCAACATACTAGATTTAATTATCCTTCGCATGGATAGTATTTAGTGTATTTTTTAAAAGCATAGTTCCACACTTGACTAGAATAGGAATGTAAGTGCTAAAAGAAGCTGATACTGGGATTCATCGCCCGAAAGTGGGGGAAAAAATTATTATCAGCAAATAATTTTATTTTACAAGCTTCATCAAAGACTTTGGATATTAAAGGTATTATTTCATAAATTATCTAGTACTAATTACATTGAAACAAAATCTCTATATAGCACTGAATTCGAAAATATTTTAATAAAGAAATATATGACTTTTACAGGAGAGGCGTTGTAATATAAAATGCGTTTATAACTATTTAAGTTATAAAAATATATTATATAGTCTCATATTTTGGCAATGATTGATGCAAATAATACATCTTTAAATACATAATAAAATGGTAATTAACATGAAAAAAATACGAAGTATTTAGATAAAAGGTGAGATTGTTTCAGAGATATGGCATGATTCCCTCTAAGAAGGATTTTGCATAACACATGAAAACAGACTGCGTTTAATTTTGAATGGTAATTTCTATAAATTACAATTAATATGTATTTTATTTTATTATAAAAATGTAAATTAATTTAAATGGGGTGAAAATTCTTAGTCTAGGAATTAATACTATGGTAGCGGTATAGTGCGCAAACGCTTTTAATCTTAGCTGACTTGGTCAAATTTGGTTGGATTATTTTCACATTTTAAACATAAAAGTATACATTGAACCTAAAAGTAAGGACGCATAATGCAGAGAGATGAAAATATTTTATAGAAAACGTATTGATAAAATTTATTAATACCCGAAAAAGTTTAAGGAATATGTAAATAGTTTATAGATGATTATTTGTTTTCCTAATCAATCTCTCTCTCTCTCTCTTTATTTTTAATCTTTTTTATCGATAAATGAAACGATTTATCAGTATCTCAAATTAAAACGCAATAATCAATTTAGAAATTATCCCATTACACATTTCAAAAATTTAAATCATGTCACATATACAGTAATGTTAACACATTTATTTTTAATGTTACTTAATACAACCGTGTGTACTATATCAATGTGCATTTTTAGTTATATATTATTTTCGTAATAATTTATAAAATATCACTCCATACTCTTTAAAACAATACAAAAAATCAATGGAAATTAAATTCCAAAACCTTTATTTAATTCATTTTTTTATTTATTTGCATGCCACATTATTCAGTAACAGTCACAACCTTGTATTTCGTTGTATTATAATGAATCACTTCACGTAATGCATAAACAAAGTAATATTTCTTTTTGTGTTAAAACCATTGTGCAGAAGACATTTCAAAATTATAAAAGCTTAATTAATTGCAAATTATATTGATTCATTTCTATTACGTAGCAATCATTTTGCGCTTATGTTTGTTAAAACAATATTAGAGAAATCAGTATCTATTAAAATATAAATAACAGAACAATGCTTTAAATATTACAAATAAATAATCTCTATAAAATATATAACATAAAAGTATTGATAATAAAAGGAACCACAGCATATATCAAAGAAATATGTTATTGTATTTAAAAAAAACTATGCCGTTAAAAATACAGACAGTAAAAGTTACAAGATTAAATTTAAAATAAATATGTTTTAAAAAGCTGGCTATTTTTCAATGTAGAAGTTTGGTATAATATAGTTAGTTTAATGGATTTTACAACAGTAATGACTTGTAGGGTAAAAATGCTTAAAACAGTAATTCGAAAATATATTTATGCATAGGATTTTGCATAATTTCTTAAATGCATTTTTTTTTTTTTTTTTTTTTTTTTTATGAACGTTATACTAATCAAAAAACGGTCTATTACTTTTATGTTACATATAACGTACAATTGAACAATTATAAAACTGTTCATTCTGGAATATTTTATTTTAAGCGTTATATTGTTATTAAAATTTAAACGTAATAATTTTAATTTTACTTATTAAATTCAACTAGATTGAAAATAAAATTAATTTATGTAGATATTTATTTAAAAAAAATAACTCTTCATAGTTATTATACAAATCATTCTGGTACTAAATATTTAATAAAATAACTTTATATTTTTGAACAAAAGAGATAATTATAATTTTTTTAAATAAAATTATACATAATTTATGCAAAGTAAAATACTGCAAAAAAAATTTTTCATTTGAATTAATTTAATACAGTAAATAACGCTTATTAAATAACTAATATTTATATATTTAAATATTAGAAAAAATTTCTCAGTATGAAATTATATATATATATATATACATATATATATATATATATATATATATATATATATATATATATATATATATATATATATATATATATATATATATATGAGATAAATTTTAAATATAAGATGGATTAAAACTTGAATTTTTAAATATAGAATTTGAACAGAGTATTTATAAACCAACGCTCAAATGCAGCTAAAGGAAATATAAAAACATAATAAATAAGCAAAATAACCAAGGATAAATGAAAATTAATCCCAAAGCACATGAAGGCCTTCTTCAGGGAAGCTCTCCCACGCAGGGAATGAAATATGAGAACTTTCTGAAGAAAAGTTGGCAATTTAACCAAAAAACATGTGTTTTGGGATTAATTTTCATTTATCCTTGGTTATTTTGTTTATATATATATATATATATATATATATATATATATATATATATATATATATAAACATATATAAATAAAGAGAGAGAGAGAGAGAGAGAGAGAGAGAGAGATTGATAGATAACCATAGTAGAACATTTAACCTACCACCATGCTCCTAGATTTTCTGTGTGCTACTTTATTTCCATTTTATGTAAATTGAAATTTTAATATTTGTATACGTTCCTTTAAAATGTTTTATACACCGTGTCAATAAATTGAACTATACATTAGTATCACATTATCTTATATTTTAAATAGACTACCATTTGCCATTTATTATTATTTGTTAATTGTTCATAAATATATCTCGTTGATATTAATTAAGTGGATTCTTTTATATATTAGGATTTTTAAATAAATTGTACAATTACAAATCTATAACATATCTTAAATTTCAAATGACAAGTTTTATTTACTTAATTCTATTTATTTTATTTTATCTATGTTGTGTTTGTTTATTTAATTTTATAATCCACATTTTAAGAGTAATCTTTTTTACAAAAATAATGATTAAAATTATAATGGATAATTTTTATAATAATGGGGAAGGGGTCAGCACTTTTGAATTAATTTTTTTTTTTTTTTGTCGTTCTATTGTTTCTTTTTTGAGAACAGATCATACAAAGTAAACGAGTTTAAAAAAAAAAAAAAAAAAAAAAAAAAAATTCGCAGTGTAGACAGTAAAAAAATTATAATTATTTTCTACATGCAAAAAATATTGGAGACAGTTTATGTATAATATTAGAAACATATAAAAGAAAAATCCTTAGAAACAAATATTTAAAAGTATTTAATTATTATTATTTTTTAAAAATAAATTAAGGGGCTCTACCCCCTGCTGGCTCTGCTCACTAGCCTTCGACTCTTTTCCTTTATTTACCCATGCGGGGTTCTGTCCGCCAATTCTCTTTTTTCCCTTTCAACGAGTAGGAATATTAAAGGTGTATAACACAAGTCAAAAGCAGAAAAATGTGGTAGAAATCCCCATATCTGATGTCAAATTGAAATAGTACATATTATTTAATACCACAATATTGTTTTTAAAATGAAATATTATGCTAAAAATCAGTTTTTTTTTAATTAATTAATTTAATTAATTAATTTTTTTATTATGATTTTTTTTTTAAGGGAAAGAAATTTGTAATATTTAGACCATTTTGCATAACAAATTTAGTATATGACCTCTTTGATGAATTAAAAATTTTTTACACTATTTGGCAATGATTTTTTTTTAAACATACATATGTAAACATACAACAAACATACAAGTTTAAAAAAAAAAAAAAAAAAAAAAAAAAAAAAACAGTACCTATCTTTTCTAATGCTTATGTAATTTACTATTTTTTTTTTTTATTATTATTACTATTATTATTCTATATGTATTTGTAATGTACGGCTAAATAATAATTTTATACGTTCGAAAATATTTGAAAAAAAAAAAAAAGATTATTATTATTATTATTATTGTTTTAAATTAAAATAACTCCTGCAGCTTCAATTTTTAATTACTTTTTACCTATTCCTTAACAATGGATAAAATGCAGTCAATTCCCTATAAGAGTTTTCAATCATGATTTTTTTTCTTGCCATAATTAGAAATATGAAAATGTATCATAGAAATGTTTAATACTGTAATGTTAAAAATTATCAGTTCGAAATTAGATGCTGAGTTTATATATAAGTTAAAATGAGATATATAAGTATATATGAGTTATATGAGTCATTTATAAATGACTTTGAATTGGACTCTACCTTTTTTATGCCAAACTATATTCCAAGTATTTTAAAATATATTTTAAAATATAAAAAAGATATATGTACTTTAAAGACAAAAAGAAACGCAGTCAATTATACAGGCACTATGTGAATAATAAAATGTGACATTATACCATTATAAAAAAAAAATATCACACACACACACACATATATATATATGTATATATATATATATATATATATATATATATATATATATATATATATATATATATATACATATATATATATACATATATATACATATATGTATATATATGTATATATATATATATATATATATATATATATATATACATATATATACATATATACATATATATATATATATATATATATATATATATATATATATATATATATATATATACATATATATATATATATATATATATATATATATACATATATATATATATATATATATATACGCGAAATTTCCGCTCGCCAGCTCGCCATTAGTGAGTGGAATTTTTACTGTGGAGAGTAAAAATTTGGTGTAGTTTTAGATAGAATTTACACGATACGGTGACAGAAAATATTCTTTTTATAGATTTAAATATGGCCATCTTATAACTTCATATTTAATCTCTCCTTTTTAGATTCTCGGAGAGCCGAGTCTGTACTTTGCCCGAGATTGCCCCAGACGGGGAAAGGAAAAATTCTACATGAAAGTTTTGATCTCTTCCGCAGTTTCGTTTCTCCCTCTATTATTTCTCAAAGCAGAGTAAGAGTAGATGAGTAGAGAGCCTCTTTGTCTAATATCCGAGAGAAGAGGTATGCGAAAGTTTCCTATGTGATATTGTCACATAAAGATGAGCCCGAGACCTTTTGGAGATACTGCCTATGTCTATTTTGTTGAATAATGATTAAAGAAAAAAAAAAAACAGTTCATATTTTCCAGTTTTTTACTGAAACGCCAATGATTTGCGCTTGTAGTTATTTGTAAGCAACAATTTTATCGAAAAAGTTATTCCGAAATGGCTATTTCAAATGACAACAATGAACAAGTTATACACATCGACATTCCGTCTGATTACAAAAATAAGATGGACGAAAAAGACATTTCTAATATAAAAACTTAACTACATAAATAGATAAATAAGGAAGCTTAATCTTTCACGATAAAAAGATTTTCCTAGGATATTGTTTGACAAGGAATTTTTTTTCTTTTTCTTCTTTTTTTCTTTAATGGCTCTTTGCATTTATGTTATTAGATATTTTAATCTTTTTCAAATCTCATATACAATACATTATAATGATTTTTAATTATATATGATTATGAAACATGATGATATAGACAAACTTTTAATATATATAATTTTAGACATATTTGTAAAAGCCTTTCAAATAGTTAGGAAAAATAAAAAACCAAAAATGCGTAAAAAAGAAAACAAAAAATGACAACCCTATTTTGTGGCGAGTAAAACTTTTTTTCGGCGAGTGTAACCTGGGTTGAAATTTCGGGCCCTGTATATATATATATATATATATATATATATGTATGTATATATAAATTATAAACAACATAAAAGTTTGCTAGTGAGAAAATTAATTTTCTAAAAACAGAAAAAAAACCATTTGCAGACGACAAATTACAATCCTAAATTAATTTTTTCATTGAAAATACCTACTAATAAGAAAACTAACATTTTTTTTTTTTTTTTTTTTTTTTTTTTTTCAATACATCAAACATTTTAATCACATTTTAATTTTCCTGTGGAAAATGACATCATGACAGAAAAAACAACTTCATAAGAGAAACTTTTTCCAAGGTGGCAAATAGAGTACCTTTATAAAACCGATGTTTTTAGTTAACAATATCGATAATTAAAATTGTGGCTATTTTTAAGGAGCTGAAATGTCTCCCTTGAAGTATTACGCAAACATTGATGCCTCTCATGACGCGAAAGACACTGCCCTCTGTGAGGACATGCTGTCGCCAACACAAAAAATTGACGCCAGCCACAGTAACATTTTTAATAAATAAAGTTGCTTTTATATTTTCCCTAAATATTTTATAATAATTAGATACCAGACATATACAATCTTACGAAATTGCATTATATTTGAATTATCATGAAGAATTACGCATTTATTAATAAGAAAATAATTTACATTACTTTTAAGGATTACATTGTGTTGTTTTTGATTAAAATACACTTTATATATATATATATGTGTGTGTGTGTGTGTGTGCGTGTGTGTAATTAAAGCATTCATTATTTTATCTTTTTTAATACAATTTAACTTGTCCATTGTTTAATTATCTAAAAGGACATTGTTTCTATACTTTAAAGTTTTCTAATATTCAATAGTGGTTATTTACTTAATTAGAAAACAATAAGACTGGAGAAACTTTTTAATATTTTAATTTTTAAGGTTTATAAAATTTAAGCACCAATTATTTTTTGTTACGAAGCTATTAATTAGTATTTCCGAGATTTTTTAATCAGTTCATAAATGAACTTTGGGAATTTAAAATAGAATAAGTATTACGTAGAAAAATAGCCCTTATCTTTAAAGCCTGCTTTTGTTCAAAGATAATACCTAATTAGCAATGTTAATAACTACCAAGGCTTGAAAATTTACTAGAAATTTCATTTCTATTTACCATTTATAGAGTATTAAAAAAATAATAATGACACACGATTTCTGCATGTTTGTGTATTACCCACGAGAAAAAAAGGACTTTTAAATAACACATAATATGCAATAGACAATTTTCTTTAAAAAATTCGTATTTATTAAAAAGCGTAGGAAAAGGGATTACATGTAATAAAAGTAAATGTTTAAATTATTCTTAAATTTATTATATCTCTTTACAAGTTATGATAATAAATTTCCATGCAACTAATTATATTTTTGAATTCTTCCGAAAAATATATTATACTTTAAATAATATAACAATATAATTAGGAAATTTTTGAATTTTCAAATTTTCATTCTAAACATTTTAGTTTAAATATAAATTTCACATTTACGACGCATGTCTGATCAAACTCCTAAAACAATTATATACATATTTTTAAATACAATACGCACTATCTATCAATAAGTATTTGGACACATTCGAATTTAGACATGTTGTCAAACTTTTATAAAAAAAATCGGCAAGAATTATCTTGAAAGTTTGGGAGTATAAAAAACATAGTATACCTGATGTAATTCAGCAACAATTTTGTTCTGAAGAGGAGAAGAGGACTTGTAAAATAGATTCACCCTGTAAAACTGGGTGATCCCTTTGGATTACCCTGTAAAAAGGAATGCTTGAAATGCATTTTGACTGTAACCTGTAACTGTGAGAATTCTTCTAATTACCTGTATATATATATATATATACATATACATATATATATATATATATATATATATATACATATATATATATATATATATATATATATATATATATATATATATATATATATATATATATATATATATATCCAGGCTACCATATAAATTCGTGGAGATATAACTGTTTATTTAAAAAATTGCAAAAACAATTGCCTCTTTTTTAATTATAACACTTAGGGTATGACCCAGTGCAAAGCCATTTTAGGAAACTTGGCATACTATATTAGACACAAGCAAAACTATAATCATGGTATTTAATATTTTAGAGAAGATAACATTTTACATGCTGAAACAATCATGAATATACATGACAGTTAATAACTTCTATCGACAAGAAAAACAAAAAATAATTTAGCTAGATTACTTGTCGTAGTTCAAACTCTAAAACAACTTCTCTAGAGCATTTTGTCAAAGTTTCATAAAGTTTCAGTTATAACTTTTGGATTTATGTTGTTTTGCGATAATGCAAAATGTTAAAAATCTCATTTTGAGAAAAAGCAGAAAACACAATTAAAAACCATATTTTACCTATTAAATAAAAAATAATTTTAATAAGTTTCTGATTTATTTCAAAGTTGTTTCTTTCTTTTTTTTTTTTTTTTTTTTTTTTTTTTTTTAATTCATTTTATATGCAGTAACAAATTTTGATGCTTATATTGAGTAAAACATTTATGTAAACAAACATTTACGGTTTCAAAAACTTTCGGTTTTCACTTCCGGTTTCAGAAACTTGCGAGTGGCTAATATTAAAGCGCCTGTAACTCATGTTCTAAGCAAGATAGAAACAAAATTCAAACTGATTTAGAAAGCTAAAATGTCAGGCTTTAATACTAAACCAAAAATAGAAAATCGGAGTCTTGATCGAAAATTGCATTTTAAAGGTAGAGACTCAGGGCAAAGATTTTACTTATATCTGTCTTTTTTTTTTTTCCCAAGATATAAAGGTATTTGTGAAATCACATCTTTCCCCCTGTCCCCATATAAGAGCAGAATTTTTACAATTTCAGAAATCGGTTTTAAGTATTTATGTTAGCTACATTTTAAAGCAAACATTTTACTGATATATTTTTTTTCTTCTTTGAGATATGAAAGTTTTTTTGTTAAGTCCTTTTTTGCGCATGTGGAATTGATCATTATGAAACGCACCCTCTCTTGTGGACCGAATTTCGAAAGTTCCAGAAGCTGATTTTTCGGTATTTGTGCTAGCCATGGTTTAAAGCAAAAATTTTACGGATATCTTTTGTTTGTTTGTTTGTTTGTTTGTTTCTTTGAGATATGAAGGATTTGCGAAATTACGTTTTGCCCCCTTTTCCTCCTTGCGGGGTGAATTTCGCAAAATCCCTTCTTAGGGGGTGCTTATCCTATGTGTTCTATAATCTGACTCAGTTTCGAGTCAGTGGCTCCAGTAGATTTTGCTGTCCGTTTTTTAGTCAGTGAGTGAGTCAGCCAGTCAGTGAGTGAGTGAGTGAAAGTACTCTTTTATAGACAGGGTGATTATGATTAAAGTTACAATTTCAGAACGCTATAATTTTAAAACTACCCATCGGAACGATTTGATATTTTATCAGAGCAATCATGAGGTAATGAATTTTTGTTTGGCAAAAGAAAACAAAAAGTTCCAAAATGTGTCCTTAATTATCTGTAAAGTATTTATTTCATGAAGCTCCTCTTTTTCTCTTTTCACTATGGCTTTTTCCTCTGTAAACACGTATTCCTCTCCTTTTCCTAAAAAAAATAGTATAGGAACATGTTATCTATAGGAACATGTTGGAATTACTTTTTCCCTCCCCCAAACAAAATTTCGTTGCTTCACGATTGCTCTGGTAAAATATCGAAATGCGCTGATGAGTAGTTTGAATATTATAGCGTCTTGAAATCTTAACTTTAATCATAATCATCCTGTATATAGATTTAAACGTAAAATATATTATTTGAAATATACATAAGAAAAAAAAATATGACGTAAAATCTATAACTCGCATACTGATATTTTTTTTTCAGTCATGCCGTATGCGTACTCGAGGATATTTTCTACAATTTATTGCATTTCAGCACATATTATGCAATTAACATATATATAAAGTAATTATTTTTACAAATTATAAAACTAGAGCAAGTGATGCAGAAAAAAATATGACAATAAATACATTAATAGAAAAAAAAAAAAAAAAAAAAAAAAAAAAAAAAGCTTCACATCAATTTTATTACATACGCTATTATTTACTAAACAAAAAAAAAAAAAAATTAAGAATATCAGATTGTTTTAATTTGGATGTTCTTTGTCCTACATGGATTATTCCTTTGCATAATCTTAAATTAATGTGATTGTGTATATATTAAGGAACATGTATAAAAAAATTTGTAAAAGAATTTCTCTGAAGATAAATTAGGAATTATTTGAGTCTTTTTTTTACGGGAAAGTTTTAGGTATCTATTTTTACTATGTTAGTTTATGCTTAAATATTATTGTTTTTATGAATCCTTTCGTTTTCGTTTTTTTTTTTTTTTTTTTTTTTAACATGCCTTTTGCGAAATGTTTTTATATAATTTTTGTCTAAATAGATATAAGTTACTTAAGTATACATTTGATGCAAAAATGTTGCTTATAGCGGATAAATAAATTAATGATAGAAACAATACAATAAAATATTTATGATATAAGGAAATAGTTTACAAAAGAAAGTTTTTTTTTTTTCTTTCCGCAATTTCTATTGAAAATATATTAATAAACGTTTTAATATTACTATTTTAAATAAATTTGATGATATTTAAATCCACAATTAATACTTGAATTTTCATGCATGTCCGACTTTAGATTTTTATCCGTATATTACCATGCAGTTATAATTTACTATATATATATATATATATATATATATATATATATATATTATATAAATAAAGTGAATTTTTTTAAATACATTTTATTTGAAAAAATGTAGCTTAACCCGTTAACGCCTGAATTATTTTTGCAAAATATTATTAGCTGGTTATTTCACTCTAAGTTAATGTAGAGAACTGGCAGTAAAATATGTTAACTTAAACAATTTTTCTGATAGTTTTAAATTTAAAGCCTATCCTCATTTATTGACGTTTTGTGTTCTAACGAGAAAACTTCGATATAGAAAAACTTTGAGATAACAGATTAATTTCTTATTATATGTTGACTAAGATCTAGAAAGTGAATGATTATAATATATATTATTATTCAACTTGATTTAAGTTAGTATACTGGCGCAAAAAGCAAATATATGTGCGACCGAATGAAAAACCATAAAACGACTATCCAAATTATGAAATAATAATTAATAGTAGGCACATAAAACTTTCAGAGATCATTTTGAGTGACGCTATAAACTGTCACTAAAAAGCAGAAATCATTTCACAAAAAGTATAGGTGACATTTTATTAGCTGTCCTCAAATAAGGACACTGGTCACTAACGGGTTAATGTGGAGAAATAAATTGGTGGTAGAAATTGTACAAGGAATTATTTAGAATACAAAAAATGGTTATTGTAAAAAAATATTTTGTGTTTTTGAACAACCATTATTGCACAAACCTTACTTAGTATTTTATCAATATTATTTTAAATAATATGCTTCAATATTATTTAATATACCATTTATGTTTTACATTTAGTATTTGTAGAAAAAGAATTTATATTTTTAATTTACTATGCAATAACTTTTTTACTTTTTAATACTTTTTTGTATATAATCTCTACAAAAATGAAAAAAAAAAAAAATAACTTTGAATGTGAAAAGTGTGTGTAAAGCGGGGAAATAAGTTAATAGTAAAAAAAAAAAAAAAAAAAAACTGATATAAGAAAATGGTTATTGGAAAATTTTTTTTTTCTTTTAATACTCTCTATTACACATATATTGTTGAACAATTTATTATTGTTGACTCTAATAATTGTTTGCAACGATAGATAAATACCTAATTTATGTTTAAGTAGCTAAAGATATTTCATTTTTATCTGTAAGTTATAATACAGATATATATAAATAATAACTTTTAAAATGGATAATTGTAATATAAATTTCTAAAGTTTTATTTTTTTTTCTAAATATATTATTAAAAATAACGTTTTAATAATCTAGATAATTTATTTACTATTCTAATATGTTTAAACGTACACAGTTTATTTTTCATAGTTGGAATTTTCTAAATAATAAATTTTCTTCAGTACATAAAACTATGTCCTAATTAAAACTAAATTTAAAATTTAATAATATATCGAAACACATAATAATTTATCGAAACGAATTCAAAAACATTTCAAATAATTTCTGTCGAAATTTTCAACGCGATATAAAATTCGAATAAAAAATTTTTTTTTAAATTATAGGAATCATATCTTCCACTATTTTTCATATGCTCTGTAACTGTACTTTATACATATTATATACGCTCGTATAACTTCGAACGCTGATATTATTTTGCCATCATATTTAATGAGGCAATCGCTATCATTAATTTCAACGACATATTCGCCTTTCATTTCGATGTAGCTATTTCATGAACATTAGTTTGAATGACAGCTGTAAATGAAAGTCACATATTGGTATTTCAACAAAATAATAATTTAGAATCTCATAGAGTATTGCTAAATTATTTGGAAATCTAAAAGGCAAGGTTAAGAAGCATCATAAAATCTGCTAATAATATATTGCTATAATTCTTTGAATTTTTATTTTTACAAGTATAACTACGCCCCCATTAAACTTTTTGAAATTGATTTCATTACTATAAATTATCTTGAACATGGATGAATGTAAACAACAATACTCCAATAACCAACAATACAATTTGCTCCAAAACAAGAACTGAAAAGTTTGGTACGAAAATGTGGCAACGTGTGTGTGTATGTGAATCAAGATGGACTAACGTTCCATTCTATATGTTCTTTTTAAAATACTTTATTTGATGTTGATTTATGTGTTCGTTATGTATTTTATGTTTGTGCCGTAAGTAAAAGTAAAATCTTTAAAAGTAAACAAAGCGTGATCAGTGCCTTAATGTGTCTGAAGATGATTTTACAGGAAGAAAAGAACCAGGTGCGGAAAAGAAGTCGCCACAATTGGCGCAGTCGCCAAAGATATGTGAAATAGCTAGTGCATGTATGGATTATTTCATGATAGTGATGAAAAAAAAAGGGGTATGTTTTTTTTTAATGTTCCATCAAGAGTCATATTTTGTATAAGTTTATGTTAAATAATTAGGATTAAGCATTTAGATATTTTGTTCCGATTTTGTATTCCAACAAAGTAAAGAATAGGTAAATAAAAATTGAATATTTCGTAATGTTGAAATAATAATAATTCTAGTGTTTAAAAAATGAAAAATAGAAATATATTTGTTTATTTGTATTTAAAAAGCCGGAAAATAGTAAAAAGAATGGTGAAAAGAATATATTTTTATGCTATTCAAGATCATTGTTATTAATTTCTGCGTGTTCTTTTTATTCATCACGTGATTTAGAATAAATAAATGTTTTATTAAAGCAGATTGTGAAAAAAAAAAAAAAGAGAGTTCTGTTTTGATTTATTTGTTCTGTTTTATTGAATGATTGTTTATTTGTTAGACGTTGATAATGATTTATCTTTATTATTATTGGAATATTAATGAAATATCTCAGTAAAAAAAAACTAGTGAATTATTCTTGTGAACGTCCGGTTTTGTTTATTTTTTTTACTTTGAGGAATGAATCGGAAATTGTTTTTTTTTTTTCTGTTTAAAAGTAAGTTTGATTAAAGGTTGCTATAGCAACATTATTTCTAATTTATTGAAAGCTGGTTATGTAATAAAGTATATTCTGATTTATTTAATGAAAGAGTTGATTGTGTAAACATTTTTTTTTTTTTAATTTGTTATTTCGATACATATTATTTTTTTTCTCCTTTTATGTATGCATTCCGACTTAATGATTATTTTATTTAATTTGGGGGAAAATGTTGTTTAAGATAAAAACTAAGATGTCAAAACTGGCGTTTTTAGGGGGAAAACAATAGGGTTTGTGATTATAAATATAAGAAAATTTATTTTATTCACGGAAAATTTGAACTTGATTTGATTTCATCCATCCGAAGATGGCATTTTTGGGTAAAGGGAATAAAAAAGATTTGCAAGAAGTTGCTACTGAGCTTGGAGTGGAAGGAGCTCAACATTTAAAGTTATATGAGTTAAGAGATGCTATTTTAGCTTCTAAGAATTACGATGAAGAATTTGTTAAAGAAACATTAGCGAACGTACTTGAAGCACGGAAGAGGAAAGAAGAGATGGAGGAACGCATAAGAAGGGAAGAAATAGAGGAACGTAAGAGAAAAGAAGAGATGGAGGAACGCATAAGAAGAGAAGAAATAGAATTGGAAAAAATGCGTTTGGAAAATGCAAGAATAGAACTTGAGAAGAAAGGAATTACAAATGAAACTTCTGAGAAAACGCGCGTAAAATTACATAACATCTTACAAAAATTTGATCCTAAAACATGCGAAATTAGTCTGTATTTAGTTCTTTTTGAGCGGCAGGCAAAACGTGCCGAAATTAAAAGAGATGATTGGGTTTCTCATCTCATTGGGCTACTGCCATACGAAATCGCGGAAGTTATAGCTCGGAAAGACGAAGAAATCACGAATGATTACGGAAAAGTAAAAGAGTTATTGTTAAAGGGATATAAACTTACTCCTGAAAGATTTCGACAACTTTTCATTAAGCATACTAAAAAAGCTGATATCACATGGAGAGATTTTGCTTACGAGTTGAAAAACTATTTTACCGAATGGATTCGGGGATTAGAAGTTAACACATTTGAAGAATTATATGATTTGATTATTACAGATCAAATTAAAAGGAAAGTACCTCCAGAAATTGAAGAACATTTCATCGATGAATGGTCATTGTTTAAGTCATCTGATATTATTTCCAGTAAATTAGATGATTATGAAAATGTCAAAATGACATTCAATAAAAAGCCGAAAGAAATTTCTCATAAAGAAAATTGGAATCTTCCATCCAAAGGGGCGAATTTCGGAAATAACAATAGAGATAAGAAAAGGGTTTTTACTAAGCCACAGCAAGAACAAAGAGACATTCGTCCGAAATTCTCCTGCTATTTGTTTGGAAAGGAAGGCCATATGAAAAAATCCTGCCCCAAATTGAATTCAGCAAGTACGTCTAACGTGAAAACAAAAAGAGTCAAGAAAGTAAGGGCCTTAATAAGGTCAGTGTTAATCTAAAAAAGCTTGTTTCGAGTGGGAATTTCCAGTCAACGAGAAAGATGGCGAGCTTCTGAAAGTGGATTTAGGAATCGGAAGCCAAAAATTTCAAGGCATCGTGGACAGTGGTGCAGAAATCACCGTACTACGAAAATCAGTTGTACCTGAGGAACACTTACAGTCAAGTGGGAAAATTCTTTTGAGACCTGCTATAGGTAATCCAGTGGAAGAACAACTTGTGTCAGTTCCGCTAAGTCTTCATACAGATGAAGAAATCATTCCATATGTTCAAGTGCATGCTGCAGTAGTAGAAGGGCTGCATGAGGAAGCTTTAATCACTCCCAGGGTATATGAATGGTTGAAAGAACAAAAGCGTTCTTATTTGGGAGATGATACAGGAATCACTTCAGTAAAAGAAGCTAATGAACAATCCTTGTTCAGTGTGGAGGGAAGGTCTCCCGAAAACATTTCTTTAGGGGATAAAGTGAATATCCCAAAGAAAGAAGTCGATGAACAATCCTTGTTCCATGTGAAAGGAAGAAATCCTGGAAATTCAGGGGTTGAGGTTAATATCACCCCAGTGGAAGAAAACAATGAACCGTCCTTGTTCAAAGTGGAGGGAAGGTCTTCCGAAAACTATTCTTCAGAAGAAGAAGTTGAAGTAATCACAATAAATGAAGTCGGTGAACAATTCTTGTTCAGTGTACCTGAGAATAATTCAAACGACAATTATCTTGGGGATGAGGCAATTTCTGTGAGGCCCCACTCACAGAAGATAATGAGAAGTGTATGTTCTGTATGGAGGGAGAAAGTCACGAGACTATTCGAAAGGCAAAGCTAAACAACAGCGAGTCGCATCATCCAGAAACCAAAGTCTTTAATAACTCAGTAGTTAAACAGACATTGACCGAAACCGATAGTAAGGATGAAAGAAATGAAAATATCCCTGTTCCACAAACACAAGTGTTTAGGGATGAGCAGTTAGCCTGTCCTACATTGAAAAGGTGCTTCGAAGAAGCTAGGCAACATAAAAATGGTTACTGGATTGAAAGAGGTTTATTATATCATATGGGTAAAGTAGGCGGACAGAAATATATTCAATTGGTCGTACCGGCAAGCAGAAGAAAGGACATTTTGAAATTAGCTCATGAAACTCCTACTGGTGGACATCTGGCAGCTAAGAAGACCAGAGACAGAATTGCAATGTCTTTCTGGTGGGAAGGAATGCCAAAAGAAGTCAAACAATTATGTGCTTCGTGTCATGATTGTCAAATGCGCAGGAAAGGAATAGTAAACGATAGAACACCTATCGAAGCTGTTGGAAGACCAGAACTCCCATTTCAAGTGGTTAATGCCGATATTTTAGGTCCAATAGAGCCAAAGTCATCACGTGGCCATCAGTATGTACTGTGCGTTATGGACCAGCATAGTCGTTGGAAGAAAGCAATACCTCTGAAGTCTTTAACAGCAAGGCAGTCTGTGATGCATTTATAGAAATATTTGTACCGAACTGGAATTCCTCGAGTAATTGCAATGGATAACGGAAGAAATTTTGCCGCACAGCTGACAAAAGAGTTTTTAAAACGATTAGGATGTGTTCCTAAATTTTCCACTCCAGGTTATCCACAATCGAATGGTTTGGTTGAAAGATGGATAGGAACTATGAAATCCATGCTACATCATGCAATTAATTCACAAGTTCGAGGCTGGGATAAACAGTTGCCATTCTTGTTATGGGCATACAGAGAAGTGCCTAACGCTACAACGGGTGTTGCTCCATTCCTACTAGTTCATAGGCGACCACCTGTAGGACCTCTAGCCATCCTCAAATCAAGTTGGGAAGATGAAGTCGTACTTCCTCAAGGGATTGGAGAATCTGTAGCTGACTACCTGTTGAAACTCCGGAAACGTTTAGAAGACGCGGCACAATATGCGAATAGCATAGCTCAAGAACAGCAGCAGAAATATGTACATTATCATAATTTACGGTCAAAAGATACCGAATTTTCTGTTGGGGATGAAGTTGTAGTGTTAATCCCTGATTCAACAAATCGTCTTTGTTCAAAATGGAAAGGACCAGGAGAAATAGTAGAAAAGAAGTCTGCACATTCTTTTTATGTCAAACTACCTGATGGAAGTGTTCGAAATCTTCATCAAAATAAATTGCGTAAATATATTCAACCTGTCAGAGCTGTAGGAATTATTTACGAAACAGATGAAGAGTTTGGAGATATACAACATGCGCCCGTAGAATCACGGCAAGTAACAGATGAAGAACTAAAAGCTGATATAAAATCAAATTCGATATCAGCAAAGCAACATAAACAGCTGTTGAATCTGACTAAAGAATATCTAACAATATTTCATGGGGAATTAAAGAAAGCCAAAGTTCCTCCACATGTTATCCAGTTAAAGTCTGGTGTAGAGAGGAAACAACCTCATCTTTATAAAGTTCCAGAAACATTAAGATCTAATATAGAAAAACAGATAGCGGAATAATTAGAAAAAGACCTGATAAAACCCTCTTCAGCAGAAATAGCATATCCATTGATATGTGCAGCCAAGAAAGATGGAACTGTCCGACTTTGAGTGGACTACAGAGAGCTGAACTCAGTTAGTAAAATTCCACCTTTTCCTATGCCGAATTCAGAAAATCTTAGATTTAAAGCTGGTGGAGCTCGTTACTTGACAACTTTAGATCTCCTTAAGGGATATTGGGAAATACCCTTAGCAGAGCAAAGCCGAGAATTAAACCAGTTTTGTATCTCCAAAGGGTCAGTATCAGTGGAAGGTGATGCCATTTGGGTTATCTGGAGCACCAGCAACATTCCAAAGAATAATGAATCAAGTATTACGACCTCATAGTGACTACGCCGAAAGTTTTCTTGATGATATTATCATATTTTCTTCAACCTGGGAAGATCATCTTAATCATATTAAATCCATTTTAGAAACTCTGAAAAAATTGAATTTTTCGGCAAATTTAAAGAAATGCTCGTTTGCGATGTCGAAAGTAAAATATTTAGGACATGTTGTAGGCTCAGGAGAGCACGGCCCAGATCCGGACAAGATATCAGTTATTAAAGATTTGAAAGCCCCTAAAACTAAGAAAACATTGAAGTCACTCCTAGGATTATTTAACTATTACAGAGACTGTGTGCCTCGGTATGCCAATATAGCAAAACCTTTAACGGACTTAACTCGAAAAACTGTGCCAAACGACCTTCCATGGTCAGAAGAAGCCGAAAGCGCATTTAATTCGTTAAAGAATTGTTTGTGCTCTATAACATCTCTGTATACACCTGATATGTCGAAACCTTTTGAAATCGATACTGATGCTTCAGTGACCGGAATTGGAGCCTATCTAATGCAGAGAGATGAGCAGAATAAACTGAAACCTATAACTTTCGCAAGCCGAAAACTGAACCCTGCTCAATCAAAGTGGAGCACTATTGAAAGGGAAGCTTATGCTGTAATATGGGCATTAGGTAAATTCGAAATGTGGACTTATGGAACCACTATTATCTTACACACGGACCATAACCCTTTAAAATATTTGACAGAAACAGTTCCTAAGAACGCCAGATTACAAAGATGGGCATTGGCTCTATCTCGCTATCAAGTGACTATTGCTCATAAGCCAGGAAGCAGTAATACTATTGCAGATGCTTTATCACGCATTCATGAATAAAGTCATAAGTTAGTTTAATATTGTATTTGTTATTACATATATATATATGTGTGTGTTTATTTTGTTTCTTATATTCAAGTATATTAATTCATTAAGATTATTTAAAGTGCATAAGAAAATCCAAGTCAGGATAAATGTTTATTCATATGTATTATATATATATTTTATTTCTATTATGTGTTTAAATGTTACTTATTTTATACCATAGAAAATATTTAAATTTTAAGTGAAATATAAATGTTATTGCTCTTGATGGAACATCGCATATTAGGTCAAAGATGAGACAATAATTAAGAATTTAAAAGGACAATTAGACTTTCATGAACATTTATTTAAAGATGAAACAATAATTAAGAATTTAAAAGGACAATTAGACTTTCATGAACAGTTATATAAATTATCCACAAATTTTTGTTAGTAGTTTCACTGTGAAGGCCATTGTCCCTCAAGTGAAACTGGAGGGAAGGTGTGAACGCCGCACCTCTGATTTCGAGAGTACTCCAAAACAAGAACTGAAAAGTTTGGTACGAAAATGTGGCAACGTGTGTGCGTATGTGAATCAAGATGGACTAGCGTTCCATTCTATACGTTTTTTTAGAAAATACTTTATTTGATGTTAATTTATGTGTTCGTTATGTATTTTATGTTTGTGCCGTAAGTAAAAGTAAAATCTTTAAAAGTAAACAAAGCGTTATCAGTGTCTTAATGTGTCACGAGATGATTTTACAGGAAGAAAAGAACCAGGTGCGGAAAAGAAGTCGCCACAATATTCATGTATCTATTGCATTTCAAAGAATGGTGCTTGATATTCTTCTTTTTTTTTTTTTTTTTTTTTTTTTCCTATTCTTATGAAAAATGTATTTTATACTTGAACTATTTAAATTTATTTTAACAAATTCATTATTGCTATCATTGGTTTTAATGATATATTTGACTTTCATTTCGAGGTAGGTATTTCATGAGCATTAGTTTGAATGATACCTATAAATGAAAGTCACATATCGATATTTGAACAAAAAAAGAATTTTAACTTTCCTAGAGTATTGCTAAAATTTTTGTGAATGTAAAAGGCAAGATTAAAAAATATCATAAAATCTACTAACAAAATACAGTGGTGGACATAATTATAAGACACCTATCTAATTTGACAAATAGTGAAAGAAAAGATTCAGAGTTTAAAAATGTTTTATGGAATACGTCAAAAACATAAATTTATTCTGTTATCAAATAATTATTTTATAATAATGATATTTTCATACAATTTAATGAAAAACCTTTAAAACATAATGGACAAAATTATAAGACAGCAACCGTTTTTTTCAAATACAGTGGTCAACATAATTAGCAGACACAAATGGTCTAAAAAGAAAATCCTCTAACATGGATATTCAATATTTGGTGGAGCCGCCATTATTTTTCATAACATGAAAGATGCGATTCGGCATCGGATCTATCAATTCTAACAAAATATCACAAGACAGTTCTTCCCAAGCACATTTTATAGCAATCTTTAGGTCTTCGACACATTATAAACTGCCTCCGATTTTGGTAAACCGCACGAGCTAAAATCCCCCACAAGTTTTCGATGGGATTTATGTCTGGGGACCGAGAAGGCAACGGGAGGTTATTGATACTTTGCTCTGAAAGCCACTTTTTTCTTTCGTGTGATGCATAAATCGGCACGTTATCGTGCTGGAAAGTGTAGTTTTCGCCACAAAGAATTTCACATTATATGGCTAGTTGGTCTTTAAGAAGATTCTTATACTTTTCGGAATTCATTCTTGAATGCGCAAAAATAATATCCGTTTTCCCTTGAGCCGAAAAACCAACCCAAACCTTTACTGAGCCTCCACCCATTTGGAGGCTCATTAGTACATGAGAAGACTTCCGTAAATCATGCCAATAATATTGAAACCTGACAGGACCATCCAGGTAAATTTTTTTTCATCAGAAAATAATACAGAGTACCATTTGGAGGTCCAGGCCATAGTTTGTTTAGAGCTAAGTTTAGACGCTCCATTTTGTGACGGCTTAGAAGCGGTGGTTTTTTCTTCATTTTTTTTAATATTTCACATAGGAAGCATTATGCAACACCCTGCAAATAGTTCGCCTTGAACAATTCAGTTTCAAAGCATTTTTAATGCCTGTAGTGGTCATCTTATTCTGTGTAGCGAGCGAAAGCACATGGCGTCTGTCTCTCGAGGACAAGCAAGGAGTACATCCAGATCTTTTAATCACCGATCCCTTAATTCTTCGTTTCAAAACATTTCTAATTGCACATATAGAGCGTTTTATAACTTTTGAAATATTATTAATTGAAGCACCAGTTCCATTTAATCTCCAAATTTCGCGAATTTCACTTTCTTTTAATTTTGTACCTCATGGCATGTCTTTAAATGCGTGAAGTCGGTTATCGTCTGCTGTAGTTAACTGCTGACGTCATAACAGCGTGCAGAAAATTTGCATATTGCACTTATTTTCGAAGAAAAGCAGGTGTTTTAATTAAAATGTTAGGGTGTCTTATAATTCCGTCCATGGTGTTTTTATTTTATTTTTTTATTAAACTCTATAAAAATATCATTTCTGTAAAACAATTACGTGTGATAACAGAATAATTTTTTTTCACGTATCTGATAAAACATTTTTAAGTTGTGAATATTTTTTTCACTACGTGTCAAATTAGATAGGTGTCTTATAATTATGTCCACCACTGTAGTACCGTAATTCTTTAGATTTCCATTCTTACAGGTGTAACTACATCCCCATTAAACTCTTTTGAATTAACGTCATATATTATTGTCTTGAATATGCATGAGTGTAAGTACACTCTATAACCATAAAAAATAATAATAATAATAAGTAAAAAAATAAGGACGCACCAAGAAAGAGTTACCCGAATTAGATAAAAATTGGTTGATGTGATGTACAATGTGGAGAAAAACAAATGATTATAGTTTCAGAAAATTTGGATGATTTAATCAAGAGAAAGGTCTTCACAAAGAAAAAAGGCAATAACGCGTTGGTTCACTTCTGACCCTTATGTAAGCAGTTATTCGGCTTGGTATTATTTGACAGAGTTGGCAGATGTGCTCCTATGAGATATCGAGCCAAATTCTGTCCAATTGTTGCGTTAGATAGGAAAAACACCGAGCTGGTTGTAGGACCCTTTTCATGATGCTCTAAATGTCCTCAGTGGGAAAGAGATCCGGCGGCAATAATGTTGGATAAGCAAGAAAATAAGCAGTAGAAACTATCTCTGTGCGTGGACGGGAATTATCATGCTGAAATTTACGATCAGTATTGCGTGATGGAAGGAAAAAACAACGGGACGTAGGATGTTATTCACGTACCGCTGAGCTCTAGAGATGCCACGGATGACAACCAAAGTTGTCCTGCTATAAAATGGTATAGTACTCCAGACCAGAATTACTGGTTGGTGGGCCGTATGACTGGCGTCATACAAGTTGGAATCCCCCCTTTTTTTTTTCGGGGCGTCTCCATACGCGTCTTCGCTTGTCATCGGGGCTCATATCGGAGTGTGACTGATCACTGAAGACAATTCTACTCTATTCAGTGACATTCCAGTTCAAACGATCCCGATATCACTGAAAACGTGCTTGTCGGTATACAAAGTTTTATAGTAGTCGGCCCAAGGTGCTATACTGCTACGTACTGCTATAACTTAATAGCTTTTATACCACTATAACATAATAGCTAAAACGATTATAACAGTTAAAATTTGGAGGTAAAACGCAATTTCTTACAATTTCTACAGTGAATAACTCTTCTAATAACCACAAGATAAAATATCACACAAAATAATCTTTGGAAAATTTAATTGTAATTGTATGATTTTTAACTCTTTATAGATTACAGCATTCCGAACTGTCAGATAAATGACAAAAATGGCATTTTTAGACCTCCCCAAACCAAAATGGGATGAAATAATAATAATAATAATAATAATAATAATAATAATAATAATTTTTCAATTTATTAATCTATTAAAATGTTATACATACTGTGTGTTTTGTTTTGTGGTTATGATTTTTTAATACACATTAAAGTATAAAAGTAAATATTTAATGGGATTTATAGTAACTTTTAATTATAATATGCTTCATAATAATGTGAAATTTATTTTACAGAATTATGATAAAATAATAAAAAAAAAAATCGTTCTTTTTTTTTTCCTTTAATAAATATCTAAGCATTATTTTATAAGTATTAACAATTCTTTCATTTTTTTTAATTATTGCTTACATTTTATTTGCTTATAAATAATTACATATTTGTAAACATTTAAAGATTATATACGTTTAAAAAATATTACTGACATATGAAAATGGTAGACAATATGAAATAGATAATCAGATTTTCCATCATCTCTAATTTTAATTTATCACTGGTCACATGATAAAAATCGATATGAAATTAGTGAAATGACATAAAAGACTTCATTTAGAATTTTATTTTTCATAAAATGTACCTATTGATCTCCTAGGTATAAAATGTATTGGTTCAATCCATTCACAAAACTAAATGGAAAGTAATCACTAAAATCACGTATTGAAAACGTATCATAGCATTTATACCCAAATAGATGATTATACATTACACGATAATTTGTTTGAATATAAGTGCATTCTGTTTTAATGTCTTTCTTTTTTACTCTCCATTTCAAAAGATGCTGATGTTCATCGAGCAACTGACTAATGTCTTTCATCGTAGAGGTGGAGCCGTAAGTCTTTTTGACAATCTTCATCATCAAAAAATCCCATAAAGCATTTCATGTATTTATCAAATATCGTGCAACAAATATAACTCGTAAACTTTCTAAACTGCAAAATACATTATCAAAAAATTATTATTTCGAATATTTTGCAAAATTATACAAAAAGCTAATATATGATGCACAATACTAGGGATGTGGATTGTAAAGGAATAAAAACCGTAAAATTCTAATTAAATTTTCTCACAAGTGTGATCCCAGAGATTCATTTGTGTACAATTTTATTCTGTGATTTTGTCTTCTAGAAGAGTTATTCATATTGAAATCAGTGAAAAAATTACGTTTTACCTTGAACTTTGACCTATTGTAATCATTTTAGTTATTGAACTACAGCAGCATTACTAAGAATATGAATTCTTTCCATATATACTGAAATACTTAAAATTATCACTCATTCAAAGAGATTTATGCCGAAATAATGAAGATCTAACAATTGCAATTTTAACCACGAAAACGACTTTTAATGCCTTCTATAATATCCAAAGTCAATAGTAGAGAAAAATTAAAGTTGTTTTAAACATCTCTCATATGGGCCTATAAGTGACACAAGTATCGAAAAAATCAAACATAGTCGAGCACAGCCAATCCATGGATTTCTAGGGATTGTTCAAAATAGTAGAATAAGATTTTTCGTTTAATTTTAATAATTAGAATTTGAAAAAATGTTTAATTCTTAGTGTTATAGGTTTCATTTACAAATATAATTCAATTTGCTTAAAACAAGTCTAACAATTTTTAAGAAAAACTCACACGGAAAAAAAAAATAATAATTATTATAAAAAAAAAAAGAATATATTTTTTTATGAATTTATAAATAAATAAAAAACTTCAAGTATCTTTTTTTTGTGTGTGTGTGTGTGAATCGTGCATCAAAAAAGGAAAACGCTACGCACAAAGAAACAAATGCGTAAACAAACGCAATTCTTTGTAAACTATTGCAATTAATTTACATACTTTATGATGTAGAGAAGCATTAAGAAAAACCTCCTTATGAAGAAAAGACCGTATTTCATTAGCATAGTCTTTGTCATTTATGGGTCGTTAACATGCTTCATTTGAAAACAAAATGCAATCAACGAGAATATTACGCATTCTCTGGACTTATGCATCATAAACGCAAGAATAATTCTTTATTAAAAACATTTTTAATGTCGCATAGAGAGTCAAATTGTTTGAGTTTTCTTTATGAACTATATTCTTAAACTTAAACAACGGTTAAATTTAATATATGTTTTTTGTTATTTTTAATAATTAAGGTCAAATTTAATTTTTAATAGTTAAGGCACAACTCAACAAAGTGATATAAAAAATCCAAATATTAATTTTTTGCTAAACTATGGCTGTATAACTTTGAAGTCATTTGTTTTCTATGCATTCCCATTACTATTTTGTGTTTATGCATTAATTTAAAGAAATAGATGAAATAAATCCAAAAGAGCTATTTTACGAAACCTCTCCTCACAGGTTAGGCGTGATTGCGCACATGTTTAGAAGAGATTGTGCTTAATTATAACTACAGTTGAATTGTTAACGATAGTAATTGAACGTAAATAACATCGTCGCAGGTTTTTTGTAAAAAAATATTTTTGCATTAGTAATGGATATTTCATTTTAATAGTTAAAAAAATCATAAAAATAATAGAAATTTAAAAACAATTAACGAAAAAACAGATGAAGAATCAGAAAAAAAAAAAAGACCAGATAAAACTACAAATAATGTTACGCTATCAGATAACACATTTAACTTAAAATTACTGCACTTCCTTTTCAGTTTGAATGGTTTCATGTTTGCTGACCTATTCTCACGATCTCCACAGTCGGTGCATTTATATTTGTAAATGGTGATGTTTTCGTACAACCACCTGCCACAAGTTAAATTGTTCAAGACGGATTGAAAATTATATGTAGAATGCATTTACACGCTAAAAGGTCGGGTAGCACACAGTGTGTCCAGATGATATATCGATGGTTCCAAACACCTTTAAGCACAAAATCTGCCCACCGTTTATTATTTATTAGAGTTACTTTCTCAAAATCTTCCACACAAAAAGCTTCAAAATACAAAAATAATAAAAACACAATGCCTAAATTTCATTTGGTTTGAAATCCATTCATTTCAACTTAAGAAATTATTACGTTATTTTACTTGATTGAAATTTGGACGATTGCAGTCTTTAAAAACGAATTTTGCAATTTTGTCGCTTATATTTAAACAGCCAACGGCTTTACAAAACTTGAGCTTCATACTTGAAAATACTGCAAAATTAAACAGATGTACAATAATATTAAATAATTTGCGATAGACTTTCTATAGGCTAACATTGGCACACAAAAGGCAAATACCACTAGAAGTGTGGTTTTTGTCCATTATTGCCACTCCTTAATAATGACTAATTTTGGAATATGTGGACGATTTCCAAAAGGATGTACCGTCTCGATTGGATTAACTAGTCCAGTTACCTGTCGAAGTTATCTTTTGGTAAAGTTTTAGACATTTAACAAATTCCTCCTCATTATCTTGCCATTACCAATATGCTGTGTAATCTCTCCTAGTCTAAAATTTGATGATACCAATGCAAAATCTCTCTTAAGTGGCAAATTTGCTAACTCTCCTATTCCAGTAGGAGAGATTGCGCAGCCAATATATATTCGATTTTATAGAGGATTGTTGGCGTTCGTAATGTTCGTCTAGGTTAGTAGCTTAAGAGAAATCGTTTAATGAAAAAATATTTTGTATTTCTGACATTTCATATAGAAATTCGTAGGAAGTGACATGGAAATTTAAGCATTTACTTTTGAAAAAAAAAAAAAGGAAAATAACCGTCTTTTTATCTTAAACGATCTAAATAATCAACATGCAAATTTACGTCGTCACTCGATTCATGTTTTTGTACAACTACCTGGCGTTTCAGCGCTCGTACACAACTCATTCCATCTGATCCTCTACGTGCGCAATATCTCCTACCGCGGGATCTCTCCTAGCTTTACCTTACATATCTATGTAACAACTTCTCATAAATATCATAATAAAATTCAAATACTTCCATAAAATATGCCTAAATGGACAGCAACATTTATTTTTTATTTATTTTTCAAAACAATACAAATATATATTTTCCTTTCATAAATTGGACAAAATCAAATTTACATCCTTATATTACACAAAAAGAAATGTATTTACTTAAAAAAAAATAGAATGCTTAAAAACATGTTGGGGTAATAATAAGTTTTGCAAAAAAAAAGAAAAAAAAAAAAAAAAAAAAAACGAAGAACCTTTTACACACTATAAAAGCTTACAAGTCTCATACCAAAATCCCAGAGAAGTCCTGTAACAATTTTCAGGAAAAGTACGATATAATGACATTGAAACTCTAAATTAATTCACTTACCAAATACAAATAATTTCTGTTGGACTGTGTATTTTAATTAAATCCTTAATATTGGAAGCTACATTGTTCTGAGCATTACAAACATTGTTCTAAACATTCAAGAAAACAAACCTGTTTATATTTAAGCCATTGATTTATTAGATACATAGTATTCATTAAATTACCATTTCGACAAAATAAAATATAAAAAAATATCTGCTTTAAATGTTCGAATTTTGTAACACTGAATACTAAATACAAAAATAAAATCGATTATATTCAACTGGAATGTAAGTAAAGAATCCTTGCGTTTTCTTTTTTTTCTCTTTAATTAGGAAAATATAATAAGAAAACACAACAGAAATACCGTTATAAAGTAATAAATACAGAACTTTGAATAAATATTAAATTATTTTTTACTAATTATTTCCTACTTAAGGTCCTCTGGTTTGATTAGAGAGGAAATTAAGAAAAGTCCATTATTATTCTATTGAAATTGAGGAGCTTGTGAATTTAGTGCATTTATGTATCAGGCAAACTGTCTTCATCTTTAATGGTACTTATTATTCCAAAATGAGGGTATGGCAATGAACAGTCCTCTCTCTCTCTCCTTTGCTTTTCGTCATTTATATGCACTATTCTGAAGAAAAATTATTTGGTGTATATACCTCACTGGTTTAGTTATGTTGATGACACTTTCGTTCTTGTTCCCCCTGACGTCGATTTTTCCAGTTTACCTTTGGTCAATTCAGTTCACTTTCAAGATTGAGAATGATTGTTCTTTGCTTTTACTTGGTGGTTTTGTATCTAAAGATAAGGATCGGTTCTCAACCACTGTCTTTAGAAAACCATTCTCTGCCTCTCTTCCGCCGCATGCTCTTTCTAATCACAACCCCCATCAGAAACTTTCTGCTTTATATACTTAGGGGAGAGTGGGGTTGAATGGGACGCAGGATGAATGTGACAATAGCTAGATTTTTATGTTTTACAAGCACTGGTAAGTTGACATTTTTTCTGATATATGGCAGTACTGAGGTCATTCATCAGGTGTAGTTTCAGAATTGTTCTAGCCATAGATGGGCGGAAAAAAATTAAAGTGTCTTTTTCAGCTGTCAAAGTAAGTTTTTACTGATTCATTTAGGTAGTAGTTAAGACATTAATTATTTGCTTAAAGTTAATATAACTCTTATATGGTGAAAAGGCATAATCTTTTATTGTGTTTATGATAATCAAGAAGAATATTGACAATTGTTCATTAAGCCAATTTCCTGTTTTATATAATCATGTGGTGGTTGGGGTGAATGAGACAGTTTGAATGGGGATGAATGAGACATTCCCCACTATGTGGTAATTTAAAATTGTACACAAGAATTATGTTAAAACAAATCTTAAATAGATTTTCAATACTTTTATTACCTGTATTTCAGTAGTTAAAACATGGATTTATAAAAATAGCATGGATTTAGAGAAAAAAAGATAATAAATTGTTCTGATTTTTGTTTATAATGATTATGATTAAAAAAATTATAAGTTAGAATATTCAGTGCAACTTAAATAAATAAATAAATAAATAAATAAATAAACTATTAATAATTTGATTAAAATCTCAATTTCAATCAAGCTAATGTGTAGGGTTTATAGTTATTTAACAGGAACACAAAGAAAAAATGTTTATTATTATGGCCAATAGACTCAAATTAATAGTACGCTAGATTCTAAGCTCTAATTTCAATCAAGAAAGTAATAAGCGATTTATAGGTTATTAATAAAAGAACCATACAAGTTTACTCAAGTATAGGACTCGAATTTTTTGTTTGTTCACCGTTATACAAAAGATAATTTTTATATTTTCCAGTCTATGGACGCAAACTTTTTAAAATTCGATTTAATAATGCTAAATTATTTCAAACATAGAAAGAAAAAACAGATAATTATATGATTTTGCGAGCTTACCACTTATTGTTCTATAAAAAAGAAAAGTCAGTTACCGTATCTGAGAACAATTCCCAGCCAATCCCCAATTGTCCCTATGCATAGGACTAAGGCGACGCAAAACCCACTCAACCTAAAGAAAAGGTAACTTTTTTTTATTAAAATTTGCATATTCTTATGGCCAAATGCAAAACCGTACCAAATTGCCTATACACTGTAAAAAAATAACTATTATCAGCTGCAATCTGTGATTTATTTTATCCAATCACAGTTTGCAGCTGGTAATAGTTATTTTTTTACAGTGTAGTGTAGCACTACGCGGCATTTAACCTGCCGAACGATAAAAAAAAAGGATCCTAAAAAATTTCAGTAAATATCAGTTGCGCTCTGTGAGGTGCGAGCCTCAGACATCGTGAAGTCCACATAAAGTATTGCAGAAAACAAGTAAAATATACTCGACCGGTAATAAGAGCATGCTACAGTCGGCTGCAAAATTATTCAAGCACTAGCCAATAATTCCTATGTTTAAAAAGTACACTTAAGACTGTTTTGCTAAGTAAATCCTTGTCGAATCATGTTCTTAGACTGATTAAGAACATGACTCGACAAGGATTTATTTAACAAAGCTGTATTAAGTGTACTTTTTTTTGGCAAGGATTATTGCTAGTGCTCGAATAATTTTGCAGCCGACTGTAAATATTTTAAAGAAATATCATTTACGGTATCATTTATTTTTAAATATTTTCAATAACAAATAATTTTAAGAAGTCCATCAAGTCATATAATTAAAATCAATCTGAAAGTAATTGTGTACGGTTGGTTGAGTTTTACGTCAAACTAGTGAGGTGCAATGGGAAATTGGCGACGGTCTGAGACTTACACCTAAAGGTGGTCGGGAGACATGCCTTCGCAAACTTGATCCTCCACGGAAGGAATGGCTCTCCCTCTTCGGTGAACCACAGAGATACAATTTTGATGGGAATATTGAGGAAATTGTGACCACGACAGATTTTACGTTCACCAGCCACCAATAGTGTACACGACGGTTTTTGACCGGCTCGAGTACCGAACCGCAATCTTAGAGTTACGAGCCCAGAATTCTACAGATTGGGCTACAGCGGCCGAAAGTAACGGGGTACATGCTCAGAGGAAAAAATTATTTTATTTAAATTATACTAATTTTGACTGGTCGGTTGGTGGATTTATATCTCATTAGTACTGCGCATAGGGTAATTGTCGACGGCCTAGGACGTACCACCTAGGATTGTCAGGAGACATATCATTACAATTTTTGCCCTCCACAGAGGGGCTGACACTTCTGATTCGGTGATTTCCAGGGATATAATTTTGACGGGAGCTTTCCAACCTGGAATTATTCAATTTCCAGCTCATTAGACAATGGGAAGTACTAGAGAGTATTAACAACCACACAACTGATAAATGAAGGTATTGTTAGGCTGACCAGATCAAAGTACCTTTATAATAGAGACGCGTTCGAAATTGGAACTATTATCCAATTACGAAAGTAAAATTATACCTAAGGGGGTCACCGAAGCGGGAGAATAATCCCTTCCGTGGAGGATTAAAATTGTAATCGCATGCCTCGAACCACCTCAAAGGGGGACTCTCACATTGTCGTCAATTGCCCATTCCGCTGCACTAGTGCAATGTAAAAACCGTCGAACCAAACAAATACGATTACTATCTTTCTTTCCTAATAAATAAGGACTATAAATAAAATACCAAAGATAACCAAAATAACTTCTACAACTGTCAAAACATAGAAAAATGCCTTCAAAATAAAGGCTGTCCCCGGAAAATTGAGACATTTGGTTACAGTCGGCTGCAAAATTATTCGAGCACTAGCCAATAATTCCTATATTAAAAAGGTACACTTAAGACTGTTTTATTAAATAAATCCTTGTCGAATCATGTTTTTACACTGGCCAAGACCATGACTCCATAAGGATTTATTTAAAAAAGCAGTATTAAGTGTACTTTTTTTAGACAGGGATTATTGCCAGTGCTCGAATAATTTTGCAGCCGACTGTACCTTACGAGTTACCACACCATCGCCAAATTCAAATAGGTTAGGACTAGTTAGATTCATAACCAACTCAGTTCTTAGATAAAGGTACTCTAAAAAAAGTTACTCAAATACCAGTTCCGGTAGATTTGTGTATCTGTCCCAGACCAGCACCAAATGCCAATTATATTGGACCATCGCGACTTAAAACAATCCAATTTCTAAAGATATACTTTAAAGAAAATACTCTAGAAAATTTCAAAAAGTATTAAATATTGCATCTCAAGATCAAGATTGCCCATTGCGCAGCACTAGTGAGAGGTAAAAAACCATTAAAGCAACCAAAGGCCATGTACCAGACCGCCGCATATGCCCATACTGTAGTACTACAGAAAAGTAAAATTCATTCAGCCGATAAATAAAGCGACATAAAAAATTTTCAACAAATATCAGCCACGATATCTTACGCGTGAGCCCCACACCATCACAAATTTTCCACAGTTCACAGCGACATAAAATCTACTCATCCTAGACACATAAGGAACTCACCAAATTTTCAAGAAATGATAATTACCAAATCGCGCCAGTCCCAGACTAACACAAATTGTGCATAGATAATGAGACACAAACTGCACTCAATTGATAAATAAATGTTCTTTAACATATTTACCCTGGTGTATCAAAATTTTCATCGCATGTCTTCAGACAATTCTTAGGGGTCAGCCCCAGAACATCATAAATTTCTCATTGCGCAGTACAAGTGCGACATTAAAACCAAACAATCTCAAAAAACTCTTATCAAACAACACTTGCCAAACATTGTACGTGAGTCTCAGCAACTCGCCAATAGCGAATAATGTTATACTAATACAACGTAAGACTCACTCAACCAATATATAAAGGTACTCTAATATTTTTAAAGAAATTCCATATAATGCATTTAAGGGCCAAGCCACAGACAGACATTTGTTGTCCAAAAGTGTAAAACAGGGGAGACATAAACCATCTCAACTGATACATAAAGTTACACTAATATTAATAAAGAAAAGACAGTTACCGTATCTGAGAACAATTGCAAGCCAATCGCCAATTGACCCTATCGCCAATTCCCATAAGTTAAGACTACTTAGATTAAAAAGCCACTCAGTGCATGGATAAAGGTACTCTAAAAAAATTACTAAAATACCAGTTTCTGTATCTATCCCAGACAATCACCCAATGTCAGTTATGTTGAACTAATGCGACATTAAACAATTCAACTCATAAAGGTACTCTAGAAGTTTTCAAAAATTATTAAATATCATATCCCAAGGTGAAGACTTCCCATTACTCAGGACTAGTGCGAAGAAAAAAACATTAAAATAACCCAAAGGCATATAACAGAATTCGCATATGTCCATATATTGTAGGAATAGTGAGAAGTAATATTCACTCAGCCGATAAACTGTAAACATTTCATTCTGTAAACATTTTCAACAATTATCAGCTACGATATCTGACGCGTGAGCCTCACACCATCGCCAAGTTACCACAGTTCATAGCGACATAAAATCCACTCATCCTATACACATAAGGAACTCTAAAATATTTAAAGAATTGGTAATTACCAAATTGCGCAAGTCCCAGACTGACACAAATTGTGCAGAGTCTAGCACTAATGAAGTACAAAAAGCACTCAACTGATAGTAAATGTTTTTTTAAATATTTACCTTGGTGTATCAAATTGTGATATGCATGTCTCCAGACAATCCTCAGGTTTGAGCCCCAGAACATCACCAATTGCGCAGTACTATTGCGATATTAAAACCAATCAATCTCAAAAAATTCTTAACAAATGACACTTGCCAATCCATGTACGTGAGTCCCAGACACTCGCCAATAGCGAATAATGTTATACTAATGAATGTAATACTCACTCAACCATTAAATGAAGGTACTCTAATAATTTTGAAGAAATTTCAAATAACACATTTTAGGGCTAAGCCACAGACCGATGTTTATTGCCCAAAAGTGTAGCACAGGCGAGACGTAAACCATCTCAACTGATACATAAAATTACTCTAATATTATAAAAGAAAAGACTGTTACCGTATCTGAGAACAATTCCCAGAAAATCGACAATTGACCCTACCTCCAGTCTCCCATAATTTAGGACTACTTATATTGAAAACTCACTCAGTGCATAGCTAAAGGACTCTAAAAAAATTACTCAAATACCAGTTTCGGTCCATTTGTGTATCTGTCACAGACCTTCACCAAATGCCAGTTACGTTGAACTAATGCGACAATAAAAAAAATAATCAAATACCAGTTCCGGTACATTTGTGTATCTGTCCCAGACCGTCGACAAATGCCAGTTACAGTCGGTAACAAAAGTGTCCGAACAATAGCAAAAATTCCTATATAAAAAGAGTACGCTTAATACAGTTTTGCTAAATAAATCCTTGTCGAATGCTGTTCTTAGCCTCACTAAGAACAGGATTCGACAAGGATTTATTTAACAAAACAGTATTAAGTGTTCTTTTTTTACATA
Organism: Salticus scenicus; assembly: GCA_963930645.1. Lineage (NCBI taxonomy): Eukaryota > Metazoa > Arthropoda > Arachnida > Araneae > Salticidae > Salticus > Salticus scenicus. Next base: position 231,156,333 of record OZ005652.1, on the reverse strand, counting down.
GGAATTTTTGCTAGTGTTCGGACACTTTTGTTACCTACTGTATGTAAAACTAATGCGACATTAAACAATCTAACTTATAAAGGTACTCAAAAAATTTTCAAAAAACTATTAAATATCACATCCCATGGTCAAGATTGCCCTTTACGCAGCACTAGTGCGAAGTAAAAACCCATTAAACCAACACAAGGTCATGTTCCAGACCGTCGCATATGCCCATAGTGAGAAGTACAGTCGGTAACAAAAGTGTCCGAACACTAGAGAAAATTCCTATGTAAAAAAAGTACACTTCATACGGTTTTGTTAAATAAATCCTTATCGAATCATGTTCTTACGCTGACTAAGAACAGGATTCGACAAGGATTTATTGAACAAAACAGTTTTAAGTGTACTTTTTTGACATCGGAATTTTTGCTAGTGTTCGGACACTTTTGTTACCGACTGTACAGTCGGCTGCAAAATTATTCGAGCACTGGCAATAATCCCTGTCTAAAAAAAGTACACTTAATACTGCTTTTTTAAATAAATCCTTATGGAGTCATGGTCTTGGCCAGTGTATGAACATGATTCCACAAGGATTTATTTAATAAAACAGTCTTAAGTGTACCTTTTTAATATAGGAATTATTGGCTAGTGCTCGAATAATTTTGCAGCCGACTGTAAAATCTACTAAAGATGATAAATAACGGTACTCTAAAAATTTTCAACAAATATCAGCCACGATATCTGACGCGTGAACCCCACACTATCGCCAAAATCCCGCATATCATAGCGACATAAAATCCACTTATCCTGTACATGTAAGGAACTCAAAAAAATTTAAGAAATGATAATTATCAAATCAATCACCACTCAATGCATAGATAAAGGTACTCTAAACAAATTACTCAAATACCAGTTTCGGCACATTTGTGTATCTGTCCCAGACCATCACTAAATGCCAGTTTGTTAAACTAATGCGACATTAAACAATCCAACTTATAAAGTTACTCTAGAAAATTTCAAAAAATATTAAATATCGCATCCCAAGTTTAAGATTGCCCACTACGAAGCACTAGTTCGAAGTAAAAAACCATTTACAGTCGGCTGCAAAATTATTCGAGCACTAGCCAATAATTCCTATATTAAAAAGGTACACTTAAGACTGTTTTATTAAATAAATCCTTGTCGAATCATGTTCTTACACTGGCCAAGACCATGACTCCATAAGGATTTATTTAAAAAAGAAGTATTAAGTGTACTTTTTTTAGACAGGGATTATTGCCAGTGCTCGAATAATTTTGCAGTCGACTGTAACCCACTCAAGGTTATATCACAGACCGTCGCATATGCCCATTATGTAGGACTAGTGAGAAGTAAAATCCACTCAGCCGATAAATAAAGGTACTCTAAAAAGTTTCAACATATATCAGCCACGATATCTGATGCGTGAGCCTCACCCCATCGCCAATTTCCCACAGTTCATAACGGCATAAAATCCACTCACCTATACATATAAGGAACTCTAAAAAATTTCAAGAAATGATAATTACCAAACCGCTCGAGTCCCAGACTGTCACAAATTGTGCATAGTATAGCACTAATGAGACACAAACTAAACTGAACTAATAAATAAATGTTCTCTAAAATATTTTACGCTGGTGTATCAAAATTTTCATGTAGGCTAGGCTAACCAGATCAAAGTACCTTTTTAATATAGAAGCATTAAAAATTTCTACAATTATGAAATTACGGATGTATTTTTTCATTCATAAGAAATAAGGACTAAAAAGAAAGTGTTATTGATTAATAATTTAGTTTCTACAATTTTTTAAAACTTAGAAAAATGCAATTAAAAAAAGAGCGTCCTCATCTGTCCCCCGAAAATGGGGACGTTTGGTCAATATATTGTGATGTCATGTCTCCAGACCCTCCTTAGGGGTGAACCCCAGAACGTTACCAGCTGCAACTTGCGCAGGACTAGTGCGGCATTAAAACCTATCAATCTTAAAAAATTCTTAACGAATGACACTTTTCGATCCTTGTACAGTCGGCTGCAAAATTATTCGAGCACTGGCAATAATCCCTGTCTAAAAAAAGTACACTTAATACTGCTTTTTTAAATAAATCCTTATGGAGTCATGGTCTTGGCCAGTGTATGAACATGATTCCACAAGGATTTATTTAATAAAACAGTCTTAAGTGTACCTTTTTAATATAGGAATTATTGGCTAGTGCTCGAATAATTTTGCAGCCGACTGTACGTGAGTTCCAGACACTCGCCAATAGCGAATAATGCTATACTAATGGAGCGTAAGACTCACACAACCAGTATATGAAGGTACTCTAAAAATTTTGAAGAAATTTCAAATAACGCATTTTAGGGCAAAGCCACAAACCGACGTTTATTGTCCAAAAGTGTAGCACAGGCGAGACATAAACCATCTCAGCAGATACATAAAGGTACTCTAATATTAAAAAAGAAAAGACAGTTACCGTATCTGAGAACAATTTCCAGTCAATCGCCAAATTACCATAAGCGAGGAATACTTAGATTCAAAATCCACTCAGTGCATAGATAAAGGTACTGTAAAAAAAAATTACGCAAATACCAGTTCCGGTATATTTGTGTATCTGTCCCAGACCGTCACCAAATGCCAGTTATGTGTAACTAATGCGACATTAAACAATTCAACTCATAAAAGTACTCTGGGCTGCGGTAGCCCAGTGGCTAGAGCGACGGCCTCGTAATGGGAAGATTGTGGGTTCGGTATTAGAGCCGGCTAAATACCGTCGTGTACACTGATGGTGGCTAGTGCACATAAAATCTTCCACGGCCGCAATTTTCTCAATGTTCAAATCAAAAATTATACCTCTGGGGATAGGGTGACCAGATGAAAGTTCCTTTATAATAGAGAAGCATTAAAAATTTCTACAATTATCCAATAATGGATGTGTTTTTTCATTCATAATAAATAAAGACCAAAAATAAAGTGTTATTGATTAATAATGTAGTCTCTACGATTTTTAAAAATTCCTTTAAAAAAAGGGCGTCCCCATTTGTCCCCAGAAAATGTCCCCCAGCCAATATAAAATATTATACTAACAAGGGAACTCTTTCAAGTGCTAATCACCGATTTCCTTCAAAAAATTAAAGAATATAGTTTACGTTGTACTTAATTCATTGGTAAAAAATTAGCTGCTGATTGTCAACATGAAAACTGCAAAAATTTATTAAACTTTACGTTTTGAACGCCAAATATGAATAAAGTCATCACCAAATCACTTTAACCTTCCTTCAATGATGCCAAAGAACTTAACTATAGGAGGGTAGTGTTTTCTATCGCTCTAGGGGTTACTGAGCAAGTAAGCCATCCCCTCCGTGGAGGATCAAAATGAAAATGCCATGTCTACGGAGCATACCTAAGTATGAATATAAGGCCGTCTTTAATTTTCCACTGCGTAGTTATAGTGCGACGTTAAAACCCACTCAACACTCAAGATATTTTCTGAAATCTAGAAATTTCTATTTAGAAAATGTGACGTTATGTTTCATGTTAGATCCAACATTTTCAATTATTTTATGTAATGTTTCAATATTGCATTTATTTAAAATAACGCAATTTCAATTTTAGAGTTACTTTTACATTACTCCAGCGTACATATAATCTGGAGTAATTTAATGTCGGAAGTTCTTGACATGTGCCTTTACAGTCGGCAGCAAAAGTATCCGAGCACTAGCAATAATCCCTGTCTAAAAAAAGTACATTTAATACTGTTTTGTTAAATAAATCCTTGTCGAGATATGTCCTTAGTCAGTCTAAGAACATGATTCGACAAGGATGTATTTAACAAAATAATATTAAGTACAGTCGGCTGCAAAATTATTCGAGCACTAGCAATAATCCTTGCCAAAAAAAAGTACACTTAATACAGCTTTGTTAAATAAATCCTTGTCGAGTCATGTTCTTAATCAGTCTAAGAACATGATTCGACAAGGATTTACTTAGCAAAACAGTCTTAAGTGTACTTTTTAAATATAGGAATTATTGGCTAGTGCTCGAATAATTTTGCAGCCGACTGTATATCCTTTTGGAATCGGATTTATTGGCTAGTGCTCGGATATTTTTGCTGCCGACTGTATATAAATTTGCAGACGATTTAACAACTAATCTGATTTATAGGTGTGTTGGCTGGGATTTACGTCGCACTAGTGCTGCGCAATGGCGACCAATATGAATTATAATATTTGATTGAACATTTGATTATTAGAATAGTTGACTGAAATTAATACTCAAATAAATAAATCAAAATTAAAATATTTAAGATATTTTAAGTTGAGTAGGTTTTAAGTTTTAATTCGCAGTTCAGCTATGCAATGGCGACAGTCTGGGATACATTCCTAGAGATAGGGCTACATACAAACGGAACGCTTGCAACTTCGATGACGTAAATTTTGCAAGTTTTTTGCAAATACAGTCGGTACCAAAAGTATCCGAGCACTAGCGAAAAATTCCTATGTAAAAAAGTACACTTAATGCAGTTTTGTTAAATAAATCCTTGTCGAATCCTGTTCTTAGTTAGTCTAAGAAAACGATTCGACAAGGATTTATTTAACAAAACAGTGTTAAGTATGATTTTTTAAAAATGCATTTTTGCTAGAGCTCGGATACTTTTGCTTCTGACTGTAGTCATACATTTGGAACGCTTGCAAACGACTTTGCAACCGGAGGTGTTTCATTTGTATGTACCCCATAGTCCGTAGACGTGTTATTACATTTTCTATCCTTTACGGAGGAGATTATTTAAAATTGGAAAAATATGTGCGTAACTACTACATTATGGCTTCTTACATTTCTGGCAATTTATTTTATATAAGTTTACGAATAATAATATAAACAATTTTGTAAAAATATGCATTAGAATTTCATAAGTTTGGTTGGGTTTTACGTCGCAATAGTGCTGCATAATGGATTTCATAGGGAATTTTATAGAATTATTAACTGCGAAATTCTGTTGCTTTAAAAATAATTGTTATGCTGATTGCAGACCCTCCGTTGCCGAGTGAGTATATCACCCTCGCTAATCGCCTTCAAGTGTAAAAGAATGGGTTAATTTCCCCAGGAGACACAGGGCGTTTTTTATTATTTTGTATTTCATCCGGTTATGTTATATCTGTCTTCATCTCGACGAAATTTACAGACGGGGGGGGGGGATGTCGAGTCAAATATTCATGATTAAATCTTATGCCAGAATTTTTTTCAAGAAAATCGGCGATTAGCACTTCAAAGAGTTCCCTTGTAAGTCCATTTACGTGTATATCGGCCGACAGGTAGTGCTGCTGTGTAACAATTTTCCCGTGAACCGAAGGATGTATCTCAAATTCTATTGGATATAATTGCCTAAAATCTGGTATTTAAGATAGACATTATGAAATAATATGCTGGTTCAGTTTAGGTGCATATCGGTTGACAGATGGAGTTGCTGTTCTGTAACTTATTTTGTGAATAGGAAGGCTAAATATCAACTTCTATGGCATATATATGTAGCATACTTGATATTTAATGTAACCATTATGAAAAGAAATGCTCATTTATTTGACTGTATAATAGTCGACATGTTGCGCTGCTATTTTTCACCTTCTGTTATTTTCCATATTGCTACTACATCTTTGTAACTGTTGATAAAATTGCCCCTAACTCCATGTATAAATTTTTTATTGTGTGAAGCTAAGAATAAACATTAGTGCATATTCAACAATAACGAGCGATGATATATCAGATGGTATAGAAAAGATAATTGTTATAGGCACAACATACTAGTACCTATTTTTTAAGAATTTACTTACAGAAAATTTGCTTTGCTTTTTTAACAAAACATGAACAAAAATTTATTATTTTTTTTTCTACATTAGCAGAAATTTCCATTGCCTCCCTCGTACATTGTTTATTATTTACATATTAATTTGAGTAAATCCTATTGCAACCGCAAGAATTAGTATTCATCATTTTATTCTTTCAATATGGCTTGACAAATGGCTTGTATGAGCTTGAAATAGGGCTTTCTATGGGGCTTCGCATCCAAATGTAATCGTTTATTGATTAATTCTTGATGTTTGATATTAATAAGGAGGAATTACATATATATATATATAGAGAGAGAGAGAGAAAGAGGGGGGGGGGAATTTCGATTGCCATAGAGAAAAATGCCTTCTCCCAAAGAAACCAGATATGTTAAAATCGCTTTATATAAAGTTAAAGTTAGCGAATTTTATTGTAAAAAATTGTTTAAAAGAGTTCTTTTACTCATTAAAAATAATATAATTACTATATTACTCATATGCCATTTTTATATATTTTTAACACTTTGCTTGAGCAATTAAGTAAAATATTCTGAATGGTAGTTTTAAAAAGGAAATTTCTCAAATATTTAATTTGACAAATCAGGTGTAACAGTAATTTTTTATGAAATTTTAAGATTAAAATACATATTTAATTTAAAAATTTTAATAGATATTTAAATTTGAGATTAATTTAAATTTAAGATTAAAATATATATTTGAATTTAAATTTTAGTACATATTTAAATTTGAAAAAATTAAAAATTGTAACAGATGCTTAAATTTGAAACATTTAAAATTTAAATTGAACTAAGTGTCGAATTTGAATTAAATACTGAGTAAAACTTTAAAATGTTAATATTTCTTTCAAAGTGATTTAATAAGGATGGACTTGTTTACATAGATGAGGCCAAAAGACCCTTCAATTCAGCGATGCAACTAGGTTATACTGTGATTTGAAGGAAAAAATGTTTTGGTGCACCTATTTTGTGGGGTGATTTCGGCCGGGAACAGTACCGGTGCGGCGCAATTACGTTGTTTTCACCCTACCTCGGCGCAACTCGAAAAACTCCTATACTTCTATATCACTCTCATTACAAATTTTGGTTCATTTTCTTGTGACATGTGAAAGCATTATCCACAAATGCTTTAGGGCATATCGCTCCAGGCATGAAAACTAATAACCTGCGATCCTAAATACGCTTTCAACCATCCATTGCTTTGATAAATGACAGCAAAGTGGGGTGAGAGAAAATTCAGTTTTTTTCATCTAAAAATTGCTTTAATCTTTAAAATTAATAACATGTTTTTGAACTTGAATATTATAAAATTTAATAATAATAAGTCTCCTCATTTGGAACACTACAGTGCATTTTCAGATTTTTAATGCAACAGTTTGTTAATTATTTGAAGGCAATAAAGAAAATCAAGTAAAATTTTTCATTTTACTGCTTAAAAACAAATTTAAAATATTTAAAAAATCAATTTTTGAAAAACGAGACATCATTTAACAGTCATGAATTTTCGAATGTGAAACAGAATTTAAAAGTATGTATTTCGAAATAAATAATATCGTGGATTATGTTCCCATAGGTTAACATGAGATTTGGATGACCTTAAAACTCACTCATAGGGAGAGTTAAGAGTAAAATTAATTATAAATTTGTAACAATAATATGTAAAGTGTTTTTGTCTCAATCTCAAAAATTTGCTTTTCCTTTTATTTTTAACTTTGTTAAGTTCATGGCAGCACTGTAGTCAAAAACATATATAACCTGAGATGTAACTAAAAATAAAAAATAATTACAAGATAAAAAGAACTTTTACACACCATGTTTTTAAATTTTCTGTTGAATCATATAAACGCTACTGAAGGCAGCGAGAACCCGGAGAAATTGGATAAAAGTATTAAAAAAATTCCTTGCTATCGTGTTTTAAGCTATTATAAAAGTTTCAAATGGCTATCTAACCGGGAAGTTAGTTAAAAGTTGATTACAAGCTTTGTACTGGTAACGCTGCCGAAGGTTAAAAATATTTTTGAAAAATTTATTTTGGATTTTTTTTTTTTTTTTTTTTTTGAAAAATTTATTTTGGTTAAAAATATTTTTGAAATGAATTTTCACCGTATTCTGAACTATTCTGAAAGTTTCAAATGTCTAGCTACTCGGGAAGTTAGTTAAATGAATTTTCTGTTGAATCATATAAACCCTTCCGAATACAATAGGGACCTGAAACAGTTGACTAAAAGTATTTAAAAAATGTATTGTCACCGTGTTCTGAGCTATTCTGAATGTTTCAAATATCTAGCTAGTCGGGAATTTGTGAAAAATCGATTGCAAGCTTTGTAATGGTAACACTGCCGAAGGCAGCAGGAACCCGAAACAGTTGGTTAAAAATATTTTAAAAATGCATTTTCTCAGTGTTCTGAACCATTGTGAAATTTCAAATGTCTAGCTAGTCAGGAAGTTAGTTAAATAAATTTTCTGTTGAATCATATAAACGCTGCCGAAGGCAGTAGAGACATGAAGCAATTGACTAAAAGTATTGAAAAAAGTATTGTCACCGTGTTCTGAGCTATCCTGAAAATTTTAAATGTCTAGCTAGTCGGGAAGTTAGTGAAAAATCGATTGCAAGCTTTGTACTGGTAACGCTGTCGAAGGCAGCAGGAACCGGAAGCAGTTAGTTAAAAATATTTAAAAATTGCATTTTCGCCGTGTTCTAAACTATTCTGAAAGTTTCAGATGTCTAGCCAGTCGGGGAGTTAGTTAAATAAATTTTCTGTTGAATCATATAAACGCTGCCGAAGGCAGTAGGGACCTGAAAAAGTTGACTAAAAGTATTTAAAAAAATGTATTGTCACCGTGTTATGAGCTAGCCTGAAAGTTTCAAATGTCTAGCTCCTCGGAAAATTAGTGAAAAATCGATTCAACCTTTGTACTGATAACGCTACCGAAGGCAGCAGGAACCCGAAACATTTCGCTAAAGGTATTAAAAAAATGTATTTCCACCGTGTTCTGAACTGTTCTGAAAGTTTCAAATGTCTAGCTAGTGGGGAAGTTAGCTAAATAAATTTTCTGTCGAATCATATAAGCGCTGCCGAAGGCAGCGGGACCTGAAATAGTTGACTAAAATTATTAGAAAAATGTATTGTCACCGTGTTGTGAGCTGTCCTGAAAATTTAAAATATCTAGCTAGTGGGAAGTTAGTTAAAAATCGATTGCAAGATTTGTCCCTGACAAACACACAAACAAACAAACATACAAACAAGAATCGAAGTTAATAGAAACATGGTAATATAAATCTTGACCACTTTCGTAATTAGTTAAATCGTAATTATTTAAATAATTGATTTAGAATATTTAATAAATATTCATTATGGTGTTAAATATTCCTTGTTTAATATAAATTTGTTTACTAATTGTATTTAAGACTATGCATAGTTTTTTACTGAAAATTCAATCAATAGGGCCATTCTCCTGTTATGCACGGGACATTTTCAGACTTTTGAAGCATATAAAAGTAGTAAAATAAGATGCATATTAATTTCTTTTTGCTGTTTAATTAAACAGCAGAGCTGATTCTCAATTTTTAGGTAGAAAACTAAACAATAATTATAGTTTAAATACTTAAAAGTGATTCAATTCATTTGTTATGCACGGGACTCAGAAAAAAAAATAAAGTCCACTTTGATTTCTATATGTCATGAACTCTGCGAAGTTAGAACTTGTTTACTGCCATTATATTTTTTCCCTAACAGCTAAGTAGTAACTGTAACGAATTATGTAAAATATTTCTCAAAAACATTATTCAATCAAATTAAAAATTTATTTAATTTGTGTTATGCACAGGACACAGCTAATATTATGCACGTAACATGTCTGAATTTTGTTCCATCTGAGCAGAAGAATCTCAAAAATTAATATGGTAATTACACTCCTATTACACAAAAATTACTATAGATTACATTATAGAATCCAGGTAGGATTTTGAAGGATAAAAGTTATTTTATTTTTATTTTTTTAATAATGTAGCCATCACATAATTTATGATATTTACTATATACATAACATGGAATATTATGAGCATGAAATTGGCAACACCAATTCATTGTTTTCATGAAACACGTGGTTAATTTGGTGACTTGAATATCAAACTTGTAAAAGAAATAAAACTAAAGGGCAGTTGGAAATTTTATTGTTTTAAACAAAGGTAAGTGAATCTTTTTTTTTGCTTTTATTATTACTTAATTTTAAATTTATAAGTTTATTATTTACTGAGCAAATTATTGTTTACATTAAATCTGCTGCAAGAGCTTAATATAAAATTAAAAAAAACTTTCCACTGGAAATACGTTTCAACAGTCCACGGAAAAGGTGTGGTGGATGGGTTTGGTGGCAAGGCAAAATGTTTAGTACGAAATGCTGTGATGTCAAAAAAACCAACTACTCCAATTGTACAGTCAGCAGAAGATTTTGCAAATATTGTTAGAAAGGGTATGCCATCTACAACAGTCATGATATTTTTAGATAAAGACATAAATAGAAATAACAGTGTTAGGTGCAATGCAAAGGCAATACAAGGAATTTCCAAAATGCACGGCATTAAATGTTCACTTTCTTCTGGTTTAGAATTTTTTGCAAATGCTCTAACACCTATGCAACAAAATATTGATGCCATTTCAAACAACACAGTTGTAAATGTTTCAGTAGGAAATTTTGTAGTAGTGAAGTATGATGAATGTTTATATGCTGTAGAAATTACACAAATTATAGGTGATGATATCGAAGTTTCTGCCATGGAAAAATCTGGAAAGTAATGGAAATGGCCTAAAAAAGAAGATAAAGTGTTCTACAATATCAGGGAAGCCATTAAATTAATTTGACCACCTACAGTTATCAATGCTCATGGAGTTTTTGACTTTCCTGATTTTTAGACAAATCTGTGTTATGCACGGGACGTGAAATGATTCTTAATATTTCACTCAATTTTAAACTTTCAGAAAATTGTTTTATAGTATAAGTTGATACTATGAAAAACAAAGTAAATTTATAACAGTTTCAGTTTTGGGGAAAAAATAAATGTGAAAAATAAAAAAGATCATATTTTTATGTTTTGCACGGGACATCCAATTTTTGATCAAACAAATCGTCCTTTTTTGAAAAAAATTATTGTGATGCTTTATTTTTTGGTTCCATTATTAAATAAAACGGTTATGTAGATATATTTTAAAAAAAGGAATAGAATTACAACAATATTTTTCCAATTAAATGAAAACATTTAAATGTGTTGATTGTAATGAGAAAATTAAAAAAAATTATAATGCTGACTTTCAGGTATTGATATCACATAAAAATTTCATCTTAAACAAATATTTTATCTCATTTCCTAAGGTTTAACTTATATATTTTAATAAAGTACCAGTAAAAAATATATACAAAAAAAAAAAAAAAAAAAAAAAAAAAAAAGGGCTTCAGAGGGTTTACAGTGGAGAATGGCCCAATAATTATTCCTAGGTCTTATTCAAATATTCAACTAAACTTCATATTTGCTTATTTTTTTTAATACTTTTAATGAGTAGTGTCGCTTCCAACACGTGCATTATAAATTAATTTCTGTTGAAGCTTTGTTTATTCTAATTACAGGTTATAATATATCTTATTTTCTTTCATTTTATTGAAGAAAAACCCAGAGAAGCTTGGTCGTCTATCTGGACATTCAGAAATGGTGCATGTGATTCAGAAACCGTCCTGTCCAAGTCTGAATGTCCGTAGACATCCTTCTACATGCTCTAGAATGACAATTCACTAATCCAGCGTCGCAAACAATTGGACAGATGAGAGAAACACACGTCTTTTTAATTCAAACGCATGCACATTAGATCAGAAATAGCTGGGCGTTCCGAGCACTTTTGCTCTCATTCCCCTCTTCTCGTCTTGCGAGCTACGTGTGTGTTTGCAATTTCTTACTTTACACATTAGGGTGCATCGAAACACGCGTTTTTTCTGCAATTCAATTCTAATAGCGCGGAAAACTTGCGCATAGGCGTCATTATAAATGAAAAAATATTAAAAAAATTTTTTTTTCAAAATTTGAAATCGCGCAGGCCTAAAGTTACCAAAAAAAGCCAAAATACCGGTAAATTTTTAAAAAATGCAAAAATTATAAAAAAAATACATTTTTTGTTCTAATAGTGAAAAAAGTGTTTTTAAGAGTGTCCTGAATGCATACAAAATATAATTAGAGCCATTCTTGTTTTACTGAATTCGCGCAAAAATCCTAAATTTGCGGGTTGTATCGTAAAAAAACGATATTTCATGATTTTCGACGATTTTTAAACATGTGCCAAAACCCATAAAAGTTTTATTTTTAATTTGTAATAGTGTAAAAACCATTCAAAATAGTTTTCCCAATCCAGAAATAATACTTTCAGACCTGTTATTCCTTAAATGTATTCGCGCAAAAGGTCTAAATTATAGTATAAGTTAAGTTATAGAGTCCCGTAAAAATGCCTTTTTCCATATCTGATGAGTGTTTATTTAACACATTAAGGTTTGTAAAAAGACAAACAAGTGATTTACAAAAAATGTCTTAGCCAAACATATCATATTGCAGCTCTGAGCTCATTTCAACATTTAACCTGTGCTGAAATGACCCAGGACTCACGGCGAGGACGTGGCTGCAAGGCGAGTCCCACCTCCATCCTACCCAACTAACCAACCAGGGTGAATTTTATTTGCAATATTTACAGTAACTATTTACTTTGTACAATGCATATATGTTCGTTGTAGGCAAAAGGTTATTTACATAGTAGCCCCTTTGAATTCTGACTTTGAATTAAATGTGGGCATTAGCTAACTTGATTTTAAAGTAGCTCTAATATAACCATCTCGATTTTCACGCCCGCACACTTTTTCTGCTGCTTCTGTAACCAGTTTTACACACATCTCAACAGACTGGGTGTGGCATGGGAATTTGAGGTAGTTAAACTCTGGTAGCGTTTTGTCTTTCAATAAAGAATCAATGTATTCAGTTGGCATCTTGGACAGTAGTGGCGGCGGTGTTAACTTGCAGATTGACCAATCAATTAGTTTGGTGTAGTCGTTTGCACTAAAATTTATTGAAGGTATTTTGGAGTCTCTTACATAACCTTCAGCTGATGGCTCATTTCTGGATTTAAGGATCCTCCTGTAGTCATATGCACCTGTTTGGTTTGATATAAAGAAAAAATACACTGTGAAAAATGGACCGAAGCATATTTTGAAGGTAGTTAAAACAACCAGTCATCTACCGGACAATATCAAGCAAATCATTGATCCAGTAATTCTAAGGAATGCATTCTTCTGCCACCCTGAAAATATGATGTTGACTATGATAATGGATGAGAGACCACACATTAGAGAACTTGGCTACAGGAGGATCCTTAAATCCAGAAATGAGCCATCAGCTGAAGGTTATGTAAGAGACTTCAAACTACCTTCAATAAATTTTAGTGTAAACGACTATACCGAACTAATTGATTGGTCAATCTGCAAGTTAACACCGCCGCAACTACTGTCCAAGATGCCAACTGGATACATTGCTTCTTTGTTGAAAGACACAGCGCTACCAGAGTTTAACTACCTCAAATTCCCATGTCACACCCAGTCAGTTGAGAGGTGTGTAAAACTGCTTACAGAAGCAACAGAAAAAGTGTGCGGGCATGAAAATCGAGATGGTTATATTAGAGCTACTTTAAAATCAAGACAGCTGATGCCCACATTTAATTCAAAGTCAGAATTCAAAGGGGCTTCTATGTAAATAATCTTTTGCCTACAACGAACGTATATGCATTGTACAAAGTAAATAGTTATTGTAAAGATTGTAAATAAAATTCATTCTGGTTGGTTGGTTGGGTAGGGTGGAGGTAGGACTCGCTTTGCAGCCACGTCCTCTCCGTGAGTCCTGGGTCATTTCAGCACAAATTAAATGTTGAAATGAGCTGAGAGCTGCAATATGATATGTTTGGCTAATACATTTTTTGTAAATCACTTGTTAGAGTCTTATTACAAACCTTAATGTGTTAAATAAACACTCATCAGATATGGAAAACGGCATTTTTACGGGACTCTATAACTTAACTTATACTACAATTTAGAACTTTTGCGCGAATACATTTAAGGAATAACAGGTCTGAAAGTATTATTTCTGGATTGGGAAAACTATTTTGAATGTTTTTTACAGTATTACAAATTAAAAATAAAACTTTTATGGGTGTTGGCACATGTTTAAAAATCGTCGAAAATCATGAAATATCGTTTTTTTACGATACAACCCGCAACTTTAGGCTTTTTGCACGAATTCAGTAAAACAAGAATGAATCTAATTATATTTTGTATGCATTAAGGACACTCTTAAAAACACTTTTTTCACTATTAGAACAAAAAATGTATTTTTTTGTAATTTTTGCATTTTTTAAAAATTTACCGGTATTTTGGCTTTTTTGGTAACTTTAGGCCTTCTGCGCGATTTCAAATTTTGAAAATTTTTTTTTTAAATATTTCTTCATTTATAATGACGCCTATGCGCAAGTTTTCCGCGCTATTAGAATTAATTTGCAGAAAAAACGCGTTTTTCGATGCACCCTATAACACATTGATACTTAAAACACATTGATAAATGGGATTTTAAAAATTTGTCACGATTTTTTTACGATTTTCTTTTGGGATAATGAAACAATAATTTTCAGTTAGTGAATTCTTTAATAAAGATACTTCGTCATATATTTATATTTTATTTTCTAATACAATAAAATTTATGTGTTGATAAAATAAGGAATAAATGAGAGCAAGTATTAATAATTTCGTCCTGCAATTGTCTAGAAATATCTTTAAGACGATTCTAGCGAGCATGAAACATCCCACCGTTATCCAGAGGACAACTTTAAGTCCATTATATAAATCCAAAAAATATTCTATAACATTCCAGAAGGCAATTCTAAGACGATTACCATTACAAACACACTTATTCACAGTTCATCCTAAAGATATTCTTTTCATCCAAATTACATTTTAAAAATGTCTATTTCATCCTCAAGATGACCTATTAATGTCCTGGAAAGAAGATGCGTTTACAGAGACAGGACAAGAAAAATACGGGAAAATTACCTAAGAGCGTCCTAGATGTGTCCAAAATACGTGTGAAAAAGACTCCTCTATGTTGACATAGGAGTGACCTTTAAATGTTTTCTGGATAACCTTTGGATATCTGACGTATCTTTTTGGCTGGCTAGAAGACGCTAACATCCTAAAAATACCTTCCTCTGGGCGTCTATAGATGTCTTTGTACTGTCTTGGTAATATTTTAATTGCAGGGTCGAGTTAATTTTTGCATATTTTGGGCAACATCCCGTGCCAAGAAATGAAACCTTGCATATTTTAACTCAATGTAGGGATTTTAAACCCTGACATATTGCTTCCGTATTCTGAACCATTTTGTTTATGACCTATTCAATTATTGGGCCCACCAGCGGCCGAGCGGTTCTGCGCTCAAAGCTGGTAGATGGGAGGTGCCGGGTTCGATCCCAGGTCACGCTCATCGACCTAGCCGTTCGGAGTTTTCCGTGGTTTCCTCCGAAACTTGCGTAAATACGGGCTAGGACCCCTTAGAAAGACCCCCACGGAGGGCATTCCCCCTCTAGGCCTAGGACACATCAGGAGTCAATCGGCCTTAAATCCTACAACCAACCAACCAACTATTCAATTATTTGTGTCTTGTATCATAAATTCAACATTTCTCAATTTTTGGTTTATTTTGTTAATGACAAATGGCTCGATAAGACACCTTTTGATTACAATCAATTAAAAGCTCTTTCTTGTTATGTTTCTATATGTTTTGTATTTTTATCGGAAATACTTTAAATTGAGTATTCTTTTTCTTTTATCAAATAAATTAAACAAAAAAAAAAAAAAAAAAAAATAATAATAATCAAGTTAACTAGTTACCAAATTGGCTTTTGTGTGTTGTTATGTCGAATTATTCATCTGTTTTTTTCGTTTTCATTTTAATTGTTATCATAAATATATATGATGTATATTATATGTATATATGTGTGTGTGTGTGTGTGTGTGTAATTGTATATACATATGTATGTGTATGTATACGTATACGTATATACATATATACACACATGCACGTATATCTCTATGTATACACACACACACATATATATGTATATATATAGTTAAAATATTTAGTAATCATTAATTAATAATCAATTTTGTGTATTGAAAATCTACATTCCTGTTTACTAAATAAATAAATACAGAAAAAAATATTCATCAGATAATTTCTTCCTTTTCTTCTAAAAATACTTTTTAGAGGATAGTTAAATTTCGATTAAGAAATCATTAGCAAGTAGATTAAAATTACTTTTTGTCCTTACCATTTTATGTTTTTTATCGATCTGGAAAGTAGAACTCATGAAGTTTTGGAATATCATTAATTATTTTTATATACTAATATACATTAGTGGATGTATTTAACTGTCGCTCAAAACTAAAAACTTCCAAATAATTAAGAAACGATTAATAAAATTCTATGTTAAAACAAGCATTTAATAATGTCTTAATAGAGATTTCCTACATATTAAAAAATAAATAAATAAATAAATAAATAAAAAATAAAGTTGAACGTAATTTATTGCAAAAAGAAATCAAAATTAGGCCACCTATACTAAAATGATTTTCATTTAACTCTATGATGTGCATTTGCCAGCGAGAGATTATGAAATAAGCCGTGGAGTATTATTCCCAAAAATAACTACTATATGTATCTCGCCGGTATATATAATAATATTATCGTGACATTTGTGGTTAAAGTAAGAATTATTTATTTATTTTTTATTTATTTATTTATTTATTTATTGCATGTTTTCAAGATGGTTTGTGGACTGGAACCTGCCTGCTTATTTACTATCCAATTACCTCACACAAGAGTGTAAATGTTCTAATAAAAATATGTATATTTCAATAAAGGTGTAAGAAAATCATATGTTGACCACATCAATTTTTTTAAATATTTTTCTCAAACATATTCTATGTAAAGAAACATATTGTAATGATTAAAAAATCCTTTTATAAGATTTTCGTGCATCTATACTTTCTGAGTTATCTTAAATTTATATTTGCGATCATTATGGTTGGTTGATTAGTTGGGTTTAACATCGCACAAGTTCTGCGCTATGGGTAATTGGCACACATCTGGGACGGCACACGGTCTGGGACACATCGTTAAGGATGATCCGGGGTGATGCCATCACAATTTTGATCCTCGGCGAAGGGGATGGCTCCCCCTCTTCTCCAATTTTACGGTGATGCGTGAATGTATGTGTTTATGCATATATCTGAGTTTGTTTGCGTGCCTGTCGGAGAGTTAATACAAAACCGTCAAAAATGTTGCAATTATTTAAGATAAAATTTAGTAGGTAATTCATTGGTCACCGTCGCTAGAACGGTACAGATTTTTCGTACATTTAGGGGACTCATAGTTTTTTACAAGAGAATTAAATATGGATTCATATACACTAGCATATGAAAATTTCATTCTCTTGTTAAGAAGTTAAAAGGAAAATGTAGAAGTCATCGTTTCGATAATTATATATATTTTATTCAATGAACTCAATTAATATCTAGTTCAATTTAGTAATGTTAAACGTTTGAAAGTAGAAAAAAAAATTCTGAAGTCCATTGATTTTTCAAATACTGATTATTAAGGGAAATGATGAACGTTTTATGCTTAGTTATTCTTCAGGGAAGCACGAAATAATTTACATATATTTCTCCGAATGGAGGCTAATTACACTCATGTTTGTAAAAAATGCAAAACCATGAAGGGATCCTCAGAATCAAATGAAATTTAATGCACAATCAAGTTGTATTAGTGCAAATAAATGATTAAATTTTCAAAGCTGAAGCACAATATTAAGTGTCCGAAATCAGTATTTGGTGTGGATAACATGAGCTGCAATAAGGGCTGCTATAAGACGTGGCACAGAGTAAAACAGATTTTGAATGTATGCTTGGGCAAGGGCGTTCTATATTTCTTGTAGGAGTACCCAAAATTCATCTCTTGAAGCTGTAGGACGATGATCAAGAGCGAGACGCCGACCAATGAAAACCCATACATGTTGAATCAGTGGGTATATCCGGCAAATAAGCAGGACACGAAAGAAGCTGTATGTTTTCTGCTGAAACGATATCTTGCAAATTCCTTGCCACATATGTTCGGGTATTATCCTGCTAAAAGATAGCTCCAATAGTGCCTTGAACGAAAGGAAAGACTTCGGGCTCCAGAACTTCTCTGATGTACCTGTCTCTGTTAAGATTACCCACAATTCATAGCAGCAGAGATCGTCCATGATACGCACTCGCACCCCAGACCATAACTCCGGGTGTTCGTCCACTATGACGTTCGATAATGTACCCCGAAAGGTAGCGCTTACCGGCATAGCATCTAACATGAATCCGGCTATCATGATGCCTCATATTAAAGCGGGATTCGTCAGAAAACATCACGTGCTGCCTATCTGCAAGCCAGTTCGTACACGCAGTCCACGGCGCAGCAGACGTCGACGAATTGACGAAGCAGACAGTGATACACCTGTAACAGTGGAACAATGTGCTGCCAACTGTCTAGATGAAGCTGTACGCTCTATCAGCGCCATACGGACAAACTTCATAAGTTGTTTAAATTTCACCCTCTGTTGCCGAAGAGACATAATTACGTCTCACCTCACGTTTACAACAAAGAGATAAACATAGACTATCTTAAACATGCCGCTACAGACCTTTATTTATACGGTTTCAGCAGCAGTTCTGTGGGCGCTGCGAAGCACACGCACGCGTGGTGGCTTATAAATTTTAATCATTTGCTTTATACAATATAATTTGCATTTACTGAAAATTTCAGCTCAATCGCGCCATGCTTTCATGGTGTTGCGATTTTCACAAACATGAGTTTATCTAAAGCGAATTAAACTATTCAAAGGAAAATGAAACCGATATACGTTTTAAATTTTACTAGAACACGGTTATTAGTAGAAATTGAGTTTTCACCATTTATATTTCTTATACAAAAAAGCACAAAGGAATTCGAATACATTATTCAAGAATACGAACATCGAGAAGTACTCAGACATTCGATTCTGATTCTTCCTGTTGTTAAATTATGAAGGATTCACTTATTTAAATTTATTTATATGCCCAGTAATTAATAATAGTTAGAAATGTACGGAATGTCTAGTTAAGTTAGTGTTAACTTATTTAACATTTTTATTTATAATATGTCAAAAATAGCTTTGTGTTATTATCTTTCTTTTTAAGAAAACGCCCTTTTTATGAAATATATTGTTAAAGAAAGAAAGAAAAAAAAATACGCAAACTCATGCTACAATGGATGTGATTAAGGAATATTTTCAAATGATATGTTGCTTAAATAAATTATTTCAAAACAGAAGAAGAGAAATTGAACATTTTATTCTACAAAATATTCTAAAAAGCTTTTTGTTATATATTTTATTTAATAAAAATATTGTTAAAGAAATAGTCTTAATTTAGGTCTATGGCAGATGGGATAAAGGAATATTTTCAAATGATATATTATTTAAATTTATTTTTAAAAAGAAG
The DNA here is from genome assembly GCA_963930645.1 of Salticus scenicus. Lineage (NCBI taxonomy): Eukaryota > Metazoa > Arthropoda > Arachnida > Araneae > Salticidae > Salticus > Salticus scenicus. The sequence goes on along the minus strand of OZ005652.1, from coordinate 231,136,857 downwards.
AAGCAGGGAAGAAAATAATTCTTAAAAATAAAGTTATTTTTGAATACTCGTCAATGCCTTATTATCGTAAATAACAAAGAATACATCATAATTTTCAGTAAATAACCACTCAGTTACTTTTCATCTTGGCTCTCTGTGAGATCAATATCTCACGAAACCTTTACTTAGTTAAAAATAGCAACATGAATATCTGCTGTCATAATGAATCACATTTGAGAATTTATTATCGAATATTATTAGATAAAAATATATGTATATATTGGACTAAGGGTAAGCAAACTGAAGTAGGGGAGCATGGGGCTGGTTGTATCAGTTTTTAGAAAATTAAATATATTTTGAAATGTATTTACGTTTTCCTGTTTATAATTGCTGTTTTCTTTAGCATACATATTCATCTAACATATTCATTAAAATATATATATATATATATATATTCCGTTAATTTTGCTAATTTTAGCACAAAAAAAAAATATTTTTTCGAATTTATTTGCTTGTTACAATTTGCCCCGATTTAAGGCAAATTGCAACAGTTATGAGAGAAATACTAATAAAAAACGACAATATTTCAAAATGTTTTTGCTATCAATCATTTACTAATTTAATGAAAAAGGTAAATAAAATAAATAAGTAATTTTAAATTATATTTTATTGGTATAGTAACCATGAATTGTATTATATGGATTATGGTAAAATGAAGGGAAAAATAAATGATATATATAGAAGTCACTTTTTGTCAGAACTGAAGTTTATACAAAACACAGGTATATTGTTCATTTTCCCTCTCACATGTTTAATGAGTGATCACAGTTTGCAAATTATGTATTATACTTATTCTTCTGCTTCAGAAAGGCTGTAGCAGGGGTCGTAGTCTCTATCCTCCCCCACTTTTCTTTTGAGAAAAGATGAAAGATTAGAGAATTCCGCCTGTTTTACCACCACTTTTTTTTTCTTTAAAGAAATCTTTATTATATTTTTAAAGTAATATGTCATGTTTAATGAGGATAGAAATTATTGTACAAAAATAGTGGTGGCAAAAAATACATAAATTTCTCATTTAAGGAAGTGTCCTGAAAAAAAAAAAAAAAGCTTAGACCACAATCCCTGGCTGTAGGCATCTTCAGAAGCTAAGTAAAACTACTCCTTTGATTCAGAATTTATATATGGATTTAAAATCATTTTATTTGTATTTTTATCCTTTCGTTTTATTGTTTATTTTTTTCTTTCTTTTTTCTTACTCTTTATGTTTCTGTTACTTTTTAATTACCTCTTCAAAATATTTTTCAAATGCTTTTTTTTCGGGTGAGGCTGTCTTATATTTGTACCTTTCTCGAAGATTCCATATGTAGCCAAATCGTATATGGCCCTTTGAAGCTTTTTCGAACTTATTTTTATCATTCCTCATTATAAAACAAGAAAAAACTAATTCATGTGATAAAGCATGAAAAAAATAATTGGTTTGTTAACATTCAAATTAGACTGTCTAATTACATGAATGTTACAACTTGCTCGAATATTTTGTTTCAATTTGCCCTATCGAATGATTTTGAACATTCCGTTTATTTATAAAAAAAAATATATATATAACGATATATACAAAAAATTAAACATGCATTTTATAACTTAACACATAGAAAAAATATATCGCTATAAACATTTCTTTAAAATATAAGTTAACATACCTTTAACTAAAATTTACGAAATATGTTTTTTCCCACTAACTAGCTAAAATGAAGCACGTATACAGAACCTCTCATTAACCAATTTTGCGGAACACTGATTGTGCTTACATAATAAAGCGCGTGGTTTATGTTTATCGGAATATTTAATCAAAAATATTATAAACTATTTCGTAAATTGTGTTTTACTTCTTACCTCTGTTACAACTATCCCCATGCCCCCATCTAAATAATAAATAAATAAATAAGTCTAAGTTACGGTTTTTCTAGAACTTACAGAATGCAATCAATATTTATTACAATTATTATTATTACAATTATTATTATTACAATTATTATTATTCTGTGTGTGATTTTTTTTTAAAGACTTCTTTGGTGAAATCTCATGGTTAAAATAGACATTTTATATTATTGAACACACATTTTATATTACTGAAAATGAGAGTTGCATAGTGGCTAGACTGGTTTCAAACAAGAATTTGAAAAAAAAAAATAAATTCCGTTTTTCAATCTAAGGAATTTATAAATTATTTTTTACAAATTAGTTACGTAATAAATTGAATATATGTGTTTTATTATTTACAATTCATACTTAATATATATATATATATATATATATATATATAAAGAATATAACTTGATTTACATAACATAGAAACAAAAAAGAAATCTGTTAAAATTTTGAATATTTCTGCTATATCATAATGCTCGGACGAAAATTTGTACATTATTTTTATGCACTCTCATGTCAGCATGAAATTTTATTTATTTATTTATTTTTGTTATAAAGATGTCCCTCATGCGGTTGATTTTCGTTAAGTAGATTTTTGATTGATGTGGCTCATGTGTTATGTCTAGAGCGGTTTTATCAAAACAAGGAGTGAGAGGTCTACTTTTTGGGCATTAAAACCCCGTGTACAACTACCATCAATGACTAGCTTGGTGTTTACCCTCACTCAGAATTTTATTTTATTTTGTTTTTTTATTGACTATTCACAAGCTAATTGTGCACTCAGCTCAAAGTTAGCATCCAGGTGAGTGTCCGTGCGCTCCTTTTGGGCTATCTTGGAGGGGGCGTGTGTGCCGGTCGAGCGATATGTCCAAAAAGACAGTGCCTGCTGGTAAAATAGAAGAAAAGCCAACAGAATAGCAGCAGAAGCTGTCCATGTTGGCAGAACCACCTCCCGAAGTGTGAACGAAGCTTTGGGACACAGCTCATTTCTTTGTGGCGTCTAGCGTACTAGTTGGAGTAAGCGATCGCCATGCAGTGATCTGGCGATCATTTGACCCGGAGGGCAGCATGAAACTCGTTAAGCTTGACTATGATCAGGGCAGATGGGGCTGACCAAAGGTTTACGAGATATATAAGGAGTGGATTTTTACTTATCAACTACACTCCTGCTCAAAAGTTTAGCAAGATTTGCAAACGATCAGTTATTTTAAATTAAAAAACTTATCTCTCGGTGGAATGTTTTCAAACATTGAGAATTTAAAGAACTGGGTCTTCCTCACGTTTATCAGTGAATATTGGTTTCAGACAAGATTTAGGGGCGGATTCAAATTGAGCAAAATCAATAATGTTTGTGATCACCCTGTATCATTAATTAAACGGAATGAACTGTAACTTTAGGATATGTCAATACCCAGTTCAATTTGTGGATGAATTTGTGTGACGATAGCATATAAAAAAACGGAGATATAAGCATTTATTTGAAAACTCAGAAAAAAAAATTAATAACATGTTTTTTGTTTATAATATACAGGGTTTTATTTTTATTGCGCATGTGCAAAACATAATATATGTATATATATATACATAACTATGAATTTAAATTATGATAAATGATGATATGAAAGTGGAATATAAAAACAACAATAACAAATTTAACAATGTTAATAAACAAGAAAATAACTTAAATATAACACTATTCAAGCTAAAAATTTCAATTTATGCTGTGTTTTCTTCGTCAGCAGGTAGGAACACAGCTATCAAAAGAACTATGCAGTACTAGCAGGTTTCTGAAGATATGTCAAGCTAGCATACTCCAAAATATATTTCAAACAGAATAGTAAAGGAAAAACTTGAAGTTATAAAGACAGAAATATTATTTATTTGAAAAGCATTTTATTTAAAATCAAATACAATTACTTATGAGTGAAACTATAATGAAATTTTATATCAGAAATTAAAAAATTGTTTTATTATACGAGTATGAATTTTTGAAATGAAAATGCTAGCAAGAACATACCCCTACTAGAAAAAGATAGAAAAACTCACCACCTGCAAGAGACAACAACTGCAAAATTTCAATTCAGCTTAAAAACTTTTAAAACATTGTAATTCTTCTTCCGTATCCATAGATGTCCAATACATTTCAAGTCTGGTAGAATAATATAATTCCATCCACCAACCCACGACCTTCCTAAAAAAATAGGCTTAAGACGTTAGCATCACACTGGACACCTATATGGACCGCCAATCAAAGCAAAGCTAGTAGCTGAGGAGCTGTCACTAAAAATTTACATTGCAAGTATAAAAGAAGTAAAACTTAAAGGATATAAATTTTTATAGTATAATAAAGATTGAAAATTATATATTTGTTTATCAAAATTAAATTTAGAATTCCATAATTTCTTAATTTTTAAAAGTTGATTGACTATTATGTTTATGTAAATTTTATGGCCCAGATAAATTACCAGTGCGCCATACATTTAGTAACAAAGTTGAAGTTTTTTTCTCTGATCATATAAATCAGTACATAAATTATAATTTTTTAAAACAAAGGAAATATCTAAAAAATCTGCTTCAAAATTATTAGTATTGGCTTTATTTAATTTTAAAAAATCTGGATATATTAAAAAAAAAAAAAAATAATCTAAATTAGTATAAAAAATAATTAAGTCATCAATATAACGAAAAACATGTAAACAGATATTATGAGTTACAATCATCACCAATGCATATACAGTCATTCATCTTAGAGGAATCAACTGATAAAGCAAATTTTCTATAATTAAAAAACTTTTTACTGAAGGATTTATAATATTTAAAAGCAGTTAAAATATTTATATTTTTTACTGGAAAAAGGAAATCATTTTTAAATATTGTTTTATTTAATTTCAGATTATCAAATGATTTTTGCATAAAAGAAATTTTAAAATATTGCTTTACTGTAATATCATTCTTCATTTTTTTTAAAGCTGCTTTAGCGCTTATTTGGAATATTTTTCTTCATTATGGCAAGTTGTTGGTGGATGTATTTGTTAAATTTTCTTTTTGTTAAGCAATTAGGTCAAAGTACCTACAAAATTTTCCATATAAAAATTTCAAAACTAGTTAAAATGAGATATTCATAATTTAATTTTGATAAACAAATATATAATTTTCAAACTTTATTATACTATAAAAATTTATATCCTTTAAGTTTTATTTCTTATTATACTAGTAATGTAATTTTTTAGTGACAGCTCCGCATCTCCGCAGCTACTAGCTTTGCTTTAATTGGTGGTCCATATTAGTGTCTAGTGTGATACTAACGACTTAAAGCCTATCTTTTAGGAAGGTCGTGGGTTGATGGATGGAATTATATTGTTCTACCAGACTTGGAATGTATTGGACATCAATGGATACGGAAAAAGAATTACAATGTTTAAAAGTTTTTAAGCTGAATTGAAATTTTGCAGTTGTTGTCTCTTGCAGGTGATAAGTTTCTCTCTCTCTCTCCCTCTCTTTTTTTTTTTTTTTTTTTTTTCTAGTAGGTTCAGGTGAGGGTATGTTCTTGCTCGCATTTTTATTTCAAAAATCCATATAATAAAACAATTTTTTAATTTCTGATATAAAATTTCATTATAGTTTCACTCATAAGTAATTGTATTTGATTTAAAATAAAATTATTTTCAAATAAATCATATGTCTGTCTTTATAACCAAGTTTTTTCTTTACTATTCTGTTTGAAATGTATTCTGGTGTACTCTAGCTTGACATATCTTCAGAAACCTGCTAGTACTACATATTTCTTTTAATAGCTATGTCCCCACCTGCTGACGAAGAAAACACAGCATAAATTGAAAATTTTTAGCTTGAAGAGCGTTAAATTTAACTTATATTCTTGTTTATTAACATTGTTAAAGTTATTATTGTTGTTTTTACATTCCACTTTCATATCTTCACTTATCATAATTTAAATTCATAGTTTTATTTTTGTATATAAATTTAGTTCTGCTTTAGTGCCTATTTTATGCAAATTAATATTATTTATCAGTTATTTTGAAGTTTGCTTAATGTTAAAAGCTAGCTATATGTATTGGGCAGCTTTTCTCAAAAGTGCATTTGAATAGAGTAAAAATTGCGTAAATTATTCAAAAAAGAACGAGCTAGATTTTAGATATTTTCCAAGAGTTGAAATTTCTTGAGGGGTTTTTCACAAGTCGCGTAATTAATTTGAAGATCCAATTATTTCAACCACGCTCCAAATGCACTTTTTTGTGAAAAACCTCTTATAAGCTTGTAACTCTAATATAAATTTTTGTTTATTTACTGAGATTTGTGAGATGATAAGGGGTTTTTTACAAAAAGGAACTTTTATACTAAGTGGTTAAAATAATTGGATCTTTAAATTAATTACACGACATGTGAAAAACTCCTTAAAATCTTTCAACTCTTGCAAAATAAAATCTAAATCGTTCTTTTTCAGATAATTTGCTTAATGTTTAGTTCCTTTTAACCTATGCAATGTTTTTTTTTTTTTTTTTTTTTTTTTTTTTTTTTTTTATATATATATATATTTTGCACATGCGCAGTGAAAACGTTTTTCATAAAAATGCTCGCATTCCGTGAGATATTTGAGATATATGTATTTCGATTGCAGCATATTGTTTCAAAAGTGTTTGGCCAACTTATATGAAATTGGGAATAATTTTCATTAAAAACTCTGTATATTATAAATAAAAAACATGTTTTTTTTTTTTTTTTTTTTTTTTAATAAATGCATATGTGTCCGCTATTTAATGTACAATCGTCACTCAAATTCACCCACAAATTAAACTGTGTCTGTATTAACTTATCCTAAATTTACAGTTCGTTTCGTTCACTTAACAATGCAGGGTGATCACAAACATTATTGATTTTTCTCACTCTTTTCCAGCCTCCTAAATGTTGTCTTAAACTAATCTTCACTGAAAAACATGAGAAAAACACAATTATTTAAATACCCTATTTTCGAAAACATTTTATCGAGAATTAAGTTTTTAAATGAATAAATAAATAAATTAATAAAAATGATCGTTTGAAAATCTTTCTAAACTTTTGAGCAGGATTGTACTTTCTTCTGTTGTCCTTTATCATCCCCTTTTGTGTAATAGAATTATATACGTAAGATTAATTAAAATTTATAAAAAACATTATATTATAAATAAGATTATAAATTTGTAATTATGTTGATGTTCATCATTCTCTTTTGGGGTAGAAATGTGTATATACGAGTAATTATAAACTTCTATGTAAAATTATGTGTTTTATATTTTTAAGAAAATGTTACTATTAGTTATAAGTAATTTGTCTAATACTTGGAATTTTTCAATTGTTCTGTAAATCTTCTTATAAAGATTAAAAGGCACGATTGCCGTTTTTATTTTATTTATTTATTTATTTGAAAATTCAAAATTCATTCCTAAATAGATCACACACGAAATATTAGTTGATTAAATCACACGAATTTTTAATTTATGAAAAATTAAATATATAATTGAAGGATTTCAATGCATGTTTCCTCATATCATCTGTTAACCAGCTCACACCTGTCATGACGTCAGATGTGACGTAACTGTATTACGTAATCAACAGCGCATCTTCGCTTCTCTGAGAAAGAGAGGTTTATATGAGTCTGTACGAGAAAGCTTTGCTAAGCGTGCGGCGAAAAATGCCCGCATTATGTTATTCTACTTTTCTATATTATTAAATGTTGTGATTGTTTAAAAGACTCTGCTTTTCACTCTGTGGACCCATTTATACCAACAATGGTTATGGGCCCAGAGACACGCATCTTACTGCGGACTTTTTAAAAATTTAAATTAACATTCGCTAAAACGAAAGTGCGACTTACTGTTAAGCCTAAGGGCTGAAATCAAAAGTATTTTTGATTCTTTTTTTTATAAAGAAGCTACTATAGCTGATTAAATATGTCGCAAGTATTAAATATAGAAAAGTTATCCAAAAATAATTTTGACACCTGGAAGCTGCAGATAGAAGCTGTTTTAATCAAGAATGATCACTGGAGTTATGCTAACGGAACGAAAATTAAGCCCGATGAAGGCGCCGAAGGTGAAGAAAAATGGCTCGAAATTGACCGTAAAGCTAGAGCCGATTTAATCCTAGCAATTACCCCAAGTGAGTTGTGTCATATTAAACATTGTACCACCTCAAATGAAGTATGGAATAAATTAAAAGAAGTTTACGAATCGAGAGGACCGGCAAAGAAAGCCACCCTGTTGAAGCAGCTACTCTTTAAGAAAATGACTGACAGTGAAAATATGTCCGATCACCTCAATATTTTCTTTGATATAGTGGACAAGCTAAAAGAAATGGACATTCAAGTAGCCGAAGATCTATTATCAATTTTGCTCTTATACAGTATTCCTGACAGCTATGAAAATTTCAGGTGCGCCATAGAAGCAAGAGATGAATTGCCGCAGCCTGAAGCTCTAAAAATTAAAATGATGGAAGAATATGAGTCAAGAAAAAATAAAAAGCATCAAGAATCATCAAATGCGTATTTTACAACTCACAAGAAAAATCTTCCTGAAAAGAACAAAAGAGAAATCTTAAAGCCTGTGCAGAACAAGAACACGTATGGCGAAAGAAATTATGCAATCTTCAAATGCAATTACTGTTCAAAAGTAGGGCATAAAGCCTCAGAATGCAGAAAGAAGATCTCAGACAGAAAATTCACTTCATCGAATAAATACAAAGATAGATCTTTCATGGTTGAAGATAGTACAGAGTTCACGATGGCAGCCAGTAACTCTTTCCAAGAACATTCCGAGTGGTGTCTCGATAGCAATACGACATCACATATGGCTCATGACAAGAATTTGTTTACAGATTTCGAACCTAGAATTGGATCATTTATAAAATTAGCTGTAGATGAAACAGCGGAGATCACAGGTGTTGGAACAGTCAAATTAAAAGTTCCCGGTAATCACGGTGTAACCAATTTAAAGTTAACAAATGTTTTGTGCGTTCCAAAATTGAAATGCAATTTAATGTCTATATCAAAAGCTACTGCAAACAACTGCCGAGTTGTATTTACCGAAAAATGTGCAAAAATTACGGAGCAGGACGGCTCTCTAATTATAAGTGCTACGAGAAAAGGTGATTTATATTTTTTTCAGCCGCAGGTGGATATCGCTGCAACAACTCAGGTAAGCAACTTTCATAAATGGCATTTAAAATTAGGACATTTAAATGAAAAATATTTAAAATTATTAAAATCTGAAAATATGTTAAGAGATTTAAATTTTAATGAAAAAGATTCTTTAAAAGATTGTAAAGTATGCATTCAGTCTAAACAAACTGTGAAACCATTTTGTAAAGAAAACAAATTTCATAGTAAGGAATTATTAGAAGTAGTTTATTCTGATTTATGTGGCCCTATAAATGTTAAATCCCATGGCGGATCACGCTACTTTATTACTTTTTTGGATGATAAATCTCGTTACATTGAAGTAAATTTTCTAAAAACAAAAGATGAAGCTAAGTACGCGTTCCGGAGATATAAAGCAGCAGTCGAAAATCCATTAAGAAAAAAAAATTAAGATACTGCATACCGATAATGGATTGGAATATTGTGGCGAGGAATTCAATAAATATATTGAAGAATGCGGTATTAAACGCGAATTTTCATCGCCAATGACCCCTCAGCAAAATTCTAGAATTGAAAGACAAAATCGTACATTATGCGAAATGGCGAGGTGTTTATTAATGCAATCAAACCTTCCAAATACATTCTGGGCTGAAGCAGTAAATTGCGCTGCATATATTAGAAACAGGTGTCCCACTAAAGGAATTAAAGAAAATAAAACCCCTTTCGAATTGTTTTTCGGTTATAAACCAACTGTTAACTATTTTAAAATTTTCGGACAGAAATGTTTTGTTCTAAATAAAAAATCAAAAAGGAAGTTTGAAGCTAGGTCACACGAACATATATTCGTTGGCTATTCAAATGAATCACGCGCTTACAGATTATGGAATAAGGATACCAGAAAAATTGTCATAAGTCGTGATGTTCGATTTATAGACGAATTTGAAACAAATGATTCAGCCACTACTGATCAATTAGAATTAATTTTTCCGTCTGAGAATAAATGCAATGATTGTAATATTAAAAATGAAACTCCTATCCCTACTCAAACCGCAGACATCCAAAGGGGGGAAAACAGCGGATCGATTTCCTATCCCCCTGAATTCAACGGAGAAAGTTTCTCTTTTTGGAAAGGCGGGGAAGCGAGCCACTCGCTTTCTGAAGGGGGGAACGTAGAAGATGTGAGTGGAGGGGAGGAGAGTGCTGGCGATATATGTAAACAAGAGGAAAGGATTAATAAAAACAATCCTTTTTTTAAACGTGGTCCCGGAAGACCTAAAAAAAGTAAAAGTTGGAACTTCAAAACTCTCATAAGGAGTGTATTACAGATACAAAATATAAAGATGAAACTTCTCAATTAGCTGATAACTCATTTAATGAAATTAATCCCAGCGTAATCTACGCGCTAAATGGAGATTATGCTAAAAATTGGGAGAACGCGATGAAATTAGAATATGATTCTTTAGTTAAGCAAAACGCTTGGGAAATTGTAGATAGACCAAAAGATAAAAAAGTAATTGGGTGTAAATGGGTTTTAAAAACAAAATTCAAACCAGATGGTCAAATTGAAAAATTTAAGGCCAGATTGGTTGCCAAAGGGTGTTCACAGAAACAAGGTATAGATTTTGAGGAAAATTTTTCACCAGTAGCCAGATTAAGTTCTATAAGAACTGCAATCGCGTATGCTATCCAGAATGGTTTCACAGCATACCAGTTAGATTTCATTATGGCATATGTTAACGGAATGTTACATGAAGAAATTTATATGGAGCTTCCTGAATTTTTTGAAAATGATATACACGAAAATAAAGTGTGTTTATTAAAAAAATCTTTGTATGGCCTTAGGCAATCAGGAAGACAGTGGTTTAAGAAATTAGATGAGAAATTGAGAAAAATGAAATTTAACCCTTTGAATTCCGACAAATGTGTCTATTACTCAAAATATCCTTTTGATGCTATTATAATCGTCTATGTCGACGATTTAATTTGTCTCACTGAAAGTGAAGAGCACTATTTTGATATAAGAAATAAATTAGCAGAATCTTTCAAAATGAAAGATATGGGCCTTCTGCATTATTGCTTAGGCATTGAATTTAATCAAGATAGGGACAGCATCACTATAACACAAAAGAAATACATTGAAGATTTACTAAATAAATTTAATATGGAAGATTCTAGAGTGGTGAATACACCTTTAGATAGCAGTGTAAAATTAACTAAACAAATGTGTCCAAATACAGAAGAAGAGAAATCATACATGTCAAAAATTCCTTATAGACAATTAATTGGTTCTCTTATGTATCTATCGGTTGCTACCAGACCAGATATCACCCATGCTGTAAATTATTTAAGTCAGTTTAATAACAATCCAGGAAAACCTCACTGGATAGCTGCTAAAAGAATACTAAGGTATCTCAATGGCACTAGAAATTTAGGAATATTGTATTACAGAGACGATAAACCATTGACAGCATTTGTTGATGCCGATTGGGCATCGGATATAAATGATAGAAAATCATATACAGGATACGTCTTTAAATATGCCGGTGGACCTATTTCTTGGGAATCTAGAAAGCAGCGAACCGTTGCTCTATCCACAACAGAATCTGAATATATGTCTCTGTCTGAATCCGCAAAAGAGACAATTCATGTTAGAAATTTCTTAAAAGAATTGGATCCTGAAATTGTATCAAGTCCGACTGAGATCATGTGCGACAATCAATCTGCACTGAGATTAGTAAAAAATCCTGTTCATCACAATCGATCTAAGCACATTGACATTCGTCATCATTTTGTGCGAGAAGTTTACAATAATAAACTAATTGACATTAAATATATTTCATCAGATGAAGAACCTGCAGATATTTTAACAAAAAGTTTAAATGCATATAAACATGAAAAATGTTGTGGTATGATAGGACTTAATACTCAGGACTGAAGAACTTAAATATATATATATATTTAAACTGTGTTTTCATTAAGAAATTAACTGCTTATATCTTACGTATTTTATTTTATTATATTAACCATAATTATTTGCTTATAATTCTATTTCTTTACTAACTCTTTTCTCATTTTAAGTAACTTTTGCATAAAAATAATTTTCTGTAATTTTTAATATGCTATTATAATGCATAAATATGTTTTATTTTCGAAACATTTATTGAATAAGGGGGAAATGAAGGATTTCAATGCATGTTTCCTCATATCATCTGTTAACCAGCTCACACCTGTCATGACGTCAGATGTGACGTAACTGTATTACGTAATCAACAGCGCATCTTCGCTTCTCTGAGAAAGAGAGGTTTATATGAGTCTGTACGAGAAAGCTTTGCTAAGCGTGCGGCGAGAAATGCCCGCATTATGTTATTCTACTTTTCTATATTATTAAATGTTGTGATTGTTTAAAAGACTCTGCTTTTCACTCTGTGGACCCATTTATACCAACAATAATAATGTTATATTAAATTATTTTATCGATAAATTAGTATAACTGATATTTTTGCAATAATTTTATTTAGTTTATTTTTTTAGCATATATTTTATTACTTTTGCTGAATAATTTTGTTCGGGGCACACTAGATGGAAAGAAAATGGAATAAATAAATGCAAGAGAGATGACAAAACTGCTTGTGCACTGCATATATTATACTAAGCTAATACATGGGAAAGAGAAAACTCAAGCTTCCTCCTACAAAAAATGCTTGAATATAAAACAGGAAAAAATATATATGTAAGAGATATAAAGTATGATGTTACTATGGAGGGAGGATCAAATATAAATGTATGTTTTATGCCATGTAAGCTATAAAAAAGGGAGTGTAACGATATAGCATAGCAGCGTATAGCTTATGTTATGCTTCCATTCTTTTATTAATTATAAATAATAAAAAATATTAGATGCAAATACTATATTTTAATATCGGCATTTATAATTCTATAAATTTTGAACCTTATTTTATTTTCATGATTTACTACTTTAATCAAAATGTTTACGTAAGAAATTGCATTTATAGTTTTAAAAAACAAATTTTAAAAATACTTTCTGTTATTCAAGTTGTAACAAATAGATGAGACCGTTAAAATATCTCGAGAGATAATGTAACGGTTGGTCATCAGCACTGTTGCATCAGCCATCTCAATTGATTAAACCATTATTAATGCAAATTAAGACGAGAAATTTAAATTATAATTATTTTAAACTTTTATTAAACTTAAACGAAGGAGGATTTTATACGTAATTCAATTTAGGGAGATCTTAAATTTTAAATAACTATAAAATAATGAAATCACCACATTTGGATTTAACTTTCGCACATGAAAAGAGCAAAATCGCATATGCAGATATTAACTCCAAACTTATTTCGAATCACTTAGTAGTGAGTAACATCTAAACATCTAGAATTTTGAAAAACTAACGCCGTCAAAACACTTCATCGCCCCACCCCCACAAAAAAGAAAAAAAAAAAAAACTTCCTTAATCTGTAAGTCTCAATTTAAGGAAAAACGTTAGAGAACGATTCATTCGTTTTCTCTGAAATATCCATCGTAAAAATACCTATATCCAACTGAACACGAAAAACTTCACTATTTCCCCCAAACTCTTTCTATATCTCAACTGATACGAAACCTGAAGTTAAATTCGAATATAACTGGCAACCTTCAATTATACCAACCCAACAATCCTATACTCCTGCTAACGCGATATCCAACTGGTGAATTTCATTCTTCCAGCCAAAAACACTCCACGAATAACTAGACGCGATTTCGAACACTTGAAACCTAAACAGATTGCGTGAGACCGCACACCATACAAGTACTCACCAGAACAAAAAGTTAAAAATAAATAAATAAATAAATTTCGAAAATCTATCTCATGATGTATAAATTGGTGATCTTCCGTTTTCCCTAAGAAAGCTGGCACGGCGCAACTTGAAAATTCCAAATGGAAATCCCTATTTATTCATTTATTTTTTAAAACGTGAATTTTCCATGAAAAGTCCCTTTAATTTAACTAACACGTATCTATTATTGGTGCAGAGAATATAATTTGCATTTTCTATAAACATGTTTATTTTAAATAACGCACGCACACACACACACACACACACACACATATATATATATATATGTATATATATATATATATATATATATATATATATATATATATATATATGTATATATATATACATATATATATATATATATATATTAATTAAGTAACTGAGCAAGATAAGATTTAAAAAACGGTATAAATGATAAGGTATTGCGATTTTTGCCCAAAAAATAAGAAACTGTTTATATATATTCATTATCCAACAGGTATCACTGGCTCATCATGATAAATAACAAATTATTAACTATTTTCTATAAATAAATGCTAAATAAATTTTATATTTGCATTGTTAATCAAAAGATCAATATTTCACGAAACCTTTACTTGGTTAAAAATAGCAACATGAATAGCGTCTCCCACAATGTATCATATTTCGATATTTATTATCAAACAAACGAGTATTATTAGATTAAAAAAAATTAGATTAAATGATTAGATTAAAAAACTACCGGATAGAATAGGCTGTTTTGTTAATAAATGAAAAAACAAAATAACATTCAATTAACTTTTCCTGAAGATTCGGCAGATAGGTAACATAAATTTTTATTTTTATTATTTTTTATATTATTATTATTGTTATTTTGCTACTTGTGCTTTTATTTTATTTTTATTTATTTTTATTTATTATTTTTATTTATATAATTATTTACAAAATCCCCCCCTCCTCTTTTTTTATGACTAAAATGACCAGAATCAGAGCAAAATAATGACACTTATACAGTAATTTCCCAGTACTTGTGCAGTTATTAAACTACTGCAAGAAATTAACAGTGTATTCTAATATTTTTTTCAAAAATATTTTCAACTTTTAATGTTTTAATTCGTTTAGTAAATAAAATCATTAATTGAAATAATAAATTTGAAATAATAAAAATTTAAAAGAAATCATTAACTCTTTTTTAAACTTTTACCTATGTAATTTTTATAAGATAGCATATTTTTATTAATAAAATTACCTTATAACATATAACAAAAAAATAACCCTATGTTTTTACCTTTTACCTATGTTATTTTTATAAGATAGCATATTTTTATTAATAAAATTACCTTATAACATATAACAAAAAAATAAAAAAATACATATTCATATATTTATAAAAGAAAAGCAAAAGCTTCGTTAAGAGACGGCAAATTAAAAAAATAAATAAATAAATAAATAAAAACTAGCAAACGTTCATTTCCGAACTTCTAAAGTTCCCTTTTCAGTGCTCGTTTAAACAGTACGAAAAACATGACTGTTAAATCAAAAACTTAACTCATTTATAAAACTTCGAGCATATTCCTAAGAATATTATTTTTTTTAAATTAAATTTCTCATTATAAATATCCCACAAATGTTAATAATTAAATAAACCTTTTTTTTTTTTTTTTCTGAATACTTATGTATTGATATACCATAAAATTAACAGATATTTTTGCATCAATTCGGACTTTTCTTTTTAAGAATAATTTTCCTAGTCAACTATTTTTAACAATAGAATTGTAAATGACAGAGGGATTTCTCGTATAACAAATGGCTTTTCGCATACATTTCAAGGGGGGGAAAGGCTAATTACTCTAATGTTGGGCAAAGTTCTAATTGTCTAATAAAAATTTATAGTTAATGATTTCAATCATTTGTTTCAATTGATATAAATATATTACATACACTCCTTTATAATTCACTTCCATACAATATTTATGGGGAACATAGGTATTTAAAAAATAGTAAAAGAGACTCGGCGTTTTGATACTTTAACACACGCTTTAACACATAGGGAATCCTAAAATCGCAAAATCAATATGGTGTTCTTTATCATGGGAGTCAGTATGTTAGTTAGTTCATTTATTAATTCGTTAGACGAGATGTAGATAATATCTCAAAATCGAATGATCGTAAAATGTTCGGAGATGTTTTAAATTATCACTTGTGATGCTGGAAACAATTTTATTCATTTTCAACATACTGAAACATCGGTAAATAAGGAAAAAAACATAAATGTGCAATACGAGGATTATATTCGTCATAAATGTGCCAAATAATTTTAAAATATTATTTCTGTTGCTGACATTAATCTTGTTAACAAGAAACATTTTACTTTTAGTAATTCGAAATTTGTAACTTTCATAATAAATAGGAAAAAAAAAAAAAAATGCATAAAAGCATTTTTTTGAGGAATATTTTCATCGTAACGGTGAAAAAATTCTAAATATAATTAACTGTGACTCTTCTAATTTGTAAACTTTGCACATTGTTCGAAATTTACAAATTTTCTTATAGCGACAAAATACTTTCCAAAAAATAGAAAAATAAAAATAAAAATAATTGTAAATCTATTTCTTCAAAAAGGTTATATAATATCATTTGCATATTATAAATACCGTATTAACGTTAACATTCACATTATAAATAATCAAGATATAAATTAAAATTATTAATTAAATGTTAAATTTCAAAATGTTCCTTGCACATTAACATATATATTTTTTTTTTTTTTTTAAAGATATTATTAACTTTAGACAACTTTAGTTAAAAGTTACTTTATGATTATTATTATTATTTATTTATTTATTTATTATAGTAAATATGCGATTTTTTTTTTTTTTTAACAATTACCTTTTTTTTT
Source organism: Salticus scenicus (assembly GCA_963930645.1). Taxonomy (NCBI): domain Eukaryota; kingdom Metazoa; phylum Arthropoda; class Arachnida; order Araneae; family Salticidae; genus Salticus; species Salticus scenicus. The sequence continues at coordinate 231,120,098 of OZ005652.1, read as the reverse complement.
TTTTTTTTTTTTTTTTTTTTTTTTTACAAAATTTAAAATTTTACAAAAGAGTAATTCATTCCATGTGAAATCAATACAGCTAAAAACTTGAGATGAAATTTATGAAATTGGGCTCATTTGTTTGTTTGATAGAGAAATGAATTCATACCAACCAGTAAACACTCTATTTCGTTTAGTTTTTGATATACAGGGCTGCAAAAAAGGGTAAAAAGTACAAATATCTGAAATTATTCTACTACAAACGTACCACATTTTCTTTCCTAATTAACTTACAGATATAAGATTGCTATCATTAGAAAGCTTATAATACAGGATTTCAAAAATTATGTCACAATTATATATTTTTTTCATTTTTTTCATTTTACGGTCAGACATTTTAACCTTTGACCTATAATATCTAAAAAAGTACACATTAAAATTTCTTTTAAAAAGTATATATCATTTCTACATTATTATCTATAACTATTGCAAATTTCAACATGCGACGGCCATGGAGTGCTGAGTTATAAACTAATATGCAACCTTAAATCCGTATTTTCATATTAACATAACGTAAGTTTTTTTTTTTTTTTTCATATTTTGTTCCCTGATTAACTTAAGATGTAAAATTTATATCATTAGAAAGTTTGTAATACAGGCTTTTAAATGATATATCACATGTATACATTTTTTAAAATTTTTCATTTTAAGGTCAATCATTTTGTCATTTGACTTTCAATATCTCAAAAAGTACACATTTAATCTTCTTTTAAAAGTTATATGTTATTCTTACGTTTACTATCTATATTTACTGTAAGTTTCAACGTGGTACGGTCATGGGATACTGAGTTATAAATTAAAATGCAACTCTACCAGTATTTCCATATTAACATAATATACAAAAAAAAAGTCCCATGTTGAAACTTACAATAATTATAGATAATAACCACAATAATAACATATAATATTTAAATGAAAATTAAATGTATACTTTTTGAAATATTGAAGTCTAAAGGTCAAAATGTTTGACCATAAAAAAAAAAAAAAAAAAAAAAGAAAAAAAAAAAAAAAAAGAAAAAAAAAAATATTCATGTGATATTTCATTTAAAATCCTGTATTATATGCTTTCTAATAATACCAATCTTATATAGCTATATTAATTAGGGAACAAAATATGGAAAAAACTTATGTTATGTTAGTATGAAGATACTGATTTAGGGTTGCATATTAATTTATAACTCAGAATCCTACGGCCAGCCCATGTTGAATTTTGCATTAGTTATAGATAACAAATGTAAAACTAACATGTAAATTTTAAAAGAAAAATAATCTGGTGTGTCACTCACACGACTTTCTCTTACCCTGAAATTAATACAGGTTGCAGATTAAAAGGTAAGATAACGAGTACTGTTATGTAAACCTGTGTTAAAAAACTCATATTAGGCTTCTGAAAAGTTTTATATGATAATTAGTTCTTAGTGAGGGGGGCTACCGCCCCCCTCAACCCCCCGTTTCATTAATGCACCTACATTTATATAGAATTTAATTCGGTTATTAAAAAATAAGTCTGTTTTTAAAAAATAATTTATTAAAATTATTATTTAAAAAATATATCTTTTATGATAATGCAGACGATTTCCATATTAGAGAAGGAGTATAACACCAAATATCCAAAAAAAGTCCATTTTATTCTCAATATATATATATAAAAAAAAAAAAAAAAAAAAAAAAAATTAAAGTTTTTTTTTTTTTTTTTTTTTGTTAAAAGTAAAAAAAAAAAATCGATAACTTTGTTTTAAATATTCGCAGATCGATGGTTCAACCATTCGTTTTAAAGGTACTAGCGAGCTCTTTTGAAAGATACCCATCATGAAAATTTACTCGAGGGGGGACTTCCCCCCCAACGGTGGAGGCGAGTCTCCTACATACACAGAAAAAAAATTTCTAAGTTAACTATCTCTATTACAAAAAATATACATTCGTTTCATTTGGTTTAGTGCAGTCTATAGACGTTAAACTCTACTTACCTGCGATTTCCCCCTTAGACGTAATGTATTAGAATTCTCTTGATTGTCCCTGTACACGAACTATTTGCTTGATCTTAACGAAAAGCTTACTGTAGCATCCCTATATGATACACATTTAGAAGTTTGAACACATACAAGTTTTGAAGTTTACACATACAAGTTTGAACTTTCTGCCATAATTTGTTTTTGAGATATGCTGATAACAGACAGACGCATACACAGACACACACACACACAGACACACAGACAGACACACACACAGACATACACACAGACCATTTGCTAAAAACATGATTTTCGTATTCAGGTTACCTCAAAACGTGTAAATATAACAAAATCTCGCGTTCGAAAATTTGACCCCAAAACAATACTTTCTCTACCTTATGGGTAAGAGAAAGTAATAAATATGTACTTTTTGAGATACTGGAGGTCAAAGGTCAAAATGTTTGACCTTAAAGCGAAAAAATTTAAAAATATATACTTGTGACGTATCCTTTGGAAGCCTGTATTAGAAGCTTTCTAATTATATCAATCTTTTATCTCTAAGTTACTTAGGAAAGAAAATTTGGGTACATTTGTAGTAGAAGAATTTGGAAATTAGCATGTTTTACCCATTTTTGCACCCCTGTATATCAAAATCTAAAAGAGATAGGGACTAATTAATTGGTATACATTCATTTCAAAATAGGACAAATAAATGAGCCCAATTTCATAAAAATCTGAGGGGGGTTAGGTTAAAAATGCTTTTTTTTATTTTTCTGTTATTGTTGTTGATTTGAAATGAAATGTCTCATATATATATATGTATATAAAATTTCATTTTAATTAATTAGTAAAATATTAGGCTTTTGTGGACTGTTATAGAAATTTAATCATGCGTTTATTTTGCATTATACTTCTTTTATTATGTGTATATAACCATAAATGAACTTTTATGAATCATTAAAATAATAATAATCAAATAAATAATAAGGCTTATAGAACATTTTGAACCAGACGCAACTACATAAAAATCAGATTTAAGAAAATGATGCTTAAATTTTTTATTTAGCAACAGGTTTAATATTAGTTTACAAGTATAAACGCTTATAAATCAGCACAGAATAACAGAAATTGACAAGTTCTTTTTTCTACACATTACTACTGTTTTGGAGTTTCATGTTTTAGTAAAATTAAAATATTGAATTTTTAGTCCAGTTGTCTCATTTTTAAAAGCCACTGTCGCCTCAACAGTGAAGAAAGTATGAATATTACCTTTAAATATGTATTTTATGAAGAGTATTTGTTTGGAAATCGTGTGAAATTGCATGAAAACCTAAAATATATGACTAGCTTTAGTTAAATAAATCAGCAGACTAGGGGTTACATACAAACGGAACGCTTGCAACTTCGATGACGTAAATTTTGCAAGTTTTTTGCAAATACAGTCGGCAGCAAAAGGATCCGAGCATTAGCAAAAATTCCTATATAAAAAGAGTACACTTAATGCAGTTTTGTTAAATAAATCCTTGTCGAATAGTGTTCTTAGTCAGTCTAAGAACATAATTCGACAAGGATTTATTTAACAAAACAGCGTTAAGTGTGCTTTTTTTAAATAGGATTTTTTTCTAATACTCGGATGCTTTTGCTGCCGACTGTAGTCATACATTTGGAACGCTTGCAAACGGCTTTGCAACCGGAAGTGTTTCATTTGTATGTACCTCTAGATTGGTATAATTTAGCAGTAGAGAATTGGAGGTATGGTACTCCTAGTGGGTAGAGCATTTCAGTCTTCAGTAATGTTGGATGTTCGGCCGAGTTCATTTCATTTAACATGAATATAGTACGCCGTATAATAGAAATTTCAGTAATTGTATTTTTAATTACACAAAAATTTAAGGATACAAATGATACGATTTTTTTTTTGAAAGTAAAATCGTATATAAATATCACTTGGGGGCCCTCCGTGGTCAAGTGGTTATGGCACCACACTGCCAATCGCCTTCGAGTGTAGGAGAGTGGATTCGATTTCCGCGCTGACGCTGGGTGTTTTTCCATTTCTTCCTATTGTAATTCTGTCATATGCTATCTGAAAATATTTGATGAAGATTGACAAGCGGACTACGAGTCAAGCATACAAATATGGTGTATATGTTATCAATAAATTACTTACAATAACTGTATAAAACCTGTATATGAGAATATTTTTCATATTTAAACAGTATAAAATATAAAATATTAAATAAATAACTAAAACGTTTATTTACTATTGTAATTGATTGGCTTACCACTAATCTGATATAAAATCTTTTTTTTTTTTTTTTTTTTCATTATATTATTCTTTTATTTTAACAAATAAATTTTGTATGCTGCTTATTTTAAAATTCTAATTCAAATCGAATGAGAGATTATTCTCGCAACAAATGTCTTTCCGCATTTTCTTTGAGATAAGAAATTGGATTAGTTACTTAAGTGTTTTGCATAATTTTCTTCGTCTGCCAACAATTGTAATGTTCATGCTTTCTTACCTTTTTCATCGATTTCTAACTTTTCAGCTATAAATTTAAGTTGTATAAAACCATTTTTCGGATAGTTAAAATTAAAAATCCAGTAAAATAAATGTATTAAATATGAAATTGTCGTTTTATTTTATAAACAAAAATGTTCTCTTCATAAAATTATTTGAATAAATAAAAGTATAACTTTTTTTATTATTGAAGCAGGAAAAAATCCATTTGATTTCTTGCTACATTAAATAAGTTATTGCAACACGTTTATTATTTCTTTTATAGTATATATATATATACATTTAAAGTGTATAATAATTCCTTTTATATTTACACCATTTTTTTTTTATTTAAACAATAAATAAATATCTATTATTGTTATTGTCCATTGATATTTAAGAATTAAAAAAAAAAAAAAGTTTCTTAGACAAAGCTTTGTTTTTAAAGATTAAAATCATGTCAATGAATAATAGTTTAAACTAACAAAATTTTATCTTGCATTTGTTTAAACGACCAACAAGTTGGATAATGTTTTATAAGTGCTTTGCTTGTGCAACGAGGTGATATCTGAGGACTATTCTGCAAGCGTTGCATATTTTACATCATTTAACTCGCCTTATATTAACATGTTCCACTATAAATCACAGCTAGTTTTCAATTTAAAAACTAGTGACATTTTATTTGGTTATAATAAATGTTTATTAAAAACAAGTACAAGGATAACAAAAAAAAAAAAAAAAAAAAAAAAAAAAAATATACAATATTTTATTTATATTCCATGACACTATACAAGACATTTCCTAAAAAATACAGGGTGGACATCGAACGCATATTTCTGTGCAAAATTTCTGTAAACTAATTCTTCTTGCAATAAAACAGGTATTTCAAACATAAAGTAAAATATAATACCGTAATTGCTTGTATATAACCCGCGGATAAACTATAATAAAAACCTAACTTTGTATGTCCGGCGGGCTATCATCCGGTGTGGGTTATCTATCGCGAACAACGAGAAAATCAACACCAGTCTCATTTTTGTTTCGGAAGTTTCGATTATTAACGCATAGTAACGATGAAATTGAGGACAGTGAAAAGGAAATTGATGAGAAGGATAATACGGATGATGAAGACGAACTGTTCCAAACAATATTGCAACATTTTGATTCTGATACGGAAGAATCCGATTTCGATGGATTTGAATGAATTTTGTAAATAAATTTATTATTATTTATAATTCTCTTATAAATTGAATAACGGTGTTAATCATTAGAAGTTACTCCAGTTCATAGTATTTTATATATAGAGAAAGATTAATACTATGTTATGATTATTTGCTTTCTCATTATAGGTACAGTCAGTAACAAAAGTCTCCGAACACTAGCAAAAATTCGTATATAAAAAAAGTACACTTAATACAGTTTTGTTAAACAAATCCTTATCGAATCCTGTTTTTAGACTGATTAAGAACAGGATTCGACAAGGATTTATTTAACAAAACTGTATTATGTGTACTTTTTTTATGTAGAAAATTTTGCTAGTGTTCGGAGACTTTTGTTACCGACTCTAAGTAAATTTATTTGCGTATTATTTATATTTAGTTGTATATTTGTTTATTATTTCTATCTTTTCCTACTTAGTATTAAAATAATAGCAATTAGTATTGAAATTATAATTAGCTATTGCTGACCATGTGATTTTAGAAGTGCGGGATATCTTTCGGTTATAATTATTTTTAAACGTATTTTTATGCTGCCGGCTAACTTTCGCCGCAGGTTATATACACGAAATTACGGCCGTTAATTAAAAAAAAAAAACATAAAAGAAAAAGTAGTATCGTGTTTCGTACTTTGTATTACTTAAATTTCTCCACCTGCTTTAAATAGTGTTTTCGAGCCCGTACCTCTACGAGATTTTATATTATTTTCTGTTTGTTATGCCTTTTTATTTATAGATTTTATTTCTGTTTCCGAAGCCTTTTTACTACACATAATAATAAAATATAAATATTCAACGTTTATTTCCCTTTGTCGCAACTGTTACTTTCTAAATAAATATTAGATTAAAAATATTAAAACTGATACTCATATTCTAAAAAATAAGCCTCTCACAAGTTCTAAATATATCTAAATAATTTGTAACGAGTTACACACATTTTTATAATAGTAGTAATTATTCTTTCTAGAAAATTATTAATGACGTTATTTAAATTTTCTAAATCATGCTTCTTTTTTTTGACACACTAAAAAGGTTACATTTCACAAAATCATGCAGTGGAAGGCTGATTCTATATACTAACTATGTGAAAAATACCAGAGCCGGGAATCGAACCCGGGCCTTCCGCTTTGCCAACGAATTTTATAGACGAAATGTCTAGCTGGTAATCAGCCAGAGTAGCTCGATGGTTTGAGCATCCGCACATAAAGCGGAAAGCCCGGCTCTGGTATATTTCATATAGTTGGTATAGAGAATCGGCCTTCCTCTCCATGACTTTCTGAAATGAACTTTCAGGCTTGATGAATAAACTTCTAAATTAAATTGAAGATTACCTTTAATGTTATTTTGGGGGTTAAAATAAATTATTTCGATGAAGTACATATAACATTTACATCACAAAAGACAAGGAATATGTAAGAAGATCTTTATATTATTATTATTATTATTAACTTAGGAATCTTAATTTTACGTTGTCTTCACTTTTTTTTTTTTTTTTTTTTTTTTTTTTTTTAACAGAAAGAATTTTTACGTAAGGTTTTAAATTTGAGATTAAATCATATATAATATTTTAAGGTTGAATGAATCGTGGTAAAATATTATTCTCACATACATGTGGCTCTTACAATAATTTAAAAGTTTGCGTATTTTTTTATTTTTATTTTACTAGCAGGCTTTGCCCGCTTCGCTGGTCACGAAATGAATTTTTAAAATAGCATAACATTAATAATAATTACAAAAATAAAATAAAATAATATAAAAATCGAAATCAGTCAAAATCTAAGTTAAAGTTCTCGCTAGCTTCGGTAGCGATTTTCCCACTTGCCGCATTTCACAAAATCCCTTTATAGTGCATGTTGCATACACATACCTAAACGACACATTAGAAAATCGAGATCCTGAGATTATTTGAAGCAGAGTTATGTTTTAAAACGTGTTTTTAAGCTCCACCCCCCCGCTCTTAGAGAAAAGAATGTGGGGGGGATTTTCGCAAAATCTCTTTATATAATGAGTTAGATACATATAACTGACCCACACATCAAAAATCTTCTTCTTAAGATAATTTACTGCGGAGTTACGCATGAATACATGGATTTTCCCCCCAGAGGAATTTCACAAAATTACTTTGTAGTGTGTCCAACACACAGGCATAAGCAGTCCACACATCAAAAATTACCTTTCTAAGATAAATTAGAACAGATTTACACATGGAAACATGTGTCTTGTTCGCAACATATAGGTGGGGGGTGATAACACGGAATTTCAAATAATCCCTTTGTAGTTTGTGTGTCTTCAGTACACATAACCAATCGGCATATCAAAAAATAGCTTTCCAGAGATTATTTAGAGCAGAGTTACTCTTTAAAACGTGTTTTTGACACCCAGCCCCCTATATTAAAGGGGAGAAAGGGGAAATTTCTCAAAATTATTTTATAGTGCGTGTTGGAAACGCATAAGCAGTCCGCACATAAAAAGATAGTTCGAAGCAGATAGTTAACCTAAGGTAATTGGCCTCGGTTCGCCTAAGATAGTTCGGAGCAGAGTCTCGCATGGAAACATGATTTTTCCCCTTCACCCTCAAGGGGATAAGGTCGAATTTTACAAAATCCCTTTGCAGTGTGTGCCTTGAGTGCGCATAACCAATCGACATATCAAAAATCGCTATTCTGAGATGATTTGAAAAAGAGTTACTCTAAAAAGCGTTTTTTTTTTTTGCCCTCCCCCCTCGCCCTTGAAGGGGGAGAGGGGGAAATTTCGTAAAATCCCTTTACAGTGCGTGTTGGGAAGGCCTAAACAAACCACACATACAAAATATTCTTGCTGAGATAATTTAAATCAAATTCATGCTTTGAAACGGGTTTATTGCCTCCCATCCCCAGGGGGGAAATGTGGGGCTTTCGCAAAATCCCGTTACATTGGGTATTGAATACACGTAAATAAGTTACACATTAAAATTTGTGACCTCTGCTCCTATAGATTTCCCCGGACGAATTTAGCGCTAAAAGGGGAGCTCTAATTTGCTCCTCGTAACTAACCCCCTCCCCCCCCCCAAAAAAAAAATCGAAATTTGCAAAAAAAACAAAAATGAGTTTTTGGAAATATCTTCAAGAAGACTTTTGGCGGTTTTCTATATCTTTGTGCTATTATTGGTAGAGATTTTTTCGAAAATCATTATTTTGCTAAGCCTCCGAAAATCGTTCTTACCCCCCCCCCCCCCTTAAAAATCGAAAACTCCAAAATCGCAGAAAATTATTTTTTTGTACTCAAGCCTAGTTTCTCCTGTAGCATAAAAACAACAGTCCTCTAAAAAATTAAGTCAAAAATTAAGAGTCATTTAAAAAAAATAAATCTCAATCCTGTCATTTGAATAGCCGTGAATATTTATTGAGATACACTGATGGAAAAAAAAATCCCAACACCAGGAAGGAGATGTGCTAGATAAACGAAATTTGGCAGGCGTGTTTATACATCTGAAAGATGACGTCGATTCAAATTTCGAGCTACGCTCATAAGTGTGGCGCTAGTCGCGACACTATGAACATGCAAATGAGGTTTGTTTTAAATAAGCGCTGTAAGATTCGTGATCGTTATTTACAGTTGAGATTTGACGTAGTGGGTTAATGTTAGTCAAGGATGCCTCTAAGAAGACGAAGACGCCATTATCAACAGCTCACTGAGTTTGAACGAGGTCGTGTAGTAGGGCTACGAGAAGGTGGGTTTTCTTTCCGCGATATTGCAGAAAGACTTGGCAGGAATGTATCCACTGTGCACGAGTGTTGGCAGCAGTGGTAAAGGGAAGGTACTGCCTCAAGAAGACCGGGTTCCGGGCGGCCACGTGGCACTATTGAGAGGGAAGACCGCAGTGTTCGGCGTATGGCTGTGGCTAATCGTACTGCGTCTGCAGCTGAAATTCGAGCTGCAGTTGCACCACAGTGACACAACGAACTGTTATAAATCGGTTACTTATTCAAGGACAGCTCCGAGCCAGACGCCCTGTAGCGTGCATTCCACTGACTCCAAACCACTGCCGTTTGCGACGTGAGTGGTGTCAAGCTAGAGCTCATTCGAGGACGGAGTGGAGATCTGTTGTGTTTTCTGATGAAAGCCGGTTCTGCCTTAGTCGCAGTGATTGCCGTGTGTTGGTTAGAAGGAGGCCAGGTGAACGCCTGCTAGCGACCTGTCTGCGGCCTAGATACACAGGGCCTACTCCTGGAGTTATGGTTTTGGGAGCAATTTCGTATGACAGCAGGAGCACTCTCGTGGTTATCCCACGCACCCTGACTGCAAATTTGTACGTTAGTCTAGTGATACAACCTGTTGTGCTGCCATTCATGAACAGCATTCAAGGGGGTGTTTTCCAACAGGATAACGCTCGCCCTCATACCGCTGTTGTAACCCAACATGCTCTACAGAGTGTCGACATGTTGCCTTGGCCTGCTAGATCACCAGATCTTTCTCCAATCGAGCACGTATGGGACATCATTGGACGACAACTCCAGCGTCATCCACAACCAGCATTAACTGTCCCTGCATTGACCGCCCAAGTGCAACAGGCATGGAATTCCATCCCACAAACTGATATCCGACACCTGTACGACACAATGCATGCACGTTTGCATGCTTGCATTCAAAATTCTGGCGGTTACACCGGTTACTAATGTACCAACATTTCACATTTGAAATGGCTCTTCTCGCCAATGGCTCTACCTGTGATCTTGAAACTTTAATCAATTAAATATGTTACCTAGACAAATGTATTGCTGAAATTTCATTACTGTACAATAATTTTTTCTTGGTGTTGGGATTTTTTTTTCCATCAGTGTATTTAAAACAAAGATGACAAATGAGGACTAACCTAGTTCATATCCATACAGGTGAATTCGTTAAAAAACTATCGTGGAGGAGAGAGAGATTTTAATTCACAAAAGTTACATCTTGATAGCACGGTGATTAGTATCGAAGTGTACGGAATCAAATCCGACAGCACACTTGTAAACCGCCAGATTGTAGTAACATCACCACATTTTGAAGCCAAAGGCGCCAACTCTTTTTTCTTTGTGTTAATGATATTTTAATGGGAATTTTTACATCTGAAAAGACGGTTGTAAATATGGCAACCCTACCTTGCCATATATCACTTGTGCCAAAAGACCGTTGGAAACATGTGCAAGTAATCATGAAATATTACGAAATTCTTGCGACATGATGTCTAAATTATGGGTCATTAGTTTATTTATAGCCGCAATTAAATACATTATCTGTATATAAAATAAAACAAAACAAATAAAAATTATAACGGAAATTTTCTAATAGAACATTTACAGCTACAAATATAAATAAATTTATTGAGAAACGCAGTGAAACAAAAATAAAAAAATAATTACTTTCAGGGAGAATAAAATTAAATTGTGTATAAGATCCCTAATATATATATTGCATTATGCTAAAAAGGAGACCAATGGATTTATTAGCGAATTCGTTCTTAACACTATAAAAGGTTATGTATTTTAATTTCCAATAAAGAATTTACTAAATTTGAAATAAGTTTGACATATCTAAAGAGGATTATTAAAAGTTAATAAATTTAATTGTGAATAAATAAATATTTAATTAGAATAGAATAAATTTGACGAAATAAAAGCATATGTGAGCAACTCCCTCTCATATCTCTCAAATTTAGTAAATTTGAAATAAGTTTGACATATCTAAAGAGGATTATTAAAAGTTAATAAATTTAATTGTGAATAAATAAATATTTAATTAGAATAGAATAAATTTGATGAAATAAAAGCATATGTGAGCAACTCCCTCACATCTCCCTCTGCAATTTCTTCACCGTGAAGCAATTTGGAGCCAAGTCATGCTTACAGAGGTGTTTTTGCCTTCTGTCCCCCGAAGGGAAAACGGTAGTGTATTACGCAAAATTCCGCTTTAGGGTTCTAAAATCAACGTGCTCAACAAAATTTGGGACTGTATATCCCATAGAATCGCGTAGAGTCTGTGAATCAGTGAAGTTATTCTTTTATGTATATAGATTACTTTTTGTTATACAGACTGACTAAAATTGTGTTTCCAAATGTCTGAAACCCTAAACGTGGAGTTCACTGAATCAATTGAGATAAGTAATGTGCAAATTAGTTTTAAAAAAGCATGTATTTAATTAAAATTATCCATTAAATTATTTATAGGGTCTTCTACGAAGGAAAATGCTGCCTTCAGAACTACATATTGTTACGAGAATCATCCGAAATACTTCTTTAGATACTACGACAACTACAGCTGTCTCTTCTAAATTTTTTGATACATAGTCTACTTATTCCAGTAATTTGAATGAAAAAAATGAGGAAACCGCAGATCAAGATAGTACTTCAATTCCCTCTAATCTGTTGAGCGGAGGGAGCTTGGTACTTCATTTTGTCCCGCAAGAACAATGAACCTATAGTAGATTCCACCAACAATTAAACTATGAGCATGAAAAAAAAAAAAAAAAAAAAAAAAAAAAAACATAATAAAAGTCCAACTTGTAGTAGAAAATTCTATGTTATATTATTAAAAATGAAAGACAGCTCGACTAGATAATGATATCTATGAGATAGGGAAGATCGGGTTGAGTTGGGTTGGGCTGTGTTCCGGGGATTAATTCCGATTAACTGCATTAGGGTCTAAGGCTTGCTGGTAAGTGCTCCACGTGGGGGTCTTTCTAAGGGATCCTAGCCCGAATTTACGCAAGTTTCTGAGAAAACTACGAACATCTACGAGCGCTATTTGGGATCGAACTCGGTACCTCATGTCTACCAGCTTTGAGCGAAGAACTGCTCAGCCGCAAGGAAGATCGGGACAAATAGTGCCAATTTAGTTATTTTTTATGATAGCTGTAAGATTTTTAATTAAGCAAAATATATTTTATTTTATAAAATAACAATAATGATGAATAAATATTATTCGAAATCAAATCTCCGAAAGAAACTGAACAAAAATCATTTTACGAACTGTGTATAAGTTGGCCAATAAATCAGGTAAGTAGTTGCTAGAAAATAATTCAACGATAATTCTCATTTTTCTGTAGTTGATTCCATTACAATCTAATTGTAACTAATCAAGGAACATTCTTTTATTTGTAAATTGATTTGTTTAAAATGTTTTTTAAGATGCATCAGAAAAGATTAAATATTCAATTAAAAAATTAAGAAGTATAATGATTAGACATAAAATAGTATGTTTTATAAAATGAAAATGAAAAAGTCATCATGCTAACCCAAGCAAAATCATAGTTATACATGTCTCTGCGGCGCATGCGTGAGGTTGGACAAGAAAACAATTTTAGAGCCATTTGAAGGTTACCTGAATTTCGAAGGCTGAAAAAAAGCATTTTTACTTTAATTTACTTTATATAATAGATAAATTTTGTATTCAAAAATTTGATTATATAAAAGTGCAACATTTTAACAATATTTTACAGACTTTTCTTTAAAATATTTAGAAAATTCTGTCGGTGAGTCCTTGTTTCCGGAAAGTTTTGAGAAAAGCTTTGGGCACGATTTTTCAAAAACTAATGCACTGGTATTTTTGAAATTTTGCAATTTCTTCAAAGTAGAATTTTCTAGTGCTTTAACGAATGGTTTCTTTTTAACTGAAACATGAACTTTTGGCAAAGTTGCATACAGAAACAGTAATATTTTCAGTACATTTTATCCACGTATAAACTTTTAAACTTAGTCTTAAACGAAAAAAAAAATATTTTGTTCTAGCTCTAGTCAATTCAAGTTTGAAGAAGTGTGCGGAATTTATATAAGATCTGTGCATCAGTTTCCTGAAGGGGACTCGCATGCGGAATTTTCTAAATTTCCAAACGAAAATTTTATAAAATTATGTTTAAATATTGCTCTTTTAGATGCTGAAATATTGAATAAATAACTGCATTTAATATATTTAAAAAATGGAGAAAATATGCTTTGTTTTGAGCTTCGAAACACATGCAAACACTTAAGAATTCCTTATCTTTCAAAGTTTTATTTTCTCCATGTCGTCCAAAGTTAGGCGGTAGTACAACTGAAATGTCTTGTGGCAGAAGTAGTAATCGGACCTTATCTTTTCTGTAGAGGCCAATGGCGGTTTGTATGTCATCAAATGTATTTTGTTAGAACCAGGTATCTTTTTGGTGATGATTTCGAGGAACCATTGTTGAGCCTTGTCTTTGGTTTCCTTTGATAGCACAAGTAATCCCGGCAAACGATATTGATATACTTCAGATTCCACTGAAAGTATCATTTTAATTTATTGTGCAATCAATCGTTAAATCTGTACGTAACATTTTTAGTTATATAATGCACAATAAACCCTTGCAATTATTTGAAGTCATTTTTAGGGAATCCAGCAGTCTAGTTTGTACACCGTCCATATCTTATAAATTATTCAAATTTGCGAGTACAAATATGTCATGTCTACAAACCTCTCTTTCAGCAGATTTATTGCAGCAGCTTAATATGTTTCAATTAAATTAAAGCTATTTATGGAATTCACCGCTGCACCTCCTAAGTAGCATTTTAGATAGCTGAATTTTACAATGTCAGTTAAATTACTGTTTTTATATATAATTGGTTCAAATCTATCTCAAATTTTCAAAATTAATCGAGTTCACAATATATATATATATATAATTTCGGTTATACTATATTTTTCTTAGGTTCAGTGTTAGAGTGACCTAATTGTACTTCAATCACCGATTCATGTACAATAAGTTTCATTTTCTTTTCACCTTCAATTTATAGTCAATTACCCTATCATCATAATCTGCACATTCTAAAATATCACCCTCAATGTTATGCATACCAGTTAAGTGAAGTAAATTTTACAGTCTAAATCTTTCAAAGATTTATACTTTTTATGTTAATTTATCTATATTTAAATTCCATTATTTCATATTTAGCGTCGCTGCTACTCTTCTAAATTTCTTTGAATAAGTTCTCTAATTCTTTTCGATTCGTATAGAACATCCTTTTTAATTTCTCTTCGAACATTTTCTTTCTTCATGATTAATTTTTTTTTTTACATTCGAAATTATAGATATTACAATTCTTTCCATAATAATATCTACTATTTTACTGATAATATTCACAATAATAATATTTGATATTCTATTCTGTATATTTTTAAATTTTTAAATTATGTTGTTTATTAAGAACAATAATAGTAATACTATTTTCTATATTCAAAATTATTGTTACATATTTTCAAAGGATTTATTTCAATAATAATAATAATATCGTTTGTCAATGTCTATTATGAAAATACTAATTTGGGTACGCCACAATCACTATTTACAGTCGATGAATTTCACTCACATCTATAGACTAACCTAGATTTTTTGTATAAGTTTCCCGAAGATTTCACCAATTGTTGTTGCTAGAAAATTATTCAATTTTAATTTTCATTCTTATCTAGTTCATTCAAATGAAATCGGATTTTATCTAATTTAAATAAAATGTTTTTTTTTTTTTTTTTTTTTTAGTTCTGTGAGTTTTCATTTTTTATTTTGTGTCTTATCTATCCTAAATTAAAAAAAAAATAATAATAAATTCATATATATATAAGGCACAGTCTAATAATTAGGAATAAAATAGGATATTTAGTAAAATGAAAAGAAAAACACATCATGCTCATCCAATCGAAATTGTATATCTACATCAGACCATTGAAAAAGTGTAAAAAAAAAATTATATATATATATATTGTGGTGCATACGTCACGTTAGAGCAAAAACAAACTTCAGCACCAGTTAGGCAGTACCGTATCGTTCGAAGTTTTATTTTCTTCACCAACCATACCCTATCTCACATTATTTTTAGATTCTAAATTCAATTTATTAAATTATCTCCAGCACTTAAGTTTTACTAAGTTTTTCAAAACTTTGTTTACACAGTAATATTCAAGCAAATTTTGGATGCTTTCAAAATGGGGTTCACATTGCAGATGAGATTATTATAGTTACGGTTTACAGACTTTAATTCACATGGTGTCAAGAAACTCTCAATTTAATATCTAATTCTTCATAAAATTCTCCATTCTTATAGAAGTATTCCTACGGAAAATTTAGCATTGACTATCAATTTAAACTAGATAAAGAGAATACAATAATTCAAGCTAAATTATTTAGAATTACCTCTGCTATTTAATGGTATTTCAATCATTCTTCTTTAATTTCAATAGTTACTATTTTCTCAGGCCGGAGCTTGGAACTGTAACTGCTCAGTTGTCCTTTTTCAAAACACAAAAAATGCAAGAAACATGTAAACTTCGCCTAAATCCCTACCGTGAGCTAAGATGTTTGGCTTGGATAAGGACACATGTAGGAAACTATGGAAACGGATCGGCGGACCTCTTTGCCTAAGAAGTTATAACAAATAATATTTATCAAGAAATTAACCTTGCTTTCTCGCAGACAATCATTAAATGAACTCTCCTTAATAAAACAATGACGTAACTGCAATCGGATTGATCATTTTTCGCAAAATAAAGAAAATCACATCAGTAAATGCTATTTTCATTAATCCTTACAGAATAGCGACATTTTTATCGCTGGTTATGCAAGATTTCCAGAGTTTCTCCAAAACATTAAAATGAAACATAATCACTTATGTTCATCTGGCAAAAAAGGATCCCCTTTTCATTACATGTTTGATAAATTCCCAATATTACCTTACCACTTCAAATTAAACAAAATCATAACAATCATTTAAACCTTCTTTGAAACACTCTTAAATACGACGAACTTAATTTGAAGCCTTATCAGCATTCTGGCTGCAATCCGTGTTTCTTCTCACTGTAAGGAATCCCTATAGCACTCAGCTAATGTATACACATCCACACGTAAAATTACTTTGAAGTTCATGCCGGTCTTGCTCTTGGGCTATACAAGCTTGGCAAAACTTTGTATTATTATTTTTTTTTCTTTTGGTTTTCAATAAACCTCGGCGTAGTCCCCTTTGTCTCGACTTTGAATAGCTCGACATCGCTCCAAGAGCGATGAGCGGGGGCTTCTCCCTGTTAAATTTCAATAATAAAAAATATATAGGTCTTCTTTGCCCCCTGATATTTTTGAGTCTTCTGATCCTCTTTAGTTATTCGCTAGAATAGACAGCTTCTCACTCAGCAAATTAAGAATGCAATAATGAAAGTTTAGCGTTGCTAGCTGGTGAGTTCTTCCTGTTTCTGTATTAAATAGGCACTTAAATACGGTTCCTAAAATCTTTAAAATAGATAAGGTCGAGATAAAAATTCGAATAAACTTTGAAAGAATATTATATCTAATAACTG
Source organism: Salticus scenicus (assembly GCA_963930645.1). NCBI lineage: Eukaryota > Metazoa > Arthropoda > Arachnida > Araneae > Salticidae > Salticus > Salticus scenicus. Next base: position 231,103,081 of record OZ005652.1, on the reverse strand, counting down.
CTCATTTGTTTGTATAACGTAGATTTGAAAACAGAGGTACTGCTTTGTTTATTATTTTAACAGTATTAATACTTCGTTCTAAAAATGAAATTACGTAGCATTTCCTGTATGAATTACTGACTTTTCTTTTCACAAAACTTGAGTAATATACATATACAAATATTAATCAATAGCTATTGTACCGCAATATATATATATATATATATATATATATAAATTCATAATTAAAAGAAATTTTGATATTATATTGTTTTCTAGGGGTGGAAAATTGGCGCAAAATTCATGCTGGTATTTATAAAACAAAATTTTCCTTTTCTGAAACCAACTATTCTATCAGCGGTGATAAAAGTCAGACAATTACCGGGAGGAGTTCTGCGTCAATTTCCCACGCCTGTATTCTTTTTTAATTATAAAAACATTATAACAAATTTCAACCTACCGAAAATCGTATTTCATTTTCAATATTAGATTACATCTAAGAGCTACATTTTTTTTTTTTTTCAGAGTTTCTTTTAAATAAACGTTTAAGTAGTATATTCTTATTTAATTCAATAAGATTAGTTTATATACGAAAATGTTTATGCTTTTGTTTTAAAAATTATTGAAATGTATGACTTAAAAAAATGTCACCTCTAACAGGATCAATATATATATATATATATATATGTTACTTTAATTGGAACAAGAATCAATTGAAATATAATTTTTTTAGTACATAAACATCTTTTTCTAGAGATTATTTTATGCCTTAAGGACTTTCATTATTTCAGCTAAACTAATCGAATTAATTATTTTATCATGAATGTAAATATGCGGATATTAACTTAATTTCTTGTCAAAAGAATTTTTTGTAAGCGCGTTAAAAAATTATACATGTCATATAAGCTAGTATTCACTATGTTTTTCATTATACAATTTTAAAGTTATTTATTCGGAGATAAACGTCATGAAGTGTATACATTATAAAAAACTTAATTTTAATTTTTGGAATAAATCTTTAATTGTTTGAAATGTATAATGAAGAAAATATTATATATATATATATATACAGCCGGTAACAAAAGTGTCCGAACACTAGCAAAAATTCCTATATAAAAAAAGTACACTTAATACTGTTTTGCTAAATAAATCCTTGTCGAATCCGGTTCTTAGATTGACTAAGAACAGGATTCGGCAAGGATTTATTTAGCAAAACAGTATATAAGTGTAGTTTTTTATATAGGAATTTTTGCTAGTGTTCGGACACTTTTGTTACCGACTGTATATATATATATGCTCATAATAAATAAATTTATAACAGAATGACACCTTAGAACATTGAAAGAACGAACTCTGGCATTCCGTTATTTAATATTTTTAATTATAATAAAGCACAATCACAATAACTATATACATCGCGCGCAGTAAACAGAACATTAGGATACATAAGAATGAATATAACTTCTTACAGGCCGCTGCCTGCGGCCCATGGCCACAGGGGCATCTTACACGAAAAACGACTACATCTTTCAGCGAGAGCTGACGAACTTTTGACTGAATACTGAAAACAAAATGTTTTCACTTCACTTTAATGATCGGCAAAATATCATTAGATATTTTGCCGAGAATGGCGACAGCGCAGTCTATATTGTTTTAAATGATAGGGAAGATGGCTCAATAGTAATTACGCTATTTAATATTTTCGTAAGAGTTTGAATTTAGCACTACATTCTCCCCCTCTGTTCCCGAGCCTACGTCTCGAGGCGGGAACAGCACTTAAAGCTTTCCGCGGATACCACAGGAGATTGAAGTTTTGTAACTATAACATTTTAACATGAATGTGAGGGTCGATGCACAACAGATACCTAAATTTAATTTAATCAGGGTTTACTATTTCAAAAGTACTACATTCTCCCCCTAGTCGGAAGATTCAATTAACAAGATCACCACACTTGTATTTGTATGATTATTTCTTATGCATTTAGTTAAGTTTACAAATCAAGTTAATTTATTCTAGAAATATGGCTATTCATTTGAACCAGGTTGGGACACCGATTGGGATTACGATACGACGGAATGCAAGACGATTCCCTGAAAACTACCTTGGACCATTGCGGCTCCATTACACCTCAGAATCATTGCGATTCTTTCAAAAAAAAAAAAAAAAAAAAACTCTGGACCATTGCGGTTCCATAATACACCAGAATCATTGCGATTCTTAAAAAAAAAAAAAAAAAAAAAAAAAAACTGGACCATTGCGGCTCTATTTCTGATATATATAATTTATTTTCGGCATTAACTTGAACTCCGTGTTCTAAATTATATAAATCAATCTTTTTACCCTAGATAGAAAAGCCGGTTTTCCCTCTGAGTAAAATATTTTTTTTTTTTTTTTTCTAAAAAAAAAAAATAAATAAATAAATAAATAAATAAATAAAATAAAAACAATTTCTAATTTCGATTTATTTCTACTATAAAATTATGAAAATTATTTACGTCGACCGAGAATAAATACAAAATGAACCCATTTATTAAAAAATACTACTCATACTATTATTGTATAGTTTAAGAAGAAATACACAATTACTGTTAATAATACCGTTAAATTGTCCATCTTCCCTTTACAATGAAATATAATTAAAATCAACTTTCAAAATACCAAGAAAATTAAGAATAATAATTAAAATATTATTGATATATCATTATGGCGGGAAATATTTCCTCTGAAAATTCTTTTTCGTAAATACACAAAATATACTAAAATATTATTCAAAAAATATATATTTAATATAAATTAAAAAATTTCATATTAATAGTTTCATCGTTATTTTCAAAACAACTCTTAAAAAAAAAAAAAAAAACAGATGCATTTAAATGAATATAAACATATTCCGGAAGTGCGTGGCAACTTCTAAATATAAATTACTCGTTCAAACTTGGTCGAATAACTAATAAATAAAACAAAACACTTTGAAACCAAAATAAAATAGCATTCGTTAAAGAACAGAATTAATTATTTAAAGACTAGTTTCGTAACTGAGTACCATTTTGAGAACAACAAATTCTCTATTTGTCTTTTCCTTAAGAAAACACCAATAAAATTCAATTCTATATTTAAAAATAAAAATTTATAATGATAATTAAAAATATATTGTTGATATTAATACTTTATATTTCTGAGCTCAGATATATTTAATAAAACCATTCATAAAAAAAAATAATAAATAAAACTGAAACACATTTATTTTCTGCACAAATAATTTTCTAAAAAAAAAAAAAAAAAAAAAAAAAAAAAAAAAAACTCTGAAATACGTATTTCAACAAAGAATAAAACGTTTTTTCTTTAATAGATTCAGCAAAGAAAGAAAAAAAATAATTACCTTTTTGAAGGGGAAAAAAAGGGAGGGGGAAATGGAACTAAACTTGCATAAATGATGCAATAAAGAGAACTACGGATAAGAATAAATTCGGTATTTGCAGCAATGTGGAACAAGAATTTTTCTTAACGAAGAAACACAAAATTTGCAGATTCTTTTTTTTATCCAAGAAATCAAGATGAATTCGATTCAGAATACCAAATGCACATGAGAGGCCGTTCCGTGGGTTTTCGTTTAAAACACTGGAAAATTTCCACAGAACACTCGTCGAACGTGTCAGGATGACACATATTACACTAACGACTTGCATAAACGATGACTCAGGTTGTCATAAACTTTTCGTAAAACGAAAATTGCACTTTTATTCGGGCACATGAAAAGAGGCACAGATTCGCATTGATACACGGATTCAATTTTAGGACAGCAGCAAGGATTCTTTCAGAACAGAACATGACATTCATGATGATACCTGTTCACGGAAATGTCCCATGTGCGTCATCAGAGACATTCCACTTATATATAAATTTTACGAGTATCCTTAATTTTCGGTGGGCGCCAATATAACAGAATGACACCTTAGAACATTGAAAGAACGAACTCTGGCATTCAGTTATTTAATATTTTTAATTATAATAAAGCACAATCACAATAACTATATACATCGCGCGCAGTAAACAGAACATTAGGATACATAAGAACGAATATAACTTCTTACAGGCCGCTGCATGCGGCCCATGGCCACAGGGGCGTCTTACACGAAAAACGACTGCATCTTTCAGCGAGAGCTGACGAACTTCTGACTGACTTCTGAAAACAAAATGTTTTCACTTCACTTTAATGATCGGCAAAATATCAATAGATATTTTGCCGAGAATGGCGACAGCGCCGTCTATATTGTTTTAAATGATAGGGAAGATGGCTCAATAGTAATTACGCTATTTAATATTTTCGTAAGAGGTTAAATTTAGCGCTACAAATTAGTTTTATTATAATTTCTGTACATCAGGATTAAAAAAAAGATCATATTTCTATAGTAAAACATTATATTCTATTGCAGTAATAATAAACATTTGTCGCATAAAATGACGGTAGTAGAAAAAATTTATTGCATAAGAGTAGAATGGATTTTCAAATTAAACTTTTTAGAAGTTAAATTAAGCATAAACATAAAACATCCGGTTACATAAATTATAATATTTAATTTTTGTTTATGTATAACCGAACGTTTTCTATTTCAGACATTTTGTCAAAAATCACAAAATGAATCTGACGAATTATCTTGAAACTTCAGTCGTGTAAAGTTCATGTTGACTTCATGAATTTCCGCAAAAGTTTTGATCCGAAAGCAAAAAGAAGAACAATAAAAATTCATCAATATGTTTAGGATCACCCTGAAAAAAATTCTGACTATGGCATTTTCTTATTAGACTTTTTCTAATTACCTGCATATATTTTTACAAGTCTACCACATATATTTCTTAAAAAAAAAATTCCCTTTTAAATTATAGCATGCAGAGTATTAAACCTATTCAAATTCATTTTAGGAAATTTAGCAAATTATATTAGGCACAGCTCAGTGAAATCAAGGTTAATATATATATATACATACATTAAATAATCTAATGAAATATGATATTTTCCTCGACATAATTTTTAACTATGCATGGGTGGAGCAAGTGTTAAAAAATTTCATTTACATAACTCATTAACCAAAAGTAATAGGCTACTTATATGAAAATTCAAAACAAATATAATGTAAATTCTAAAATCTGTACATGGCAGAAAGAAATAATATTAGTTTCTCTCAAATAAAAGCTAAACTTTAAAGGGGTTTTACTGACATTTTTATTTTGGTTCAAAAATTAGTAATATATTATTCATGGATTGTAGATAAATATTGATAAACACCTTACCATTTTATTTATTTTTGGATTTATTTTTCATTTGTTTTTTTTATGCTTTTGCAACCCGAAAGCAGTTTACTGTGTGTAACTTAGTATATCAGATTTTCAAAGAAAGGGTTTGCACTGCCTGCATATTATAACAACAAACGGGCAATTTCCCCCCATTTTTTTTTTTTTTTTTTTTCCAATCAATGACTTTGGTTTGTCTGTCTGTCTGCCCGCGCTCTACCTCCCGTCAATATTCATTGTTTTTTCTTGAAACTGATATACGTTATTCAAGTTCACTATATGATGTTCTCTTTTGAAAATGGAGTAAATACCTTTAATGGTTTATGTAGAGGGACACCCGAAAATATACCAGAGCATTGTGTTCTATGAAAGGTATTTCTAAAAACCATATTTTAATATCGCTACTTTACACAATTCTTAATGAAGATGAAATACGTTATTCATGTTCACTATCGGATGTTCCCCAATAAAAATGGAGTGAATACCTTTACTGGATTATATACAGGGGCACCCGAAAGTATTCTAAAGCATCGAGTTCTAAGAGAGGTATTTCTATAAACCAAATTTTAAGAACTTTACTTGGACCAAATTTTAATAAAATAAAAATGCAATATTCATACGAACAAAAGAATTATTTCCATAGAATACAGTATGATTAGCATTAGATTTACAGAGCCAAACAAAAATATTCATTTACATTAATGGGTTTTATTGTAAATTTTCTGAAACGTAGATTTGTTTATATTAATCGTTTTTATCGTTCTTTAAATGTTTTTAACACTCTGTAATAAGGTTGTAAAGAGTTGATAACTTCGGTTTGTTCGTCTGTCCGTCTGCCTATCTGCGATCTAACTCCGGTAAATATTCATGGAATTTCTTGAAACCCATACATGATATTTAAATTCACTATCGGATGTTCCCTATTAAGAATGGAGATAGATACCTCTCCTGGCTTATGCGCAGGGACACCCGAAAGTATTTCAAAGCTTTCGTCTACAAGAGGTTTATCTATAAACCAAATTTTAATAACTCTACTTTGAAAAAATCTTAATAAATTTTAAATGTGTTATTCATGTACACAAAAGATTACTTTCTACAAAACGTAGTATCATCAGCATTAAATCCACAGGGCCACACAAAAATATTCAGTTACATTGAGGGCTTTTATAGGAAATTTGCTGGAATTGCATTTTCATTTACTTTAAAGGTTTTTAACGATTTACAGGTTTTTAACATTTTTAATCTGTGAATATCATTTCAATTCGTGTATCTATATGTCCGACTGTCTATTTGTCCGTCTGCTCGCACTTAGCGCCCGTAAATATTTTCAGAATAAAAAAAAAATGTATGTTTTTTAAATTCACTACAGAATGTTTCTTATTTTAAATTGCATTAATAGGTACTGTGCAACTGATTTGTGTACAGGGACACCCCCAAAAAATGCCAATGCATTGCGTTTTAGGACAGACATTTTTATAAATTACATTTACAGAACTTTCTACTGTGAAAATTATAAAGAAAATGGCATTTATTGTTATGCTAAAATAATGTTTTGTATAGAATAGGATTTTATTAACCTTCAGATTTACAGGGCTACACTAAAATATTTAGATACATTAAGGGTCGTAATTGCAATATAAAGTCTACGTTTTCTTTTGTCTAAAGCCTTTTTAACACTTTTTAGGAATGATTAGAAATCCAATTAGTTTATCTGTGTGCCTATCAGGTCTACTTCTGTACGTTGTGCTATTACGTAGGCAAATTCATTGAATGTTATACAATAAAACAATTACGTGTATTTGGAAAGTGTTAATAATCAATGCGTACCACCTAATTTTTCATTCTTCTTTAAAGAAACCTTTATATTTCCAAAGATGTATGTGGTGTCTGCATAAATATTTATATAGACAATTAAAGAAACTTCAAAATCACATGCTACAGTGAGAATGCATTTCATGCAATATTTTTTTTTCTAAATGATACTAAATATTTTAACTTTTGTTTATTTTTTACTGTTCCTTTCTTTTTCCTATCAGGGAAAATTGTCACTGAAATGTCTGAAGTATAACGTGTTCGTTAGTCTTCCTATATTTAAAGGTAATACATACAGTAATTATCTGATATATTTGACAGAACGTCTGAAATCAAGTGTTTGGTCATTAATAGACAGTAGAATATTATATCTTTTATTGTTATGTAAAACTGATTTATTGTACCGATATTACAGCGTTTAGAGTGGTATAATATCTAAAAACAAATTTTATAGGGGAAGCAAACAGACTGGTTGCATTTCCAACTGTTAGAGAACTTTTATGGATGTGAATTTGTCATTGTTTAGAATTATGTATTGCAACAGGCCGCGTTGACTATACCATGCAGTTGTGATTTATCATGGTCAGAAATTTGAGGCGTCGCAAATTATCTGATCGCCTCAGGCTAGATATTTTATTTACAACATATATATATATATTTGCGACGAATCTATTAGATTGAAAAATGAATACAATCAGAATGTATGACTAATTTCTAATTCAAAAAAAAAAAAAAAGAAAAAGTTAAAAGCTGTTATAAGGTGTGCATTGATAATTTTATAAAATATTTACATTTAAATGAACGTTTTCAATGAATTTACTTTTTATAGAATAAACGCTATAACCACTTTCCAAACATTTTGAAATTTCTTCATAGATCATTTTGAAAATATTTTTGAATAATAAAGAAAAATTTTCCTAATTTGCCTTACAATGATATTCTTGTTGCTTTAACAATTTATAAAACACAATATATACAATATATCTATCAATATATATACATACATATATATATATATATATATATATATATATATATATATTATGTGAAAGAACCCAATACACGTCTTCTCTGCGATAGTAACGCATATTAAGCATATTCTAATGCTTTTATCTAGCATTTTTGTAGGTGAAATATCGATAAAATGCCTGAAACATACGAACATTACATTTTTGTGTAAGAAAATATTGATTTATCTGTAAAAAAAAAAAAAAAAAAAAAAAAAAAAAAAAAAAAAAACGATTTCAAATTCCCCGATAAACCTTTAAACAACTCTTTTGAATATAAATTTATTTGATAAAGTTAGTGAACACTCTTATGCATTATGGAATGCCTTGTTCATAATACACTAATATGATCATTGTAAACTAAAATACTTAAATTTGATATAAATATAAAACTGTATATAACTCTTAAATTAGGCAGTATAAGTATTTTATATTGAAAAGAGTACTTGAGGGAATTACACAGTGTATACAATGACATATGTTGTGTAGATGACTGACGCAGAACGAAACATTCTTATATTAATTAATTTTTTATGAGTGTATGTTTTAATCAATTCTAATTTAATAAATTCCATATATTATTTATTTAATGTTTTTTTTTTTTTTTACAGAAGTAATTTTCTAGTACAAATTTTCTTCCTTTTTGTCAAATCTAATTCTTATCCATTGAAATTACTTTTGTTCGAATGCTTTTTAAAATGGTAAAATATATATAAAACATTTTCAATAATAAAATATTAATGAATTAAATAAAGAAAAAAAAATATTTCCCTAGAAAATAAATATTTCAACGTTATTAAAAGATTTTTTTTTTTGTTGTTGTTAACTATTAGAATTATCTAGGTGGTGTTTAACTATAATGATCATTAACTGAAGTTATTGCTATTTTTTGTGCAATAAATACTTCATATTTTAAAATATACGTCATGAAGGTGTCATATTTTAAAAAGTACGGTATAATTATTCATTAAAAAATATATAGTGTCATGAACTTTATATCGCCGTTAAAATTTTAATAGTAAATCTATATGCTTTTTTCTAAATGATAATATGCTTCTGTTTTGCACACTCAAATTTCTAAGAGTCATTAGCTTATAACAGCTTTATGTATATGTATGGTAAAGTTAAAATAAAAGAAATTTAAATTAAATAAAAAAAATAGACACAATCATTTTATTTCATAAATAATATGTTACAATAATAAAATTTCAACATTCATAATATGACAGATCTTTGTTTAATTTAATTGTATATCGAGGATAGATTAAAACTCGTTTCATAATGTAAATATTTATTCTATCAATAAACATTTAATAGAGTTCCCCTATTTTATTTATTTATTTTTTTCGTAACATTGCTAAAATTTACCTTTTTAAATGACATTTTATTCGTACAGAAAATTTCTCCAATATGTAATTTACCTCTTCTAATAAGTTGCATCAAAAAAAAAAAATCAAGTAGAAGCAACACTACGGAATAAATAATAATAATAATAATAATAATAATAAAATCTGGAATGACGCCACTCGATTTTCCAAACATTAAGTATTTAATGAATGTTTAAATAATTTGAAGTAAGATAAGTCAGAACTCAATCAGCTCAGTCGAATAAGGTGTTTAATGCTATATTTCAAATAATACGATCCTATAGTTAATAATGATAAAGAATTTGCATTGTGTCCCAATGCAAATTAATGCGACGCAGCCTACATATATGTAGATAAATTGTCATCTTGGAATATGGCCTTTACACGTAAATAATGTCAGCCTATAGGCCATAATGATAACGAATTTTGGTGTGTCCCCTATTAAAGAAAAAAAAAATTAAGAGCTAAATTCACATGAATACAGTTTAGTTTGACAGTGACCAATAACATGTATATAAATTTTTCTGTTCATACTAATAAGGCGTTTAGATACTATTCCACCTAAATAATTCGAGCCCATATGCCATACTGATAACGAAAAGAAAAAAAAAATAACACTATAATTGCGAGACATCCCAAAATCTATACATTCCGTGATACAGTGACCTGTAAGATACGTATCAACATTCAGATCATTCGAACAAAGCGTTTACAAGCTATCGTGTTTACTCGCTACACGCATACATATATCACGTAAAATCATAGATTTCTCTAGAAGTGGAACTCGTGTAAAAATCAAAGTTTAAGATTGTAAGTAGATATTATGACAGTTATAAATATAAGTTTACAATATTCTACGACCATTAATTTTTGAGCTGTGTAAGAAAAAACAATCCATTTCACAAATCACACTGAATATATATATATATATATGTGTGTGTGTGTGTGTGTGTAACTTACATGTAGAAACAAAATTGTATCAATAATAAATATAGTTCCATGTAATCCTTATTATAAATTCTAGTTTGATTTGCTAGCAAATTCTAAAAACTCCTATTAGAATTCTACATTGTTTTCGCATATTATCATGGACAAACTTACTTAAAAGTCTCTGAAAATAAATGAGATCCCAAGAAGCAAGTTTTAGTAACTATAAACATGGTTTATGACACAATTCTAGGAAATAGAGCTAGAATTTCTTGCAAAGCAAAGGAGCCATATTATTTATAATACTCATAATATTGATTCACCATTTAGAAAAGAATAGATAAAGAATTCTCGATCATTTCGTCTATCCAGGTTAATTTTTTACCATACACGCATAGTTCCTATCATATAAATAATAACAAAAAAAAAAAAAAAAAAAAAAAAAACCTCATGGTGATAAATATACAGAAAAAGGTTTTTTAAAAGGACATAAAAATATATATTTAGTAGAGAGCAAGGAATTTCACTTTATATTTGGATCTAGAATATATCTTATTTCCCTTGTGCATAAAAACAAACTATTCTATCTCTAAGAAGATGGTTTTCTTAAATAATGTTTATGCTATTTTTATTCGTAGATATAAAATGTATAAAGTACAATGCATTCTTGGTGTATTTAATGTATTATGGCCTTTCTTCTCGGATAAAATATAAGATTAATACACAATGTTGTATGATAAAAAAACTAGTTTTAAAAAATACGACGAAAAAAAGTAGAAAATGGATAAATTGAAAATTTTTAAGGTGTTGCATATATTTACCTATTTTAAGTGTCTAGTATTCATTTCATAATTCTAAACTCAATTTAAAATAATCTTAAACATATACATATTTGCAAAATAAAAATAATTTAATAAAACTTTATTATAATTTTAATAAATAAAGTAATTTTTGATAATTTTTGCGAACTAAAATTATGACTTCATAAATAAGACTGATTTATCACCATTTAAAAATTCTTTAAGTATTATTTAATTTTCTTTTCCCTTGTATAAATCAAGAAAATTAGTCTTTCAATCAGTGATATAAAACATGAAAATGAAGCATTTAAATATGAATATTAATCCTAGAAAAAATGTAAGGTGAAGTAAAAATTACATATAGTAATTTAACAAGTAATTAATAATTCAGTATTTTTATAACTTATGTAAATATATTTAATTATTTACAATAATTATTTTATGTAAATCTAAATAGATTTTCATTTCTAAAAAAAAAAGAAAAGAAAAGGAAAAGAAGAAAATGTATCCTCTATAAATCAAATTAAAAAGTATATATATTTGAAAAAAATAAATAAATAAAACTTATAATTCTTAAAGATTGATTAGCAGTTTAGTATTCAAATTTCAATTTATAAATTATGCGAAAAAGTATATTATCACTATCTTTTGTATATTTAATATAAGAATGAACATTTGAAACATATTTGTTTATATTTTCTAATTATAATCTTTATTTATTATAGTAAATATAAAATGTTCGTAATAATAAGTAATTTTAATTTCATTTAACCCTTTCAGGGGCACTAAGTAAAAATGATTGAATTTCCTTTTAAATATATATATATCATAAAGTAAACATCCCCTACAAGTCATATTTGATGAAGAAAAAAATTCAGCATGTGGGGATTTTTTTGTGGGTGGTGGCTAGGCGTTCTAGCCACTGTGTCTATCCACCTAAAAGATGCTCCTAAAAATCAAACTAAAATTAATGATCTAAGATAATATGTAAATCTGTTGTATTTAAAAGGTGCATTACAGTATATTTACACTACCAAATACTTTTGAAAAAAAAATTATTTTTCATAAAAATATATAAAAGAAACTTCAAAAAATTTTCCCGCAACTTGTCCATTTAAAAAAGTCACAGGCACATCCTGCTTAAAGTTACTGTAGTTCTGCCATCTCTATTTCAATTTTAAAAGTACACATTAACTTTTCATAAAAGTGGATAAAAAAAGTAGCCACTGCACACTTAGAGAAAAATTTCTAAAATAGGTGGATAGACCCTCTAGCCACCGCCCCTGAAAGGGTTAAACTGCTGCTAATGTACCTTATAGAAGATTAAAATTTGCACATAGTTGTTCTCAAGAGGCTAATAATATCGCTCGCGTAATAGTGTTATTTGATTTACACAAGCTAGCTTAGCCCACTTCGCTGGTCACCATATTTATGTGAATAATTTTTATAATAATATATCTCATTTTTTGTAATTCCTATAATTATTAATAAGCCTTAAACATGTAAACAATTATCAATTGCTTAATATATATTAAAAAAAAAAAAAAAAAAAAAAAAAATTGAAATAATTCATTTGTAAATCATAGCCCTGGATTTTTTAAATATACTATTTGTAAAACCTATTTGTAAAACTTAATCCTGGAATAACAATACGCTTAAAGATAAACGTTGTTGTTTTAGGAAAAGACCTGGTTTTTGTTATTTAGAAGAATAAAAGTTTTACCTGTAACAAGTAAAACAGTCGGGCACGACGTGATTCCGCCGAAGCATAGGACAACTCAGCCGAAAATTTTATCAGCTGTTTCCCCCGATGGGACAACTCCGCCGCATTCCTTTCCTCTGTTTTCTCTCGATAGGACAATTCCGCCGAACAAGGGAGGAAGACATTACCTTTGGCGAAGTAAAAGTTGGCGACATTTTCCATGCTAAAACATCAGGCATTCAAATTTTGTTAAAAATAAATACACAAAAGAATGTAATAATCTATATATTAATATGCAAACATGAAATTTGTTGTACATTTTTAACATATTAATTATAGGGGTAGAGGATTGAAAGTGGTATTGTTAGAAAGTTATGGTTAATGAGAATTTAAGGTAAAAGAAAATCTCTTATTAGAATGTCAAAAAGGCATTCAAAAATATCTTTATTTTTATGCATTTTTCCATCTTATATACATGTAATCTTTTGTACTAAAAATTTTTATAGAAGAAAGTTTGTTTAATTTGTCAATTTCTTAAAATTCAGTAAAACCCATAGACACAGTAATTTGTTTGGATGTAGCTTCCCTATATTTCTCAACTACAGATTTTTTATTTTAAGAGGCAACAACTTTTAGTGTTAGAAATACTTATTGACTGAACGAATGAAAAGTCGTAATTTAATACTATTAAACATAGAAACAAATTAAAATAATAATAATAATAATAATAAATAAAGATTTGATTTATGAAAATTCTAATTATTTTTTTTTAATTTGTTTATGATGTAATTATTATTATTGTGATTTGCGTCAATTATAATTTGAAAATATATTAAAAAATAATATATATATATAAAACATAATGCATTCCAATTAACTGAAACTTGATGACTTATTTTTAAAAAGTGTATTTATTACTTATATGCTATTCATTTTGAGTGCATATTGGACGAAAAATAACACTGCTATGCTGCAATTTAACTCCATTTACGGAAAGATCATCTCAGTTTTTATGTTATATACTGGCAACAAACTTGTTATATAAAATATGTATCCTGAAAGATTATGCTGATATAAAATATGTATCCTGAAAGATTATGCTGATTTTATTCGGGTGTATATCGACCGATAAGTGGTACTACTATTACTTTCTACTATTTTCCAAATGGGTATGCCTCAGCATCTCTTGGTAAAATCTGCATCAACTTTCATGTATAAATTGTACGTACAAAAAAAAAAAAAAAAAAATGGCAGCGCCACTTTTTTTGTACAGTGTGTCTGTAAATCTCAATCAGAATATTTTTTTTAGAATTTGCACATCTTAAACCAAGTTTGGAGTGCCTTTATAACAACATAGAATCTGGGATATAGTGTTCATGTAAATAGGATAAAATTTCAGTATAGCAGCGGCACTTGTCGACTGATATGCAATTAAATTAAATCAGCAGAATTTTACATGATATGCATCTCACATGCACAGTTTTGGTGCACTTTTACACTGTAGAAGCTGAGATATAACTTTCCTTAGAATGGAAAAAAACTGCTACATGACAGAGACACCTGTTGAGCAATATATCTCTAAGGTTAATGAACATCAATTTTAGTTAGATGTATTACCAAATATTAAATTTGAGTAACATTTTATAATAATTAATTTATCATTTATATTATGAAAAGTTATTTTCGGACATTTCTATTCCATAATTTTTATTTTCAATCGATCCAGAATACCATTATAAAAATCTTTATACATTAATATGTGGGCTCGTTTTCTGGGAAAATATTTTTCATGGTATTTTTTTTTTTTTTTTTTTCCCCAGAGTGATTTTTTTTTTTTTTTTTTTAAAGTCTCTCAACAAAATCAGCTATGTTACTAAAAACTATCTTCTGAATGTTCCTCCAATATCAACTAGTATGGGTTAACCACCATGAAACTTTCTTCTATACTTTTTCTATACAAATTATTTAATAAAATTATTATTTATTAAAACTATTTGCCACAATATATGCAGATGGAGATGATTTTCATCGCAAAGAATTATTACTGTTGTTATTACTGTTATTTATCACTGCTGAATAAAAAATTAAAGAATGTAAGTAAAGAAAATTTAATGTAAATTAATATAATTTAAGTAATATATATTTGAATATTACGTTAAGTAAAGAAAATTTAAATTCTTATTTATCCTTTAATAATTTTGTAAATGTAATTGGAACAATTTAAGTAAGATGAAAAAATTTTCTTAAGCAAATTGAGTTACACGATAATTAAAAATAAATTTATTATTACAATTAAATAATTATTAAATAAAAGAACATATAATAACGATGAAAAATAAAATTAAATGCATGTTTATGAGCACAATTTTTAATTCATATTTTGGTTAAAATCTACTTTACTTTTACTTAACTTTCCAAAGCGAGGGGGAAGGGCTCTTATCTTATAATGCTCGATGTGCCGCCAAAGTTTGATGCGTCGCCAAAAATGGAAATACTGCAGCGGACCCCCTCTTCTCGTCTCAGAAAAATGGCGCGGCGGAGTTGTCCTATGCGGGAAAAGGGGGGTTAAAATTCTCGGCGGAATTGTCCTATGTGGGGAATAGGGGATTAAAATCTCGGCGGAATTGTCCTGTTCCGAAACAGTCATAGTAAAGCATAGCATGTTTTTCTGTGTAGATGCACATATTCTATCGAATGGCATCTAAGACATTACGTCATAATTGCAAGAATGACACCAAAGCTTGTAGGAAGGTTAACAAGACTAGAAACTAAGAATTTACAAAATAAAAAAAAGATAAATAAAAATAAAAAAAAGTTCCGAAAGTCACCTTAAAGTAATACGAGGGTGGTCTTGTGCAATAGAAAAGAAAGCTTTGAAAAGTGGAAAAGTAGGGACAAATTCATAAGGTGTCTTCAATTAAAAAAAAAAAAAAATGTGATAAACAGTGCTTAAAAAGAGAGCACAATCATCGGTTTTATATTATATATTGCAACAAAAGTCTTACTTAGAAAGGCAACGCCAAATATTTTCCTAGTGGTAAATATTGGAAGTTTTATTTATTTATTTATTTATTTTCGAAATCTTTCGTTTCCCGTCTTGTCTCTTCTTCCTACAAATTCTGTCGCTATTCTTGGAATTATATATATACAATATTTTATAGCCTGTATTTTTGCAATACATTACTATAAAAATAACGTAAAAATTTATGAGTAAAGTCGTGGTAGCTAAAAAGACAAAAATTACTTATCTATAAAAGAGGCTTAAAAAAGGGTGGAGAATACGACCACTGTATATATTTTTATTATTTTTTATTATTTTCTAATTAGAAATCGAATAAAAATATTAAAATATATATATATATATATATATAGTAACATCAAATTATAATTTTAAGCAAATTTTCAAAGATTTTATTACTGAAGACTATATATTTTCCGCTCTAAATAAATATTTAAAGTTTTACAGTAGTAATAAATCAGGCAGTCTTCCCCAAAATCCGAATGGAAAATGCAAAAGAGGGACGTCACAAGGGAGCAATGTGTAATTAAATTCCATTTAGACGTGGGTAGATAAATTTACATTAAAGGAAGGGATATAATTAATCTTCTGTATATTTTTTATTTCGTTATCTCCTTTCAACTGCTGTCGATAATTGAGTAAAATCTTTTATAACATTTTTAGTTTAAAATGAGAATTAAATAAATTATGTCTTATCTTGTGGGCTTAATAAAAGGAATTCAAATATAGTGTAACCCAAAGGGTAAAGTTTGGAACCTATTGTAGTTTTAAAACAAATAGCAGTAATGAATACACATTAACGATATATTTGGGGCATATATAACAGACAATTAATTATTTAATTATTTTCTTAATATTACATAATTTAATTCTTAAGAAGTTTGAAGAGACTATTTTTTTACCAAGGACAGAAACAAGGAAATTTTAGAATATATCCGACACGAAAGAGGAGACCTCAGGGTTATTCATATCGATTATAGTTGTAACAAAAGTTTGATATGTTTAAATGAATCACTTTTAAATGTAAAACTAGCAGGCTACGCCCGCTTCGCTGGCCACTATATTTAAATGAATCTCCAAAAGAATTGGATCATTATTTATTTTTCACATCACATTATAAATAAAAACTAAAATAATTACATTAGAATCGCTCTAGACCTCGCATCGGGTACTCGCTGACTACGGCAGCTCTTTCTCTACTCGCACTGTATCGGGAGCAGGTTCCCACTGCCTGCAAAAATCTTTTTCCTATGTATTTCAATATGGGCATTTATTGACGATAGGTGGGTCTGCCATTATTTAAGAACTACGATTTTAAAGATAACTGTATCTCAGCGTCTACTGAATATTTTAGTTTTTGAACCAAGTACTTTATTGCTCATGCTATTTACACTGTATTGCAATTTAATTCCGACCAATGTAATGAAATAAAATAAAAAGTAGATTTTCTTTT
This sequence comes from Salticus scenicus, assembly GCA_963930645.1. Classification (NCBI taxonomy): domain Eukaryota; kingdom Metazoa; phylum Arthropoda; class Arachnida; order Araneae; family Salticidae; genus Salticus; species Salticus scenicus. The sequence goes on along the minus strand of OZ005652.1, from coordinate 231,085,725 downwards.
AGAAGGAATTAAATACATAAAAAACAAATAAATTCCAATCAGTTTAATCCTTTCTACTATATACTACCATTATTTCCTGACAAATACTATAAATTAGAAAAAAAAAAAAAAAAAAAAAAAAAAAAAAAAAACTTTTAAAGAAATTAAATTAACAAATGAAAAATAATTGTTGTTATACTACAAAAATTATACATAAACATAACTGTTATAAATACGTTTTTAAATTTCAAATTTAATATATTTAATTTTTTCTACTGCATTACCATTTTATTTTCAATAAATATAATAAATTAAAAAGAGAAAAAAGATTCGCCCTTAAATAAATGTATTAAATAAAAAATAAATTGCATAATATAGCCGTTGCTAAGATACGCAGACGATTACAATCGAAGAATAAATTCATGAAAAAGGAAACATAAAAGCCAGTGTTTAAAATCGAAAAAACATTACTTTAAAAAATTCAAATTCGAAATTCGAAAAACTCTCGATGAAGTGCACACCTGCAGGGTCCCAGGTACCTATATGCCAAATTTGGAAGCTCTGCGATCAGTAGTGTGTAGTATTGTTCATGTTTAGATTAGATAAATGTATTTATTTTCCTGTTGGAAAAAAAAAATAAACTCGTATTTATTTATTTATTTATTTTTTGGGGGGGGGGGGGGCAACAATTAAATTATGGATTCAATTTAAATGGCTAATTTTTTTCTATTATTAGCTTATTATTTTCATATTTTTATTAATTAAAAGAAAACTAAACAGAAATTCGAAATTCTGACTTCGATGTGCACAATGATCCTTCGGGGGGCACCTTTGTGTTAAATCTCGTGACTGTCCGAGCTACCGTTTTCGAGAACAGTGAAATATACATACAAATATTGCTCACTTAATAGTATAAGATATAAAAATATATAAACTTGAAAACACATTTCAATGAATTTGCTCCAAACCAATGTATGTATCGCAGATGTCCTTGACAATGTCTTCCCTGCCCACAGTGTGTGAGGTGCCGGTCACCAATACCTGTGGCAACGCCTTAGTCTTGTTAGCTACGCGCTCGCATATAAAAAATAGAATTCCTGCATGAGCTTCAGTTAAGATAATCCACTGCGTTTGGCAGCGTCTTTCCCTCTTGCGCAATCCTAGGTATGCTAGGTTTTCTTCACTTACCCAGGTGATCGGACCCGGAAAATCATGACCAAAAGAAGACTTTACTATAATAAACGGGCAGAGTAAACTTTGATAAAAGTCTCAAAGCAATATGTTCTGTAGAATGAAGGGTAGGCAGAAAAAATAAAAAATACCGGCTTAAAAGATGTCATTACTAATACAAAGTAGTAAAAGAAACCGTTTCATAAAATATAAGTGGGCCAATACGATGAAAGAATGGCGCAGTTGATGTACGAAGCAAAATTGCAGCTTGAAAGAATGTATATTACTCAAAAGAAAATGTTCTAACTTCCTATTTGCTAGTCATCTCAAGGATTTCTTTATTTTTAAACCTTACCTGACAACGCAGATGATTTTGTAAAAAACTAGCAATAAATTGATTTAGTTGTTTTTAACAATTTTTAGCAAAGTTGACTAAAAATATTTGACTTCTGCCTGTCGAAACTATCACGTGAGTAAATCTTTTCAGAATTTCTTAAAACAAGTCTATGTTCAAGTACTATGCTCAGTATGGCATGTTCCACATTGAAAAATACCATGACTAGTTTCTGTACAGGGACGCCCTTAAAAATATTCATTCACTGTGCTTTATAAGGAGCATTTTTCTGAATATGAAAACTTTATCGTTCAAAAATCATAACGAAATAGTTATTTATTTTCAAATGCACAAATGAATAAATATATAAATAAATAAATAAATAAAAATAAATCTCTATATTACAGTAGGGCTAGAAATAAGTTTAACGAGACTCGCAGAATATTCAGTTACATAAAGGCTATAATTAAACATTTATTAACTGCATTTCCTTTTGTGCTAAGGGTTTTGATACTTTCCAACTATCTTTAAAAGTGATCATTAATTCATTTATTCTCTGTTTTTTATCCGTCGGCGCTCTAATTTCCGTTAATATACATAATAAAATGCTTTATGGTAAATTTCATTTTTGGTATATTTCATTATGGTGTATTTTCTGAGGTATGTTTACTAGTGGTGTTTACTAGAGGTATGTTTACTACTTTTTTTCTGAGGTATATTTACTAGTGAAACTGATATAAATAGCACAACTGGCTGAAGCACAGAGATTCACAAACTATTTCCGATGCATTACGGTCTGTAAAATGTACATTCTTCAACATAATTTAATACGTTTTTTCTATATTCAACATAACGAAATGTATATATATTTTTAAGGTACACAAATCATTTTCCCTGTAAAAATAATGCCTTATTAGCGCGATTAATTAGTTTATAATCGCCACGAAAATGTTTTGATTCATTAAAAGATGCAATAGTAAATAATAATTACAATGTAATGTTTCAGTACAGCGAAAACTTTTTTAGTACAACGTGTGTTTCGTATACAAAATTTAAACGTTCCACAGGGCTACAGACAAGCAATATTTTTGTGCTTTACTTTTCGAAATAAGGGTATAAGGATGATATTATGAGATTCTTTACCACATAGATAAAACAATATATATATACTTTTGTAAATTCGACATTTTCAAATAAATTGCTGTAATGATAATCACTTCATGAGGACTAAAGAAACGCAATCTGTAATATGTGTTTCCATTAAAATAATAATTATAAAAAAAAAAATATACATTAAATAAATCTTGGCGATATTTCTACTTTCCCAATTATTATTATAATTATTATTTAATATATGTATATATATATATATATATATATATATATATTTAATGTGTTATTATAAAAAAAAATAAACAGATCTTTAAACGATTCAACATCTTCTTTCCGTTAGAAGTGTTTTCAATATATGCAACCGTATGGTCCTTCGTTCTAGTTTAGCCTATGGCTAACACACAAACATTGCGTTTTACAATTTTACATATGACAGTGAAATTTTTTATTTATTTATTTATTTATTACACTTTTATTATAGCTTTATTCTCCGTATTAGTATATTTCTTATTTTATGTCAATAAATAAATAAATAAAGGATCGTGTAAAGATTATTTTTCATGGCATCAGCTTTTTGATAAATATTAAAGATTTCTAAAGGTATTATAAGAGTTTAATATAATATATTTTAACTAACTGGAATAGTTTAATTTAAATGGTCATTTCTGAATCATTCGATTACTGCCTATTTTCTGGTATAATAAATGACCATATTTATGATTCCATTAAGCCATTATTTATGATTCTGCGACTTGAATAGTATTATTAATGTCAACAGTAAGTGTGTTTTTCAAATATAAATGGCGCCAGGAACCATTATTTTAAAGAGCTTCTAACCTCCACTCTATTTGTCAGATTTAAAATTTCAACAGCTTTTAACATTCCCAGTAATAAGTAGATCCTTTTGCGAAAAAGTACGTATAAATAAGACTAGTAATTTTTGAGTCTATAGGAAACACAAACACCACCATGTGCTTTTGAAATCTCTTAAATCATTATGTTTAATTGAATAATATATATATATATATATATATATATATATATAATTCTGAAATGAAATTCCAATAAATTCAGAACAATCCTCTGTATTGGTCACCGTTCTCTTCGACAGGATCTTTCCTTTTTACAATTTGAGGGGATTGAGTCGCTATTTTCTGCGGTATACCAGTAAACTAAGCATTTTCTACAAAAACTATACTGAATATTTTAACAATCTAATAACACATATTTATTTCATTACGTTGAATGAATGCATCCATAATACAATACATTATAAGGAATGCCGTCTAAAGACTGTTATGGTACGAAAATCTTTTGTGTCTCCGATCCTGTGCACGATCAGCAAATAATATACACAAATAGAAGATATACTTATTTCTTCGTAACTTATCAATATTTAAAGTTAATTTGAAATTATTTCTATGATTACACAACGTCATTGGAATGCTTTTATGTGGTTTTGCAGATTAATTATTAATACTATGAACATCTTTTTCTACAGAAAATATGCTTTTAAGCATCTAAATAATGAACAAAATTTCACTTGTTGAATGCAATGTATTTGCTTAAAAACGCATTTAAACGGAATTCTGTTAATAGTTCATATTGATGAAAAATACTATTGGGTGCCCTTTTGCATAAACCATAACCAATATACGCACTAAAATTTAACAGATAATTTTGTATGCACGTAAAGATGTATACCAAATTAGAAATCAATTGGGAAATTTTCGATACCGCTACCACGATACACGTAAAATAACTACCATACATTCACGTCCATAAGTCGTAATGATTAAAAAAAAATACATTGATATGTCCCTGTAAGCGAAATATAAACAATATACTGACCAAATATCATATGCATACGCATGATTCCTTATTTGTGTGGCTCATGCAGCTAATTCTGTATGGATCATTTTTACCAATTTTCAATTCAATCACTTTTTTTTTTTTCCTTTTTCTTTCTTTCTTTCTTTCTTTTTTTTTTTTTTTTTTTTGTGACCGGTGTCGCACTACACTCAGACACCAAAAGCCTCAATGGAGCTGCGCAATATAACGTTTTGGTAGTTATTATTTTGTTCTTTAATGTTGCTACTTACTAACAATATTATTTAAAATATAAAATAAAACAGAAATAAGTTATCTAGAGACCGTTTCGATATCTAAAAATTTCTATAGGGCATTATTATATACGAGAATATATACATTTTTTTTATCATAAGAAATAATGACATAATTATTGAAGAAGTATATTTCATCGTCCTTACTAATTTTGCTAATAGTTTTCATTCCCCTCCCCCCCCCCCCAAAAAAAAAAAAAAAAAAAAAAAAAAAAAAAAAACTGCATTTGAACTAAAATTCTTCAATCTCCATTCAATAAATTGATTTTTACTTTATAGTTCAAGACAAAAACTGAAATGGTAATCTAATTTTTTTTTTCCAGAAGTACATCAATATTTTATAAGTGTCTAATCGAGTTTCTAGAATCCAAACAGATGTTTTTGACAGAAAATGAATGTTTCTATAAATATTGCTTTCATTCTATTGATCAGGGTGTAATATTTACTATTTTATTTGAACATGACTAATACATTTTTTTAACACTTCATAATAAATTTGATATCGTAATTTTATTTTGTGAGATTAGATTTTTTTTTTTTTTTTAAGAGTATAAATTTTAAAAAACACTTTCATATCTGTTTCAATATTCAATAGTGATTTGTTATATTAAAGATACAATTTTATTCATTCCAAATATTTTGTATGTAAAGAAAAATTACCTTTATAAGTAACAAAATTAAATATATTTCTTCAAATATATTTTTTTTATGTAAAAATAAAATTAATTAGTAGCAAATTATTCCATATGCAAGTTAGAATATTTATGCAAGATTAAAATAGCAAAATCATAAAAACAAACGTAAGTTGTTCTAAAATATTATGACATGTTTTACAAAAATGAAATACTGTTAATTACAGGTGCAACAGATATTTGAGTAAACAAATAAACAGACACAGAATTATTAAGATTTTTCCGGAAATATTTCTCTCTCTTTTTGATAAAGCTGTGTTTTCAACCTACCTATATTTTTAATCAAGGTAGATTTCTATGACTACCAAGTTTTCCAACAATTATGATATTGGATTAAAAATATCTAGAGAAGCAGACAAATAAGGGATCCCGAAGAAATTGTAGTGTTTAATTAATTTATCATTTTTAGTTCTCTTTTATATATGTCACATTTTAAATACTTTAAAAAAAGTTACATTAAAAAGGTAACTCTGAATTTAAAATGAATAATTTATGAGTATTTACCATATTGATCGGTTATTATTAATAATTAAGAATGGAGTTTAGTTAAAGGGAATATTTTTTGACAATTTATCACATTGACTGGTTATTATTACTAATTACCAAAGAAGTTTGTTTAATGTAATCATTTTCAACGTATGACAGAGTGGTCACATTGGACAAACTTCCTTAGTAATTATTAACAATAACCGATTAATGTGATTAATATCGATTATTTAATCCCATTAACTAAAATTCTTTGGTAATTATTGATAACAACCTGCTAAAGTGATTAATATCAATTAATTATAATCACATTCATGAAAAGAGGAGGTTATTATTAATAATCGCCGGCTATTAATAATAACCGGATTTATTACTTTAACCATAACATATATATGTTACCGTTAAAGTATGAAAATTGTTAATTCATAGAATAATTAGGTATTTCATGAAATAACTAGACAAGTCAGTTAAAGTATATAATATTATTGAATTTTACGATTTAACTAGGTATTCTAAAGAATAACGATTACTTGATCGTTAAAGTATGAAATGATTATGCATAATCCCCGGTAAATTTTGGGGAATGTGATTAATTATTCAATATTTACCACGTTTACCGGTTATTTTAGCAGTGCAAAACTTTTGGGTGAACAAAAGTAATTGAACTCACGTCATCGGCAGCTGACGCTTTCCATCCTTGTATGATACAAAAAATGTATCATACAATTAGCTTGCTAATGTGAAGTGTTAATAATTATATACTGTATATTGTTTTAAAATCTGGTGCGGCTCTACATGACTTCTCTCATCTCCGGGCACTGTCTCTATTGCAGTTAGACCTCACAAAACCTTGAGAAAGCCCAAAGCTGTCATTTTTCTCTTGTTTTTACAATCTGGTGCGGCTCAACACGACTTCTCTCATCTCCGGACACTGTCCCTATTGCAGTTAGACCTCACAAAACCGTGAGAAAGGCCAAAACCGGCATTTTTCTCGCGTTTTTACAATCTGGTGCGGCTCTACACGACTTCTCTCATTTCCGGACACAGTCTCTTAAAGATTGCAGCCGGAATCGTTGCTATTAGACCTCACAAAACAGTGAGAAAGGCCAAAGCCGCCATTTTTCTCACGTTTTTACAATCTGGTGCGGCTCTACATGACTTCTCTCATCTCCGGACACTGTCTCTATTCCAGTTAGACCTCACAAAACCGTGAGAAAGGCCAAAGCCGTCATTTTTCTCACGTTTTTACGATCTGGTGCGGCTCTACACGACATCTCTCATCTCCGGACACTGTTCTCTTAAAGATTGCAGCCGGAATCGTTGCAATTAGACCTCACAAAACATTAAGAAAGGCCAAAGCCGCCATTTGTCTCGCGTTTTTACGATAGGGTGCGGCTCTACACGACTTCTCTCATCTCCGGACACTGTCTCTTAAAGATTGCAACCGGAATCGTTGCAATTAGACCTCGCAAAACAGTGAGAAAGGCCAAAGCCGCCATTATGTCTCGCGTTTTTACGATCTGGTGCGGCTCTACACTACTTCTCTAATCTCCGGACACTGTTCTCTTAAAGATTGCAGCCGGAATCGTTGCAATTAGACCTCACAAAACATTAAGAAAGGCCAAAGCCGCCATTTGTCTCGCGTTTTTACGATAGGGTGCGGCTCTACACGACTTCTCTCATCTCCGGACACTGTTCTCTTAAAGATTGCAACCGGAATCGTTGCAATTAGACCTCACAAAACAGTGAGAAAGGCAAAGCCGACATTTGTCTCGCGTTTTTACAATCTGGTGCGGCTCTACACGACTTCTCTCATCTCCGGACACTGTTCTCTTAAAGATTGCAACCAGAATCGTTGCAATTAGACCTCACAAAACAGTGAGAAAGGCAAAGCCGCCATTTTTCTCACATTTTTACAATCTGGTGCGGCTTTACACGACTTCTCTCATCTCCGGCCAATTTCTCTATTCAGTTAGACCTCACAAAACCGTGAGAAAGGCCAAAGCCGCCATTTTTCTCACGTTTTTACATACTGGTGCGGCTCTACACGACTTCTCTCATCTCCGGACACTGTCTCTATTGCTGTTAGCGCATTAAATGAAATTGTGTTATAATTTTTGTAGTACTAGTTTATATTAATGAATAAAAAAACAGTTCATTTAAAAGTATTTCCTGCACAATAAAATATTTCCTGACGATTCAAGAAATACACACGTAATTGTTTACGTTTTCACTTCTGTCGGCACTCCCGGAGTGCAAATGTTTTTTTTTTTTTTTCTTGTTTCCATGTACGCAAAGCGTACAGACATTCTGTTCTATTCGAAATACTGGCTGCTGCAGTACAAAATTGTACATACTTTTCAGATTCATGCATTTTGAGATAGGGATGCCCAGTTATGTTTTGTTTTTTGTTTTTTGTTTCCATGTACGCAAAGCGTACACACGTTCGAAATACTGGCTGCTGCAGTACAAAATTTTACATACTTTTCAGATTCATGCATTTTGAGATAGGGATGCCCAGTGATGTTTTATTTTTTGTTTCCATGTACGCAAAGCGTACGGACGCACTTTATCCGCGGCACTTTAGAATATAGAAAACGAGGGTGAAAAAACTAAAAACGCATAGAAATAGCATGGTACGAAAACCAAAAAACTTACAATGTCAAGTGTGTTAAAAAAAAAAGGCTCACACCAGAAGTAATAATAGGACAAAATTGACTAGAAAAAGACATCGAGTAGCGAAGGCGGGGGGCGGGCAGGGCTGGGCCATTAGACCTGTTGTACAGGATTAAAACACGTCTCGATAATAATCACCAGTAATTAAACACAATACCCGGATTTCGATTCTTTAGATCGGTTCTAGCTGCTTTTAGGCAGTTTTGAACCGGTTCTAGCTGCTTTTAGGCTGTTTTCAACCGCTTATAGCTGCTTTGCAATGACGTGTGTAAAGCAGCGGAATAAGCACCGCAAATTCCTAGCTTTTCTCTTACTAAAATAAACTGCATAAAAGCGGACGCCAGTACTTATTATTTACAGTTTAAAATTCTTAAAGTAACATCTCTTGTGCTCGTATAACAATTCCCTATAATTTTAAACATAAGAAATTATTCCTACGGTAAATAATACTTCACTAAAATTCGGAATTCAAACTGTATGAAAAAATGCAACTAACATCGTTCCTCTCTTTATTCTGTTCTATTTCTTGAATTAAAAAAAAAAAAAAAAAACAATGGATGACACACGCCCCACATAATCTTTACATTTAACAAATTTTGAAGATAGCACGCGATCATACTTTACATAAAAATTAAAGCATTAAATTCATTTAACTCTTTTTTTTTTTTTCTTTGACATATTGTTCAGCACGTGAACTTTCAAAAAAAAAGAGAATAAATAATAAACCAATTTATACACTGAAATTGAAAATGGCTCAGTTATAACAACGTGTGTGTGTATGCTTCATTCCGTTGCTTTTAGGTGTAGAATTTAGACTGTGTATTTATGTTAGTGTTTTACATTTTGGATTATTAATAAATATTTGTAACCTGTTTTCAAGCAATGACTTCTGCAGGAATGGGAGACCAACCTGTAAATAAGAAAGATTTAATGAAAGAGAAATTTGAATCTTTATTAAAGAAGCGTGGGACAAAGAAAAACTGTGCTGCATTTACTCGTGAAAAATTATTAACTTTAATAGCAGAAGTAAAAAGTGCAAAAACAGCACAGAAAAAAGTACCACGTGACTATTGGTTACTCCAGCATTATGATGTCCTTGATGTTCAAGGAGTAGAAAAGTTAATTGTGCTGGGATATTTTATTGCTCCAATGACATGCTCTTTGGTATTTTATACGAAACACATGTTTCTATTGGACATGGTGGTAGAGACCGCATGATAAAAGAACTGAATCGTCGATACAAAAACATTACTCAGAATGATATAAAGCTGTTTTTGAGTGTTTGTGAACCTTGTTTTTGAGTGTTTGTGAACGAAATATGAGAAAGAAAGGCATTGTGGTTAAGCCCATGGTGGTTCCACATCTGAATTCAAGATGTCAAGTAGATCTCATAGATTTTCAGTCTCAACCTGATGGAAACTATAAATTTATTTTAGTTTACCAGGATCATTTGACGAAGTTTGTGATTTTGAGACCTCTCCAAACAAAAAAATCAGAAGAGGTCGCAATGCATTTGCTCGATATATTTTTATTATTTGGTGCCCCATGCGTACTGCAATCCGACAATGGAAGGGAGTTCTGCAACAAACTTATAGATGACTTAAAAATAACTTGGCCGGAACTGAAGATCGTACATGGCAAACCCAGACATAGTCAGAGTCAAGGTAGCGTCGAGAGAGCTAATCAAGACGTCGAAAACATGTTAACAACTTGGATGCAAGACAACCAATCTACTTCATGGAGTCATGGCCTTAAATTTATTCAGTTCATGAAAAACAGGGCACTTCATTCTGGTATAAAGAGAACGCCTTACGAGGCTATGTTTGGCTGTGCTACTAGAGTTGGACTATCCACAACTCCTATTCCAAGAGAAGTGTTTGATACAGTAGAGGATGAACAACAGTTTGAAAATGCATTAACAGCTCTAACTGTATGTTCAGAACGTCGAGATGATGCTGTTTTTGCCACAGAAGCATCTTTAGAAACTGTAGCAGTGCCTTTTGAGCGTTACGAACATACACCCCCGAATAACATTGTAAAATTGTGTGTCGTGTGTTCAAAAAATTGCGAAGACAGCTTATTTTGCTGTAAATGTGAGCAGCCGACCCATTTTTCATGTTCAGAAGTCTGTTACACAGAAGATAAAATTGAACAGAAAGTCTGTAGCTTGTGTCTAAATAAAATAAATATCGAAAAAGAAAGACATGGAGCTAAAGAATGTTTGGAAATTCAAGCTACGAAAATGAAATTATTGTCTAGAAAATCTTATTCTGAGGTATCTATAGGCACTACAGTTCGTATTCCAGTTCCTGGAGTTGATAGAGGAAGAGGAGACGCTAGATCCGTTTTAGCTGTCGTTGTAGAAAATACTCGGGAAGGATTTTTCCGATTAGGAACAAGAGATGGCCGAATAAAACAATTGTACTCTAGATCTCAGTTCAGTATATGTGAACAAGAATTAATTTCCATTGAAGAAGTTCCGAGTATTGACACAACACTTCGATCTGTTGCAGCAGCTCAAAGTTGCACTGGACAAGGATATAAAAAGTGCTCGTGTACAAAAATGTGCAATAGTAAAAAATGTGCTTGTTTCAAAAATAATATGCAATGCAATTCAAAGTGTCATCACAGCAACCCTTGCTCTAATAAATGATAAAAAGTAAAATAAAGGCATTTCATAAAATTTAAATTAATATTCTCTTACATTTTTGTTTGAAAAAGTTTACACAATGTTTTAATGAAGAAACAGTTTTTCTTCCCAGCTTATATTTTATTGATAATATTTAAATATGACTATTTCTACAACATATTCTACATCTTATTTATTTATTTTTTATTTATTTTTACGTTTCTGTTTAACTAATGTTAGCAATATGATCAATAATAAATTATATCACCTGCTTTTTCTTATTATTTATCAATTAATCATCTGCAATAGGGATAAAATGCATTTTTCGAACGATTTTAGCTATTTATGATCAATTAATTTATAAAAAAATTACAAGATACAAAGAACTTTTTATATACCGTGTTTTTTAATTTTCTGTCGAATCATATAAGCGCTACCGAAGGCAGCGGGAACCCGTAACAATTGGCTAAAAGTATTAAAAAAAAATGCATTGTCACAGTGTTCTGGGCTGTCCTGAAAGTTGCAAATGCCTAGCTAGTCGGAAAGTTAGTTAAAAATCGATTGCAACCTTTGTACTGGTAACGCTGCCGAAGGCAGCGGGAACCCAAAACCATTTGCTAAAAGTATTAAAAAAATGCATTGTTACAGTGTTCTGGGCTATCCTGAAAGTTTCAAATGCCTAGCTAGTCGGAAAGTTAGTTAAAAATCGATTTCAAGCTTTGTCCTGGTAACGCTGCCGAGGGCAGCGGCAACCCGAAACCGTTTGCTAAAAGTATTTAACAAAAATGCATTGTCACAGTATTCTGGGCTATCCTGAAAGTTTCAAATGCCTAGCTAGTCAAAAATCGATAGCAAGCTTTGTACTGGTAACGCTGCCGAGGGCAGCGGGATTCCGAAACTGTTTGCTAAAAGTATTTTAAAAAATGCACTGTCACAGTAGTCTGGGCTATCCTGAAAGTTTCAAATGCCTAGCTAGTCGGGAAGTTAGTTAAAAATCGATTGCAAGCTTTGTACTGGTGATGCTGCCGAAGGCAGCGGGAACCCAAAACCGTTTGTTAAAAGTATTAAAAAAATATATATTGTCACAGTGTTCTGGGCTGTCCTGAAAGTTGCAAATGCCTAGCTAGTCGGGAAGTTAGTTAAAAATCGATTGCAAGCCTTGTACTGGAACGCTGCCGCAGGCAGCGGGAACCCAAAACCGTTTGCTAAAGGTATTAAAAAAATGCATTGTCACAGTGTTGTGAGCTATCCTTAAAGTTTCAAATGCCTAGCTAGTCGGGAAGTTAGTTAAAAATCGATTGCAACTTTTGTACTGGTAACGCTGCCGAAGGCAGCGGGAACCCAAAACAATTTGCTAAAAGCATTAAAAAAATGCATTGTTACAGTGTTCTGGGCTATCCTGAAAGTTTCAAAGGCCTAGTTAGTCGGGAAGTTAGTTAAAAATCGATTGCAAGCTCTGTACTGGTAACGCTGCCGAGGGCAGCGGAACCCGAAACCGTTTGCTAAAAGTATTTAACAAAAATGCATTGTCACAATGTTCTGGGCTATCCTGAAAGCTTCAAATGCCTAGCTAGTCAAAAATCGATTGCAAGTCCCGTACTGGTAACGCTGCCGAGGGCAGCGGGATTCCGAAACCGTTTGCTAAAAGTATTTAAAAAAAATGCACTGTTACAGTATTCTGGGCTATCCTGAAAGTTGCAAATGCCTAGCTAGACGGGAAGTTAGTTAAAAATTGATTGCAAGCTTTGTCCTGGTAACGCTGCCGAGGGCAGCGGGAACCCGAAACCGTTTGCTAAAAGTATTTAACAAAAATGAATTGTCACAGTATTCTGGGCTATCCTGAAAGTTTCAAATGCCTAGCTAGTCGGGAAGTCAGTTAAAAATCGATTGCAAGTTTTGTACTGGTAACGCTGCCGAGGGCAGCGGGAACCCGAAAGAGTTTGGTAAAAGTATTAAAAAAATGCATTGTCACAGTGTTCTGGGCTATCCTGAAAGTTTCAAATGTCTAGCTAGTCGGGAAGTTAGTTAAAAATCGATCGCAAAATTTGTACTGGACAAGGAAACAAGAATCGAAGTTAATAAAAACATGGTGATAACTTTGAAATTGTTTATTTTATATTTGAATGGTCTGTCATTAGTTATTTCATAGAACAACTAGTTATTTCGTAGAATAACTAGGTTAAGTATAAAATGTTTTTATCTATTATATACTTTAACTGACTTGTCTAGTTATTTCATGAAATACCTAGTTATTCTATGAAATAACTGAATTATATACTTTAACGGTAACATATACATATAATTAGTTTTACGATTAAGAAATGATAGTTTTTTTTTTTTTTTTTTTTAATTATTATTCTATATAAAATGTTCGGAAAATATCTAAAAATATAGAGAGATTTAGATATATATTTTAAACGTATTTTCTTACATATACAGGAAAAGTCCTTATACATATACATAAAAAAGTCCGTATTTTAAAGTTTTTAAACATAAATAGATTTTGAAATGCAAAAATGTTTTAAATGCGGCAAAATTTCATGTTATCACAAGCTTAATACAAAAAATTCAATTTTAAAAAGTTACCCCATTCTTATAAAATTTTCATTTCTTATTTTCATTTTGAATTTTCAAAATTACTTTATTTAATTACTTTATTTAATTATTTATTTATTTTGTACTATATTCCCGATCCATAATCCTAAATCAAACTGACTATACACTTTAAAGAATAAATCCGATACTTGATAAAAATAAGATATGCATGTATATGTAATATATATATATATGTGTGTGTGTTTAAAAAAAGTACTATTTTTTTAAATATAAATTTATGTAAATTTTAAGATACATATAAATCCGATTTTGATATTTAACGTTATAACGATGTATAATAAAAAATGAAAAATCATAAAAAAAATTATTTTTTTTTATTTTATATTGGAGTAATTTAACATTAAATTAGCATAAGAATTTGTTTTGTACATTTTAATACTGAAACAAAGAACTGGACGTTGAAGACTTCTTCACACACCATAAAATAAATAAAAACACTACTAGTTTTGAATGGACATGGTTTTTCTTCTTCATGTGCGAAACTCTAGCTACTACCCTGGAGGCAAAAGCAAGACATTTTTTGGAGGCAAAAACAGTTTTGCTTTTGCATCCAAGGCAATAGCACGTGTTTTGCATCTGAAGAACAAAATGACGAAACTGGTAGTTCTTTTATTAATTTTATGGTGTGTGAAGAAGCATTCAAGTTCAAATTTTGCATTAATTCATCCGTTTATTTTAATAAATAAATTTTATATGCGACTGATTTTAACATTCTAATTCATAGTAAATAAGCGATTATTCTCGCTACAAATTTCTTTTCGCATTTCCTTTAAGGGAAGAAACTGGATTAGTTCCCGTCATGTTCTGAATAATTTTCTTCCTCCGCCAACAATTGCATCGTTAATGATTTCCCTAATGTCTAATTACCTTTTTCTTCAATTTCTGACTTCTCAACTGTAAAATTGGGAAAATTTTCAAAATTTCTGCAAAAGTAATTTTTGTTTGATTAAGACTAAAAATCAAGAAACTTTATATATAATATTAAAGTTGAAAGTGTCGTTTGCTATATAAATGAGAATATTCTGACTGTAAAATTGAATTAATTTATAAAAATGCAGCTATTTAAATCTTTAAAGAATAGAGAATTCACTTTGACTTTAATGTCTTTCCACATGATATAATTTCTATAAAATCGCTTATGAGACTTTCACATGGTATGCATATATATTTATTTAAAGGTAATATATTCGAACAGTTAGCTCTAAATATAAATGATGAAAATTTTAGTAATTATTTTTAGGTTAAATCCTTATTTAAACAATCTATATTAATAAAATCAGACTTTTGTCTGTAAATTTGTCAGAATAAAAAAATTTTGCGATACCACGTTTCACACTACATGAAAGCCGAAAATTTTGCCTGTGTGTGTGTGTCATCGTGTCTGTATGTCTGTATGTCGTGTCTGTATTGTCCGGGCATCACTTGAGAACGGTTGGACGGAATTCAACGGCGCTTGGCATAAACTTAGATCTTTACCTAACTTAAAATTATATCTATCAATTTTTCAGAAATTCCCCCACGCCCCCTCCTGGGGCCAAAAGGCAAAAACGCGTTTGTCCGGGTATCGCTTGAGAATGGCTGGACAGAATTCAACGGCGCTTCGCAGGAATTTAGGTTTTACCCAACTTAAAATTATATCTATCAACTTTTCAGAAATTCTCCCACGTTCCACCCCTGGGGGCAAAAGACAAAAACACGTTTGTCCGGGTATCACTTGCGAACGGCTGGACAGAATTCAACGGAGCTTCGCAGGAATTTAGGTCTTTACCCAACTTCAAATTATATCTGTCACCTTTTCAGAAATTCCCCCACGTTCACCCCTGGGGGACAAAATACAAAAACACGTTTGTCCGGGTATCACTTGAGAATGGCTGGACGGAATTCAACGGCGCTTAGCAGGAATGTAGGTCTTTACCCAACTTAAAATTATATCTATCAACTTTTCCGAAATTACTCCCCTTTGCCCCCTGTGGGAGGCAAAAGACATAAATATGTTTGTAAGCATAACTCGGCTCCTAATTATTTCACAGTAAAAAATTGCACATGCGGAGACTAGACGTGAGTACAAATAATACATTATCTGCATTTAGGAATTTTCGATTTTTAAGGGAAGGGAGGGGAAAAATATTGAAAATTCCTGATTTTTGAGTAGACCTCTACGAAAAATCGAACAAATATATTGAAAAAAATTTATGCGACTTCCTTAGGATATTTCCAAATGCACATTTATTTATTTATTTATTTTTTTTTTTTGGGGGGGGGGAGGGTGCGTTTTTGTTTTCTTTGTGGGTTGTGCGGAGGTTACGAGGGGACAAACTCGGCGTAAATTGTTTATATGTATCCGACCCTTACTGTAACGGGTTTTACGAAATCCCCCCCCCTTAACCCCTTGGTGTCGAGAGCGCTATAAACACGTGTAAAAACACGTTTTCCCGTTTGAATTCGCCTTAAATTATCTTAGATTGGCTAACTGTTGTGTGTGGATGTTGATTAGGTGTGCGCATTATGTACTTTGTCAAGATTTCACAAACCTTCGAACTTAGCCATTGGGGAAGGGGGAGGAATCGGGTAAGATGCTGCCGAAAGCAGTGAGAACACGGACACGTTGCGAGCGAGAAAAATCCCTATCTATCACAGCGGAAACTTTAACTCAGGTTAATTGATAATGATATGGGATTTTGACAACTCATTTCAGTATTGTGTCCAGCGAAGCGGGCAAAGCCTGCTAGTTATAATATAAAATCGAAATTTATACAACACAAGCAATACTATAGTTTCACAAAAATGTTTAAATTTACAAAATTTCGTTTTAGATAGGGTTTCTAAAATTTCAAATTTATTCTAAAGCAGTATTAATACCCACTTTTTTTTTTTTTTTTTTTTTTGAAGAGTAATTTTCTTCTTATTTAATCATATTAGTGGCATACTGGAGAAAATTACTGTAAAATAGTGTCGAGAAAAAAAAAGTTGGGTTTTAAGAGTACTCTGAAAAATATTAGAAACGTTAGGAACTCTGTTTACAGTCGTGCACAGCGTTTTAATTAACAAAAAGTGACCAAATAATTCACTTGCATTGTCAAACAATTTGATATAAATAAAAATTTTAACTTTTTTAGTTACATAGTTAAGTTTATCTCAAATTTAAAATTAATACCTTCAAAATTGTTAAAAATAATACACCTTATATTCCAATTCTTAGCCCCCATTTTTTTTGCTACAATATTAATAAAAATTTGCTTTATATGTATTTATGGTAAGTATCTGTATAACTATTGATTCTTTTATAAGCTTACTTCGACATCCCGTAAATTATTTTTAGTAAAATTCTTCGTAAATTATTTTTTTAATGAAATTCTTCGTAAATTTATTATTTATAAGTTGATTTGTTTGTTATAAATTTCACCGTAAATTCCAGTTAATGTAAATGTATAATAAAGCGATTTGGCACTTATTAGAGAATTGTTTTTCTATTAAACTGTAATTCATAGAAAAATTAATTCATTTAAGCACTTTTTACATTAAAAATTTCAAGTTATCTTCCAATATTTTTATTATTAAAAATTTATGTTTTTAACAAATTTTTATTATTTTTTTTATTATTTTGAATAATTAGCAAACGTTTACAAGCTGCAAAGTTATTCGGTATAATTTATAATAAAAACTCCTGTTAACTAGTTTTTTTTTTTTTTTTTTTTTTTTTTTTTTTTTTATTTATTTAACTTGAAATATCAAGTTACTGAATTTCTAAATTTTGTAAATTATACTGTACAGATTATTATTTTTCTGCTGTAATAAATTTTTAATTTAACTTGTAAATTTACTGAAATGCTTATCAAAAGTTTCTGCAAATTTCTATAAATCCTTAGTTAAAGGTAAAAAATCGAAGTTTACAATATTTATTCTGTAGTGTTATTTATTTAAAACGTTTAATTTTTTAATAAAATTAAAAAATGACTCTTCTATTTTAGAAATGCATTCTAAGTTACACATTTTATCGTCTTCGTTTATGTTTCTCTGTAATTTTGCATAAGACTTAAGAAAAACGATTACCAGTATTTTTCTGTTGAATTATATGATACCGTAGACCTCTAAAATTCTTCATATTTTATACTTTGCGCATTGTTTATTATTACTAATCTGCATTAACACGATTTTTTTTTAACTTGAGTTACAATTTAGACTTCTAAAATTGATTTTTTTTTCACTGTTCTTAATCATCTCAAATGCATTTCCAATAAACTATACCACCCAGAATATATATATATATATATAAACTCATAATCTTTTAAAAATATTTTTACCAATAATCAATAATAATACAGTTTCTAGAATATCTGTTCTAGATTTTTCTTCTTTTTTTTATGACAAATAAATGTGATGTACAAAGATAATGGCTTATAACAAACACTTTTCCTTCTATGATTTATTATTATTCTATTTATTAATAATTAAAAAAAATTAGAACATTAATTTTAAATCCCTACACAGAAACCTAAAAAAAATGTTTAAAAGAAAAGAAAGAAAGAAAAAAGGAAAAAAAAAAAAAAAAAAAAAAAAAGAAAGAAAGAAAGAAAGAAAAAAGGAAAAAAAAAGAAAGACAGAAAGAAAAAATGGAAAAAAAAGAAAGAAAGAAAGAAAAAAGAACGAAAAATCATGCGGTGCGCATTGATTATTAAACCTTTCCAACTGTACGTACTTGTTGATCGTATAAATTTCAATACTCTTTGCCTACGTTATCACACAACGAACAGACAGAAGGACTGAAAGGCAAACAGATACACTATATAAATTCATAATCACTCTTAGACATCCTTGGAAAGTGTTAAAACTGCTTAATCCAAACGAGAATACAGCTCTTAGATTTTAAATGCAGCCCTTAATCTATCTGAATATTTTAAAGTAATCCTATAAATTTGAAGGTTAACTATATCTTATTCTAACAAAAAAATTATTTTAGCATATTCACAATTAATGTCATTTTTTTTATAGGAATTTTATAACAGAAAGTTATTTAAATGTCTGTCCTGAAACTTTTTTTTTTTTTTTTTTTTTTTTTTTTTGGGGGGGGGGGGGAGTTATTTCTGTACACAAACCAGCTATTAATGTCTTTTAAATAAGGAAACATACCAAAGTGTATTTAAATAATGTATATTATTATTATTATTATTTTAATTCTGAAAAAATTTACTGTATTTGATGAATATGACTTCGAGGATAGTATGGAAGCGCCAAATTTAAAAAATATATTTATTTGGAAATACAGACCAATAGGTGGTGGGAGTCATACTGGGATCTAAATAAATACAGTTATCTAGATTTTTCTTTTTTTTTATCAAAGTAAAAACAATAAGCTTTTTGAACTCCTATCAAAATTATCTGCACCATTTTGCATTTTTTTCTGTGAAGACTTTTCTAACCTGTTATCGATATTATTGGTTTTGTGCATTTTAAGTTTTTCTCTTTATTTAAATTAATCAATACATCGGCTTTTCTTTTTCTATTTTATCAAATTTAGTTCATTTTATGCACAACGTTAATGCTTTTGCTTTTATCTAGTATTTTTAGCGTGAATAAAATACGTGAGAGACACATATATTATTTTTTTGTTTGAGGAAAAATCAATTTATCACTTTTAAAAAATAAATAAATAAATTTTACCAATGAACTTCTAAACATTTCTTTTGAATTAAAATTTCTGTTATAAGCTAACTAAAATATTCTCTTATGCTTTGCGCCTTTGATTTTATCAGGCACTAACTTGTTATTGTAAGATTATATATTGCAATGTGATATAAATATATTACTCAATGTAAATCTTAAACTGTGCTATAATCTTACATTGACGGGATAAAATTTTATATTAGTTGAAAATAGAAAGGGCAAAAATAATGTTTACTGCCTGAAATAGCGCATGGAATTGTTTTACTGCCTGAAATAGCGCATGAAATTGCTTTACTGCCTGAATTAACTTTATTAATACTACGTATATTGATTTTATTGATAAAAGTGTACAGTGTTACATTTACTATAACATAAAATATTTATTATTTTTGTGTAAAGCGATTATGTATTGTAACAGATTCATTAATATTTGATTTATCTAGAAAATATTATAAATGCCTTCAGTGGTGTCACAGGAATATTTTTCTTTGAAATATATGCATATGTTTCATATTAAAAATTGAAGTAAAATGTTTGGCTATTGGGGTGTATTGAACAAAACATCTACCAATACCAATCATACACGTGCAAAATGTTTACTATGCATTCTTCTATGAATAAAGTGATTAACTTTGTTAAACTTCGTTTAGGTGTTTGGCTAGCCATGACAACTCTACTCTCGATGCAATTTATCATCGGTCATAGTCGGATGTCACAATGTCGTAACTAGTATTTATGTTCACTGATAAACTTTTAATGGTTGCATTTCCAAATTTCAAAGAAATACAAACTGACTTTTATTAGCAGAAAATTAAATAACACTTACGAAATGTTCAATAAGTAAAAGTTAACGGAAATTAATAATAATAATTTGAAAAAAAAAATCTTTCTCTCTCTATATATATATATGTATAGATATAGATGCATTGTGATAAAACTGTATTTTCCTTTATGAATCACTAAAATGATATGTTTGTAAAGGACAGTAGGAGATTTTAATATTTAATAGAAGCTAAAATAATAATAATAATAATAATAATAATAATAATGAAAACCTTTGCCGTTATTGCTGCAACAATGTTTTCTTTTTTTTTCTTTTTAATGCTACATTACTCAGTGGATTAATAAAGTTTATTTGTATATGAATTAGGTATAGATGAATAAAGTTATCTTTTGGTATTTGATTATTTTTTTCATATTGCGTAATATAATTTTTTTTACAAAAAAAAAAAAAAGTGCCAAATTCGTACACACGCAAAATATAACTATAATATTTGAGACTATTATGAGAAATCTCAGGAAGTTATTATTATGTTTATTAAACAATAATGATTATTTTTCTTTTGTGTAGGATGTATTACCTATACATACTGATATTCAAATATTATTTAATGCCATAAAATATAGAATTTAATAGATTTTATATTAAAGCATCAAATATATCTTGTGATAGACAAAACAATATATATATCAGAATAGTTGTCTTGAAATATAAAAATTCGTTATAAAATATCTCCCATGCATTATTTATTATTATTATTTTAACAAAGGATAAATAAATAACGAAGACATCAATAAAAATGGTTATTTTTATTCTTTCTTTATTAATAATTTCTTTATAAATATCAATATAAATTTATCGTCATCTTTTGGAAATATAGTGGTTCACTGTTAATCTTCACTCTGCCTTCTTCAAAATATGGCAAAAACAAAAACATGGTTTTCTATGAAAAGAATCTAAAGATTTCGGTAAAAAACTAAGTATTAAGAATTTCTTGAGATAACAAACTTACCTGATTCCTTAACCATAGTCCAGAAAATCAGTATTCATTGTTAAATCTCACTAAAAATTAGACTGAAATTAGATTTTCTCCATGTTTTCTCGAAAATAGTTAAAGGGATTTTGATAAAAATTTATAAATAAGGTTGCTTCGAAACGACAAACTCATATGATTTATTTTCACCTTCTGTAAAATTAGCATTCGCTGTTATTCCTTATTCCTCTCGTTGAAAAATATGACTGATACTTGGTTGTCCGGGAAATGGCCTAAATGATTTTGATGAAAACTTAGGGTTAAGTGTTTTTTGGAACGAAAAATTCATCTGAATTATCCTAATCTTCCTGAAAAATAGTATTGATAATTATTTTCCGTCCATTGCAAATTATTGCAGAAACTTTGATTCGAATGATTTTGATAATTGTTTTGAGTTGGTGTGATTTTCAGATGACATTTTGATGTGAAATACCATTATCTACTGTATAATTAGCGTTCACTGGTATCTCAACACTACCCGGGCGAAAGATGATAGAAAATTTGTTTTCTTGGAAATCTCAGGAACATTTTAGACAAAATTAAAATAAAATAAAATAATAAATAAATAAATAAATAAATAAAAGGTTAAAGGGTTTTTGCAGGTCAAATCTGATCTCACTTATCTTTTACTTAAAAAAAAAAAAAAAATAGCTGTTGCTGGTTTATGCCTGAAACAAAATATGACAGAAATCTGATTTTCAAAGCAACTTCACAAGAAATTGTAGTTAAAGATTCGATATGATAAATTGTTTTGAACTTCCCGTATGCCCAGGGAAATTAGAATTCTGTGATAACCCGCGCTCCTCCCAGGGCAAAAAAACAAAAAAAAAGATATATTATTTTCAGGAAACAAATAGCTGTATCTTCAATAGGAAGGTTCTTTATAATCGGATCGAGGGAACTCGGTGGTAATACATAAGTAAATACTTTATCTTTAATCTATCGTAAAAGTAAATGAATGAAAATATATGTGGAATTTTAATGTCTTGTGGTTATATTTTAAGTCATTTTTTGACAAAACAATGTTTTTAAATTTTAAAGATGAAAAAAATTATTTTAACATGAAACGAATTAATTAAGACTGTGTTAATTTAGAACGAATCATTTCGTTTAAATATCTGGTGTACATAATGCTCGAAACGTATTTTTATTTTCGCTTACCCATATATATGGTAGAGAAAGGGGTCAAATTTTCGAAATCGAATTTTTGTTGCATTTCACGTTTTAAGGTGCCCTGAATCCAAAAATCATAATTTTAGCAGTTGGTATGTGCGTTTTTCTGTTATCAGCATATCTCAAGAACAAATATTAGCAGAAAATCCAAACTTGATGTTCGAAATGTGTATCATATAGGAATGCTAGGCTAAACTTTTCGCTGTGATCAAGCAAATAATTCGTATACAGGGACACACAATAGAATTCAAATACATTATGTCAATGGGGAAAACTGCAAGTAAGTAGAATTTAACATCTATCGACTGCCCTAAACCAAATGAAACGAATATACGAATATGTATTTTTTATTTACGCAAAAACATGTTTCAAGTAGAATATGGTATGGAAATCCTTCACTGTTCGTTTACAGGGCTACACAAAAAACTAGCTTATTCTGCGACAATACTTGAAAGTTGATGGAAGTGTATTTCAGGTTGTGCCCTGTGTTATTACTATAGGATTATGTTTAGGTAAGCCATGTGGTTTGTACATAATCTTCAAAAGATATACAGGGTTGCAAATATTTAAGCGATAACGTTCTTTTTTATTGTTAGGGAAAGTGTTTTACTATAATATTTTATTCTATCCATAGGCAAGCTGCTCAGAAATTGAAATTAATCCCCATGTATATTTTTAAACTAACAATTCATTTTTTTTCTCGTATATTTACACTTTTGAGGCCTCGTGAATACCGAAGTCAAGCTTTTAACATTTAATCTTTGTTTTTGACGCTTAGAGTAAATTTAAAAAAAAAAGAAAAAAAAGAAGAAAAAATTCAGGCGATCCAAATGCTGTATTTTGAAGTTAATACGTTTGTTACTAAAATTGTTTTACCAAGATTAGAAAGTTTAAAGCAATACTGTGTGTGAAAGGTGTATGAATAACTTTAAATGAACTTTTAAATTTAATAACAGTTTTGAATTCTATATAAATGTAGGTACAATAATGAAATAGGGGGTTGTATGGGGCGGTATCCCACTCACACAGAATGTTTTGTCAAATAAAGCTGTTCTGAAGCCTAATTTGAATTGTTTTAACATACGTTTACATAACAGTACTCGTTGTCTTACATTTTAATCTCCAATATGTATTTATGTTATTAAATTTCAAGGTAAGAGAAAGTCGTGCGAATGACTCACCAGATTATTTTTTGTATAATCTTAACTGTAAATTTATCTTTTAATATATGTGTTATTTGTAATAAAACATCATTATTTAATTGCGTCAAATATAATTGTTTCTTAGAGATGTTATAAATTTAATATAAACATGATTCCATTTCATAAATGACAACAATTAGTTTGTGATTTGGAAATTTCGAAGCAATTCTGACATTCCTTAAAGAGAGTTAAGTAAATTCAAAAACCTTTTTCATTTTGAAGCTCCAATAGGCATTTCTCTTCTCAAAAGACCTCAAACTGAATTTATTCTTGTTTTCTAAAGACATAAAAGGAAAAGCATAAGATAATATTGTCAATAGTCCAGCTATTGCGGAAACTGAACTTGCATTAGAACGAAGACTGGGGAAGATAAGAAAGATGAATCAGAGCATATTTTTACATTCAGAAAAATATGAACTATTGTTACGTGAAAAATTAAATGACAAGTTAGTTCTAAAATTTGTTTCCGGGTGTATAAACGGAAACGTACTTTGATATTTAATTAATTTTAAATAAAAGAAGTTTTATTTCAGTTCTGCAATAATATTCTATCACAGATTCAATTCAAAAATTAAAATGCAAAGAAGAAGAATTTACATTAAATTTCTAACAATTGCCTAAGAAATCTATTTTAATTTAAATTAAAGAATAAATAAATAAATAAATGAAAATATACGCATTAACGTGTTTTAAAATTCATTTTACAAAAGAAATTCTATTAAATCTGTAACTATTTTAACTACACAGCCACTTTTTTTTTATTATTATTAAAAAGATATTGAGTGTAATCTAGGTAACCATTAAAGTATTTTCGTGAATACTTAATTTAAAAATATGATTAAACATGCATTAAATGTAATATATATGTTTTCGGAACGGAATGAAAACGAAAAGAAATTCATATTCATTATAAATTTTATTTGTTAAAGAAAAGGAACAATTAAAAGATATATATATTACAGTTTTAGATTTATGAAAAATGTCTTACATATGCATCGAATTTAACAATATAAAGTATATTAACATAATCTGAGCGTTAAAAGCTGGTAAATGGGAGGTGCCCTGTTCGAAACAAAGTCGCGCTAATCGAATTACCCGTTCGGAGTTTTTAGTGATTTTTTTTTTTTTTTTTTTTTTTTTTTTTACTCGCCAAAATACGGAGAAACATCATAAACTTACAATAACATCATAAACTTACAAGCAATACTTAAACATCAGATTTCAGTATTGCTTTACATATTTATTGATGAATCGAATTAAAAAAAAAAAAAAAAAAAATATTATGTTTGAAAACAAATTTCAGTATTCAAATACAAAGGTCCCTCCGTGGCCGAGTGGTTATGTCACCACACTGCTAATCGCCTTTGAGCGTAGGAGAACGGGTTCGATTCCCGCGCTGGCCCTGGGTGCTTTTCCAATTCTTCGTCCTGTAATTCTGTCATGTGCTATGTCTGTCCTTATCTGACGAAGATTTATAAGCGGACTTAGAGTCAAGCACACAAATCTCATGTAAATGCATTATCAAATATAAAACAAATTTTGGAGAGATAGCTGACCAATAAATTCATAAAGTAATATGCAAATATCGTTAAAATATACAATTAAATTAGTAATGTAAAATTATTCTAACTAATAAAATTGTAACTAAAAATATTAATTAGCGGAGAATATTTATATTTGAAAATAATAATAATAATAATAATAATAATTTTGAACAAAATTTTTGTTTTAGCCATAATGATGTGATACTTTTAAGAAATAGTCTATCACTTAAAAAATTTGCATCAAGACAGACTTTTTTTTTTTTTTCATAAAATTCATTATTCTACAACTACAGAAATTTAGTTTAAATTTGTATTGCAATCTGTCAAAAGAAACAATTTTATTGTAACCAGATAAAATTTATAATCTTTCATACAGTTTTTATCTGATTGTTAGATATATATATATATACGTATATATATATATATTTTCCATATGAAAAATTCTTATAAAAGCAGGATTGTAAAGTGGTAAGTACCAGAACAAATTGTATTTCTGTGGCTGTTCATAGCGTCACTAGGCCGCGGTAGCTCGGTCGGTAGAGAACACCGAGCTCGTAATTGGAAGATTGCAGGTTCGATACTCGAGCCGACAAAACACATCGTGTACACTAATGGTGGCTGACGTACGAAAAATCCGTCGTGGCAACAATTTCCTCCATGTCCCCATCAAAATTTTACCTCTGGGGGGTCACCGAAGCGGGGAACCATCACCTTCGTTGAGGATCAAAATTATGACGGCATGTCTCCGGACCATCCTTAGGGGTGCATCCCAGACCGTCGTCAGACTTTTGCGAATAAGCAGTTTTTCCTCATACCAATCGTGTTTTATTAGATTGTATCAAAAATTAGCTAACATAAAATTTCTAATTACTTAAATCGGGTCCACTAAACATCCTTTAGTTTTTAGAGGTTTTTTTTTTTTTTTTTTTTTTTATTTATTTATTTCAGTACGCGTGATTTATATTTGTGTTTACTTTTTTTAAGGCATAGCTCGTTATGATAAAAATAAAAACTCATAAAACAAAATATGTTAAAGTCAAAATTAGTTTTATCTATGTCTCTATATGTTTGTGTTTTATATCGGTTTCAAACTGAATTAGACGCTTCTTTGGAACTGTACTTAAAAATTTTAATTACGTAATAGGGTGCAGTGAAAAAAAAATGATTTTTAATTGTAATAGCAATTGAAAGTTGTATTTTATATTCAATAAGAAAATTACTGAGTTTCAGAATTTTTGGAATATATTTTAAAGGTCCATGTTTGCTCCAAAATGTCAAAAAATTCTAATAATTTATTACTTCTATATTTTTTATAACTCATATACTGTCACTCCTTAATGTAATATCAAAACAAAAGATTTACATAAATGTTATTTAAGCTCTGTGCAAAATTTGAATTTTATATAACACTATATATCTTGGAACTTTGTATCGACAATTGCAACAAACATGTCATAAAAATTCGAAAAATTGTGTATTTTAATGTTATTTTTAATTCATAAATAAATATATCTCTTAATACAAAATTCGAAAATGCAATAAAAATGCATGTTTAAATGTACTACTTTATTGTGGAGTGCCTATAATCTTTTTACCACTATTTTTTGATAGTATGCTTTTGTAATAATTATATGAAATTAAATAAGACGAATATTATCGCTTGTGAATGGCGTTATGAAAATATTTCTCAAATTGCAGTAACGTAGCAATAAATGTTATTTAAGGGTTGTGCAAAATTTTAGTCGCATTGGAGAATATCTTAAAGATCCACTTTCTACAAAATTTACATTACAAATAACTTTTAATATTTTTCTGGAAGATTTCCTAGGAGATTTTCAATCAACGATATGTATTTTTAGCATGTTTTTATTAACTTTTATTCTTGTTTGTTTGTGTGTTTGTTTGTCCGGTACAAATCTTGCAATCGAAATTTTAACTAACTCCCCTATTAGCTAGAATTTTGAAACTTTTACAATAGTTAACAACCCGATGACAACACAATACTTCGAAGTCCGATTTCCGAATAGTTTTCTTATAATTAATTAAAATATGAAAATAATAACCTCCTAATACCTTATAAATAGCCATTAAAATATTAGCTATAATTTAATTTTTGCAAAAAAAATTCACGAGTTCATTTTCTTTCGACATAAAAATAAATACATTTAATTAAACGTGAGCGTTAAAAAAATTGTAAAAAATTAAATTATGCATATCACAAAAATTGACGTCACTTTAATTTTTTTTTTTTTTTTTTTTTTTTTTTTTTGCTGTAAAATTGATAACATTTTAATTTTAAATTTCAAAACGGTAAAAAAAAAAAAAAAAAAAAAAAAAAAAAAATGTCAAACTTCTATTTTCAAATGTAAACATAAACACTTTTTCAAAGGTTTATATTTACACAATAAATATCCAACTAATATACTAATTAAAAGGAAAATAATAAATATTCTATCATAATTTGAAGTCAGATTTGTTTTCAAATGTCTAATTAAAATGTCTGATATAAGATATTAATATACCGCAGCGGAATATTTGATATCTGTCGTCCTTGACAGAAAAAAATATCGCCATACTATCTGGCGAACATATTTAGTTGCTTTCAAAAATCATGGTTGTTTTAACAACGTATATTAAGAAAACAATCAGTAATATGATACAATATATCGTACAATGCATATTATGAAAATATATATCTGGCATGTATATTTTCGTATTACGTTTTTGATTGCCAAATACAAAAAAAAAACACCAAGGATGGCACAATTTTGAAATTTAAAATTAAAAGCTTATCAATTTTACAGAAAAAACAACTCAATCTAACACATGTAGACAATAATTTATATATAACTATATCCAAATACATGGATTAAAATCGGGAAATATTTTTTCTTAATTTTTAATAATTTTTTACAAAAAATCCATTGGATAATTAACATAGGAAATCTCTCTTTTTTTTTTCCACTGACGGTTAATGACGTCACACATCGCTTGCGTATAGCTATGATTCGACGATTCAACAGAAAATTTAAAAACATGGTATATAAAAAGTTTTTTTTATCTTATAATTACTTATAATGTTTATCTCTGATTAAAACGTTTACATTACGATGACAATATAGTTTGTTTATATTACATTAACTTCAGATAATTTTTCATCTTAGCATCCGTAATTATTTTAACAATGACTTTAGCTAAACAATGGATTTCTTATGTTATAAGTTCTCTTTTTATCACTAAATTAAATTCATCACAAGAACAAAGCTTTCGTTGTAATTAATGGACCATTAAATTTTCCTTTGAAAAATTGGATTTAATCTGGTAAATTATTTTCTTTTTTTCTCTTTGTTAAAATTAATGTGAAAGATTGCGAAATGTGTAATTATAAGGTTAAACAATAGTAATGTATCAGATCTTAACATACGTATACAGATAGACACACAGATAAAACTTTGGTGACGTTTCATTTTATAAAAGAAAAAAAAAAAAAAGTTAATTTGTCTTAATAAAATAATTTATTTTTACAAGAAGTGAAATACTGTTATGTATTAATTGATTATTTTGGTATTTATTTATTGTAAAATATTCTTCTTATTTTCTGCAAAATATAAAAAATAAACTGTAGGTAAAGAAAAAAAAAAAAAAAAGATAATAATAATAATACGAGAGAAAAAAAGGAAAGAAACTAAATGGTATCAATACAGAATTATATAAGAAAATTTATGAAATATTATATTTATAAAAATAATAAAGAAAGAATGCTTATCTATTTGATACATTGATTTTATTATTCATATGAGTAACTATAACTAAGTAATGCGTTTCATAAGAGTGAGTGCAATTTTTTCACATATAATCATTTAATTAGTGCTACGAAACTTTAGAAAATATGTATTAAAAACGGTTTTATGAATATTTAAGTTAAAAATTCTAAACATATCCTTGCATATATACTCATATGCATTTATTTTATTAACGCATTTGAAAACATCATTTACGACTATCTCAAACCTATTTTAGTATTGATCATACTAATTTGTCTGAATGCTTCCATAAATCAATAAAATCTGGAAACGATGTGAGAAAATAAAATAGTTTAAAGATTACCTATTTGTGTAATACACTGTTCTCTTGAAAATGTAAATTTGTATAAAAATATAGTACTATTGAAAAAAAAAATTACTATACAGGGTGTCACATTATTCTGTAGATATTTTAAAAATTTATAACTATTGAATGAATTGATGGAATTGAAAGCGGTTTGCGAAAAAATCATTCTTGTAAAGGGATTTTTTTTTTTTTTTTTTTTTTTTTTTTTGTAAAGAAAAAAATACAGTTAAATTTTTTGTCATCGTTAGTTAGACAAATGGTTAAATTTTTCGTGAAAGAAAAATATGCAAACGAAAGTCCTACAAATTGCACAACTTTGTGATTAGAACAGTTTATTTCTTATTTTGTCTCCTACTTGTGCATAAATGAAGTTGTAATTGCGATGCTGACTTGGTGGATAAAGCGTTATTGGTGAAGACGTCATCTCTCATGTAAGAACCGTCGACTGAAGCCTCAGTTAGCAGTGTTATAAATCGTTTGCAAACTGTAATTTGCGGTGACGATGGACACATAGACTAGGATTTATATGCCTGTAAACATTTGTATGCGTGAATAAGTACAGTTTTTTTTTTTTTTTTTTTTTTTTTTTTTTTTTTTTTTTAAATCAAAATGTGTGATCTAGTCACGCAATTTAGTGCCCTCTATCGACAAATAGCTTCATTATTATTATTAGTTAGTTAGTTATTTTATTTTGATTTATTTTTAACACGCCCCCCCCCCTCCGAAAAAAAATAAAAATAAAAATTTTTTTTCGCAAACCGCTTCAATTCTATCAATTCATTCAATAGTTATAAATTTTAAAATGTCTACAGACTTATAGGACACCATGCATATATATGCATATATACATGTTCAGATTTATAAATTATTATAAAATCTAGCATGCAAGAGATACAGTATTAATGCCAATTTCATTCAAAAGTAAATATAGCATTGTAAATCAGGGTACAATTTAGCATGCAGGAGTTACATTCGGAAGGCCAAATGCATTCAAAAAATTAAATAAATAAATCCTTGATTGGTAATTAAATATATAATTAAATAAAATACTCACGCTGTTATTACTTTCAAAACGCCCTCATGCATGTAAATAGAGAATATATATATACATATATATATATATATATATATATATTTTTTTTTCAATGAAATAATAATAAAAACGTTATCCTTCCGAAGCCAATTATTTTTTTAGAAAAAACAATACGTTCAGAAAAGAAGTGGAGAACAATAAATTAATTGGAATTGGAATTGGAAAATACTCAAAAGTTGAAAGATTCCATCTTCGGGAGACGTACAATCATCCGTTTAGAGCAGAAATATCACAAGATTTCAGAAACTCTATGTCTATATTATGCAAAAAATTTCCCTTTCTTGCGACAATACCCAGCATTTAAAAGGGGAAAAATAAAAAAGATGATTTGAACAAATCACAGAAATTTAGCTTTTCAGAAAGACAATAAAGAAAGAAAAAACTTATTTTTTAATCCACCTGTTTTCCAATTCCGTGTTCACACAAAACGAGTTGTCCTAAGCATTTTACCAAAGTATGTAGAAAAAATAAGTTTAAGAATTATCCCAGTTCAAGGTGAATCAATACTAAATTTAGTAATATATATATATAAACTCATTCTTGGATTAACCCATTAACGCCCAGCGTCCTCATTTGAGAAATAAAACAGCACGTAATATTTTGTTGTGATTTCTTGGAATGATTTCTGCTTTTGAAATGCAATTTATAGCGTCACTCTAAATAATTCCCCAGAGTTTTATGTGCCTGCTATTAATTAGAATTACATAATCTGAATAGCTATTTTATGATTTTTCAGTCATCGCATATAAATTTGTTTTTTGCACAGATATATCAACTTAAGTAAAGTTGAATAATAAGATATATTGTAATAATTTACTTTCAAGATCTTTGTCAGCAAATAATAGGATATTAATATGGTTTCACGAACTTTTTCTGTCTCTAAGTCTTTTCGCTAGAACACCAAACATCCTCAAATGTGGATAGGCTTTAAACTTAAAACTATCAGAAATATTGTTTAAATTTAATATATTTTACTGTCCCTTATCTATATTAATTTAGAATCGAAATATTCATCAAAATATGTTTTGCAAAATTAATTCGGGCGTTAACGGGTTAAGAAAATATTAAATAAATATGAATTAAAAATATCTGAAAAGATCTGTTTGACTATTATATCTTACAAGGGAATGGGATTCAAAAACGTCGTGTTGGTCCAAAATTTTTTGCAACTATGAAACAGGACGTAGACGATTAATCAATTGGGTAACTTCAAAATGTTAAACTAACCTTCATGATATTTGTAACTGAAGTCTTCAAAAGCTTTTTTATAGATTACTCCTTACATGAAGAGACGGAAGGAATCTTTGTCTATCACACAATCAGTGAAATTAAATTTGATTTTAATGCAACCAGAAGTTTTTTTTTTTTTTTTATATATAAATATAGTGCCACTTTAGTATCGAAATTTTACCTTTAATCTTTAACAAAGAGTTATTATAATAATTATTATTATTTGTATTTTACATTATGATTTTTTTTTATTATAACTGTTTTTAAATATAAACACAAAACTTATTAATATTTTTAGAGTTCTTTAAAATATCTAAAACATTTTTAAAAGCATCATGATACATAACAAGAGTCACCGATTTTATTTTTTAATTAAGAAACAATGATTTTTCTTTTTCTTACTTTTTTTTTTCTTTTTTGTAAAAATATATCTTACATAGTTTTTGTTAATTTTATCTTTATCAATTTCCTACTCATTTTTTATTTTTCAATTTAGTAAAATAACAAAATCTGAATTTATTGGCTTTAAATTTAACCAAAACTTTCTTTTGTGATAGTATATCAGAATTTTTGAAGTGTCTGATCTAGTTTTAAAAAATAAAACTTACGTTTTTGACAAAAAATGAATGTTTCTATAAATATCAGTCGAATTCTTTTGAATCGGATGGAAAATTCTCTATTTTATTTGAAAATTACTACTCTATTTCATGACACTTCATACATAAATTTGATATCGTAATTGTATTTTGTGAGATATTAGCTTATAAACGCTTTGTTGCCTACGAGGATAGATTGAATATTTTCAGAATTTTTAACATAAGAAAATATATATCTATAATTAAATAATAATCTTATTAAATAATATTGTACTTAAAAATTCGTATAGTGTGTAAAAAAAAAAGTATCAGTGAAAATAATTATTATTATTGGATCTTAACAAAAAAATTGTTAACCTTTAATGAACCGGAATAATTTAAAAACATTTTTCTTCTATATCATTTCATACATGCAGGTTAGAATTTAGGAGGAATAATGAATATTGACGTTGAAAGTTAGGTTTTAGAGAAGGTGACAATAACATGATTAATAGTATTTTTAAATACTTTTAAAATAGGTTTCAATCACAATTAACTAAATTTTATTAACCTATGTAAAGTTCTGAAATATTCTACATATATATATATATACATATTGCGTAGTAAATAATATTAAATGTCTATAAAGCCATTTTTTTTCCTTATGTTAAGATAAATAATAATTTAAAAAAAAATGTATTCACTTCACCTACTTTCTTAGACGAAAAAAGCTTCTTTTTTTTTTCTTTTTCTTTTTTTTTTTTTTTAACTCTAATCATAAAATTAAAATTTAAATATTTTCACATTTTTTTATTAGATATTTTATTTTATATTGTCATACTCACATTGAAGCAGCCATTCTAATATTTTCTATCTTTAATCTATTTTATAAAATTATATCCTTATATAATTTAAATGTTTATTTTTACGATGAAGTTTATTTGGGATATTTAGAAATAATCTTTGAGAAATTTATCTGACTGATATATTATAGTGGCGTGAACAAATTATTAAACATAATAAATGTGCATAAATAAATACAACTTTATTACAATTATTTAAGTCCTCTAAAATAATATTTGTTTAAATTTTAAAACATGACGCATTGACTTATTTAAGTGACTTAGGAATACCCAATATGCTAGTAAAGTGAAGTCATAAAAAAAAAAATGGAAATCCTAAACTTTATTATTATTATTAATAATAATAATAATAATAATAATAAATACATAAAAGAATAAATAAACAATTTAAGTATAGTTTTTGTTGTTCAATATGTATAATTTCTGTGCATTCCCTTTATAACCTTTTCAAAACATGCAAGAAGAAGTTTGTTGTTTTCAGCCCATAATATTTTCTGTTACAAAGTTTAATATAAACACAAAATGTTAAATATTTTATAAAAATAAATAAATAAATAAATAAAAATATAATTAATTAATTAATTAATGCAAAACACGAATGCGTTGTAAATTTGAAGAGGCTGTAAATAAACTTCTAAATAAGATGTAAAACAAATTCAAATGTATTTAGAAATATATATCAAACCGAGCTTTCACATTGCATTGAAATTGAAAAATTAGGTAAAATAAAATAAACAGTCTGTCAGTTAATTTATTAGAATGTTGTTCTGAAAATAATAAATAAAATAAATAAAAAAAGGATAATTTGATTATAAATTACATGCATGCATGTACTTAATTATTAAATATATATATATATATATATATATATATATATATATAATGAAAATACTAGTAAAAAAAAAGGGACCGATTTATATTGCGTGATTGCATTCTTACTCTACGCTGAAAACTATAAAGTTCTTTTCATTGTAATTATTATCATGCATATTAACTTTCTTTAATATTTTACAAATGTGCGTTTCTATTTTGTTATATGGTCCCTATGTTCAGCGTTCATTTTCCAATTAAGTTTAACTCACTCAATTTTAGTAATACATATGTATTTTTTTATTGTACGTGGTTCTTGCATTAAAAATAGAAATTGCCTTCATGACTAAATTTATCTAGAGTGGATTGCGTAAAAACATAAAGAATAAAATTTTTAAAATTATTGGGAAATTATTTTTAATAACTTACTTTTATTTCCCAACCAATTTCAAACATTTTCACAATTTACGTTTTTACGTATCTCTAATACGTAAATAATGGCACCGCGTTTCAGTATTTTTTAAGACAACCTGCATAATCATTAAGTCAATGAAAATATAACCAGACTGTTGATATTTTCAGCAAACATGTTGTTCACTGGATATAAGGTACCATTGTTGGTTGCTTTTCATTCGTCTTATTGACTTCTTGTTGTTCTGCCAGTTTCATTTTGCATGTAGTGGCAGGAAAATGTGCAATATACACAAATTTTTTTTCGAAACGCTTGGTGTTTTATATTTTTAAGGTGATATATATATATATATATACAATACTTTATAATACTGACTATTTATTTCAATTTTCATTAAAACTTTTTTTTTTTTTTTTTTTTTTTTTGAATTTCAAAGAAATTTAATTTGCCTTATATTTTCAAAAACAATAAACAGGGATGTAAAAGTTTGCAGTTAAATAAAACTAGTTACTTGATAATGTAATATGCATGATATTAAAAGTGTAACAAAATTTGACTTTATTTTTTTTTATTATGTCATTAAATAAATGTACTAATAAAGTAAACGGAGGGATTTAAGTTGTTGTTTGAATATATAAAAAGTTATAAATTAACTGCTTACTTGTCAACGTCCTAAGGTTACTGTTTTCAAAATAATATATATTTCTTGTTTACACATATCGTTACTTTTTTGTTAAAGATCTATTACTTAATAGATATGTAATTTCATTTCTAGATAAAATAATTAGACATAGAGTGCAGATCATCTAAACGTCTCATATTTGAATATTTTGCTTAATATTGCTTATTCTACGCAATGGAAAGAGCTGCGTAATGAATAAAATATGCTTATACAATATATATATATATATATTTGAACTCATTACAAAAAATCTAAGCTCCATTATTATTTTCTTAAACACAAATTACTACTTTCTACTTTATGTAGGAAGATTCATATTTATATTGAATCGCAATATAATCCCTTAAAAGAAAAATATTTGACTTTAACTAATGATATATGTAAGAAATGATTAATCTTTATTATAACAAAAAAAGAGGTCACAGAATAGTTATAAAATGCAAAAACTTATTATTGTATTAAAATCATCCATTTACATTTCTTTGAAACAAAAATTATTAAATAGTGTTATCCCCATTGAAAATGTTTCGCAACAATTATTTAATTTAATTCTCCTATATATATCTCCTATATATATTCTCCTATATATAGAAAAATCACTTTTCTATCCGAAATGAGAAAGATAAAAAAAAAAAAAAAATAGCAGCAAGAAAGCAATTATATAATGAATGCTATAAGTGTTAAAAATTAGTAAAAAGCAATAAACGCAGGAATGAAAATTTGGCGCAGATTACATCTTAGAGACGCAGATTATTGTTTAAAGAAAATTATTTCCTGTTAAATGACATAATTTTTATCTACATATGTAGTTTTGTATGCCCAATGGATCGGTTTCTTAATAATAAATGAATAAAAATGATAAAAATTGTTATCGCTAAAAAAAAAAAAAAAAAAAAAAAAAAAAAATTGCAAGATGATTGAACATGATGTAAATTTATAAAATAAAAATACATATTAGACAAACTTAAATTTCTCGTTTGTTTGTATTTACTGATTTTCCAAAAAAGTAAAAAATAAAAATAAATAAAAAAATAAACACTTTTATGGCATTTTTGCAGAATAATTTATCGTTTTTGTTTCATAATTATAATTTATTTTAAATAACTGCTGGTTACAGGTAAAACTTTATATTAGCCTCAAAATACTTTAAAATTTAATCAGACTGTTAATATTTTCAGTAAACATGTTGTTCATTGGATATAAGTTACCATTTTCTATTACTCGTTGCTTTTCATTCGTCTTATTGACTTCGAGTTTTCTTCCTTTCTGCCAGATTCCATTTTGCTCTTGTAGTAGCAGGAGAAGATCCAATGTACACAAATAAATATTTTAGTTGTGATTTGAATTTAACGTATATATATAATAAGTTATAAACTTGGAATACACATCATATAAAGCGAGAAATCACAACATTTTTTCTTGTCGAAAGAAACCCGACACTTTGTAAGGCGAACACAATAGGCACGAGTGCTGCCAATAAAGCGGCAATAACGCAACGTTGAGCAACGAGTGCGTTGTTTCTTTGTTTTTAGCACTCTTGCCTACATTGCCTACATTGTTCACCTGACGAATGGTCGTGTTTTATCTAACCCGAAACAATGTTGCAAGCTTTTTTGCATTTTATGATGTTTAATTAATGTTTTTAACTTCATACTTTTCAACGTCCTCTGGTGCATGCTATTCTTTTCTTAAGAATGAATATGCTTGTTGTTTACTCATATCTTTGCGACATGTTTATTTATATATATCTATATATCTATACATTTTTCTTTTTTTTTTCTTTTTTTTTTTTTTTTTTTGAAGATCTGTTATTTAATAGATACGTAAATTTTATTTCTAAATAAAATAATTAGATATAGAAAGCATACCATCTGCCCTTCTCACATTTGAATAATTAACTTAATATTGATTTTCTTACTCAATGTAAAGAGCTGTGTAATACATAAAATACACACACAGAAATTAATTATATGAGTAAGAAATGATTAATCTTTATTATAACTAAAAAGGGTTACAGAATACTTATCATAAAATATGAAAACTTATTATATTGCATTAAATTTATCCATCTACTTTTCTTTTAAACAAAGGATTAAAAAAAAAGTAATGTTTTCGCATTGAATATATTTGAAAACAATTGTTTAATTTATATATGTATATTTGTGTGTGTGTGTGTGTGTGTGTATAGATATATACCGGGTGATCCAAAGGTCAGGACAAACTTTAAAAATGAATAATTCGAAAACGAATCAAGATACAAATGTACGGTTTGCACCAAACGGATGAAAAAGAAACCGGGTTTTGTGTGGCAAAGAAAAAAATAGTTCTATTGACGACCAACAGATGGCGCTATAGTGTTTTATTTCACCAAAAGATTATTTACAAATGAAAAAAAAAGTTGCCACCTTACAAGTCAGCTTAATTACAGTTAATTAGTAATACTACAGTAACTTTTCAATGTCCATCATTCAGAAGTACAGATGTGAGACGATTCACCACATCGTTCACAGCATTTAGCAGCATTTATTGCGTTATGACACACACATTTTGGCGGATGGCATCTTTCAGTGCTGCTAGTGATGCCGGTTGGTCGCGGTACACTTCTGACTTTAAGAATCCTCACAGGTAAAAGTCACAGGGTGTCAGATCGGGAGATCTTGGAGGCCATGCGTGATTAAAGTAGCGACTGAGAATGCGATATTTCGATGCATATAAGCTTCGACTACCATTACCTGCTGTAGTTGTTCCTTTTTATATCGTTTGTTGCTTTGCATAATCCTACATCAGAAATCCGACAGCGCCATCTGTTGGTCGCCAACAGAACTATATTTTTTTTCGTAGCCACACAAAACCCGGCTTCTTTTTCATCCGTTTGGCGCAAACCGTATCTTTGTATCTTGATTCGTTTTCGAATTATTCATTTTTATAGTTTGTCCTGACTTTTGGATCACCCGGTATATAAATGAAAGAAAAAATGCTTTTCTATCCGAAATAAGAAAGATTTTAAAAAAGCAAGAAAGCTGTTATATAATGATTGTTAGAAGTGTTAAAAATTAGTAAATAACAATAAATACAGGAATGCGAAATTGACGCAAATTACATATTAGAGGCGCAGATTACTTTTAATGATAATAAAAGAAAAATATTTCCTGTTAAACGAAATATACTTTTTATCCACATATGTAATTTTGCATGCGCAATAAATCAGTTTCTTAAAAACAAGCAAAGAAAGAAAGAAAAATACAGAAAATTATTATCGCTAACAAATAAATATTGCAAGATGAATGCACATGTAAAATTATAAGATATATATATATATATTAGGTAAAGCTAAATTTCTCGTTTGTTTGTATCTACTGATTTCCAAAACATTTTTTAAAATACTATTATAACATTTTCACAAAATTTATCGTTTTTGTTTCATATTCATAATTTACTTTAAATTACTGGTAATGTTCCTGCTTTTACAGCTAAAACTATTTATATTATCCTCAAGAGACTTATAAAATCCCTTGCACAAAAGCAAAAATTATTTTACATTACATAAGATAAATAAAATTAATGATCGCTATTAATCTGTGTTATTTACTACAGAGAATTAACGGTTATTTGATTTTTATTGCATGAGTTTAAAATATATTTTTATAATGAACTACTTCTCTCTTATTAGGATTATCGTTATAGCTATGTCGATGTTTATTCTCTTATAACTGATTTAAAAAATACACGCACACACACACACACACACACACACATATATATATATATGATCTAATACGATTTTTTCTTTTCCAACGGTGTTTTACATTTTAGAATACGCATTTTTTTTTTTTTTTTTTTTTTACGTATTCAAATTTGGAAGGTGAAAATGCTTTTTCCTAAATTAACTCTTCACCATTTGAGTAAATTAGATATATTTATATTTTTAAGAAAAAAATACATGATTTTTTTTTTTTTTATGTTTTAGGTATTTTCTGAAATTTAGAATATTTCTCCCATTCATAAAATTTGAATTAAAACAAAAGATGTAAAATTACATAGAAAATGACACGCAGTTTAATGTAAGGTGTATCATTAAAAGTTATGACAGTTATGCAAGCACAAATATATTTCAGATTAGATACTTTTGAAATATTCTCATATATAAGCATATACATATAAAAGTATGAGAAAATTTTTAATACAAAAAGATGCTTATATGAGATTAGTTAGAAATTTAGAATTTATAGTTAAAATATATATATATATATATATGTATATATATATATATATATATATATAGGAAAATATATTCAAATTTGCAGTTAACTGTAACGGACAGTTTAAATAGAAATTTAGATTATTTATTTTTAACATATATGTAAAACATGTATACTCGTATCTTGAATAGAAAAAAAAAATGAAAACTGCGTATTGTGTTTTAAAAAATAATTTTGTAATACTACCTACATTTTCTTGAGTAGGACTTACGAGTCTTAAAAACACTATTGTATTTCTTTTCCCAATACTCTAAAAATCTACATCAGAAAAATACAGCAAAATATTTATTTAAAATCTTCGAAGATTGAACAATGATTCTAAAAAACCTATTTTATATATGAATTTTAAATGTAAATTACTTTTTTCTAAAATATTGGCATCTATGACATTACAACTTAATAAAATAAATCTTTCTGGATATTAAATAGAAAGCGTTTCGTTGTACCACATTTCTTTAGTGTCAGGATGTATATTTTTCTTTCTAAATAAAAAAAGGTAAGAAAATCTAGATACGATAAATCACACCGTTTTTCAACTAAAACCAATTTTAAAATGCAGAGGAGGAGAATCCCAAAGGTGCAATGTGTAATTAAAATTCATTTAGTTATGCATAGATAACTTTACAATTTATGGAGAATCATAATTAATCGTCTGTACCTTGTAATTCTTCGATATTTTATCATTCTGTAAATGTAGAATTTAGTGGAATGTATAGAAAGATAATTTTTGTTGTTTCAAAAAATAATTACATGAAATATTTCTTAACACACATTTCAAATTAGTCATAAATAGATATCATCAAAATTATATGAAAAAGACTCCAATAAAAGATTTGAAGAACAAAATTATATTAATAATTTTATCTGAAAATTTAAAATAAAATAAAGTTGCTTATACATTAAAATAATTTATAACCATGAAGTTGATTTAATTACAAACTTTAATAAAACATACAACCTTTTATTACTTCATGTTTTCAAATTGCCGAACTAGTTTCCTCTGGGGCGCCCCAGCTTGATCACCGGCATCTTGGTGTGTGAAGTCGCTCGAAACTGATGTTTCTGGTTTCTTCCCTCTTATATAGACTCTTCGCCATTGGCGGTTGAGTAATGCCCCATCGTTGCCATTGCAGCAATTTGAACTTGTTAAAATTTCTACGGATTCTCTTATTAGGATTTTTATTACTCTTTTGACTCTCTTACGGATTCTCTAATAAGAGAATCCGTAGAAATTTTAACAAGTTCAAATTGCTGCAATGGCAACGATGGGGCATTACTCAACCGCCAATGGCGAAGAGTCTATATAAGAGGGAAGAAACCAGAAACATCAGTTTCGAGCGACTTCACACACCAAGATGCCGGTGATCAAGCTGGGGCGCCCCAGAGGAAACTAGTTCGGCAATTTGAAAACATGAAGTAATAAAAGGTTGTATGTTTTATTAAAGTTTGTAATTAAAGTTGCTTATATTTTATAGGTTCGTAAAAAAAAAATAAATAAAAATAAATAAAAAAAAAATACTGCCGACAGTATATACTTAGCATGATTTCAGATGTAATTTATATTCCTTATATATTATTATTATTATTTTGCATGCGAGGAAGAAACAAATATGTATATATTTCGTTAAGGTACCTTCTTTAAAGGTTTTTGCTTTTAACACTGTACTATAGGTTGTTTCACACATGGATGACGTTTTACCTATATTAAGGTGCAAATATAACATACAACTAATTTTAGAAACACAATGAATAATTTCTCACACATATGCTTTTCCTGTATGGGGTAGATTCGATAAAAGGAAAAAAAAATCATATATTTCAAAAACGTATGATTTTTCTCCTCTATGAGAACATAGATTCTTTTAAATGAACACCTTAAATCCACAAATACTTGAAATCAAATGGCATATTGATGACATGCATTTTTATATATTAAAAAGAAAAAAAAATCGTTACTTTCCACCAGCAATCGGGAAAATAAAAATTACATTGCGAAAGCAAGCATGTCATAAAACAGGAAAAAATTACCATGAACTGATAAATGATTCCATGATTCAAGCCAGAAAAAAAAATAAAGTAAATATGATGATAATCATATTCCAGTCGTTCATAAATAGTACAGTACCAGGATGTTTTGACATTATGTTGATACAGACTGTTCAAAATATGTCAGGACGCAAAAAGACCCCTAATTATTTCGATCTGCATTCACTCTCATCAATTACCATAGAGTATAAGTTATGAAACAAATGATGATGTTCTCATACTCATTTAAGAATCCACAAGTTTTATTACTTTCCTTGAAGAATAAAATAAAATGATGAAACATTTTGATGCTGATATTCAATTTGAATAAACAACAGTCGGTGATTCTAGAATTCAAGTATATCCACAAAGTAGTATTTTGTGATAAAAAGCCTTTTTAACAAATTTCATAACTATGCGAATAAGCAAGCAAAAAGTTTTAATCATATATACTTATAAACGAATAATTAAAGTAGAGTTTTATTTATTTATTTTATTTATTTATTTATTTATTTATTTTTTAAGAAAAGTTCCCTTTTATAAAGATTCATGATTTGTAAATATATATATATATATATATATATATATGAATATTAATTAAACATCATGTTACGTCGAGAGTAAAGAAATACTTATATAACAAAACTTTATGCATCTCGAACAACATAAAATTTGGAACTGCTACACTTCTTGCATAAAATAATAATAATAATAATAATGCGAAAAAGAACTGTTGGGATGTTTTTCCCGTACCAACCAAACTATCTAAAGCTAGTACTCGCCTGAATTGGTGATCTAAAAATAATATTATAATGGAAATCTTATAATTTATTCATATTGAAGGATTGGCGAAATATTTATTGATAAGGAGAGTGTTTTCAAAAATTTTAGGAGGTGATAGGGTAGTTTCATAAAATAAATCCGTTGGAACATTTTAAATCTATTAAATGATTGCTTTATCCCGCGTACGTTGAGAATAAATAAAACAATTAAAATTAAATAAATGTATTACCTTTCTTTTTTTTTTTAAATACTGAGTAAATGAACCTAGAAATGAACCTAGAAATGATATAAATATTATAATTGTATAAATTTTTAATATTGATCTTTGACACTTATTGCAAAAATAATACTATTTTCAAAGTTGCTGCAGAGTTCTTAATATTTTATCTTTTACTAAAAATATTTTCTTTCGCATTCTTATTGTAAAATAATATATTATAAAAAATATAATTACAATATGTATCGATAAGCAGGTTTAAGATTTTTAAACCTTTTAATACAAATGCAAAAGAAATTTATAATAATTTAAGAAGTAGTATTACTTATGTTTTGATAGAATCTCTTGCAACATTTCCCATTCGTATGCTTTCCAGTTATCTCTATTTTAAAGAAATACTTATAATATTTAAAGATTATATGTATATTTGAAAAAAAAAAAAAAAAAAAAAAAAACAGCAGATTAACTACGTTATCTTTGATTCCGCAAAACAGTTAAATCGGAATTTATAGACTTCAAATTTACACTAAAAATGGTATTATGAAATTTATAATTTACCAGCATATCAATATTTTAGAAGTGTCTGGCTGAGTTTCGAAAATTAAAACAGATGTTTCTGACAAAAGAAAAATGTTTCTAGAAATATCAGTTCAATTCAGTTGAAGCGAGAGAAATATGCTCTATTTTGTTTGAAAATTATGAGTATACTTCACAACGTTTTCTATACGACTTTGAAATAGAAATGTTCTTTGTGCATTTCAAGAAAATAATGCACATGAATTATCTTGTAAAAATTTCTTTAAACATTAAAATGGCGATTGATATTTTAGCTACTTAAATATTAGAAAACACAAAATTTCATTTATTACTGAGTAATAATTTCAAAAATAATTAAAATTTATATTTTAAATCCATGCAGCGTAGATTAAAATAATAACAGTGGTAATAGCTATTTCTAACGGATATTAAAAATAATTGTAATGATTTTTGAATAAATTCAAATAACTTATAAATATATTTTATGCTCTTTGCCTTTCATTCAATAATATAATAAACTAACACGAAATTTTTTCGTGTTAATTTAATTCAATTTGATATATAATTTTTATTAGAAAAACAGAATGAAAAATGAAATTTGATCTGTAAAATCTTCTTTTGGAAA
Organism: Salticus scenicus; assembly: GCA_963930645.1. Taxonomy (NCBI): domain Eukaryota; kingdom Metazoa; phylum Arthropoda; class Arachnida; order Araneae; family Salticidae; genus Salticus; species Salticus scenicus. Next base: position 231,042,292 of record OZ005652.1, on the reverse strand, counting down.
TGTCATTGGTATCTAAAATTTTAATTGAAACTCAAATCTTATATTTAGAATAAAACAGCATAGTTGAATTTCAGAAATCGTGGAATTCAGTAATTGTTTAGAAATAGGTATTTGGATTTACAACAATTTTAACACATTTTACTAAAGGTCTCGGATTTAAAAAAAGTTTCATCTATATGTTAGATTACATTACTTGTAACACGTTTACAGATACGTAACAAAATAACAATATTAATAATAATAATAAACCTTATTATTAAAAAATTGCTGTTGGTTAGCTGCCACATCTGGGACAACAACAGCAAATATAATCGAAATATTCAAGATTTCAGTTAAAAGATAAGCCCCTCATATATACAATTATTGTTCTTTTTAAATATGACGCATAATTGTAAAAATACGATATAATTTTCTGTACGAAAACAGTTGTGGCAAAAAGGAGGGAATTTCTGATCCCTGAATAAATTACGTCCGTGCAGATTATTTAGGTTTTAGATAAATGTGTTTAAACATTTATTTTCTTGATGAACTAAAATTTGAATGAAAACATAGCATACTATTGTCATGTGTTAGGAATTTTTCGAAACATTTCTGTTAATTGCAATGTTCAGGGACAGTAACAATCAATAAAATCATTCTTCAAAGTTTTTTTCTGAAAATGACATTGAATTTTTAGGTACATTACAAAGAAGCAACACGGGGATATAAAGGGTTAAGTAGGGATTGCTGAGAGAAATATATATATAATAATAATACTTGAAAATGTGTAGTATTTTTTTTTTTTTAATATCATAAAATTTTTCTTAAAAGGTTTATTGACGGATATGAATCAAAATTTACCTTCATTTGAAATTCCTTAAAAGTAGAATTCCTTAACTCCCTTTAAGTAGCGCTCCTCAACTCCACTTAATTATAATTTTTTAAGAGTAATTACAAAAATAAAATATTTTTTCGCATTTTGCACCTTCAATAGACATTTTCTATGCTCAAAAGGTCTCAAATAAAATTTATCCTTGCTTTCAAAACATGGGAAAAGGAATACCACGCGATAATAATGCCAATAATCCAACTTTTGGGGAAATTGAATTTAATTGAAGAATGAAGACGCGGGAAGATAACAAAACTCAATCGGAGCGTGTTTTTCCATTCTGAAAAATGTGAAAATTTGTTATGACAGAAATTAAATGACAAGTTAATTCTAACACTTGTTTCCGTGTATTTAAAAAGAAACTTGCTTTAATATTCAATTAATTTTGCATAAAAAGGATTGTTACTTTGGTTATGTAATGAAATTCTCTCACTGAGTTTTTATTAAAATTAAAATTCAACTAAAAATTCTTAGTATTAAATTATCAAAAATAACATACGAAACTGATTAAAAATTATATATAAAATTGTTATGTATATTTACTTTTCCTCAGAGTTTATTTTATTTATAAAAAAAAAAAAAAAAATCCATTAAGTTAATATAAATTCTTAATTTTATTTTTCCGACTGAGTGAAAATAATGCCTGGACCGGGTGTCGAACCCCGGATCTTTGACTTACAAGGTCAAGGCTCTACCAATTGAGCTATCCAGGGCGACACCCGGGTCAGCATTACTCACTCAAACAACCTTTAGGCAGAAACATCTCTGGTCTATCATGTAGATAGCTCGACAGAAATAAGCCGCAGGAAATGGAAAACACCATTAGATAATGCCAGAAAGAAATACAATTTTTATGAAAATCACACAATCAACTGTGGAAGAAAATCATATTTATTGAAATTTTATTTTTCCGACTGAGTGAAAATAATGCCTGGACCGGGAGTCGAACCCAGGATTATTGACTTACAAGGTCAAGGCTGTACCAATTGAGCTATCCAGGCCGACACCCCGGTCAGCATTACTCACTCAGACAACCTTTAGGCAGAAACATCTCTGGTCTATCCTGTAGATAGCTCGACAGAAATAAGCCGCAGGAAATGGAAAACACCATTAGATAATGGGAGAAAGAAATACAATTTTTATAAAAATTGTATTTCTTTCTCCCATTATCTAATGGTGTTTTCCATGAAATGTAACTGCATGAAACGTAAAAGAAAAAAAAAACAATATTTACTTAAAGATAAAATGCTGTTTATTTAGGATACAGTCTTGATGTTTTTGTGAATACGGAATTTAATTTGTGTTTTATCGTGTTTTATTAAAAATATGTCAGAAATTTTAAAACCTAAAATATAAGTTGCTGTAAACTGTAACAACTAAAGTATCATTTAATCTTAAATTCAAATAATTGAAAATACTTTTATTTCTATACGTATGATTGATGTTTGTGTTGATTTTATTAACGCGATAACATGTTCATAAATATATAAAATATATGTATCAAACAAAAAATGATCAATACAAAATTAGTTTAACTTTTTAGTCTATGTATTGATGTGTAACAGCAGGTTTATATTTTATATAAAACTAAGGCTGAATTAAATAACATTTTTTTAACTATTTTTGACATCTCATTACATAAGCTGCCATATGAAAATGCAGCTTTATTAAACATGCATATATTTATCATTATCTTCTTCATAATGTGAAAGGGCAAACTTATTTACAAATTAAATTGAATAGGAAAGAGATAATGAATATCTCTACGCTGTTATAAAATACAATATGGCTGGTTTTTATTATTTTTAATAAAAAATGTCTCTGAACTGTTATTTTAACTATTTTGCAAAATATACGGGGTAGTTATAATGAAACTTCCCTACAGGGCGTCTTTTCCGGCAAAAAAAAAATTAAATTTAACACAATAAACGACCAAAATGGAATACAGAATCAATATTAACATTTATTGACTGGTTTCCGATCACCTTGTGAGCGAATCACATTAAGTAAAGGAAAGAAAAAAACTAGTTGGCATAGGTGGACTCTGCTCAGTTCCCCATCATATGTATGTTCTCATAAATTTCTTGGACAGGAGTTATTATATTCATGTTAAAAGAAATGAATTTGACCAAACGCTTGACACAGTGATAGAACGAAATCCTCGCCTAATAGGCTACCCACCATTCAGTTCGATATCTTTTTCTAATCTATTAATTTATTTTATTGGGATCAATTTCGTAGTTTATTTTCATGCTACTATATCCAATGCAACTTTCCTAAAAATGCGTACTTTTATGAAATATCTCCCCATTTTGCTATGTTGATAAAATCTTAAATTTCGAATAACTTACGAAATTTTCCTATTAGAATATTTGTAGTCAATCATGTTCATACAAATGACATAAATGCTATTTTAAAATTGTCTGATATATTTATGATCCTTAAAATGGACGTTTATGCTCGATTTTACCTTATTCTGCCATTTTAAGTAAATCGTAAATTCCAAATAACTTACGAATTTTCTAAATTGGAAAAATCATACTCTATGGTAGTCATGTCAGTATCCTAAATAATATTTCGAAAGTGGTTTGACATCTTTACGAGGAAAATATCCATCACGATTGACGTTTATGTGAAATTTTGCTCTAATCTGCCATGTTAAGAAATTCGTAAATTTCCAATAACTTACGAATTTTTTAAATTGGAAAAATCATACTCTATGGTATTCATGTCAGTATCCTAAATAATATTTCGAAAGTGGTTTGACATCTTTACGATGAAAATATCTCTCAAAATTGACGTTTATGTGAAAGTTTGCCCTATACTGCCATGTTAAGAAATTCGTAAATATCCAATAACTTGCGAAATTTTCAAAGTAGCATGTTTATAATTACTTATGTTCATTCCGGCATCAAAACTGATATTTTAAAACTGGTTTGACATTTTTACAATAAAAAGTTTCCATTTAATGCACGTTTAAGTAAATTTTTGTCCTATTCTTCCATGTTAAGAAAATCGTAAATTTCGAATAACTGCTGAAGTTTTTAAAATCGAATGTTGCAAATGAATAGGGTTCTTGCCAGTGTCGGAAGTAATATTTTAAAACTGATCTGACCTCTCTACGACAATTTGTTCTTGAGATATCGTGTACACAGACTAACAAGTTAACGGACTAACAGACTAACAGACTAACAGACACCATAAAAATTTTGTCATTTTCGGATTCCTCACACCTGAAAACGTGTAGAAAAGTCAAAAAACCGAGGTCGAAAATTTTCACGATTACCTAAGTTCCCGATACCTATAGTATGATGGGGAACTAATAACAGTACGCTGTTTGAGAAAAACAAAACAGTTCAGTTTGCAGAAACAAGAACAGATTACTACGAAATTGCACAAGATGAGCAGTTGTTAATCGTGTCCAGGACGATGTAGGGAAAGGTGCTCCGTGTGACCACCCCCATTCACTTGCAAAATTTCAAGTAGATGAACAGTATATTCATTAGCAGATTGTAACTGATCAGTTGTGATGCTTCGCACATGAAGCGTTATGGAGTTCTTTAAGTCATTCAAAGTCGCAACAGCTCCACGATACACCACACTTTTACAAGGTGACCAGAAATAAGTCAATAAATGTTAATATTAAAATCTGTATTCCGTTTTTGGTCGTTTATTGTGTTAAATTTAATTGTTCCGTATCCAATGAAAAGCGCTGTTGCAGCAGAGCCATCTGAGTTGAGCAGTGTGAGATTTTGTGTCGACGTGAGTAAGCGTCGTTTTCGAGTTGTGAAAACAATGTGAAAATAAATTTATGAGTTTAGTGATACAGTCCACTAGAAATGTTTTTGTGTGAGTATTTTAAAATTTAAACACATGGTCAGTGCGACCGGAATAAAGATACTGAGAGACCTATGGATTTTACATTTATGCAAAAACAGGAGTTTTTTTATTTGGATTTGAGTTGTGATGCGAAGCTGTTAAAAACCGCACCGCACGCAAGAGAAAAATGCTAACCAGTAATGAAGTAGGTGCATGAGTTTTTTTTGGTTGTTCACTCCCATAAGATAATTTGTGATATCTTTTTTAATTAATAAGATAATTTGTGCTAATTATTTTTATTAAGAGTTCATTGAGTTCAGATTTGTAATTAGGTTTTGTTCTCAAAATGTTTAAAAGCGCGCGAAAAGCAGATTTGCAGCTTGCTGCAACAGAGTTAGGAGAGGTAATAACAGATAAAATGTCGGTTGTAGATTTGATTAATCTTATAAAGAGTACTGAGAAATTCAAAACTGAACCCGAATTTGTGTCTAATCTCATTGAAGGGATAATTGAGGAACGGAAAGTAGAATTGGAGACAATCGAGAAAAATAAACAATTAGAATTACAATTAGAACAGATTAAATCAGAGAGAGTGAAAGCTGAATTAGAATTGTCGCACAAACGGACAGTTAAAAACACTAGCGAAGACGCTTTAGAAAATAAAACTGAGCAATACGAATCTTTGGATTCACTGATAAAAAGTATTAAAACTTTAACAATTAGAATTCCTAGTCGTCCAGAAGGGTGGAGTCTTTTTTTTGCTTCTTTGGAAAGATCTTTTGTAACAAAAAACGTACCCGATAAATTTAAAGCGGAAATTCTTTTGAATTTGTTAGGTGAGAAAGCTTCGAACATAATTTCGTACATAAGCGATGATGAGTTGAGTGACTACGATAAAGTAAAGAAAATTGTATTAAGAGAGTTCGAACCGAGTCCCCAGTCATGTTTAGAACAATTCAGAAAAGCTACTAGACAAGCAAATGAAACTCATTTGCAATTTGCATCACGGTTAAAAACTAGTTTTGATTATTATTTAAAATTAAGAGAAGTGTCGGATTTTGAGAAATTAAAAGAATTAATTGTATCAGATAAATTGTTTCAAACGCTTGATAAAGAAACTGCGGCCCACATCAGCGTCAGACAAGCAGATACTTGGTTTGTCCCTATTAAACTAGGAAAGGAAATTGATCTTTATTATGCTTCGCGAGGGAAATCGTTCACGGAGAACTATAATCAAAAATCCTCTTCGAGAAATGTGTCTAAGATATTTCTAGCTGATAGCAAGAATTTAAAGTGTATATTGTGTTCTGAAAATAATCATCCCTTATATAAATGTAGAAATTATATGGCATTGCCTGTTTCTGAAAGGGTAGAAGTTATAAAGACAAATAATTATTGTTTCAATTGTCTTGGCAAACATTTAGTAAATAACTGTAAATCACATTTTTTTTGTTCTTTGTGTAAACAAGAGGGAAGAAAAAGACGTCATCATTTTTCCTTACATTTTCCGAGAAATAATGAGTCATTGCTTAATGAACGTGAAACTGAGGCAGGTGGCCGGGAATTTCATTCCCCCCTACAATCATCGGAACTTTCTGTAAACGCGCCGACATTTCAGTCAGCTGGCACCGTATTAAGTAATCAAAATAATAATTCGGTTCTCTCTTCACGGGTAATAAATCAGAAAAAAACCGTTTTGCTGAGTACAGTGAATTGTTTATTAAAAGATGAGAGCGGAAATAATTACACAGTTCGCGCGATTTTAGATCAAGGAGCAATGAATAATTATATGACTTGGGATTGTGCGAATAGCCTTAATTTAAAAAGAAAGAAAACTAATTTGACAGTTTGTGGCATCGGAAATACATGCACAACGATTAAATATGTTGTTAATGCGTCGATTTCTAATGTTGAAGGAAATTATGAAAAAGAATTGGATTTTTTGATTGTATCTAAAATTACGGATTTCATGCCGTCAAAAAGGTTAAAGATTAATATGCCAGAATTAAAATGTATAAAACTCGCGGATGAAAACTTTAATTTGCCGGGTCGTGTAGATTTACTTTTAGGTGCCGAAATTTTTTATGAATTGTTGCGGCCAGGTCAGATTTGTCCTGCTAATAATAACATGATTTTCCAAAATACTGTTTTTGGATATGTAGCTAGTGTAAGCGTTCCCGTTGAAACTCAGGGAAGGGTACATTGCGGCTTCATTGAGAATAATGCTAGTTGAAACGAAACTATGGAGAAATTTTGGGAATTGGAGGATGTGCAGATTGAGGTACCCCAAAATAAAGAAGCAATAATTTGCGAGGAGCATTTTCAGAAGAACGTTAAAAGAGATAGTACAGGGAGGTATATTGTAAAAATGCCGTTAAAGGATGATCCAACGTGTTTAGGGAAATCTAAATATATTGCCCTTAAAAAATTAAATTCGCTATGGAATCGTTTTTTAAGGGAGCCTGAGTATTTAGCATTATATAAGGAATTTCTACGCGAATCGAAAATTTGGGTCACATGACAGAAATTTCAAAGTGTGAGGAAGAAGAGGGAACATACTATATACCACATTTAGGAGTCTATCGCCCTGATAAAACTACTACAAAGCTAAGAGTGGTTTTCAATGCCTCCTCACAAACAACTTTAGGGAATTCTCTTAACTCCTTACAATTAAGTCCTTCTCTTTACTCCTTCTCTTAACTCCTTAACTTAACTCCCTACTTAACGGTGGGGTTATTCAGGAAGACCTATTTAATATAATGACGAGATTTCGTAAACATATTTATGCGTTCGTGGCTGACATTAAACAGATGTACAGGATGATTTTAATAGATCCGAGTCAAACTAAACTTTTGAGAATTCTTTGGAGGGAGGGAGTGAATGAACCAATTAAGACTTATGAGCTCAAAACTGTTACTTATGGTACAGTAAGTGCACCTTATCTCACTACTAGAGTCCTACTCCAGTTACCCAGAGATGAGAGCCAGAACTATCCTTTAGCGTCCCCAATTTTAGAAAAGGATTTTTATATGGATGATGTCTTGAGCGGTGCAGACATCCTAAGTGGAGCAAAATAACTGAAATCTCAATTAACAGAGGCTCTCAATAGTGCAGGCATGATATTGCATAAATGGTATAGCAATAGCCCAGAATTAAAAACAGGACCTGACAGTAGTTATAATTTTCAAGATGAGACAAAAGCGCTAGGTGTTACGTGGAACCCTACCACTGATATATTTACCTTCCAAATTCATATAGAAAACGTGGTTCCGCCTACAAAGAGATCAGTACTCTCAACCATAGCTCGGATCTTTGATCCTCTTGGTCTATTGGGTCCCGTCATAACAAAGGCAAAAATCTTTCTTCAAAAACTGTGGTGTTTGAAGTTAGACTGGAGCGATCCGCTTCCGGAAGCGGAGGCGCAACAGTGGAAAAACTTCATCGAGTTATTGCCAGCAATAAACAGTGTTAGTGTTCAGAGATGCATATTAATGAACAATCCAGTACATATTGAACTTCATGGATTTGCGGACGCTTCCGAGTCAGCTTATGGTTGTGTGATTTATTGCAAATCAACGTCAGTGGATGGAGCCTTCGAAGTGAACTTGGTTTGTAGCAAATCACGTGTATCACCTCTTAAGCGTACGACAATACCGTGGTTGGAGCTCTGCGCTGCCGTCTTATTAGCAAAATTGCTCACAAAAGTGAAGAGTGCCTTACAGTTTAAGACAGCTGACATCTACTTATGGACCGACTCGATGATTGTACTTTCCTGGATACAAAAAGAGCCGTATCTTCTAAAAACTTTTGTGGCAAACCGCATAGCAACTATACAAGCTCTGACAGAAGTTCAACAGTGGCGTCACGTATCTTCTGAGAACAATCCCGCAGATCTTATCTCAAGAGGGGTGGATCCTGAAAAACTGGTCAAAAATAAATTGTGGTTTGAAGGACCTGCTTTTCTGTCAGAACGACAGTATCCCAATCGTGAAATTCCTAAATCCGTCATAAAAGACGAATTTACGTCTGAACTGAAAAATTCAGAAAAAAATGACTTAGCTGTATTTACTGTGACTTATAACTCCTTTATTCAAGACTTATTTAATATTAGTAATAATTATATTAAAATATTGCATGTTGTTAGTTATCTTTTCAGATTTGTCTACAACCTGAAGAATCCAAGGGAAAGAACATTGGGGCCATTATCAACAGAGGAGATCCGCAAGGCTGAAACTTTTATTGTAAAGCAAATTCAAAAAACAGAGTTTAACGAGAAACTAAAAAATTTAGTTAAAGAAAATAATGTTCATGAGAAAAGTAAGATAAAATCTTTAAATCCCTTTATAGACAGAGAGGGATTGCTTAGAGTAAATGGCAGAATTAAGAATGCTAATGTAAGTTTTAACACTAAATTTCCAATTATTCTGCCGAAGGGTCATAAATTGACCAAACTTATTATAGAAGCTTATCATAAGCGATACTTCCATTTAGGTCCTACTGCCTTGCTATACTATGTTCGTCAAAAATTTTGGCCCGTTCAGGGTAAAGCAACGTGTAGAAAAGTCGTACACGATTGTATTAAGTGTTTTAGAGTTAAACCCGTAGGAGTGGAGCAATTAATGGGTGAATTACCGAAAGAGCGCGTGACTCCTGACTTTCCATTTAATTGCTCAGGTGCGGACTTTTGTGGCCCATTCCTTGTTAAATATAAGAATCAAAGAAAGGGAATTTATCATAAAATATATGTGTGCATTTTTGTATGTTTGGTCACAAAAGCCGTTCACCTCGAAATTGTCACTGAATTGACGTCTGAGGCCTTCATAGCATGTTTAAAAAGATTTGTGGCTCGTAGAGGTTTATGTTCAAAATTATTTTCTGATAACGCCACAAATTTTATTGGAGCAAACAAAGAGCTCTCTAGGTTGCAAAATTTAGTTATAAAACCAGATGAGGCCCTCGCTGGTTACATGTCAGCTGAGGGAATCGATTGGAATTTTCTTCCCCCGAGAGCACCTAATTTTGGTGGCCTCTGGAAAAGCGGAGTTAAAGCTTTTAAATATTATTTTAAAAGAGTTTTAGGCAACTCCAGATTGACCTATGAAGAATTCCTAACAGTTGTTACACAGATAGAAGGAATTCTAAATTCAAGACCGCTTGTACCTCTGTCATCCGATTCTGATGTGTATGATGTGTTAACTCCTGCCCATTTCTTAATTGACAGACCCTTAAATGCTGTTATAGAGCCTAATTTAATTGAGGTTAAAGACAATAGATTGTCTAATTGGAAAAAGCTGACAAAAATAATTCAAATTTTTTGGAAAAAATGGCATATACAGTATCTAAATAATTTACAACAGAGGTCCAAGTGGATGGTAGAAAAAAATAATGTGAAAGTCAATGAGTTAGTGCTTCTTAAAGATGAAAACCTACCACCACAAAAATGGGCATTAGGGAGAATAATAGAACTGTATTTTGGTGAAGATAAACGGGTCAGGGTGGTAAGGGTGAAAACCCAATCGGGTATTTACAAAAGACCCATTTCCCAAATTTGCATTTTGCCAAAAAATGTGTAATTTTATATATTAGTGTCTATATATATATTTTATTTTTTAATGAGTCATGTAATGTTATTATTGTATTGTGTTTATTTTCTATTTTCATTTGATATAACTGTATAATTTACTGGTTGAATGTAAACATTGCAACGTGGGGCGGAATGTTCTGTATCCAATGAAAAACGCTGTTGCAGCAGCGCCATCTGAGTTGAGCAGTGTGAGATTTTGTGTCGACGTGAGTAAGCGTCGTTTTCGAGTTGTGAAAACAATGTGAAAATAAATTTATGAGTTTAGTGATACAGTCCACTAGAAATGTTTTTGTGTGAGTATTTTAAAATTTAAACATTAATGTTTTTTTATTTTTCCGGGAAAGTCACCCTGTGATGGAAATTTTGGAACTTTTTTTTCGAAATTACGTGAGCGCATTTCGTGTATAGTCTATATAACAAATTTCGTTGCATTCCGTTCACCCGTTTGCGCTGTAGGATGCTGTTTATAGGGGAGGTTTAATTAGAATCATCCTGTACTTCTTAAAGAGCAAAATTTCCTTATTCGTTCAAATTATATTTCAGAACAGGAAAAATCTTAAGAAAATCACTAATATGGCCTATCTATCTAGATAACATTTTGAAACTTTTTTGTTACAAGAAGCAACCGGTGAAAGATACGTGCACAAATGGGTAAATATAAGATACTTACATTATACATAAGTATATACACTGATGGAAAAAAAAAATTCCCAACACCAGGAAGGAGCTGTGCTAGATAAACGAAATTTGGTAGGCGTGTTTATACATCTGAAAGATGACGACGATTCAAATTTCGAGCTACGCGCATAAGTGTGGCGCTAGTAGCGACTCTATGAACATGCAAATGAGGTTTGATTTAAATAAGCGCTGTAAGGTTCGTGATCGTTATTTACAGTTGAGATTTGACGTAGTGGGTTAATGTTAGTCAAGGATGCCTCTAAGAAGACGAAGAAGCCATTATCAGCAGCTCACTGAGTTTGAACGAGGTCGTGTAGTAGGGCTACGAGAAGGTGGGTTTTCTTTCCGCGATATTCCAGAAAGACTTGGCAGGAATGTATCCACTGTGCATGATTGTTGGCAGCAGTGGTCAAGGGAAGGTACTGCCTCAAGAAGACCGGGTTCCGGGCGGCCATGTGGCACTACTCAGAGGGAAGACCGCCGTGTTCGGAATATGGCTGTGGCTAATCGTACTGCGTCTGCAGCTGAAATTCGAGCTGCAATTGGCACTACAGTGACACAACGAACTGTTACAAATCTGTTACTTCAAGGACAGCTCCGAGCCAGACGCCTGTAGCGTGCATTCCACTGACTCCAAACCACTGCCACTTGCGACGTGAGTGGTGTCAAGCTAGAGCTCATTGTAGGACGGAGTGGGGATCTGTTGTGTTTTCTGATGAAAGCCGGTTCTGCCTTGGTCGCAGTGATAGCAAATTTGTACGTCAGTCTAGTGATACAACCTGTTGTGCTGCCATTCATGAACAGCATTCAAGGGGGTGTTTTCCAACAGGATAACGCTCGCCCTCATACCGCTGTTGTAACCCAACATGCTCTACAGAGTGTCGACATGTTGCCTTGGCCTGCTAGATCACCAGATCTTTCTCCAATCGAGCACGTATGGGACATCATTGGACGACAACTCCAGCGTCATCCACAACCAGCATTAATCGTCCCTGCATTGACCGACCAAGTGCAACAGGCATGGAACTCAATCCCACAAACTGATATCCGACACCTGTACGACACAATGCATACACGTTTGCATGCTTGCATTCAAAATTCTGGCGGTTACACCGGTTACTAATGTACCAACATTTCACATTTGAAATGGCTCTACCTGTGATCTTGAAACTTTAATCAATTAAATATGTTACCTAGACAAATGTATTGCTGAAATTTCATTACTGTACAATAATTTTTCTTGGTGTTGGGATTTTTTTTTTTCCATCAGTGTATTTTAAGCACAGAGATAACTGTTTAGAATACATTAGTTATTTTCTTAATAATGCATAAACATAAAATTTATAATATATAAAATTAAAAGAATTTTGAAATATTTCTGATAATTTTTGCTCCCTAATATATCTATTGGCATTCGTCCTTAAATTTACATAGTTTTCTTTTATCTTTTAATAATAGACAAAACTTTTGTTAAAAATTAGTACTGTTCTGTAAAATGTTATTAAAAAAAAAATCTTCTATTATTTTTCGTAAAATATTTTCGTTGTGTGTGAGCATTAAGTATTTTATGTCTTAGAGAAGATTACAGAAGAATTTTTTTTTTTTTATTCTTGCTTAAGTTCGATAAAAATTTACAAAATACCGCAAGCATTCAAAATATTATACATACGACTATTAAATGTAAAAATGTCAATGCATAAGTTTAAGCATTTATTTTACTTTAAGTTTACGTGAAAACGCCAAAATGATTTTCAATCTTAGCTCAGTAAAAATTATATATATATAATTTTTACTGATATAATTTTTTCACTTTCATTTTAATTCTTTCACTACACCACTGGGTTCCAAGCAGTATGTCCCAAGCAGTACTGACAGATTGAGGGAATTTTTTATTCAGTAGCCACCACAAAATTTTAATTATAACTACTGCTTACTAAACTTGAAGTCTTCGTTGTAAGATGTCTTCGAAATGATTACACAACCGTTGCAATAAAAACTTATTGAATAAGCAATTGAATAAAACCTTCCCTCAGCCTGGCAGAAGTGGTTCCAAGGACAGTTTATATTGTTAATGAAAGGATTAAGAATTAAAAAAAAAATGGTGTGTTCATAAATAATATGTCTGCATAATCTTTCTATTAAAAAAAAGAAAAAAAACATCCACCACCGCTGCCGTTTTTTAGTTTATCAGGTCTTTCCAATTTTTTACCTTATGTCATAGAAACTGCTTCACAGAAAAACATGCAATTTGGCATTTTTGTACAGAGATGTGTGATACAAATGACAAAAGAAACCGTTTATATGTCAAAGCATTATTTTAAGTGATAATTAATGTTAAAGTAGGACGAAACATTTGAGTTATAAAAGCTTTATAACTCAAAAAACTTATCATGGAAACCTTATTAGACATTGCTAAGATTGAAGTTAGTTTATTGCAGTATGTAACACTTTATATTTATTTTTACAATGCTATATACTTATTTTGAATTTTTCTGTTTTATGCTTTATGAGATTTTTGTGTTTTTCTTTCCAACATTTTTCCTTGAGTTGTAATTTCAAAAATATGCCCTGAAAAAAATTTATCTCGCATAACTTTTGCGCTATTTATTTATTTATTTTAACATAAAAAGAAACTTTTTCTTACACGTGCATAAAAAATAGAAATGTTATTACCAAAAATTTTTGATAAACTAAAATAATTCATAAAATTTTTAAAAATTTGATTTTTATTCCTTAATTATTTAAATATTAATTTTAATTAATCAAATTATATTGTATGTTTTTTTTTTCTCTGCCGACTACTGCAAATGCATATTTAGTTTATTTTAATTTAACCGTCTTATTAATCAATATAGTCAAACACAAAAAATTAAATGTTATTTGCATTTCATTATCAGCTGTATTAGGCAGGATTTGGCCATGTCTTTGAATTGCTGAAAATAGTCATCAACCGAAGTACATTTCATAAAATTTTTGAATTATGCAATTTTTTAAAAATTCTTTTAAATATTGTTACCAACTAAGCTGGAAAATCTTGCCAGGTAAGCTACTCGGAGGTTGGTAACCGAAGCGAGAATGGCACAGAGCCCACTAGTTTTTAAATAAAATTTTTATATTTCTAACTCATATATGTATAGAATATAAAATTTAATTATTATTTTATCAATATATTTCTAACTACATAGTCAGTTTCTGTTAATATAGATTTTTTTTAACTGTATTTAATACCCCTTAAAGGCAATCTCAAGTATCAAAGCATTGTTCTCGCTACCCGTAAAGAAGTCTCATGAAAAAAGCTTTTTTTTATCAAATATATTGTATTACGCATTCTAAAATTTGTGTTAAAATTCAAATAAAAAGGAGGTAAAAACATATTACCGAAGGAAAACGTCATTAGTTATTTATTAGTAATTTTAGTAAAGTATATTGTATTGCGAAAACAAAATATTACAAATGATTTAAATTATAAAAATTTGTATAGAGAGGATTTTTATATACACTCTATAGATAAGAACTTTTAAACTGATGTTTTAAAAATATTTATGAATATTATGGAAGTGGAAGTTCAAAAACCTTAGAATTGTTTTAGCAATAATACATACAAAATTAATTTATTGTGTAGTTCATAATGCAATTTTAGATTAAGAAATAGTAGACATAAATTATTATTATTATCTATTTCCTAATCTAAAGTTGAATTCTGTTCAACAGAAGAAAGTAATGTTTTATTTATTATTAAAAATAATACGAGCATTACTCGATCGTAGACTACAATCTGAAAAGAAGCAGATAAATATATATTTTTTATTAAACCTTTAGTTTTCGCAGTAAGAAATTGGATATTGATAAGATAACTGAATTATTTTTTACATACAACTCTAAGAAATAGATTTCCATAAACAGTATTCTGTTATAGATAACCTGATTATTATATCATGTCAAAGAAAATAAAAGATAAAAAAAATCATAAAAAGAAAAAAAAAAATAGTTATAGGATTATTAGATGTAGTATTAATAGATTCTTATGGATTTAATACTAGCTAAAGATTAATCCGAAAAATATTGTCTTCTTTGTGAAACGATGCACTTACATTTACTATGTGTTTTCTAAAAATGTGCGCAAAACTTCTTTTTTTTTAAATGTTAATAAATGTTTACAGTGATATATATATATATATATATATATATATATATATGTTTATATACTGAAAATCTTTTCAAACATTGCATTATTTGAAACCAAGTATCACATGAAGGATATATATATTAAAGTTTCTAAATTCGCATAATATTTAAACTAGAGAAATCTTTTGGGTGGGAGCGAAATTTCTACCCGTTTTTGGATATTCAAATTTGCTATTAAATTGGCATCACACAAGACATTGTAATGACGAAAATCGTCGGCCAATCAATCGTGTTGATGCCACACAACTAAATGCATCGAGTCTCACAAAGTTAATCATCTAAAAGCATATATCGCAGGGATTAACATGGAAAGCGAGAAGGAGCATATAAAGCATTGTTTGTTATACGAGTTTGATACGACTTGGAGACGACGATATTGACCAAGCCATACGGAACAACCCGAACCCAACCGTGCAAGAATTAGCAAAGACCTCCAAAGTACACCGGACAACGGTCTAGAGACGGCTGGTTAAGTCAGGTTTTACAAGAAGGTTGGATCGTTTCATTCCACGTAACCTGACAGCTAATAAACCGGATGACCGAATCGGCACCTGTGTTTCCTTGCTTTCTCGGTACAAAAATCACCCATTATTGACACGAATTGTGACAGGAGGAGAGAAGTGGGTTATGTACCGTAACATAAAGCATCGCTGGACTGTGTGTCGCCCTTCTGATACACTTACATCGACTTCAAAAGCTGAACTTCATCCCAAGAAGGTGTTATTAAGTGATTGGTGGGATGAGCAGGGAATACTTCTCTGGGAGGTCCTGCCACTCAACCAAACCATCAATGCTGCTTTCTATTGTCTACAGTTAGACAGACTGCATTCAAATTTGGTAGCAAATCGGCCAGGTCTCATCAATCGTCGTGGTTTTATCTTTCATCACAATAACGCCAGGCCACATGCTGCTGTCACCACTCGCCAAAAGTTACCGGGCTTTGGTTGAGAGGTTTTACCCCACCCTCCCTATTTTCCTGACTTGGCACCAACTGACTATCGCTTATTTCGTGCGTTAAATAATTCCTTCAGTCAGAAAATCTTTGATGATCTTGATGCTGTGAAAACTGCCATCCAAGACTTTTTGACTTGAAACCGCCGGAATTTTACCGCCATGGGATTCTTTTCCTAACAGAAAGATTGCAAGAGGTCATAGATAGCAATGGGGATTATGCACAGTAATAGGTACTGTTCATTTTGCGTTCATTTGCTTTTCTTTATACGAATTTAAAACGGGTAGAACTTTTGCACTCACCCAATATATTAAAAATATATGCCACGCATTAAAGAAATACGTTTGTTTTTTAATATTAAAATTTATTTCGGGTGCACTGGAATAAATATAACTGCATACTGGAATAAATATAACGTAATATGTATGTTTAAAATTATTTTTTTAAATACTGAAGAAACATAAATTTATTTAATCAAGTTATTAATTTTCGAAAAAGGAAGAATATTTGAAGCATGTTAGGAATTTTTACACAAACTCTAAACGAGTTTCTGTCTTCGTATAGTTTGACAAATTAGAAACTCAAGGACGTTGTGTAAATCAATATGCGTGTGGAAAGAGTTAAGGTTTTAGAATACACTGTTCTTTTGAGCAACTTTACACATCTTGTTTGAGAAACATTACAAGACAAGGAGAAATCTGGAGAAAACAATTATAGGACTTGTAGAGGATGATATTTGGTAAAAAGGTGACCAATTGAGTTGCATTACTTCCAATCTGACGTCATTGCCTAGCGGAAGAAAAACTGAGCGAAATCGACACTGACTCATCTCTGTTAGCAACGGCAAGCATACCTTTTGAGGCGGGAAGAACGAAAATTGAAGTACGCATATTAGAAATTAGAAATGATTTAACTGTCGTTAAGTGTGAATGAGATTTTAACCCATCCTTAATCAAATCATTTATATTTTTTTTAATTTTTCTAAGGATTATATCTCAAACTGTTAAATATATAATGAAAATAAATATGAATAGTGTTTCAAGAGAACGTATTTAAATTTTAAAGAAAGAGATACTTACATAATAATTTTTGAAATACTAGTAACTCTACATTAAATTTTCTAATAATTTTGTGTACAGTTCTGACGCATAACGTAATAAATTAATTTATATGTTGCACATTGTTTTAATAATTATGTTAAAGTAAATTTTAATTACAAAAACTATAAATCTCAGACTGTTAATTTGTTTTAACAACCTTTTCAAAAAAGGTAAAATATTTATTGATTTCATAATCAAAAGAAATTATTTGTACAAGCAAGTCACACGCAAAAAGAGAAAATTCGATAAAAGAAAAACCATTTCTCTTATTCATGAAAAATTAGGATATCAATATATATATGTACCACCTCGATATATATATATTATCGAGAATGTTAATGAAATGTTATTTTATAAGCAGTTATGGAAAGTATCCAATACATAACATATTAAACCCAATTTTCAAGCTGCATCCATACTCACTGCTCATATTATGTAGTTGTGCATTAAAGTTGTATAGTGTGTATATGTAAAACATTCATATACAGAGAAAAACATTTGTAAAATAATATAACATAAACGTAATTAGATATTTTAATTGATAAAATAATTTCCCTTTTCTTTAATAAGTTTATTAATATTGAATTTTTAGTTAGACAAATAAAAACTAAAGTTTCTAAAATATGAAATTTATATTAAAAAAATTATATACTGAAATTAATAAAAAAAATTATCTGTTTTATTATTTCAAAGTCACCAGCATTAAAACAGCAGGTTTACAAAGGCAGAAAATTACTTTTCTGTAATATAATTTTATAAGTATAGAAAGAAAAACAGGCACAATCCGTTAAAAATTTCTCTTTTCAAAATGACAAAGACAGGAATGTTAAACAACTTAAAACTGATTTAAAACTTAAAAAAAAAAAAAAAAAAAAAAAAAAAAAAAAAAAAAAAAAGAAACTAACTTTTTTATAATGAGGATCTTAATTAAACTCTTGGTTTATCTTTTAAACATAATCGTAAATAATTGCTTTAAAGTATTCAATGAAAACATATATGGTATTTTTACTAATGCCATCCCCTTCCCTCCCATTTAAAAACAAACAAACAGAAATCCCTGTTGTTCTTTTAAAATTTTCATTTATTTAAAAAACTGAACTATTAAGAGCCAGTTATTTTAAGAAGCGGGCAGACTTGGATAGTTCACATTTTTGATTTTGATGAAATTATCAGGAGATGTTTTTTTATGTAAAATTATTAGACATGTATTGTTTTATTTTTGAAACAACAACAACAAAAAAATATCTTGGAGTTTTGGGGGTTAAAGATAAAATCCTCTGTTTTGTTACGATAAACATACTTATTTACGGAAGCCAATACTTTTTGCGCCAGAAGTGAGAATTGGTACAGATAGTTATTTTGTATTATCCTGTTTCCAGACTAACTACTGGAACATAAAAACTTAAAATTGTCTCTTGGCGCAAAGGTCAAAGGTCATACAAAATTCTAAAAAAAAATGCATTTTTTTTTAAACTTTGACTCTTCAAATCTTCTTGCGCCAGAAGTGAACCATAAAGGTATATATTTCAGTAAATACATACTGATAATAACTACCCAAAAAGAGTAAAATTTGTGTGGTTAACTTCTGGCGCAATAAGATATTTGACTTTGAAATTTCGAAAAACCAAAAATTGCATGATTTTTGAAGGTCATTTACTGCATTCACCAGAAGTCAACCTATTCGAAATTAGTCGTTTAAGAAGCCGTAAGTAAAGCAAAAACAAGGTTAATTCAGAAAGCTATGGTAACTTCCTTAACTTTTATGTAATACAGCTCTATACTTTGTGTTTTGTTGTACATGCTCAATAGCTTTCATTGCATTTTTTCAGTATTTATTACTATTGCATATAAAAATATTACATCAAAAATGCTTTATCTAACTGAATTTCTATCTAAACATAAAACCTTCTTAATAACAAAATCTCAAGTTTCACGGGTATAACGCTAAAACTAACGTCATAGCTACAAATGTACATTGAAATAAACACTAATACATAAATTTCTATCTCTGATTTGGAAGAAGGAATAAAATTTAAGGTGTGCCAAAATTAAAAGGAGACCTTAGCTGCAGCGGCGTTATATCAAATCCCAGTGAGTTAATGTGTTGGCCGATATATGGCATGGCTCTGTTGCTACATGCACATGCGCAGTTAACGGCTTCGCATCAATATCCTCATTGCTGGAGAGTCATTTCCGCAGTTCGTTGCATGATGGATTCCTCCAGCTCAGCACAAAAAGATCGGTTGTGGATGAGCTCATACACTAAAAAAAAAAAAAAAAAAACTGTTAAAAGTACAGGAAAAATCTGGCAGCTGGGGTTCCAGTATTTCTCTGTCAAATATACAGGACAAAACTGTACTTTTAACTAAATACCTGTTTGATTTATGGGGTTCCTCTGTAAAATATATGTCAGTGATACAATTTTACGGTTTTAAACTGTATATTTGTCGGAGAAATACTGGCACCCCAGCTGCCAGATTTTTCCTGTACTTTTAACAGTTTTTTTTTTTTTTAAGTGTACGGCAGAATTGCCGGATCACCAATTGCTGTTGAACTGTCAATAAACAAAATAACTGCGCATCACATAATCCACAAAAACCTTGGTTATGGCAAAGTTTGTGCACAATTGGCGCCCAAGCATCTGTCAGAGAATCAGAAGACGGAGAGAATGGATGTTTGCCTAACCTATCTGTTGAGTCATCCATTCCCTTCCTACGTGCTGGAATCAGTGTATCAAATGGCAATTATTTATAGTTGTAATATACCACATGAACTGTATTTATAATATTGTTATTAAAATTTCTTCACATATAACTTTAGTCTCCTTTTCATTTGGGCAAACCTTTTGTGCTCATCTAGAGGAATCCATCATGCAATAAACTGCGAAAATGACTCTCCAGCAATGAGGATATTGATGCGAAGCCGTTAACTACGCATGTGCATGTAGCAATACCTCCATGCCATATATCGGCCAACACATTAACTCACTGGGATTTGATAAAACGCCGCTACAGGTAAGGTCTCCTTTTCATTTGGACACACCTCATAATTTAAAAAGGAAGATATAACGTAAAAAATGACATCACAATTGCAATAGTGTATATACGTAACTTCTTCGAATTTTATGTAATGCGGCTTTATACTGTGTGATGAACACCTGTTTCGTAGTACTTGTTAAAGAACTTTGATTATTCTTATTTAGTATTTATTATTATTGTGTATAAAAATATTACAAAATTTTCTATGAGGCTTCTCTCTCCGTCTTACATTTTCTCCGTCTCCGATCTCCAAATTAAATGTATTTATGGGAAAACTTGTTTTTCATTTTGTGTAAAGCAGTATTCACAAGTTAAGGTTGAGTAAGTTTTACGTTGCACAAAAGTTACACAACGCATTAACAATAGTTTACAAGGTTTAAGAGTGAGTTTAACGTCCAATTAGGAAGATGCAGTCGCCAATTGACGACAGGATTTTCAAAGTAGTTATTGCTCATAAAAACAGTATTTGTAGTACTTAATTTTCAATTTGATCTAATTATACTAGACGGTCTTCACCCGCCTGTTGGTCAATATTTCTAAATAAACCGATTTTCAAAATTTCCGCATTCACCAAATCGAAAACAGGGGGCATACGTCTGATAAAACTATATAAATAAAAAAATTTAAATGTTTGTTTGTTCAAAATCTTAAATCTCAGAAAGCTCTTATCTGATTCCTTTGAAAGTTTTGACACAACATTGCACCCGAATACAGGCGTGTTTTTATATGGTGTTTTGCGAACTTCCCAACCCTTTTGGCATCTTTAGAGACAAGACGGGAAAAAAGACAGGCGTTCAAACGTAAGTCTACCCTAAATTATTCCAGGAAGCCAATTTTTGGTGTGTGGACTGGTTAAGTGTACGCAACATACATTACAAATGGAATTTGTGAAAATTCCATTTTTCCCCTTTCAGGCGGAAAGCAAAGAATGCGTTTCCAAATGTAACTCTACTGCAAATGATTTCAGAAGGACGGTGCTTTCGTGTGTGGCAAATTTAGCTGAATGCTTCTACTATAATTTGATTGTTTATAGCGAAGGCTCAGAAGAAAAAAAAAATAAAGTCATCAATTGGCGGTCCGGACATATAGAATTATATCGTTTGTTTTAAATTATCTTTTATTTTTATTTTAAGTTTTTGAAATAACTGGTAAAATTTATTCTTTCTCAATACATTGTTGCAATTGTAATTTTTTTTTCTGCTAACTAATACTTCTTCCATCATTTTATTCATTCTTCCAAACCGAGGACAAACAATTTATTTTCGGTACTTCAGTACAGTTTTGTAGCTATTAGTAAAAGAACAACTGGGATTTTTTTTTTTTTTTTTTTTTTTTTTTTAATGGGTGGAAGGGGATGGAATATATATATATATATATATATATCAAATCAAAATAAAATTTTCCGTAAATCCTATTTCTCTCTCAATACACTGCTAGGAAAACCTCTAATTTTTACACAAAATGTGTAAAAATTAACACAGCATATTGAACTGCAGATAAAAAAATTTACTGTACAAGCATGCGTTAAAAGAGACTGTCTTTAAAGATGTTCATGCTGCAAAAATTTCTAGTATACAACAGCATTTGTAAAGTAGCCTCGTAGAATATTCGTAGGTAATTCAAAAGTTTAGACAAGATAAGAAGTCGAGTCCATTTGATGTCTTAACTCTGATTCGTAGAGGTAATCTGTGAAGTGATAACTAGCTGTTGGATGTTTGCTAAGAAAAACTTAGAGTTTTGCTAAATTTAGTAGATAGTTAGATTTAAGTTAGCTAAAAAGTATGTAACGTTAGAATGCAAGTTGATTCCCCTGTGAATAAAAGCCATGTTAAAATGTTCTCTTGTGGCTCCCCCCCCCCTTCTTTTTCTTTTTTTTTCTGGAGCCCCTTGGTTTTCCTGAACCGGACCCCTGAGTGGGTAAGGTGCCCGGGAGCCAAGCTTGAGTGGCTCTCTCTCCCCCGTTTTTTTTTTTTAGGCCCCTTGGTGTCCCTGTCCCCTGATAGGCCTTCAGACGGAGTGACAGAATTCTTCATAGTTTCAAAACTTTCCCCAGCAACCACCATCCAGCCCCTCAGTGTTCCTCTCACCTTTAAGCAGATCTCCGAAGTCCCTAGGGTTTTTCACCTAACTACTAATTTTCAGAATCCAATATCAACAAAGTCTTACAATTAAAATTATTTTAAATATCATGTTTCATCGTTTTTTTTTTTTTATATTCTCCATCTTATTTTCATTTTAAATTCCTTTTTTTTTTCTCATCTTCCCGAGGTTGTGGCGGTGTCTGGTCCTCGTAAAAATGTGCTGCACCGTCAAGTGCTCGATGGGGTCGTTAGGCAATCATCGGGCTACCAACGCGCGGCACCATCCCCCCGTGGTGTATCAAAATTGTGATGGTCCCTCTTTCATCTCCTTTTAGGCGTCTTAGTACATAGTTCAATTCCCCCCATTGGCCCAGCCACTTCGAAATTCTACACTATGTGCTACAAAAATTTCCTTCCTACCACCTGTGGCAAGATTTCATATACTGTTTGAAGTTTTTTTTTTTTTTTTTTTTTTAAGTTCATAGTTATGTCTGCCGTTCAGCATTATTGTTGTTAAGCTCCCCTCCCCCCTCTTATTTGCCTCCACTTTTTGGCGTAATTCTGAGTGCACAACTATCCACTTGGCTCCCATTGCGATTCTCCCAGGAAGCGTGTCTGTGCGCCCTGTTCCTTGGGCAATCTGGAGGTGCGGTGTGCCAGTCGAGCATTATATGTAATGAAGCAGAAGTCGCAACCCTGCCTTTCCAGAGCTGTTAATTGAAGTCACATTGTTGCCTAGCAGAAATGGAGCCAGCAGTCTCCCTGTTCGAAGCCAGAAGCCTGAACGAGTCATCGGACACAGCTCATTCTATGTAGCGACTAGATAACTATCTGGCAGTAGGAAGCTATCATGCAGTGATCTGGCGATTAGTGTCTTTCTCTACGATTTAAATGCTTCAAATAAATGCTTTGTTAATTTCTTTAGTCTTTGCACTTCCTTACCTAATCTGAAAGTAAGAATGGAGGTATTTATAGTTTTCTTTAAAGATGAAATTTCAAAAATGAGCTGGCGCCCATTTCTACTAGAAAAAACAGCTATATAAATAAGAGCACATTTTTTTTTTTTTTTTTACCTTTTTACTTTCAAAAATTTATAGAAGAGTTGACTTATTGCCACATATAATGTTAATTAACTGTTCTTTAACACTTTCCAACAAGGTTGAAGAGTGTTTATGACTTCAATTTGTCTGTCTGTCCGTCCGTCTGTCTCTCCGCGCTCTAACTCCCGTAAATATTTATAGAATTTCTTGAAACTGATATATGTTATTCAAGTTCACTATCGGACGTTTCCTACTTAAAATGGAGTTTATACCTCTACTAGTTTGTGTACAGGGACACCCGGAAGCATTTCAAAGCATTGTGATCTATGAGAGGTATTTCTATTGGTTTTAGTGTAGTCATATCTCAATTAAATTGAAATATGTTATTCAAGTCCACTATTGCAGGTTTCCTGTATAAAATGGAGGAAATACCTCCACCGATTTATGTACAGGGTCACTTAAAAGTATTCCAAAGCATTGTGTTCTATAAGAGATATTTTTATAAATCAAATATTAATAACTTTACTTTCCACGAAGTTTTAGGAAATTGAAATGTGTTATTTATATGTACAAAAAAAAAAAAAAAAAAAAAAAAAAAAAAAATGCTTTGCATAGAATATAGCATGATTAGCATTATGTTTACTGGGTGGAACAAAAATATCCATTTATATTAAGAGCTATTAATAAAAAATTGCCAGAATTGTACTTTCGTTTACATAAAGCGTTTTTAAAACTTTCTAACATTTTTAAGTGTGAATATGATTTCAGTTTGTGTATCTGTTCATCTGTCTGTTTGTCTGCCCGCGGTCTAACTCCTGTAAATATTTATGGAATTTCTCGAAAATGATATATTTTATTGAAGTTCACTATCGGATGTTCCCTATTGAAAATGGAGTGAATATCTCATCTGGTTTGTGTACAGGGATACCCAAAAGCATTCGAAAGCATTGTGTTCTATGAGTGTTATTTTTATAAATATTTTCCCTATAGAATGTTCCCCATTTAGAATAACATTAATAGGTCCTGCATAACTAATTTGTTTACAGGGACAAAAAAAAAAAAAAAAAAAAAAAAAAAGCCACTGCATTACGTTTTAGGACAGAATTTTTTGAAAGTTATACTTAAAAATCTTTCTACTGTAAAAATCATAAAAACATTGAAATGTATTTTTAATATTCTAAAATAATGTTTTGTATAGAATATGATATGACTAACTCTCTGATTTACATGGGTACACTAAAGTAATCAGAGAGATCAAAAGCTGCAATTATAATCTACTGGCTGCATTTTCTTTTGCGTTAAGCCTTTTTAACTCTTTCCAAAGTGCCTACGAGTAATTTTTAAATCAATTAGTCTATCTGTATAGTTTTCAGTCCTTCTGTCTGTTGTGTGATCACGTAGGCATAGAATATTAAAAGTTATTCGATACAACAATTACGTACAGTTGAAAAGTGTTAATAATCAATGCGTACTGCATGTTTTTTTTTTTTTTTTTTTTTTTTTTTGTGAAAACATGAAGTGGATTCTTTGGTGGTTTTTAAATCAAATTTCTTCAAAATTTTCCAATTCCAGACAAAAAGTTTCCTAGAAATACCATTTGTTAAAATACATTTAAAAAATCGGAGATGAGGAATTATTGCCTGAATGAAATTGGAATATTTTTATAGAAAGTTACCTTTTTTTTGTGTGAAATTATACTTTTAAAAATTTCGTATACAATTTCAAAAATATATACATTTCTTTAAAAATGTGAATTAATGCTTTTTTAAAGAACACACGCGTAATTAAAGTTTTATGTCGATTCCTTCCTCTACACATATCTATAATATTCCTTCAAATAAATTGTATTTAATGAGATGTTTTTATTTATTTATTTATTATTATCTTTTTAATTATGACAGCAAATCACAGTAAATTTGGAAATCCATTATTTATGCAGTCTTTCAACGGTTATTCAAATGAAAACATTTTTTATATTTGGTAAAACACCTACCAAAATATAAATTTTTAAATATTTGCTCTAAAAATTCAATTGTATAAAATATGAAATGTTTTGCTTGAAAATTATATAATTCCTACATTTTCAAAGAAAGTTGAAACGCAAGAACCAAATATAAAAGTATTGAAGTCGTTATAGTTTTAGAAACACATTTATTAGATTCATAAAATTATTACTAAACAATGTTCATTGTACATTTTATTTTAATATAGAAATTTCCTGAATTTTTAATATTTAAATAAGGAAAAAATATCGAATATTTTCATTGTTTGATATAGAGTTTTCTTTTAAAAATAATATTTTAAAATATTTTTAACACTTTCCAACAAGGTTGAAAAGTGTTAATGACTTCGGTTTGTCTGTCTGTCTGCCCGCTGTCTAACTCCCGTAAATATTAATGGAATTTCTTGAAACTGATATATGTTATTCAAGTTCACTATCGAATGTTTCCTGTATAAAATGGAGTTTATACCACTACTGATTTGTGTACAGGGATACACAAAATTATTTCAATGCTTTGTGTTCTATAAGAGGCATTTCTATAAACCTTATTTTCATACCCCTAATGTGGAAAAATCTTAATGAAATTGAAATATGTTATTCAAGTTCACTATCGGCTGTTCCCTACTGAATATTGAGTCTGTACCTCTACTGGTTTGTGTCCAGGGACCCCCGAAAATATTTCAAAGGATTGTGCTCTATGAGAGGCATATCTATAAACCGTATTTTCATAGCCTTACTGTACACAAATCTTAATGAAATTGAAATATGTTATTCAAGTTCACTATCGGATGTTCACTATAGAAAATTGAGTTTATACCTCTACTGGTTAGTGTACAGGGACACACAAAAGTATTTCAAAGCATTGTGTTCTATGAGAGGCATTTCTATAAACCATATTTTCATAGCCTTACTGTACAAAAATCTTAATGAAATCGAAACGTGTTATACAAGTTCACAATCGAATGTTCACTGTTGAAAATGGAGTTTATACCTCTACTTGTTTGTGTACAGGGACCTCCAAAAATATTTCAAAGCATTGTGTTCTATGAGAGGCATTTCTATAAACCATATTTTCATAGCCTTACTGCACACAAATCTTAATGAAATTGAAATATGTTATTCAAGTTCACTATCGGATGTTTCCTGTATAAAATGGAGTAAATACCACCACTGATTTGTGTACAGGGGCACACAAAAGTATTTCAAAGCACTGTGTTCTACGAGAGGCATTTCTATAAACCATATTTTCATAGCCTTACTGTACAAAAATCTTAATGAAATTGAAATATATTCTACAAGTTCACTATCGGATGTTCCCTGTTGAAAATGGATTTTATAACTCTACAGGTGTGTGTACAGCGACCCTCGAAAATATTTCAAAGCATTGTGTTCTATAAGAGGCAATTCTATAAACCATATTTTCATACCCTTACGGCACACAAATCTTAATGAAATTGAAATATGTTATTCAAGTTCACTATCGGATGTTTCCTGTATGAAATGGAGTAAATACCACCATTGATTTGTGTACAGGGACATACAAAAGTATTTCAGAGCATTGTGTTCTAAGAGAGGCATTTTTTAAACCATATTTTCATACCTTTACTGTACAAAAATTTTAATTAAATTGATATATGTTAAACAAGTTCACTATCTGATATTCCATGTTGAAAATGGAGTTTATACCTCTACTGGTTTGTGTACAGAGACCCACGAAAGTATTTCAAAGAATTGTGTTCCATGAAAGCCATTTCTATAAACCATATTTTCATACCTTTACTCTAGACATAGCTGAATGAAATTGAAATATGTTATTCAAGTTCACTATCGGATTATTCCGGTATAAAATGGTGTAAATACCTCCACAGATTTGTGTGCAGGGACACACAAAAGTATTCCAAACATTGCGTTTTATGAGGAATATTTCTATAAACTAAATTTCAATAACTTTACTTTACACTAAGATTTATGAAATTGAAATATGTTATTTAGAAGCACAAAAAAAAAAAAAAAAAAAAAAAAATGCTTTGCATAGAATGTAGCATGATTAGCATTAGATATACATGGTGACACTAAAATATTCAGTTATATAAAGATCTATTAATAAATATTTGCTATAATTGTGCTTTCGTTTACATTAAGCGTTGTTAACACTTTCTAACATTTTTAACACTTCCGAATAAGGTTGAGAAGTGTTAATGACTTCGGTATGTCTGTCTTTCCGCGCTCTAACTACCGTAAATATTTGTGGAATTTCTTGAAACTGATATATGTTATTCAAGTTCACTATCGGATGTTACCTATTGAAAATGGAGTTTATACCTTTGCTGGTTTGTATACAGGGACACCCATAGTTATTTCAAAGCATTGTGTTCTATGAGAGGTATTTCTATAAATCATAGTTTCATAACTTTACTGTAGACATATGTTAATGAAATTGAAATATGTTATTCAAGTTCACTGTTGGATATTTCCTGTATAAAATGGATTAAATACCATCATATACAAGGACACTCAAAAGTATTCTAAAGCATTGCGTTCTATGAGAGAGATATCTATAATTCAAATTTTAATAACTTTACTTTCCACGAAGTTTTAGGAAATTAAATATGTTATTTATATGCACAAAAGATTACTTTGCGTAGAATATAGCATGGTTATAATTAGATTTACAGGGTGACAGAAAAATATTCAGTTATATTAAGAGCTATTAATAAAAAAATGCTAGAATTCTACTTTTGTTTACATCAAGCTTTTTTGACACTTTCTATCATTTTTTTAGTGTGAATATAATTTCAATCTGTGTATCTGTCTGACTGTTCTTCTGTCCGTCTGTCTGTCTCTCTGTCTGTTTTTCTGAGCTCTAATTCCCGTAAATATTTCTAGAATTTCTTTAATTAAACCAATATATTTTATTCATGATCCCTATCGGATGTTCCCTATTGAAAATGGAGTGAATACCTCTTCTGGTTTGTGTTCAGGGACACCCAAAAGTATTCGAAAGCACTGTGTTGTATGAGAGGATTTTCTATAAGCCATATTTTAATACCTTTAATGTATAGAATTTTTAATGAAATTTTAGTATGTTATTCAATTCCTTGTCGGATGTTTCCTATGTAAAATAGAGTACATTTCTAACTGGTTTGTGTACAGGGGCACTTGAAAGTATTCCAAAGCATTGTGTTGTAGGAGATTTATTTTTATAAACCAAATTTTAATCATTTTATTTTCAACAAAGCTTAATGCATTTGAAATATGTTATTCGTAATCAGAATAGAGGGCCTTCTATGTGATATAGTATGGTTAGCAGTAGATTTACAGGGTAACACAAAAATAATCAGTTACATTAAGAGCTATTAATAAAAATTTGCTGGAATTGCACTTTTGTTTACATGAGCGTTTGAACACTTTCTTATAATTTTAGTTGGAATATGATTTCAATTTGTGCATCGGTCTGTCCGATTGTCTAACTTTCTGTCTGTTTGTCTCCGTCTCCTATCATTCGTGATTATTTTGAGAATTTTTTAAAAATGATACGCTCAAGTTCCCTATGGAATATTCCCCATTTAAAATGTCATTAATAGGTCCTGTACAACTAGTTTGTTGACAGGGACAACAACAACAACAATAAAAATAAAGCCAATGTATTACGTTTTAGGACAGAATTTTTTAAAAGTTATATTTAAAAAACTTTCTACTATAAAAATCATAAAAACATTCACATGTATTATTAATATTCTAAAATATTGTTTTGTATAGAATATGATATGATTAATTTTCAGATTTATAGGGCTACAGTAAAATATTCAGAGAGATTAAAAGCTGTAATTATAATCTAACGGCTGCAATTTCTTTTGCGTTAATCCTTTTTAACACTTTCCAAAATGCCTAAGAGTAATTTTAAAATCAATTAGTCTATCTATACGGTTTTCACTCCTTCTGTCTGTTTGTTGTGTGATAACGTAGGCAAAGAATATTAAAAGTTATTCGATACAACTATTGCGTACAGTTGGAAAGTGTTACTAATCAATGCGTACTACATGATTTTTTTTCTTGTTTCTTTATGTTTTTTTTTTTTTTTTTTTTTTTTTAGGTTGGAGGACTATTAGTCTCGATCTATGGATTTTTACGATACCAGATTTACGATTACGATAGTTGGACATTTATAAAAATCAAAAATTTATCAGAAATGTAATTGAATAATTTGAACGCGATTTTATAATTTGACAAAAAAAAAAAAAAAAAAAACTAATAATCCTCGGTACTAAACTAAATTCTGCTTTTGCCAAAATTTCATCAACTTTTTTTTTTTTATTTTAAGAAAATAAAATAAAATTAATAATTATCAGTATCGAAAAGGTTTTTTTTTTTTTTTTTTTTTTTTTACGCATTATTTACCCATTTTTTACTTATTATTATTATTATTATTATGTGGATGTAAATAATAAAAGTCAATTTCATTATGATTTGTAAGAAATAAAGGTATTGAAACTCCGTTTATAGAATAATCTCTCATAGAATGCATTGTTTAGGAATTCTGTGAGGTATAGCACAGTTAGCGTAATGCTACAAATGAAGTTCGCACTTTACGAATAACACGTGAATGTGAAGAGTTTAGGATTCAGTTGATTAATGGAGTTAGTTCCTATGATAAATGATAAACGAAACTGTAATTCATGATATGCTAATATTTTGGAAAGTGAATTGTATAAAAGGAGAAGGAAGATTGTTTTTGGAAGTTAGTTAGTTGCGAGCTGTTTAGAGGGAAGTAGAGAAGGGGGCTGTTGAGCGAGCTGCTTAGACGAGGAGAGTAAGAGAGGATGGTAGCCGATTACAGTTCGCGGCTTAGAGTAGGATAATAGAAGATAGTTAGTCAAGTAGTATATTGGCGTAAGGGAATCCTCCCATTTACGAAAGACGAGTGTAGTCGGGAGAGTTAACGAAGTTAATTGAAGTAGTTGAGATTATTTGTGGTTATCTATTTAAAGTTAAAAGTATTTATGAAGGCTGCCCCCTTAAGTTTATAAAGGTATTAAAGGTGATTATAGTCCAACGTCCACCTTTTCATTAAGCTCAAAATAAAAGCTCTTTATTTATTTTATAAATCTGACTTTGTCATTACTTCATAATTTCATTAAGTAATTAAGCTAAAATCCTAAGTTAAAGGATCATGACGTCCCTTAGGTCCTCACAATTCTTTCAAGTTTCCTTGTATAAAAGTCAGTGGTGGTATTTTTTTTTTTTTTTTTTTTTTTTTTTTTTTTGCTATTTGTCTCTATGTTGCACTTTTATAAATATATGTGCAAACACCTGTTAAATTTTCATACTATAAGTAGCAGTGTGCATTTATAAATTTATATATATATATATATAACATAATTAGTAATTAAAAAACGCTATTATTTTCTTGTAAGAATTTATTACTTATAACAAACCCATAAATTCTATAAATTTAAAGTTTTATTTTTATAAAATATACAAAGATAAAATATGTAATGTTTATCTCTTGTATAAAAATTGTACAATCATATTTGTACAATAATACAATAATAAACAACCATAAACTATAGAATATTTTAAGCTTGCTTTGATTTTTCTTTAATAATAATAATAAATAAATAAATCAGCTTTCATTTGTGTATTTCAAGTATTAATTCGGAAATAATAATTAAATAAATAATCTGGTGTGTCACTCACACGACTTTCTCTTACCCTGAAATTTAATACTATAAATACAGGTTGCAGATTAATAGGTAAGATAACGAGTACTGTTATGTAAACCTATGTTAAACAATTCATATTAGGCTTCTGAAGAGTTTTATATGATAATTAGTTCTGTGTGAAGGGGGGGGGTGTACCACCCCCCTCAACCCCCCGTTTTATTAATGCACCTACATTTATATAGAATTTAATTCCGTTATTAAAAAATAATTCTCTATTTAAAAAATAATTTATTAAAATTATTATTTATAAAAAATATCTTTTATGATAAGGCAGACGATTTCCATATTAGAGAAGTAGTATAACACCAAATATCCAAAAAAAGTCCATTTTATTCTCAATATAAAAAAAAAAAAGTACGATTTTTTTCTAAGTTTCTTTTTTTTACTAAAAGTAAAAAAAAAATTGATAACTTTGTTTTAAATTATCGCAGATCTATGGTTCAACCATTCGTTTTAAAGGTTTTGGCGAGCTCTTTTGAACGATACCCATCATGAAAATTTACTCCCCCCCCCAGGGGTGGAGGCGAGGCTACTACATACACAAAAAAAAAATTCCCAGTTAACTATCTCTATTACAAAAAATATATATTCGTTTCATTTGGCTCAGTGCAGTCTATAGACGTTAAACTCTACTTTCCTGCAATTTTCCCCATAGACGTAATGTATTAGAATTCTCTTGATTGTCCCTGTGCACGAACCATTTGCTTGACCTTAACGAAAAGCTTACTGTAGCATCCCTATATGATACACATTTAGAGTACCAAATTTGAACTTTATGCCATAATTTGTTTTTGAGATATGCTCATAACAGACAGACACACAGACACACACACAGACACACAGACAAACACACAGACCATTTGCTAAAAACATGATTTTCGTATTCAGGGGACCTCAAAACGTGTAAATATAACAAAATCTCGCGTATGAAAATTTGACCCAAAAACAATACTTTCTCTACCTTATGGGTAAGAGAAAGTAAAAATATGAAGGCTATGCTGTAGTATGAGCGCAAAAAATACAAACAGGATTTTGAGTAATTCCCTGTGCGCTTTAGATAATCATTTATATTTTGACACACGCTAATAATTTCAAAATTTTGAAAAACAAATTTTCTTCGACTCTGTCTCATTGAGATGATTTATTAATGCCTTTGAAGCCCGTTTTTCCTCTTCTCCACATTTCAATATTCCATCCGTAGCGTTTATACTTCACTGGTATGCAAACTGGAATTATATGTCAGCTATCACTGTGTGATTTATCTAGTTGTAACATCGAATGATTTTCATATAATAAATTATTTGTGGCGTGGGTTTTAGATAGGGTTTAATGATTTTCTGAAAATAATCAATAATCTTCAAGATAAAATCATAAAATCGTAAAATCCTTATAATAGAATTTACATATTTAAAAAATACATATTAAAAAGATATTTAATATCAATTATTTATCTAGAATTTAAATAATTTTTTTAGTCGAAAAATAAAATTCATTGTACTTCTCTTTAAACATCAACACAATTTTTACTCTCCTTTGTTCTTTTGAAGAAGAAATAATTGGATTATAAAAAATCTTTAATTATGCTTTACGAAGGATTTACACGTGTTAATATGGGCTCAGTATAACTTGGCCGATTTTAGAAAATATCTGTCTGTATGTCATTTCCTCTGTGTGTAAAGACTACGTATGTTTGTGTAACATAACGTTTTGGAAAATCTATATCAAGAATTGCACAAAATACCACGGATCTATATTTTGTTGCACTTTGACAGACATTAATGTTTTGGTGCATATTAGCCTATAGGTGAGACAAATATGCTGAAAATGTCCCATCCATATGTAGGCTATGTTTCAGCTTCTATAATATATAAATGCACCAAATTTGATATGTAAAATGGTTATTATGGAAATCTGCACTGACTTATTTTGGGTGCATAGAGATCAATGATGCTCATATGAACCAAATTTCCTCGTTTACAAAAAACTTATTACAAAAAACTTATTTTATTATTATTCGAATCCAAATTTCAATGTAAAACTATTTTGGAGTTTTTATTCATATTAAATAAAATGGCGTGATTTATATCCTACACAAAATCTAAAATATTATGTAAATTTACCGTAACCTTATGAAAAATACTTAATTCTGATTTTTAAACCGCAAATTTGCGCTAAGAAATCGGGCATATTAAAAAACATGTTTTTTCTTTTAGTAGTTAAAAAACATTTCATCTCATTTATTTAATTTAAAATATATAAAACAATTTAAAAAAAACGCATTTATTGAATGAAGACATAATAAAACACAAGTTAAAAACACATAAAAATATAACATTTGCTTGTTATTGTCCTAACACTTCATCAGTGTACATACCTGTATTAAAAATACAGGTCATTCTGTTGTGTTCGCATCAAATAATACAAATATACTGTGCTTTATTTATGAATTTAATTGCTTTTTAATACTTTGTATTAAATCAGTTCGTTTTCTATATGGTTTTGGATTCATCTATGAGAAGTCGGGGGCTAGAAACGTATTTTTAGCAAAAAACCCCACGTTTCTTCAGAAACTTTTTATATTCCATTACCTACATGTGAGAGGGGGAGGGGAGGGTCCCCCTGCAAAAGGACCTCATGTGACTTGGGATTAATTTTAATTTGTCATCAGTTAAGTTATTTATTTTGATTTTATATTTCCTTTTGCTGCATTTGCGCATGGGTTTATAAATACTCTGTTTCAAGTTTTTTTTTTTTTTTCATTAATATAAAAAATTCAAGTTTTATTTCTACTTCTAATTTTTATTATTTATCTTACACACACACACACACACACACACATATATATATATATATATATATAATATATATATATATATATATATATATATATATATATATATATATATATATATATATATATATGTATATATATATATAATATATATATATATATATATATATATATATATATATATTTATATATATATATATATGAACCTTCCTGAAAGCAGATTTAATGATTTTATTAAGAATTAATTTTGTAATCTAATAAACCTAAGAATATTTATGCATAAATAATCAAACCTTTCTTTTTCTAGTAAGAAATTAAAGATTGAAATCTATTTTTCTAACTTATAACGTGAAAATGGGAAATTATTTATTCTACGTAAGGACACCAGTTATTTAATAGTATTTTATATAAACAACATTCAACACAAATTATTTAAATAAAAAATTTTTAAATGACAAATATATATCTATACATGTTTCTATCTAATTAACTCTTGTCTTTGTTCTATCTATCTATCTATCTGTCTATCTATATGGATCGACAGATA
This sequence comes from Salticus scenicus, assembly GCA_963930645.1. Lineage (NCBI taxonomy): Eukaryota > Metazoa > Arthropoda > Arachnida > Araneae > Salticidae > Salticus > Salticus scenicus. The sequence goes on along the minus strand of OZ005652.1, from coordinate 231,007,884 downwards.
TTTCAAAATAAATAATATAAAATATTAATATTAATATTTAATTACAAATTTGTGTTAAAAGAAAAATAATATATATAATTTTATATCTACAGTCAAAGATACTTATCTATGATATAATGTTAATAGTAGTTCAACTTGCTTTACAATGTTTTGCTTTAGAGAAATGAACAGTTTATATACTTTTAAAAAATGTTGTAACATTATAATGATAAATACATTCTTATAAATAAATAAAAAATAAAATTCCTCAATATTGTATCCAAATATAAAAAATCTAAATATGAGCAATGGATAAAAAAATATAATATATGTATATATATATATATATATATATATATATATATATATATAAACGTATAGAGATTTTTCCTTATCCTTTCATTTATAAAATTAACAAATAAAAATGCCTACTTTATAAATATTTTTCAAGTGGTTAAATATTAAATATACTTCAGATAAAAGGATTTATATGCATTAATCAGAAAATTTGAACAAGAGTTTTAAACAAATATACAGTAGTTTATTATTCATATTTAACGAATTATGCTCAGAAACAATAAACAGATTAATCAAAATATTTATTTTTCATTTTTTATTAATATTAATATTATCATTGCTTTTAATTCGTTAGTTTATGTTGGCTTCATAAACATCTATGCATTTCAAGTAAAATTGATATTAAAAAGAAAAAAAAAAGCGAGATTTAAGAATCATTAGAGATAATTTCTTTAAATTTTTTTAAAAAAATTTATATTATATGTATATAACAAAGTAACGTTTCCTTTTCAAAGTGATGGCGATATTCGTTATTCTGGTAATGCAATGTAAAAGCTATTTAACCAGTTGTTAGAATGTTTTTTTTTTTTCATTTTGACTTGCTGTTGAGTCAGTTGTAGTTTATGAAATGTACTACAGGTGCACGAAAGTGTCAAGTTTTAAAATGCACATATGTAAATATTAGTTATAAGCTAAAGGTAGAAGGCAGAGTAATTTTACAGTTTTCTTCGCGGAAAGATTTTCTTCAAAAATTATTTCAGTTTAAATATTTAAAACTTTTAAGTTAAGTGGTATGTGTTCGTTACTTTATAAAAAGTTAGATACATTGTAGAAATAAAGTCTATGCAAACTTTCTTAAATTACTTCATTACATAATTGTATAAAGTTTTAGTGAATAGTTCGCTCAGGCTATATAAAAGATTAAAGGATATTGCTAGAGATCATTGTGCAAAATATATCACCTTAATACATAATCTGTAAATTAGATTTTTTTTTTTTTTTTTTTTTGTCATTGACAATAAAAATATTTTATGAAAAATTCTTTTGTAAGCTTGAAAAAGAAAAAGAAATTTTGTTAACTAGTTAGTAATAAATAAACTATTTGGAAAGTTTATTATTGTATATTTACCAGATTTATGGTTTTCCCGGAAAATATAATACCACTAATTTTTAATAGAACCTTTTAGTGAATGTTTTCTACCGATTAGCTGTGGTTAATTGTACTCGAAAATACTAATGAAAAAGAGTGGTAGCTATTTTATAAAATATTTGACAGTTAACAATATCTAATTGTGAATCATATGTAATTGTGAATCATAATGTAAATGTGAATCATAATGTAACTGTGAATCATAACAACATTACTTTAAAATAACTCTATAAATGTGAAAATTTCGGCCACTGAAGTTGGCGGAGATACTATGTCATCTCCCAACTTCTTGCATTATATAAAAAATATTCGTATTATAAGAATATCATTTCTACTTTAAAATTCATCTTACAATATGCATATTCACAGTAACATTCAATTAAGTTATATTCAATATACAACATAGATTTTATAAACAACTTTATAGTACATACAAAGTAGGAAATATTTATAAAATATTCTGCTCAAAAATTTTCAAAAAAATATATTATCCCGGTACCACTGGTTGAACTTTCTAAATTTCTTAATGAACATTTTATAAAATATTGCTTAAATTTTGATCTTTTACATTCTTAAAACTTCGATAATATATATATATATATATATATATATATATATTATTTATAATATTGAAAATCAATCTGGTTTGTCAGTCACGCGACTTTCTCTGATCCTGAATTTCTATACTATAAAGACGGATTGCAGATTTAGGAGTACAAACACCATAAAATGCAATAAGCTCGCAACAATTGTTTCGAGTCGAAAGAACACATGAGCATTCCTCAAGCGAACGATTTTTGTTTAGTTTTGAAATTTATTTATTTATTTTATATATTTATTTATTTATTTTGTTATATTTTTAATCTTATTTATTTATTTAATTTCCTCTTTAATTTCCTAATTCTGATCACGCAAGTATTTATATTTACATTCGTCTTTATATGTTTTTGCTCTTCACTTAAAACGGTTTTATGTTTTTTTATGATAATTAATAAATATGTTTGGAAAATGAAGGTCTGTGGATTACTACTACATATATATATATTTATTTTATGCCTGATTTTCCAAAAAGAAATTATGATATATTCTTTGAAATGAGCATTATTGAACTTCAGAAGCCATTTCATAAGAAGTATAAATAGGTTTTCATATGTAAATATAAATATAATTTTTTTTTCTTTTCCAGTGCATGTAAGAAATTTTTTCTCAACAGGAATTTTGAAATTAAGACAATTTCAATGAAATACCTGGAAAACACTGTATAAAGTCAAGATGAAAGATTTCCTTACTCAAACAGAAGTTTCTTACTTGTAAATAATCATCTAATGCACTAAAGGCCAAAATACAAACTACCTGTAGTAAATTTTATATTAACTCATAAAAATCTGTGTTCTCGTATATTCCAGAATTTTATGTTTAGTTTTATTACATGATAACACAATTTTTCCAGACTATAAAAAGTTAATGTAAAGATGGCTTAATAAGTTAAACATAAATAATATTGTTTCTACTGATTTAGAATATTATAGTTTAATCTTTCTTATTTTGAAAATATTTTTTATCTTTTAATTCACCATAATAGTAGTAAAAAATATTTCAGAACTGGAGTATTGTTAAAAAACACCTGTTATTTTTAGAGTAGAATATATGCCATTTTGGAGGGTGTCCCACAAGTCTGCAGACATTTAAAAAATTTATAAATATTAAAATAATTGGTAGAATTGAACGTGGTTTGCAAAAATGTTATTCTCAGGAAAGGAGATTTTCATTTCATTTTCATTTCATTTTTATTTTTATTTCATTTCATTTATTTTATTATCTTTCGAAAAAATTCTAAGATGCTTTTCATAGTAATATTTTTTAAACTGATTCAAGTTCCGTTAAAGAATTTTTCACTCTAAATAATAATAATAATAATAAAAAAACTTTTTGAAATTAAATATAAAACATGTATTACTTAAAAAGCACTTTATTTTAAGATAAACAATCAACGTACTAAAGTCCTATATAATAAATACATACAATAAATCGTGTATTAACCTATAAAAATCTGTAAACTCGGAAATCTTAAACTTTTATTTTTATTTTGTTTAATAAATACAGAAAGTAGATTAAAAAAGTTAGTGTGTAAAATATCTTTGTACTGCAAATATACATTATATTAAACCAGTAATTTTATACATCTCTCTCTCTCTCTCTCTCTCTCTCTCTGTATATATATATATATACATATATAATTATTATAATTTCTTTTTTTTACTCACTTATTTTGCTAATAATGAGCCCACGTCCAAACAAAGGTACAAAAGCTGCCATTTTGCGCTCTATCTGAAAAACAAAAAAATTAAAAGTCTGTAATAATTTATGTGTTATAAATACAGAGTTCTTATTAAATATTCATAATTACTTAAATTTTTATATTTGAACTTCGATTTTATAAAATTATATTTCGAAGAAAGTCGTTATATATATATATATATATTCAAGTGGGATGGCTTTTTTAGATACATGAAAACTATATTTTTTATGAATGAACGTAGTTATATGTTCAGCAAGAAAAATATCTCATAAAATTTTATGCAATCTTTATTTCAAGTTCCAGTATTACTTTTACAATTTACAGTTTTCTCTGAAACTTAGAAAAATTATCTCAGTAGTGTTATAAATGTTATTTTAGTTAAGATTTACTATTAAATTTTTAGTAATTTTCATTTTCGATACGTTGATAAAACTTTCTAACTTTTTTTTTTAAACTTTTAGTTATTCTGTTGAGATTCTTCAAACAAGATTCCTTGTTAAATTGGGAGAGGGGTTTTTATAAAATTTGTTACTAATTTAGAGGAAAAGTACAGTTACTAATTTTGAAAGAAGTCACATTAAAATGTGATAGGGATATGGTGATTATTGTTTATTCATTTGTATTTTTTATTTATTTATTGATTTATTTTTTTTTTACCTACGAATACATACAAAGGAGTGTGTTTTGAAAAAAAAATTGCAAGGTTCATTTATTTATTTAATTATTTTTCATTTTCTGTAGTTGAAAGTATACTTAATTTTATTAATACTCAACTCTAAAAGACATTGAAAACATTTGGAAGATGCTCTTTATTTTTTTTAAATTAGAATAGAATTTGATTTTCATATTTTTTTGGAAATATGCACAGTGATTTAAACAATCTCTTTCTTTATTTCGTAAACACCATTAATATTATAACTAAATGCTTCATTTTATTAGCATTTCGTCTAAATTATATCGTTAATTCAGCAGCAACTGATTAGTTTATGATTTATTATATTTGATACACATGAAAATAAAATTACTTTTTACAACAATTGCCAAATTAAATTGCACTATATTGAAGTACTTGCATTTGCAAGTTTACATTTCTTTCATATAATATAAATCAAGTTGGTAAATATTTCTTTTAATTTTTGTAGCTATTTTCTTTTTTCCACTAATTTTCTGATAGAAACCGAAGATTATGAACACTTCCTGCTATTATTTTTTCACACTATATTGTTAGTATGATATGTAGTTAGTATAATTCCATTTACGTAACATATCAGAAATCTTAATATATATATATATATATATATATACAGTTGATAACAAAAGTGTCCGAACACTAGCAAAAATTTCTATGTAAAAAAAGTACACTTCCTACGGTTTTGTTAAATAAATCCTTGTCGAATCTTGTTCTTAGTCAGTGTAAGACGTGATTTGATAAGGATATATTTAACAAAACCGTATGAAGTGTACTTTTTTTACATAGGGATTTTTGCTAGTGTTCGGACACTTTTGTTACCGACTGTATATATGTTAATTCTATAGTCAAAATAAATTTATTGCAACATTTTTTATAAAGCTATATATCAGACAAACAATCATAAAAGTTAAATATTTTTTTTCATATTTGCAAATCTAACTCCTGCACTGTAAAATTTTAAATCTTCGCTGCCAAACTGCATTCGTAATTTCGCTAAACTTTAGTCGTAAAATTGACGGCTAAAATTTAACAGATTAATTTCTAATTCTTAAATGTGGAGAAGAAAAACACAGAAAATACCAAACAAAACTTTCTTAAAGCATTATGAACTTCTATCTAACTTGTTAATTATTTTTCAACATTTTATAATTTACAAGTTTTTTATATGATTATGCATTAAATTGTCTCAAACGCAATTTCTCGAACGTAAAAATAAGTCTTTCTAATAAGCAGACCCAAAATTTTATAATTTTTGTTTGACCCGAAGTCTGTTTGACGAATTTTTGTATGATTGATGTCTTGAATATTCTAGCATTATTTGTAGTCCATATCATGCTAATATAAGTAAAATTTCTGACAAAACTTATACTTTATGTCTATTATAAAAATTATTATTTCACTTCTCATGATATCTATAAGATGTCTTCATCTTACGTGTGTAATACGTTTCACATATTAAGCTTTATAGTTTAACATGTTATTGTATATATATATATATATATGTATGTGTGTATGTGTATGTGTGTGTAAAATTATTAATATTATATGAATGATTACATTTATAGACGCAATTGCATAGAGCTATCTGTATTTAGTAAGACTATTAGAAACTGATACTTATTTTTGAAAGTATTTGCAGAATTTACCTAGACAAATTTCTTTATATAAGCAAAATGAATATTTTAACAAGATATTTAAATATTTTTGAATATTTTGAATGTGTCTGTTAATACTTTCACAATTGTTTCCTTCTTTTAAATACTTACCATATGTATTGGATGATTTATTTCTGTCTATGTTTTGTTTTAGTGTAACAAGGTGTCATACTCGTAGTTGGCATTTTATGTAGTTTGCGGTTTTTTTTTTTTTTTTTTTTTTTTTTTTTTTTAATAAAAAATAAATAAAATAGATTTCATGGTGATCAGCTACTTAATTACAAATATTCCTGATATCTAAAATATGTACATAGCTTCCAACTCTTTAACTTTTTATGTATACTTAAATTAGTCTTAATTATAAAATATCCCTCTATACTTTCAAAAACAATAATGATAAATAAATAAAATGTTGTCTTAAAAATTGGAAATTTTGGCAGCAAGGAGAGTTTGATGAAGATTCAGCTTAAAAGTTTGAATACTTTACAAAATGTTTGTGTACAAGTGAAAATCAGCGTATGTGTGTCAGCTGATTACAAAATTTTATTTTCATTACCATTACTAAAATTAAACAAAATTTTGTACATTACTTAAGGCTTGTTCCAGGTTTTGGAAGATTTTGAAATTAATTTTATAAGAAATATGTAGTAAATTATAGTTTAACAAAAATTTCCCTTGTTTTTTCCCGATCCATAAGATAAATTAATTTCAAATTTACAAAAAAAAAAAAAAAATAAATAAATAAATAATAATAATAATAATAATAATAATAATAATAATAATAACTTTGTATTAAATATAAATTAATAAATAAATAAATAATTCAAAACTATAGCAGGATTTTGGACATGCTGAATTTAGAAGTATGTTGGATCATGTTCAGTTACATTCTGCAGTAAAATTATTCGAGCGCGCTAGCAATAATTACTATATAAAAAAAAGAACACTTAATGCTGTTTTATTTAATAAATTCTTGTCAATTCATGTTTTTAGACTGACTAAGAACATGAGTCGACAGGGATTTATTTAATAAAGCAGTATTAAGTGTACTTTTTTTATATAGGAATTATTGTTATCACTCGAATAATTTTGCTGCTGACTGTGCTTTAATACTGTTTGTATTTTCTATTTCATTTTCGAGGCATCAGAAGCCTTAGTAATCCTACAATTTGTTTCAAGAAAACACACTGTACAGTGGTAATGAACTTTTTTATTTCAGGAAGTTGTAATTTGGCACTGATAAGTAGTTAACAGAAATCTGATTGTTTATATTCTTAAATAATTTTCATTAAGATTACAAAAATTACTTAAATTTGCGCCAAACGTTCGAGTTTTCCTTTAAAAATTGCATGGAGTTTAATTAATTTCATAAAATTAAAGCAAAAATATTACTACATTTTTCAAACATATGAAACCTATTTTTATATCTTTGGAGTTCAACTGACTCTAAAAATTGTGAAGTAGTCTTTTTCTGCATTTGACCGGCCCAGCCTAAACAAAGTAATTAAAAAAAAAATTAGAACAAATAGCAGTTTTTAAATGCAGTTTGTAAATGCAATAAATGGAATTTTTTTCTTTGTTATTTTTAATTTATTGTGAAATCCTGTATGATAATTAGAAAATATTTTGTATATTACAAAACAAAATTAATGATGTTGTTAACCGAACATGAAAATAATTCATAACTAAGGAAAGAGCTTAAAAAAGTAAGCAGTCTAGTAAAAATAAAAAATAAAGCATAAAATATATATTAAAAAATAAATAAAAATAAATAAATACATTTGAGTAGAGTATCCAAAAAAGCATAAATTTTACCACTCAGCAGAAGCTGCATTTATAAAATCCCACAAAAAAGTTTTTGTTTTATTTCTCTAAAACATTTTCTTTTTCCTTTTTCCTTTTTTTTCTTTTGTTATTTTAATATCATGCTTTTAATTTATCAGTCGATCAAACTCAAACAACTAATATATTATTTTAATCCATTTAATATTAATAAATGCCATAGTAAAACTTTTATTCATAAACTATTAAATACAATTCCACATTAAACTGAAAGTATTTTCTGTGGTCTCATTCCTTTTTTCAATTGAGATGTAATAATAATACTTAACAAAAAAAAAAAAAAAAAAAAAAGCATGTTTAAAACGGTTTTATTAACTACATTTTTTTTTTTTTTTTTTTTACATAAATTATGAAATTTCAATTTTTTTTTTCAGTCACAGGTATATTTAAAGATTAAAATAGTACAAGAATATTTTACTAAGAGTATTTCTTTTTTCATAAATGAAATCTTACAAAAGAGTTTCATTTTGTAGTTTTATTTTTATTTTTATTATTATTATTATTTGAGATAGGCTAATATAAGCTGATATTTTATTATGTTCTTGCATCACACTTAATCAGATATTTGAAACAATCTTGTAAACTTAATGTATCAAAAAACAAAAAAGTATGCTTTAAGTTTTGTTTAATTGGAATATTTTTTAGAACCAATAGTTTCTCGCATATTTCGATTATTTATTTGCAAGATAATTTCCACAATATACAAAAAAGAAAAGAAAAAAAGAAAAAGAATGAAAGAAAGAAATGAATTTCTCTCTCTCTTTTACAAGTAAATTTTGAGAGAAATTTTGAAAATTTTTTTTTCTTTTTTCATAAATGAAATCTTACAAAAGAGTTTCATTTTGTAGTTTTATTTTTATTTTTATTATTATTATTATTTGAGATAGGCTAATATAAGCTGATATTTTATTATGTTCTTGCATCACACTTAATCAGATATTTGAAACAATCTTGTAAACTTAATGTATCAAAAAACAAAAAAGTATGCTTTAAGTTTTGTTTAATTGGAATATTTTTTAGAACCAATAGTTTCTCGCATATTTCGATTATTTATTTGCAAGATAATTTCCACAATATACAAAAAAGAAAAGAAAAAAAGAAAAAGAATGAAAGAAAGAAATGAATTTCTCTCTCTCTTTTACAAGTAAATTTTGAGAACAAAATATCAAAAGAACATTTGTTTTTTTCAATTTTTGAAAATTCAAATCCCTGGAATATTTCATTACAAGAATCTTTCATATTTCTATAATGTGATATTACAAGAATATCCCATTTTAATACTTTTTATTAATTCTTCAAAAAAAAATTAATATATAAATAAATAAAATAAATAAATAAATAAAAGATGCTTGCAAATATATGATTTATTACAATCAATTAGAATGAATTTGAATGGTTAAAAAAATTACGTGCAAGCAGATATAAATCGAAGGGATTAAATTTTCAAAAATGCTATGATTCATGAAATAAGTAAAACAGCATATCAGCACTGCATTGATGAATTTTAATTATTTTTATGAGCCAACTAAATTTCAAACATTCTGCTGTTATTTTCTTTTTCTAAAGGTAACTTAAGAAAATGAACGGCATAAATAGATTCCATCGTTTTAATTTACAAAAAAAAAAAAAAAAAAAAAAAAAAAAAAAAGTATAATTGTCTATAGAAAATAAGCATTATGGTAGTTGACTCTAAATATTAAACTGAGTAATATGTACTTCATTTGTGTTATATTGGAGTATAGCAACCTAATTAAAATTTGATCCATAGCTGATTGATAATTGTATTAACGATTTCATTAACCGAAATAGGTTGAAAATAAGTTACTTTCTTTCTTTCTTAACAGAATATCTTAAAAGTTTTGGAAAGAAATAACTAAATCTGCGACAAAACTCATGGGTGCCACACAAACGGGATTTAAATCATTGGTATATTACGTGTACCCGCCACTATACCCACAACTTTATATCATTTTCAGGTGGAAGAGGACTTACAAAGTTAAAACAAATGAAGGTTTTGGATATTTTATCCTGTAAGCTCTGAAGGAGCACAAAGCTATCTCCTTAGAAACTAGCAGTTGCGACACAAATGAGGTGTATGTCATAGGTTATTTGTGTCAGTACCTTATGTCTATATAATACTACTAAAAATCCGGCTCATGTGTGTTTCTCCTTTAGAATTACCATAACAGTAAGTTTGTCATTTCTGGTCCACGTTATAATAATTAACAGACACAGACGGTTCTGAAACTGCTAGTTCAAGAACACAGGTGGCATTCCTAAATGATTCCGTGTTCAAAAACATCCAAATTTAAATATTACTGAAAAGTCATGGGCAGATGGATTAACTGCTCATGCACGCTAAACACACGGTCCATTAAATTCTTTATTGTTGTCATTCATGAAATTTCTTCAATAATTTAATATTATTTGAAATTTCACTCTTTTTTTTTTTTTTTCCTGAAGATGGATATTTAACGTCAATTTGTGATACTTACTGCTTCAAGCATATTTAAAAAAAAATCACTAAATGTTTCTGAATTAGAATTAAATAAATTAATTGTGCTTTTCTTATATTTTTAATTTTAACTAAACTAATTATTTTTTTTAAATTCAGAATAATACATAATTCAGAATAATGACATTTTTACATTAATAATAATAAAAAAAAAGTATTTATAAAAGAAAATGTAATTCTGATTAAAAAAGAAAGAAATTTATTTTTAATAAGTTTATCTGATTAAAAGTTTTACAGTTCAGTTTATTCATATTACATTAAATTAAAATATTTTATTCGCTTAAGAAACCACAAATATCCTATCAACGGATATATCACTACAAAAAAGTTCCAAAGTGATAAGTCCTTTTTCATCACTAAATTAAAATCATTACAAGAATGAACTTTTCACATTTAATGAGGCATTAAACTTCTGTCTACTATATTTAATTTAATTCGGAAACTTATTTTTTTTTCCTTATTGAATTTAATGTCAAAGATTGTAAAGCATAATTATGCGATTAAACGTTCATGTGTCATTTACTGAAACACACTAACAGGCCGATTCAGAGTACGTACGAGCGGAGAAATGGCAGTGACAACGCCCATCTCTGACGTCATTTTGACGTCAGCGTTTCCGGTGAGTGAGAAATAGCAATTCTGGGGCTATTTTTCTCTACTCCATCGTTGTGTTAAATGTCTCGTTTGTTTGCATCGCGGACTCGGCTGGTTCTATGTCGGCGAGAACCGAGAAGCAGCGATGGAGAAGTGTGTATTGACTCTTTAAAAAAGAAATTTGCGACAGATTTTGTGAAGTTGTACTGCGTTTTTTAAGAAAATAATCTTTTCATATTATTTTTTTATTAATTTTAACTATATTTTAAATGTATTATTTTGTAAAATTATAATCGAAAGTTAGTTTTCAACATTATTTTTAACGAAAATGATGAAGATGAAATTTCATTTTTTAGACTGAATGGCTATTGTTTTGTGAATGTGGATATTTAAAATTTTGCCATATTCATAAGCAGTAGGAATTCAGTCCTTTATCTTCAAACTGGATACGATATTATACTGAAAGAAGTATGCCTCTTCTGGGATGAAAATTCAATTATATACCAAAGTATCACCAAGTTGTAAATAGGTAAGGAGAAGTAAATATTTTAGCATTAAGTAATAACAATGTTCATTTACTAATTCTATTTTCTATCAGTTCTATTTATGAAATACATTAGTTAAACAACTATTGACTTTTGAATTACCATAATGACTTTTTGGGAAGTTTGTTTTTTAAGCTTTTTTCAATAATAATGAAATCTAGTTGTGAATCTGTTTTATAATTGGATCTTCTCCCTTCACACATATTATATCAAATTTTATTGAACGATCATACATTAAATTTTTTGCAAAACTGATATTTACAAAATTTATTGCTTTAAAATTCAAATTTCAATAAATTAAAAGATGAAGAAAAAAAAACAAAAAAAAAAAAAAAAAAAAAAAAAACAGATGGTTTGCATGATTTATAAAACATTTTGCATCTGTACCCATTTGTTACATTTTTAAACCTCCAACTTCTCATCCTTGTTTCAATACAACAACAACAAAAAATACACTTTAAAATTTTTCTACTTATTTTTTAAAATGTACTTGGTTAATTTTATATAAACATGTAAATCAATCATTAATGCTGATTACACCTTATTCATTAGAAAACGTGGTTTTGTGCCTCTGAATTATATATAAATTTCATTATGTTTTGTGATATATAAAGATAATATATTATACTTTAAAGAAATATTTACATAGACAATTATCTAGAGAAAAACACAATTATAGCAAACTTTCAAATGGCTTAAAAATGCTAAAATGTCAATTTGGTGACTTTTGGTTACAATTTTGAAAACTTGTTAAATGATGTATTATACTGCACCTGTCCACAAATTTATACATATTTCAGATTTAAGAAATAAAAAGACTTTATCAATTTTCAATTAATCAAAGAGAAAATTGTGTTTTAAAATAGATTTTGTACACAAAACTTGAAACACACTTTTTGTTATGAAACACTATGTTGCATAACAAAATCTTGAGGTTGTTGTGAAAGGTCACATTTGGCGATAAATCGCTTGCTTTATAATGATAAGAGATTCCATGTTTTGGTTATAATGCATCTTTCGAGAATATTGAAATTTCCAAAGAAAGGCATGAATGATGTTTGATATGTTATGTATATTGAATGTTATGTTTGTTATTTATGAATGTTATGTTGGTTATGAATGTTATGTTTGTTATTTATGAATGTTATGTTTATGTTTTATGAACGATGTTTATTTGATGGATATTCTTGAAATATTCCAACAAACTATTATTTACATGACAAAAGTTGTGAAAAAACTATGAATAAACAATTTTCAACTACTGTCATCTTAAAAAAATCAACCAAGTCATAAACACCTTTTAACTTTTTTGGAAAGTTTAAATAAATAAACAGCAGTATGCTTAAACAATATTTAAGTTTACCATCATAACAAGATAATATATATATATATTTTATGATACAAGATATTAAATAAAAACATATACATACTACTTTCATACAAGCAATGACTGTAAGAGATAAACAGACATGCAAATTGTTTTGTAAATCATGCAAACCAAATTTTCAAAATTATGTTGTATCTCAATTTCATGTTAGATTATTTTGTTTTTATAGAATTTTCTCATTTTGAATGTTTAATTTGCCTTATAATGTTTTAACAACAACTCTCTAAATATCATTGTTATAGGTTTTAATAGATATTTTTTATAATAGGTCATTTATTTTGCATCCCAAATAGTTGTTTTCAGCGCTTTTCAATATTAAGTAGTTTCATCCACGTAGGTGCTAATATTTAGCAATTTATCACTTTCTGGGGAGAAAAAAATGCGATAAATATCTAAGTATTGGCACCTGTCTTAACGGTTGCTACAATAATCTTTTGACAAACTTGTACACAGCGGTAATGTTAGTACTAGAAGAAATTTTATTTTGGTCAATGGAAGTTGGAACATTTATTTATTAGTTATCTTGATACTGCATTACACGACTATTGTTTTTAGACAGTGATTTTAGCATTGTGGAAATTTGCATTACTCCCCTTGAATCAAACAATTTTTAAGTTTTGTTAAATTTCAATTCTCTATACAAAATTACACCGCTCAATTGATCACTACAAAAGTTGGTATCAAATTCTAGTAATGCTTATTTTTCAGTTCAAGCAATATTAAATAAAAAAACACAGGTTTAACTTCAAAATAATGCATCCAATTTTTTCTTACGTGAAAGGAAATATATATATATATATATTCAGTTTAATAAAATTAATATTTCTCGACAAGATTATACTAATGCAATTGTTACAGCTATTTTAATTTATCCTCAAAATGGCAACAAAAATTTAAAAGTCACTAAGATTATCCTATACTAAAATTGTAATATAACATTTTAAGAAATGGATATAGTAACTATTTAGAAGGAGCAAAACACTGTTATGAGTTATTTCATGCTTTTGTATAGAAGAATTGGCTTTGAAAAAGTCCTTCATACTGAACTAAACTCCATCTTGTACAGAATTTCATATTTATTACTCAAAAAATAATAATAGGTTTGTTTATACATGTATATTTACTTTTTTCCCTCTTTAAGTACAGATTTTTGTTAATTTGAATTCCAAATGATTAAAATGTGTATGAGACTTAAAATTTGAAATTAAATTAATGTGTTTAGTTTCTATCAATACACAATAAGGCTGCAAAGCTAACTATTTATTTATTTTTAAATAAACTTCCATTCTATTTTAAATGCTTCCCTTGTGAAAAACATTTAATGTCGAAATGATCAAAGCCATTAATTTCATAAATAAACCTGGTAATCAATCTATTTAAATATTATTTTAATTGTTTTTTAACTTAATAGTTATTTTATGTATGTAGAATTAAATATTTTGACACACATGTAATGCATTATTCAATCATCTGAAAATAATCATTAAAATCTCATATGAATAAAAAAAAAACTGGATCCAAGAAAAATACTAAACTATGATTCACTTTATTAAGCTGCAAATAGGTAAGAAAAATTACTGATATATTTTTGTATTATTAATCAATACAAAAAACCCTTAATGGGTTAAAAGTTTGTGACGCAGCTACTTTATGGCTATAAGACATTCAAATACAGGTCTTAAAAATGACATATTTTGTGTGAAGCTTTGGTATTAAAAAAGTAAAGCACCATAGTAGAATAATAAGATATACTTTGATAAATTAGTGACTTTTATTTCTATTTTGATAACTTATACAAGATTTTGCTTAAAGGAATTTGTATAACTATGTTAAGAGAAATATGGTTTCACTCGGTGCTTTCAGCATTGCTAAATATAATATATAATACTGAATACTTTTAGTAAATAATAAAGAATTATATTTGGGATATTTGAAATAAATTCTTTTCTTTAATTTAAATAATGAAAAAACTTAATAATTTTCATCTGATTAAAGAGAAAAAATATTTTAAAACAGAATTTTTCTGTTCAGTATTTTGAACTGTAAAGATAAAGGGTTGCATTTGACGAAAAATTGTTGGCTTGTCATGTATATAGTAATATGTAGAGTTGTGTATAAAAATGTTATAAATATGGGTATAGAATGATTTCATCTAGTGTCCACACCAAGCATTATATGTATATATATATTATATGCAAGTATTATATGTATATGTATACATATAATTTTTCTTAAAAAAAGTTATACTAATGCTACCAGTTTTATAAATATCAAGTTTTCAGAAAATTAAACATGAAATATAGGAAGATGAATATATTTAAATTATTAAATTCAGGTATTTTCATTGTTGTAATTATATTTGGGAAAAAACACAGTTTAGGTTTAGAGGAACAGAGGAAAAAGCAACTTTTTTAATTGTTATAAAAGCTAAGCTTTAAAATGAATTGAAAAACTGATGTAAAAAAAGACACAGAATTAAAAATTTTGGTTACAATTTTGAAAAGTTGCTAAATGATGTATTATACATATTTCAGATTTAAGAAATATAAAGATTTTATCAATTTTCAATTAATCAAAGAGAAAATTGTGTTTTAAAATAGATTTTGCTTCTCTTTGCTTCATAACAAAAGTCTTGAGGTTGTTGTTAAAGGTCACATTTGGCGATAAATCGCTTGTTTAATAAGAGATCCCATGTTATAATGCAACAGTTTCGAGAACATTGAAATTTTCAAAGAAATGCTTTAGTTTATGAATGATGGATATTCTTAGAATATTCCAACAAACTATTATTTACATGACAAAAGTTATGAAAACAATTTATGTAAAGACATAAATTGTGAATAAACAATTTTCAACAACTGTCATAAAAAAAATCAAACAATTTATAAATACCTTTTAACTTTTTTGGAAAGTTTAAATACTATATAAACAAACATCAGTATGCTTGAACAATTTTTAAGTTTACCATCATAACAAGAGAATAGTTTTTTTTTTTTTTTTTTATGATAAAAGATATTAAATAAAAACATATACATACTACTTTCATATAAGCAATGAATGTAAGAGATAAACAGACATGTAAATTGTTTTGTAAATCATGCAAACCAAATTTTCAAACTTATGTTGTCTCTCAATTTCATGTTAGATTATTTTGTTTTTGTAGAAATTTCTCATTTTGAATGTTTAATTTGCATTATAATGTTTTAACAACTCTCTAAATATCATTTGTTATAGGTTTTAATAGATATTTTTTTATAATAGGTCATTTATTTTGCATCCCAAATAGTTGTTTTCAGTACTTTTCAATGTTAGGTAGTTTCATCCATTTAGATGCTAATATTTAGCAATTTATTAATTTTTGGGGAGAAAAATGTCTAAGTATTGGCACCTGTCTTACGGTTGCTACAATAATCTTTCGACAAACTTGTACACAGCAGTAATGTTAGTACTAGAAGAAATTTCATTATGGTCAATGGAAGTGGGAAAATTTATATTTTAGTTGTCTTGATACTGCATTACACGACTATTGTTTTTAGACAGTGATTTTAACATTGTGCAAATTTACATTACTCCCCTTGAATCAAACAATTTTTAAGTTTTGTTAACTTTCAATTCTCTATACAAAACTATTATTGGATTTTTTTTTTTTTTTTTCTCTAGGGAATGAAGTATGAGTTTTTTAATGAAAAATAAAATTTATTATTAATTTTTAGCTAAATAAAAAAATCAACAGTAAATTGTAATATAAATAATAAGTCAATTTGGCTTCCACTCTGAATTCATGAAATTATTAATTTTTATTTCAATGAAAATAAGTACTTTGTTTTTATTATTTAAAAAAATAAAGCACCATAGTAGAATAATAAGATATACTTAGATAAATTAGGGACTTTTATTTCTATTTTGATAACTTATACAAGATTTTGCTTAAAGAAATTTTAAGATTAACACAAGATTATTGATATGTATACATTTTAGTGTATAAGTAGAAACTCTCAAAGCACATTTTTACTTGTATTTAAACAAAGATGAGGAAATGGAGGTTTAACAATGTAACAAATAAGTATAGATGTGTAAATTGTTTTATAAATCATTTAAACCATATAATTTTTCTTCAAAAAAAAGTTATACTAATGCTATCAGTTTTATAAATGTACAGTTTTCAGAAAATTAAACATGAAATATAGGAAGATGAAAGTATTTAAAATTTTTAATTCAGGTGTTTTCATTGTTATTATTTTGGGGAAAAAACACAGTTAGGAGGAACAGAGGAAACAGCAATTTTTTTAAATGTTATAAAAGCTTTAAAATGTATTTAAAAACTGATGTTGAAAAAGACACAGAATTAAAAACTTTGTAAGCAGACACTGTAAATTTTAAAAGTTCATAGCAATTGTTGTGTTTTATTTAAACTTTGTATACATATACAAAGTAATGTGTATATGAATATACTTTGTATATATATGTAACATTATTTAAAACAAAAAATCTTAATATTAAGAAGATGTATAAATAAAATTTTCATCTGAAATTTAATAATCAAGCAAGAATATATAAATCATTCTCCTTACCTATTTCCAGCTTGTAATTAGATCTTGATACTTCCTAATAGTCAATTTTCTTTTAATTATTATTTAGAAGAAATGGTTTACTCACATTTGAAGATGACTGAATAATTAATTTTCATGTGTGTGACAAAATATTCATCATTCACACACACAAAACAATAATATTTCAGTCTTAAATTACTAACTTACTTCATAATTACTTCGTAAATAAGCTTATTTATCAAATATTTGAAAAAGTAAACACAGAGTAAACACAGTCAGATACTTCCACAATTGAATTTCTACAACTACGCAGCATGCAGACGGTGTTTTTGATAACAAACAGTATGCCGATGAAACCTTTCCTATTGGTTATATGGCTACGTTTTCGGTAATAATCGGCTATAATCGGTAAAACTGACGTCATTTTTGGGAGGAGCTAGCGCGCCTTCTCGCTTCCTTTATCAATCAGCTGACACGACTCGTGTGCGAGTGAAAACGTGCCCCGGAATAGCAATTTCTCCTACTACCGAGAATAGCGATGGAGTAGAGATGCGCGTTTCGGCTACGTCACGTCTCACTCGCTTCTCCACTCGGCCGCGCTGTGAATTGGGCTGTAAGACACTTTCGTAATTATTTCATTTCATAAAAATATCACAAATTGTTCTTAATGAAATAAATATTTGTTTACAATATTTTTCCTATTAATATTTGGATAATACTTCGAACGTTTCTGATTAAAAAAAAAAAAAAAAAAAAAAATACATTAATAATGTAGCGTATAAGGAAACTTATAAAATAATTCAAATAAAGTAAAACTTCATCTATTATACATCTGAATTTATTCATGTGAATAATAACAATTAACTAACGAAACACATTTTTAGAGGGAATATTGTGAGTATTTTCCTGTCAAAAAAAAAAAAAAAAAAAAAAAAACATAAAAAAAATAAATAAAAAAAAAAAATATTGTAAGGATATTTTAGTTACAAATTCTAAACATATTTTTCAAGTTTTGCATAATTGCTTTTGGAGTAGTGACAAATTGATTAAAATACACCATAACCAATTAAATTACATTTCTTTTTACAGAACTGCTATCCTAATACGGCAAATTGTTAGTACCGCCCATTTTTTTACACTTCTTAATTTTTAGAGTATTTGTTTTCTTAATTAATCGTAAATATATTTGAAGAGAATTACTCTAAAAATGGTGTAGAAAAATGGGCGGTACTAACAATTTGCCGGATTAGGTTGGCAGCTCTGTTTTATGAAATACCAATTTGCTATTATACATTTTGTTAATTGCGATAAAATCTAGGAATATTTTAGATAATATAATTTGTTTTCATAAAGCACCAGTGATCTTAAAAGTCTGAGTTTTAATGTTAAGAATACTGATAGATGGAACTATTAATAAAATCCACAATTAAATCATAAAATTGGCTCTTTCAAAATATTGAACATAAAATCATCTTATATTTATAAAGAATGGATGATTTCTCACACTAAAATTATAACACATTAATAAAATATACTCACTTTACAATTAATCCTCCACGTTGCTTAAAAATTATATTCTTGGCTATATCGAAACGAGAGAATATTCCCCTTAGTAAAGAATCAAAATTGCGACTGCATGTCTAACACCAGCCATAAGAGAGTACTGCAGACCGTCGACAACCATGCATAGTTCTAGTGTGACGTAAAACCCAATCAAACTCAACATCATTACAGTCAGTGCTGACTCTACAACCAATCTGTAAACAATTTCGAGGGGGGGGGGGCGACTGTTTATTATTATTATTATTATTATTAATAAATTAAATAAAAATAAAAATTTACTATTTAATTTTTCTCACGTAGGGGATTAATTCGTTAAATTCAAATATCTCTAAAATGAAGCATTTTTGGCTTCGGTTGTTTTTTGGGGATTAAAATTAACTCTCATTTGAGGATTATAATTCAATTCTCTTGAACAGTGTGCAAAATGACACTTGGTACGTGATCCTCATGTGCTGCATTATCAAGTTCTAGTTGCACAAGTTGGTCACCTGTTTCTAATTAAGTAGAACCATTTTAAAGTTTTTATGAAATGTCTTTGAGTCACAGTTTTCCCTGCAGGTAGGACACTCACGTAGATTTAATTATGACCTAAACGAGATTAAAAGACTATAATGACCCAAAAGGAAAAGATTGCACTAATATAAAACATACATGCGTCTTAAAGCTGACTTTTTACTTCTAAAAAAAATTATTTCAAAATAATAATAATAATTTTCTAGTTTTATTCAACACATTCACATTTCAGTAACACTTTCTAGTTTTATTCAAAACTTTTCTCTGTTAAAACAGTGTACTCAAATTTTTTTTTTCGAAAGTTATAAAAAATTTTAAGATATAATGCGGTCTGTTTGTTAATCTAATAATTACCATTTAATTGTATTTTAAAACCTGATGCTCAGTTTTGCTGACAAATTAAAACATATTACTTGTGAACTTTCTTATCTCTCGCTGACAATATACACTGAGCATACCGCTCTCGAAGGAAGATAATAAATAAAACTCTTAGAATTAATCAATAGCGTCTCATACGTGCATGGATATTCCAGTCAAAATGTTAATTCATCTTTCAACACTTGTTATCATTCTTGTCATTCACATTACTTCTGAATATCAATTTAATCATTGGCTGCAAGTTTTGTTTTTTAATAAAGAATGCATTGAATAAAGATTGAAATATAATTTGTGAAATATCGTTGTTTTGAGAATGAATAAGCTTCAAATATTTTAGAGAAAAAATTTACTTTTTATTGTTTATTTGTAACAATTAAAATTCTAATTATAATCTATTAAAAGGAAGTTTTAAAATCATATTTAGTGAAAATATATAAATAGTTTAAGTAAACTTTACGGATATTATAAATTAGATTAAAATAAGAAGCAAAGTTTTAAAATGAAATGAAATAAAATAATAATCATTCTTTCTTTCTTTTCTTTTTTTTTTTAAATAAAGAAGTTATAAAAATAAAATCACCAAAAAATAGCATTATTTATTCTAATAAGTAAGAGAAACAGACAACGAAAATTAAATACTTTATTCGATCAAAAGTTAGTAATATTATTTGATACCTGAGTTGGCAATCTCTTCGCTGTTCATATTTTAGTTATTTTATCAAATATATATATGATAATTTAACATTTACATAGCAATATAAACACATTTTTTTTCAATATTTAATCTATACTGTAGATTTACTAATGAATATTGTTTACATCTTATGATAAGGAAAAGAAACATTTGAATATCACTTTTCTTCACCCAAAACTACATTTACACTTCATTAAAAAATAAATAAATAATAAATAAATAAATAAAAACTCTAAAAAATATTTTCGCGGAATTCTTTTTTTATTTATTTCTTTACTTTTTTACTTGCAAAACTCATATTTTTTACAAATTAAACATCCGGTGTTTAATAAACATCTTCCACTGAGAAACATTGTTGGGAATCTGACCATATTTATTACTTTCAGGAAACTAAAATTATCTTTAGTGCCAAACAATTAGATTTACTGGACAATTTAGCTCTCTGTCTTAGTTGTGATAAAATTACTAAGGAAAAATCTGATTCCACTTTGTTCTCTTCAGCTTAGAAAAACTTGTTTGATTCCATTAAATAAATTTCTTTCTTTTGTTTAATAATGTACTAAAATTGTAAATCGTAAAATAAAATAAAATAAAAATAAGAAAAATAGTTAGCAAATAAAAATAAATTAAATAAAAATAAATAAATAATTATAGTAAATAAATATGCACACACACACATATATAAGAACTTGTTTCATTTTTTTTTTTCCTTTGTGTGTGTGTTCGTTTATTTTGTTTCCATTTCTTGTTGTCATACCCCCTCCTGTTTCGTTGTTACATGCTGCTATCCTTGCCTAATAGTGTTGCTTCTCCTCCTTGGATTTCTTTCTGTCTTTCTGTGCGTGTGTTTTTTGCACCTGAAGAAAAAATGCCACGTTCTTTCGAAACCGGTAGTTCCTCCCTTTATTCTATGGTGTGTAAAGAAGTTTTTGTAACTTTTTCTGTTTAAATACTCATATGTTTCTTTTTATTTTGTGTGAAAACATGAAATCTAGTATTTTTGATTATAAAAAACTCATATTAAAAAATAATTTCTTCTTTAAAAATACATGCATAGAAGCTCATTCACATGTTTGATCTATTTTTTAAAGCTCCATAACATTTCTCCTCGGTTCATTTCTCCTTTCGAAGAGCGTGTTCCCTGAAACAACTTATTCTGGAAATAACAATCTGTCGATTTAATTTATTTTAATGAAATAGCCTTAAATCATAATTTTCACCTAAGAAGACAAAAGAATATGCTCTCTGTTATGCTGGCATCAAAATGGTAGAAACTCTTTTAGGTTTTACAAGTTTTAGGTCACAGACATACACACACATACATACGCACATCATCGTAAAAATAGTAAAAACGGACTCAGGGGACCTCGAAACGTATAGAAACATCAAAATCTCAAATTCGGATTTTTGACATGATTACAATACTTTCCTCACTATAGTGTTCGGAAAATAAAAAGTAATCTGTAAAAAAAAAAAAAAAAAAAAAAAGAAAAAAAAAGTGTCTAGTATTAATGTAGAAAATGTATATGATAGAATTTTTTTGAAATATTTCTGTCAATTTTACAATAAAAATAAATAAATAAATAAACAGTTAAATAATGACTGTTTCAAGTAAATATCTTTTAAATGTTATTTGATGCGACGTGTAATTAACAGAAGAAGACTTTACGCGTAAATCGTGTTTGGCAACGCAGTTTAAAATACTAGATTAATAAAATTAATGAACCAAATTAAATTAAGTATTTAACATAAATGTCTCATTTTCAGCTCAATCCATTAAGGGTTTAAAAATAGATCGTCTTATTAACAGAATTTTATTTCTTTTAATTTCTCTAATGATTGTTTTTGATGACATAAGTTTTTAGGACTGAGGGCCTATTAGTCTCAATCTGAAATTTTTGCGTTGTCGACTTCGATAGTTGGACATTTGTCGAAATCTAAAATTTATCAAAAATATAATTGAATAATTTGAAAGCGATGTTATAATTTGAAAAAAGAAAAAAAAAAACTAATAGTCCTCCGTCCTAAACTAAATTCTGCTTTTGCCAGAATTTCATCAAAATCTTTATTAATATTATTATTATTATTATTGAAAGAAAAAGAAAAGAAAATTAATAATAATCAGTATCGTTACAAGCGATATCGAAAAAGTTTTTTTTAATAATTTTGAATTAGGAAATAAAAAGTGCGCGTGAAATAATATGCAATAAAAATAAGTAAAAAAAAATGAATTTAATGATTCAATGTTTTTGTTTTTCGGGGGCTGCTCATGCATATAAAAATGCGTATTAAAACGAGTCGAAGAAGGAAGCGAAATAAGTATTGAGTTATATTACGATAAATACGATAAATAATATGATACGGTATATTAGACCTATCGTCCAGGGTTAGTAGGCATTTTCGTTGAAAGAAATAGTTTGTTCGTTCGGTGCAACTTGCACATTAGTCCCATGAGGTACAACTTTCACATTAGTCCCTTGAGGTACAACTTTCAATTTATTCCGTCAGGTACAACTTGCACATTAGTCCCCTTTAAATATAGTGATTTTTTATTATTATTATTATTATTATTTTATGTTTGTTATGATGACCTTCTTCCAGATAGAGAAATTTAAGCACAATAACGTCAGCATAAAATTTCTCACTCAAATAAAAATACTATAGATAACGAGAAAAATTATTCAGTGTCCGTTTATAGCGTAAATATCTAAGAATTGTAAGATTATGTTGAAAAAACAAAACAAAAAAGAATATGTTATATCACAATGATAATTTTAAATTTAAAATACACATATTGAAAAACGAGTTATTTCGTGAATTAAAAAAATATATAAAATATTACACATTTTTAGTACATAAGTTGAATTTAGATGAATAAAAATCGCTCCCTTTTCAATGAAAAATTGCAGTGTTCTGAAAATACACTAAACTCTGAATAATAATAAAGCACAACAGAACTGGCGTTTTAAAGTAAAAATTACAGAACTTTGGATAAACACCATAAAATGTAAGAAACTCGCAACAGTTGTTTCAGGTCGAACGAATACACGACCCTTCGTCAGGCGAACAAAGTAGACACGAGTGCTGCAGTCAAAGCGACAACGCAAAAATCGCTTTAACGGAACAGCAAAAATATATAAAGATGATGGTGAATACAAATGCTGCTGTTAGCAAAATTATTAAATAAAGGAAGAAAATAAATAAATAAATAACATTAAAACATGTAACAAAATCTAAAAATCTAAAAAATAATAAAATTAAATGAAAAAAGAACTATTTTTTAGATTTTTAGATTTTGTCACATGTTTTAATGTTATTTATTTATTTATGTTCTTGTTTTATTTGATAAATTTGCTCACACCACCATTTGTATTCACAATCATGTTTATATATTTCTACTCTTCCTTTAAAGCGATTTTGTGCGTTGCCGCTTTGACTGCAGCACTCGTGCCTATTTTGTTCGCAGACGAAGAGTCGTGTATTCTTTCGACCCGAAACAATTGTTACGATTTCCTTGCCTTTTATGGTGTTTATCCAAAGTTCTGTAATTATTACACGAACTCTGGCAGATTGATTCTTATTCTTCTAAAATCTTATTTTTTTTCTTATGAAATAAGTTAAAATAATTTAGTTTTTCAAATGTTTTCTTCAATAATAAGCGAGTTACCATTATAACATATTTTTTTCAGGTAATGAAAAAATGATTATGAGATTGAGTTCTATGTCCAAAATATTACAATTTTTCATGCTTCAAAAGTCGACTTCTTGCCCACTTTGAACCAAATTTACATGTATAACTATTCACATTGTCATACATTTAATACTGCTGAGAAGAATACCAAATATACATTGTTTTTATATCGAATATTCTTTTAATTGTAAATAAAATTACGTAAAATTTAAAGAATTTTTAAATAGAGCTCATACATTTGAAAAAAAACATCTTATAAGAATAGATAAGATGACAAAAAAGTTAAAGAATGGCGATGTCAGAATAATTTATGTTGAAACAGCAAAAATTTACAATGGGATTCCTATAAATCAGAGATTGTGATTAAGACTTGTCGGAGAAGAAGTATTATCATATGGGGATAAAACAGCCAACAGCCAAAGGTAAAATGGTAAGAAGGAAAACCCAATCAGAAAAAAAAACAGAGAATGCCAACATGAAAATGAACATTTACCGCAGAGAGATGCAGTAATGATCTTACCAATATTTAAAAAATATCAATCTGCTACACTGAATTCTTCATGACAGACTTTTAAAGCTTATCTTTCAATACTCAATTAGCAATACGAAATTTTAAAATTTTCCGCAGTTGCAGATTATGCAAACTTAAGATTAGAAAATTTTTATCCTTGTTCCGATGCTTTCGTACTACTTTAGAAGTCTGCTACTTCATATATTTGCTGTTCAGTGCGTTATGTCATCTTATTTGAAGTAACTCATGTGAGTATGCCTTGCCCTTAGACTGTGCCTACATTTGTCGAATTTAGCTCTATCTCCATTTCTTGAGAAGCTACCAGAAAATTGTGGGTTTAAAGGAGCTATAAAAATAGTCCCAATCCGGCCATTGCAGCCAGTTTTTGCCAAGGCATTACTGCCTAAAGAGCCCTGCTTGGGTAAGTCTCTCCAATTGACTGCGGCGTATTGCTGTGTGCTAATTACAAATTACAGCTCATACTGCGAATTTGGTGTTGACAGCTGTAATTTAAAGTGTGTTTTCTGGTGCAAATGAAGTTGATTATTGGTTTATAGGCCTGTAATCGTCTAGGATTTTCTGTAAATAAACTTTTTAACTTCTGCAAGATTCGCCTTTCATTTGCAGACAATTCACGAACCTCGATTACGCAACAAATCTGGTGTCAGGAGTGGGGTTGTCTGCTGATTGGTCATAGAGGTACCCAGGTAGCACATTACGTTGTTATAGCGTTGTAAATAAGTCTAAACAGTGAAGAATTTATAACAACGTTAAAATGACGTTATGTGCTACTGGGGTAGGGAGTAATAAACGCAGAAACTTCTCGAAGGGTTAGCTCTTCAGACGAGTGCAATAAAAATAGGGCAGGAAAATATGGAAACTGGGCAAAAAGAGGTGAAAGATAGTTTGAGCGAAGAAATAAAAGAAAAGAAAACAGTTGAGAAAAAGATGGAAACTGGGTAAAGAAATTAAATGTAATCAAGACGCGATGAAGCGAGAACTTTGACTGGGAAAGAGTAATAGAGGGTAAATTAACAGTAATCGAAAATAGAATGAATGAAATTGAAGGGAAAGTTATGAAGACAGAAGAGAGCTTTGAAGAGAAAGTTAAAGAAGATTTTGACCAAGACCCGAAATGAAGGTTTTCAGAAATAGAAAGCAAACTTAAGAGAATAGTGGAAGATTTTGAGAGAAGAGTAGAAGAAGAGTGCAACAGGGAAGTGCTAGGTAAATTTGAGAAGTTTGAAGAACGATTAAGAAATAATTTTCAAAAGAAGATCCAGAGTCTGGAAGAAAATTTCATCGATGACCCAAAAAGATGAAAGAAAAGATAAAAGAATGCAGAATCAAGAATCAACTAAGCTATCCACCAATGTTGGCAGATCATCTTGGCTAGTATATAAGACACAGTTATCCATTCTATTTGAAGCTAATGGATGGGGCCCTACTGTGAAGAAAACAAATTTAGCAGCAACATTACGGGGCGACACAGCCGACGTACTGGAAACTTTTTCGAACGATGAGCGGTATGAATTTGAGGCCCTCACAAGAGCACTGGAGCTGCGTTTTGGAGAAAATATTTTAAAAAATTCAGTCGTTTCCAGTTAATGTCATGTTACCAAAAAGCGGGTGAAAGTTTACAAAAGCTGTTATCGGATATTTAGAGACTATCACGCCTAGATTTTTCAGACTGCCACGCTGAAACTCTAGATGATTTGGCCCTCCAATACTTCATCAATGTCATATGAGATCCAGAGAATCAAAAAGCTCTCAGACCCGTCAATATCGCTGACATCGGGTCAAGTTTGGTGCATGCACTGAAGATTGATGCAGTCCAAAAAGCCTACTGTAAAGACAGCCACACCATCAGGGCAGTCTCTCCAGAGGATTCACACGCTAATCTGAAGGAAATGAAGAAAAGTCTGGCACTCATCAGAAGGTGCTTGCACAGTATACAAGGTAATAAAGATGTAAAGGTTCTGAAGATAAAGTGATTTAACAAGAAGGAGGTGCCGCTCGCCTCTCTAAGAGTGGTGTCGAGCGCTTCTAGCTATGCTAGGCCCCTACTCCGGAACGTTTATTTAAAAACTAAAAAAAAAAAGAAAGAAAGAAAGAAAATCACAAGGTTCGCCAGAGCAATATTCCCGCGCGACATAGGGCGAAGTATTACAAATATGTATTAATTATTAACAAACTTAAAAAAAATAAAATAAAAAATAATAAAAAATAAATAAATACACAAAGGTAAGATTCGCCAGTACAGAGTACTCACGCGACAGGGGGGCGAAATAAAATAAATCTTGAAAACTCAAAAGCACAATGAGCTAGAATTGAAGAGGAAGGAGGGAGAATTATTTACAAGTAAATCAGTCCGCCAGAACAAGGTTCCCACGCGACATAGGGCGAAGTTGGTTGTTTTACGACATTTACATGAGGAAAGCACATGAGGAAAGAATAGATGTCTTAGGGTTAGTGGGTAAGTGAAAAAGTTTATTTAACTTATGATATTATTAAATACTTTTAATTTATTTAACTGTTTAGGAATTAGATAATTTTAAATGACTTAAGAAGAATTTAATTTGTTCTATTTGAAGTATCTAAGAGTAATTCAAAAATTCTTTTTAGTTTTATGGCAAGTGAAGGTCTTGTTAAAATATTTGTCAGCCAGTTGGCTGGTCTATTATTCGGATTTCTTAAGTGATAGGTTATTGTAAGCGGACAATGGAAATAGTAATGAAGGGCAGAACCCTCTTCTCCACAAGAACATAGGGGCGAACGTCGACGACGAAATCTGTGCAGATAAGCTGGAAAAGGGCTATGCCCAATTAAAAACGCTGTAATTTCTCGGGTAAGTGCCCAATCATTGAGAGAAACATTTGGTATTAGAGAGAAAGTAATTCTGCAATTGAGGGAATCTTCCCACCAAGGCTGCCGTTCCCGGAAAAGGAGAGATTTTAGTTTTCTTTTGACATAGGAAGGTGACACTGGGAGAGAGGAAAGAGGAGTGTGTTCCCTTGTAGCAGCCTTGGCCAAGTCATCGGCACGTTCGTTGCCCACGACACCCCTATGGACAGAAACGTGTGCCAGGGAAACTAAGGAATTAAGTGAAATTAGCAGTTGTTTTATTTTAATTACCTGAGGGTGAAGATGAAGTGATTCTCGATACTGGAGCCAATGTGACCATCGCCAGAACGGACGAAGCTCAAGAACTTTTCAAGAAAGACAAGATCATCTGTTCGCCGCGCTGCGTTAAACTCCAGATTCTGATCGGCGCCAAAATCAAAATGCATGAAAAAATTAACTTGATCATCACATTTGGAAATGCCAATTACCAACATATGACATATGTGGAATATAAGTGATCTTGTAATTCTTGGACTTGATTTCCCGGGAAAGTATGATTTAACTTAAATTTTAAGAATAATGAACTGCATCGCAATTCAGAAGACATATCTCTGTTTAATGTTGAAAATCCGAACATTCAAGCAGTATGCCACAAAACAGACCAAAAATTTCCATCCCTCCACGTACTGAGATAATAGATTCTGGGATATCTCCTAAGAAACAATGCCTCCGCTATGAACTGATTGAATACCCGAATGCAGATAATTGCTTAAAAGGTGTTCTGGTGGCTTCATGCCTGGTTGACCTTTCAAAGAGCATTATTCTTGCGAGGATATCCTACATAAGCGATAAAGTAAAGGCAGTGAAGAAAGATGAGGTGTTAGCAACCTCTACTCCTGTTACAAGCATTAACCGGCACACGCAACCAAACGAGGCTAAGTTTTCTGAGAGTTTAACAAAGGAATTGTTCAAGGATGCAGATTTAGGAAATGAACAGAGACATTCTGCGGAGAGACGCTAGTCCATGTATTTAAAGACTTGTTTTCTCGAGCTCCTAAAAGCGTCGGGAGAACGAACATTGTCCTGTACCGAATTGATACAGGAAATCTTCCTCCAATCAAACAACATCCAAGAAGAATTCCATTTGTTAAGCAGGAAGATTCTAAATGAGATGCAGCTTACATCAAACCATCAACGATTCCTTGGACTTCTCAATAGTTTTGATACGAACGAAGGATGGTTAAAAGAGATTCTGCGTGGATTACCGTCGCGTCGTTTGAATGACATCGCGAAGAAAGATAGTTACCCTCTACTTACATTTGACGGTACACTGGGAGCACTTGCTGGGAATCAGTGGTTCTCGACTTTGAAACTGAAGAGCGGTTATTGGCAAGTAGAGTTACAACCTGACGATCGTGAAAGACAGCACTCACTACTGGACAAGTAATGTGGCAATTTAAAGTTATGATATTTCAATTATGTAACGCATCTGCAACTTTTAAACGCATCATGACATTCCTATGAATTTTGATTTATGTGCATTGACGATATTATCTTTGTGGAACGTATTTTAGAAGAACTTTTAAGAAACATTAGTAAGGTGTTGGAAAAACTCAGAATGGCTAACCTCAAAATGAATCCTAGCAAGTGGAACTTGTTCCGTTGTGAAGTGAGCTATCTCGGCTTTATAATTTCTGCTGTAGGTGTAAAAACAAATCATGAGATCACTGCTGTCGAGAACTGAAATCGCCCTGAAATTATCCATCAGTTATGAAGCTTCCTGGGATTATACACATGCAGTCGGCATAAAAAATATCCGAGCACTAGGTAAATTCCTATGTAAAAAAAAATGCTCTTAATACTGTTTTGTTATATAAATTCTTGTCGAATAATATTCTTAGACTGACTAAGAACATGATTCGTTGAGGATTTATTTAACAAAACAGTATTAAGTGTACTTTTTTTACGTAGAAATCTTGCTAGTGCTCGGGTACTTTTGATGCCGACTATACTACAGAAAGTTTGTGAAGGGCTTTTCAAGTATTACGAGAACTTTCCACAAGCTGACAGAAGCTAAACAGAAGTTCCTGTGGACCCAAAAATGTGAAAAAGCATTCAAGAGACTTAAAGATATTTTCACATATTCGCCTAATCTGACATATCCACCACCCGACAAACAATTCATATTGGACACTGATGCAAGGCCAATAAAGTGTCGCAGATTCTTGCTCCGGACTGACCACGCATCTTTAATGTTAATTTAACGCTCAATTTCAATAATCTGCAAGTCCGGATTGCCAGGTGGAAACAATGCCTCCAAGAGTATGGCTTCGAAATACTTCATCGTAAAAAACGCTACAAGGTAAAGCATATGCCTTGTCACGGAATCCATGCTCGTAAAGCTGCGAGTACTGCTCTAGAGAAAAATACTAGCAGATAAATCCAGTTTGTTGCCCAGCTACAGTTTCAATGCCACCGAAACCGAACTCGTGGAGTGATCAGGAATTTAGGCAAGCCCAGTTTGAAGATCATGACATCATTTCAATTCAAGGAAAAGACCAGCAACAGAAGTAACTGGCAGGACATTTCCACATTTAGCCCCGTCACGATATGTTACTGGGCACTCTGTGACTCTTTTCTTATTTGAAACTGTGTAATGTACAGAAAATGGGAATCTGACGATGGAAGGAGTTTCAGGTGTTAGATTTTACTACCTCGATCGAAGATTCCAAACGTTCTAGAACAGCTGCATAGTAGCCCTACCGTGGACCAAATTGGGGTGATGAAGTCTCTTCAGAAAGTTTGAGAACGCTTCTACTGGTCAAGGCAAAGAAGGACGTGAAATAATGGTGCATGTCTTGTGATGCTTGTGCAGCACGTAATGGCTTGAGGAAGATTACACCGATATAACTTGGGAGCGCCATTTGAGTGGATCGCACGCGACATATTGGGACCTTTGCCACGGACCTCACGAAGTAATAAGTGCATCCTTTTTATGATGGTCTATTTCACCAAGTAGTCTGAGACGTATCCCATTCCCGATCAAGAGGCATTGAGAGTTGCAGAGTTTCTAGTGCAACAATGGGTGTCAAGGTATGGCACATCCCTGCAGCTTGATACCGACCAAGGCATGAATTTCATCTCTTGATTATTCAAAGGACTGTGTCAGCTACTCGGAACACACAAAATTTAGACAACGCCCAGTTGGACGGCATTGTTAAGAAGTTTAATGGCACCATCCTGAATAACTTCTATCTTTAATATCAAGGAATCAGCAAGATTGGAAATTGAAGCTGCCGTTGTTGCAGATGATGTATCGAAGTGCTGTCCATGAAACCACCGGCTATACTCTATCTCAGATGCTGTTTGGATGTGATCTTCGTCTCCCCTGTGATCTCCTGTTGGGTTGTCTTCCAGAGGCGTCTTCAACGTCAGAGAAGTGCAGTCGGCAGCAAAATCATTCGAGCGCTAGCAAAAATAACAAAGTATACTTAATAGAGTTTTGTTAAACAAACCCTCTTCGAATTATGTTATTAATCAGTCTAAGAACATTATTCGACAAGGATTCATACAATATTGCATGAAGCGTACTTTTTTATATAAGAGTTTTTGTTAGCGCTCGAATAATTTTACTACCGACTGTACATCCAAGATCTTCAGGCCCGATTTGAAGACATACACAACTTTGGTCAAGAGCGGATTCACATGACAAAGGAGAGAATAAATAGAAGATATGACCTAAAGGCTACACAGCATGAATTTAAGGAAGGTGACAAAGTTCGGTTGTGGAACACTGTTCAACGTAAAGGATTCCCCCCCCCCCCAAGCTACACTGTAACTGGGAAGGTCCCTATGCAGTCCTAAAAAGAGTGAATGACGTCTTTGTTAGAATTACTAAAACACCTTCATCAAAACCGAAGATAGTACATTACGACAGGCTTGTTACATCATGGATAATAATATTTTAAATTTTGCATATGTGCGATATAAATATTTCTCTATAAATATTTTACGTATTTGTAAATTTTGTAAATATTTCAATCGTATATTTTTTAAATCTGTATTGTTACTGATTGTTATATGCAACTTAGTACTTAATTTTGTATTATGGATTGTATAGTTTGTTTAATTTTTGCCTCTTGTCCTGACCAAGCGTTTCACTGCCCGTGACTTACAGACCTTGGAAAGGGGGGGGGAGGGATACCACAAATCTGTAAGTAATAGTAGTTACTTTATGTAAAATCAATCAAAGTGGCTTAGTCAGATTATAAAACGTTGATTTTCTGCATTTATAGCTGGTTTTTGCCTTAAAATAGCTCATTTTTCTTCAAAAACCCATTAGGAAACTAAAAAAAGCGGGTAATATTCCTGGCGGAACATTTGGCGACTTTGGTGCAATATTGGCAACGTTTTTGGTAACTTTGGTGAGAGAATCCTTATTGTCGATATCTGGAATATCGACTACATTTTCTGAGAAGTCACCAGAAAATTCTATGTTTATAGGGAACTATAAAAGGAATCCAATCCGGCCACTGGTGTCAGTTTGCGCCAAGGCATTACTGCATAAAAAGCTCTGGCAAGTCTCTTCCGTTGATTTCACCGTATTGCTAGGTGTTAATACTGTAATATAATTTGATGTCGTTAGCCTTTATTTAAGATGTGTTTTCTGGTGAAACTGAAGTTTATACTTGGTTTATAGACCTGTAATCTTCTTGAATTTTCTGTAAAAAATACTTTTAAGCCTCGCAAAATTTCCTTTTCATTCACAGGCAATTCACGAATCCCGAGTATGCAACAATATATACCTAATTTTCTATTCAGTTATATGTTGAAAAGAATGTCTTATATTTTGTAATGATATTTTGGTAATGATAATTTTATACATAAAATGTATATATATATATATATATATATATATATATATATATGTATATTTATATATTATTTTAATTGCAGCATTGACGTGAAAATAGGAAATTATAGCTTTAAAAATTGTACAGAGAAAGTTGTAGTGAAACAAGTAAAAGAAAATGTAATATATTTATAGTATTTTTGGGCTAAATTTTTACTTACACACAAACACACACACACACACAAAAAAAAAAAAAAAAAAAAAAAAAATGTGATTTTATCTTCTGAGGAGGAAAAAAAAACTATACATTACGGAAAAACTACAGAGATTCCCTTGCCCACGTAGTGAAATAAGAGTGAACTAAGAAAACACGCAACGAAAATAAAAATGTGTTACAAAAGCGATATAAAATATTTAATAGAGATGTGAAATAATCAAAGAAAATAAGAAAATAGGTTCCGTTTCGTGATTGTCATTGGCTGTTTATAATAAATAAGTTTTTCATTTGAAATTGCCATTTTTTGATTAAATGTGTTTAATTGTGCTGTAGGAATTTTATGATATAAGTCTTTTAGTTGAACCCATGTAATAAAGATCCACTTTTTTATTTTGATATGCATCAGTTTTGCAATTAAAAATTAGGTTCGACTCTCTCATCTTTGAGCATTCAAAAATACATTGCTATCTCAATAATTTTAAATGCGTAATATTTTAATTATTGTTTTATAATATTTTAAAAAATCATAAAGTGGTAACTAGTGAATTTCTACTGTTTTAGACTTTTATTCATAAGTAATTGGAAGAAAATGCTAGATGTGTCCCGGCAGTGTTTATTTATAACTTCAATCTAATTATATATAAGAAAATTTTACGAAAGACATATCATGTATTTTTAACTTTTTTTTTTTTTTTTTAATTAATTGACTATTTTTCAACGAAATTCTTAATTGTCATGTTTTTATCAACTTCTATTCTTTTTTGTTTATTTGTATGTTTGTTTGTTTGTCCGGTACAAATCTTGCAATCGAATTTTAACTAACTTCCCTACTAGCTAGACGTTTGAAACTTTCACAATAGCTCACAACCTGATGACAACACAATACTTCGAAGTCCGATTTTCGAATTTTCGAATAGTTTTCTTATAATTAATTAAAATATGAAAATAATAACCTCCTAATACCTTATAAATAACCATTGAAATATTAGCTATAATTTAATTGTTGCCAAAAAAAAAAAAAGAGTTTATTTTCTTTCGACATAAAAATAAATAAAAGTGATTAAATAATTAAAATAAATAATAATTAAACGTGAGCGTTAAAAAATTGTAAAAATTAAGTTATGTATCTCACAAAAATTGACGTCGCTATCGGTTTAAAGATTTCATAGGCATTGATAAAGTGCTAATGTAGTTAGTTCTATAGTTATAATTCAACAGAAAATTTAAAAACATTGTTTATAAAAAAAGTTTTTTATCTTATAATTATTTTAGTATTAATTTAAATAAAAATATTAAAAATATATAATTGAAAAATTTAATTATTTTCATCGAAATAAGGTACAGTCGGCAGCTAATTTATTGAAGCGCTAGCAATCATTTGTATTTTAAAGATATGCGAATAATACTATTTTGTTGAGTAAATATTTATCTAGTCATGATCTTACTCTTTATGTTGTTTATAAAAAGTAACTTGTTTATAAAAATTATCGATCAAACTAAATATGCATATGAACAATGCGGATTTGTGCTTCAATCATTTTGCTGCTGGCTGAATAATGAATGGTTTACAAACTCTAGTTAAATAAAAGAAATAATAATTAAGCAAAAATAAATTTGTTTAATGTTATATTAGTATTTACTGCTTGAAAATTGCAAATGTCCTTCGGTTATGCAAATAAATAAAGTACAAATATACATACATATTAATTATTTTAAGCTACGCAGCATCAACTACAGAAAACTTAAATTTACAATACACGAATAAAAAAATGTTCTTTCAAATACGCATTTTTTATTATGCAATAAAATGGATTAAAAAAATAGTTTTTAATAGAACAGTTATTAAACTTTGTAATTATTTATTAATTTATATATTTTTATTCAAAATACTTTCTATTCAACTGTCTTTATCAGTTAATACAGATAATATATTATGTGATTGAAAAAATAAAGTAAAAATCATATTAATTTCTTTCTGTGTCATGTTGCTCGAAATTTATTTCTTAATTTTTAGTTAATTTTCAGTTACCTTAAACTAAACACGATTATTTATTTTTATTTATTTGTATATTTATTTGACGTTTATTAACAGTGGGAATTTTACTTATTTGTTCATTTGTATCAATAAATTTAAACACACAAAGTAAGTTATTTTAATGTTGAGATTTCAGAAATATATATTAAATGCTATATATTAGTTATTATAAAAAAAAAAAAAAAAAAAAAAAAAAAAGAAAAGAAGAAATATAAAAGTGGCAAATAGTAAATACATTATGTTTCTTCATTAAATTCCTCAATTAAATTAACCATACATATATCATTCCATTTAAATGCTTTCTTTAAATTTTACTACATTCCTTTTCTATGTTATATAACATTCGGCGTAATAGATATTTGCAAAGCAATAAAATACTAACAAAGAATAAAAGAGCACCATACGTAATATCGTGTGTTAAATCAGAAATTTATAAGGGAAACAATGCTGTATGACTACAGTAAAAATATCTTCTAAAACATTTTTATTAAGCTTAATAAATACTTAGTGTAAGTGGTAATAAATTGCGGTATGCAGAAATAATATTTTTTTTTCTTTACAAAATTATAAATTTTCAAAAATTTTCAAAAATATAATTACTTTTTAATATGTTTAATTTTTAAAATTTTAAAATCATTAAATTTTTCTTTTAAATAATTATTAGCATTTACATTAATTATAGATATGTATAACAATATAAATGAGTTATGTTCTTCTCTTCCAATTTTATTCTGAAGCTATGTTGAAATTTTATATACATAATAAAAATAATTTACAACATAACATTTAGATCATTTTTATCTGTCTTGGATCATAATTAAAATACACAAATTACAATAGCTAAAAGTAATTGGATATATATATTTTCTCTTGTTGTACGTTAGACTTTTTTAAAACAAAAATGTATAAAAATTGTATTATTTATTGTAATTCAAATGCAATGTATTTTCCATTTAACGGGACATAATTTTCAACAGTAAAATACTAATATCGATAAATATTTATTATCATAAAATTAAGAAATTGAATATATGGCTGATATATCGATGTAGAAGTGAACTTCTATCAGTTCATTTACAATTTTTGGACACTTTTGTTTCAATACTGTGAAACAAAATAATAAAATATTCTACACAGATTTTGTTTGGAAATTATAGGGGAATTTAAATTTGTTATGAATATCACACAGTTTATCTACTAAAGGGTTTTAGAAATTCAAGGAAATTATTGTTATTTTAGTATGACAGTTCTTACTACTTTTTTCATAGAGTGATGTCGGCGTCATTACCAATTATTTCCTTCTTCTTAAATAAATGTGAAACCATTTTTGTTTTGAATTAAAATATATAAATCTGAAAGTTTGTCATAAAAAAAACAAAAAAAACATAGGCTTAGGGGTTTATAGGTTAGATGACGTCTAAAAATCGATTACTAAAAAGGAGAGGTCACGACATGGAAACTTCCGATCGGAATGAAATTGTGCATATTAAAGCAGCAGCACCCACTAGCCACATAATTTCAAGAAACAAGCGTTTAAAGTTTCCGTAATCTTTAAATACAAGTTATTTTGCCAGCGAGTCAGCACCCCAGTGGAGTGAGCGGTAGAGCAAGTGGATGCCACCCGGACGACTTTTGTTCGATGTAATGTAAATTTTTTATTTTTACTTTATTTTATAATTTAATTCAAAATTTGAAAATTTTAATAATATATTATTTAATTTTCTTGAATAAAAAATAAGTAATTTTTAATATTTTTAATATTTTTAACTTAAAAATGCAATAAATTTCTATAATTTAAAAATAAATTTTAGTTTTGATTTAACTATAAAATACGGTAAAACTAAAGAAAGTATTTTTAATTATTTATCTAAATATTTCATTTTATTTTAGGTATATTTAAAACAATACTAAATTTTGTTTATTAAATTACAATATATATATATATATATATATATATATATATATATATATATATAACAGTGAAATGATGATTTTAATTGCACATATAATTACTATCAAAATGAAATAATTACTTCTCCAATCAATACACCTTCTGGAAAAATTATAGTACAGGATTCCGATGCCATTAAATTATTACAGGCAAAGTAATGTTATCTTTAAATGTAAATTTTAAATGTTAATCAATATACTTTCTTTTTCGGCAACGACTTGCTTTATTTTTATCCTTCTGTGCACGAAATAATATTTAAGCTGCTCTCTATTATTAACAAGCTAAAAGCGTTTACGTAATTTATACACATTAAAACCAAATCAGGAAACTCAAACCAAGATTTAAATACACCTGCTAACTGTCTTACACTTTGTTTTACAGCTTGTTTATTTTTAATTATTTAAATTTTTTGTCTGTGTTTCTTTATATTTGTTTTTTAGGGTTTTGTTTGTATATATATTTTTTTTTATTTTTTTACTTATAATAATTAAAATTATAACTATTTTTCTATTAAAGCTGAAATTGAACAATTGTAAAGATGGATGATTGTAAAATTTAATCTTTTAAATAATTAAATCTACAATTAAAAAAAAAAAAAAGGAAATAAAGAATAATTACTGAATTTTAGTGATTTAAATAATATGTGGGTTATAACCATATTTTTCTAATTGAAATATTTAAAATTTTCTACTACTTACATGTATGTACAGTCACCAAAAAAAAAAAAAAAAAAAAAATCGCCACCCCCTCCCAACCTAATTTTGCCGTAAATTATCGTAGAAACATACGGCTGGTACATATCGATCTGTAATAATGTCTAGTTTTTAATGGTGTAGTTAGATTTTGCTTAAGGGGTCGTCTACATATTAAAACAGGCGTAAACTTGTCCGTCTATACATTTAGAAAATATAAATCGTGATTTACCACCCAGTATACATTATTTATTAAGTTTTACACCGGAAATAAATTTCAGAAATGTTAATTATAAAATAAAAAATGATTCTAATTCACAGAACTCTGTGAGTTAGTTTACGAATTAAAAGATTTTTATTGGTTTCTATTGACTAAACATCAAATAGTTCACTTCATACGAAGAAAATTAAAAAACTTGAATCATATGAACCCTACAATGTTGAATTACAAAAATCTAGATACCGAGGTAAAAGAATATTAATACTGATAATATAAAAAAAAAAAAAAAAAAAAAAAAAAAAAAGGTTTAATATTTAAGAAAAGAATTATCTACTTCTCAGGGATGGAACACGGGCGCAGAATTCATACCACTATCTATGTAAGAAAATTTTCTACTTCTTAAATCAAAGATATTATAAGAAGAGAAATTTCTTAAACGGATTCCGGTATGAATTCTGCGCCCGTGTTCCATCCCTGACTTCTGTTATGTATATTTTGTTTTATACAGTAAGCCCCGCATGAAAATATTACTATAAAGTTTTACATTTAATTTTAGGCGTACAAACCAACAATAAAAAATTAAACTAAAATCTGAGAAAGGATATTTAACATTTTCGTCACCGCTGACATTAGATTCACGTCATTTGGAAATCTGTAACTCCTACAATGGGCGTTTCTTTCACAATTTGTGTGTTACGATATTTCTTAAGAATATTCCTTATCTTTATATTTATATAAACAAAATAGTATGAATATAAATACTTTCACTAGAAAGAGTATAGTTATTATGTATATCCATATGTAAAATAAATATGGATATAGAAATAACGGTTTCTTATTGCCTAGAATGAATATTACCCTTTATGCTGCCATCTACTGTACTTGAATTCTTAATTTTAAATGCGTAAATTCTATATCTTTAAAAGTAATAAGACATATTACTTTGTTTTAAATTCTTTTTCCATGATAAATGTGACGCCAGTTTTACGCCGTGATTAGAATAATCGAGAATAAAGAATATTGCGCTTTGTTTCAATAACAGATTTTAAAAACTTAAAAAAAAAAAAAAAAAAAAAAAAAAAAAAAAAAATCCACTATATTATTCAGTGTTAAAAAACCTTTAATAAAAATTTTATATTTTATTATATTACGTTATGCGATAAAATTTAAATAGCATAAACGGTAGAGTAAACGAATGCGAAAATGCCACAACAAGAAAATTTGTTTTAAAAAATCTGGTAAAAAATAATAAATATTAATTTTATTAACTTTAAAAACGGAAAAATTAAAGGATTGTTCATTGCGTATTGCTCTTTCAAATAATAATCTTCGTCTTACCGTGAAAAAAAAAAAAAAAAGACAACAGGGATAAAATAGAATTTTAGCAGTGAGAAACTAGGAAAAGTTATGTAGTATATAAGAACAAAGACTTAAAGACATTTCAGAATCAAGTATACTCATTTTTGTAACGGAAGCCACGCCTTCTGTTAAATTTTTTTCTAAAAATTTACATTATAAAACAAAATTATTTTACATACTTTCAATTAAATCATTTAAATTTTGTCTTGAGCATTCGATGTAGCAAATGCCATTGACATTTATGCATACCAGCGTCACATATAGAGTCACATACGAATATGCAAACTAGTTTTTTTTAATACTGTTTGCGCAATATAGAGGCGGGGCTTCATTTCTTTTGAAATTCTTTCACATTCTCTCGCTTGCATTGCGATTATTTTATAAAAAATAATCTAATTTATATCGAAATGCTGCTTAGAAAACAATTAGAATAACATAAAGGTAAATTAAAATAGTTTTTCGTCAAAATGTATACAGATATTTACTCACAGAGGATACGAATTATTCTAAGTGACAGCCCCCTAACAACAGTAAAAAAGGAAATATCACTGTAACTCAAAAAATAATGACAGGAACGAGCTGTAAATTTAGAAACCCATGTTTTTGATGACGCCCGTTCTATTCGGGCAAAAATTAACATAGGTCATAATTCATAATTTTTTCAAATATGAAATTATTAATAATTTTCATAATTCAAAAAATGTTTTTTTATCAAAAATATGCATGGAATATGTTTGGGTCACTTCATTCTATCGTATAAAAAAACAGAATTTGAATATTGTAATTATTTTGGAAGATATGAATTATTGTTTGTCACATTCATTTAACATTAGCATCCTCATATTTTGACAGCTTATAACTCTGTGAAAAATAGAGCAAAATATATAAACTATACCATTTTCCGCGATGATTTGATCCATAGAATTCAAATAAATTATAAAAAGTGGGGGTTACCATTGAAAAAATTGAAGTTGATGCCAGTTTTAATATGTAGACGACCCCTTAAGCAAAATAAAACTATACCACTATAAACTAGACTTTATTACAAATCGATTGGTACCAACCACATGTTTCTACGACAATTATGGCGAAATTAGTTGGGGGGATGGCGATTTTTTTTTTTTTTTTTTTTGTGACTGTACATAAAATAGTTTTGTTTTAATTATAAAATAAAGTAAAAATAAAAAGAATTGTTTAAACAAATAATAATAAAAAAAAAAAAAAAAAAAAAAAAAAATATTTTATAAGTAAAGCAAAGCTTAAATTTATTTTTGTTGTTATAGAAAATTATAAATATTACAAATAAAAAAATTCTAAACCTACACACACACGCACACACACACACACATATATATATATATATATATACATAAAATCGAGAAAATTAAATAATTATTATTTATTTAATTTTGAAATTTTGAATGGAATTCTAAAATAAATTAAAAAAAAAATTAAAATTTTAGATTACATAAAAAATTAAAGTAGGGATACAACAACAACAACAAAAAAATGCTCCATAGGTATCATCGAACCCAAGTCATGTGGGTGGCATCCTCGTGCTCTGCCATCCACGCCAATGTGGAGCTGAACCGCTTGCAAAATAACTTGTATTTAATGATTACAGAAACTATAAACGCCTTTTTTTTAAATTCAGTGGCTAGTGGGTGCTACTGCTTCAACATATTTTTACTTTCATAATATACTGCAATCCTTCACAATTTCGCCTTAATCTGAATTTTCTATGTCGTGACCTCTCCTTGTGAAAAATATAATTAGACTAATTCATTAATTTTGTTTTTATTTTAATATTGAACATGCAATATGCTTAAATAAAGCTGTTAAAATCTTACAAAAACTATAAAAAATTCTTTAAAAGAGAAAAACCTACTGTATGATCTTTGGTACACAAATATGTATATCACATAATTGGAATCGTCTTAAAAATTTAAACAATGTGTTTAAAAAAATATCACAAAACATGGCATTAAATTTTATAAATTCACATCGTTCAAATGCCGAAAAGTTACAAATACAGTTTTTGACGCTGCGATGAAATTTTGTGTAAAATATGAAATTTTTATGTGACTTATTTTATAAATACAATGCATATAAAATTTGTAATCCTTACTTAATGTTCGAATGTAAGTAGAATTTTAAACAATTAAATTTCACAAAGAGTAGCGTAAGTTTCTCTTTCTTAAGTTTATAAAATTATTTCATAAAATAAATTTTGATTTATTAATTGAGACTTTTATCTTCAAATTTATTATTATAGGAAAAATACCCACTTAAAATTAATTTTATTTTTTACGCAAAAAATGAAGTTTATCTATTATTACAGTCATCATGAATACCTATTTATTTACAGAAAATTTGTGGCTAAGTGCGACACCAATTTGTCTCTGTATAAATTGATAAAATACCGTGATTAGAAGACAATTTGTGCTAACAGTGATACATCAATGCCAATTCATCAAAATGTCTTGTATTCGACAAATGAAATGTTCGTAATTTGATGCGATGAGAGAAACATGTGGGCAGTATTTAGACTGTTTAGGGGCATTTGTTTTCTGAGGCTATTGTTTCCTAGTGGATTTTTCTACACATTTCTCTTCACATTACATGTGAAAGACGCCTTTAGTTGAAACGAGTATATATTTATTAATTTTGATATCAATACTTAGAAAAATAGTATAATAATAATTAATTTATAATTAATAGATGTCCTTAGGGAATCGAAATACTTACGCACTTAAAAAATATATTACTTTTATTGCAGATAAATTATATATTTTATACTTGCAGCGTAACTATTGTTCAGAAATTATGAATTTGTGCGTTCGTTTGCATCGATGGCGTTTAAGAAAATTTTAGTTTAGCATTTTGAAAGGATTTATTTAAACTTTTTTTTTTTTTTTTTTTTTTTTTTTTTTTTTTGTAGTTGTGTGAATTTGAAATGGTATGGGAA
Source organism: Salticus scenicus (assembly GCA_963930645.1). Classification (NCBI taxonomy): domain Eukaryota; kingdom Metazoa; phylum Arthropoda; class Arachnida; order Araneae; family Salticidae; genus Salticus; species Salticus scenicus. Next base: position 230,965,892 of record OZ005652.1, on the reverse strand, counting down.
ATTGGATGATGAAATATTATTAAAAATTCAATTTCATTCTGAAGTTTTATATTTAAAGAAGATTGCATTAATTATTTTTAGTTGAATGCCGTTTTGTTTCATACATGTTCTCGTTAAACGGACGTATTGAGCATTTTTTTTTTAATAAAAAGACTAAATTATCTTAAGATAATCTAAATGTTCCAAGATTAGGAATCTAACATGGAATTTAAGGCTTAATGCGAAAATGCTCTAACAACTGAGCTTCCGATCAATATCTAAAAGCTCATGTGCAAGATGGATATATTTCTCATTTTAACGAATTAAATAATTTTCAAAACGATTTTTGAATAGAATATCTAGATTTCATTTCCTATTTAAAAATTATTTAGAGAATGTTAAGAATATTAATATCATTATTTTCAGTCAAATATATTTTTATCATGTTGCATTGCATATAAACCAAAATTCAAACTTATCTGCACGTTAAGCAGAGTAAACAGATTCTATTCCCAGCTCTTGTATTTTTCAAATAGTTCTAATTTATCTAAATGAAAATTTAAACTTATGTTTTGTAAGGATTGTAAAAGAAATTAGAAAGCTACTTTTACACGGTTTAATGAACTTAATCAAGACCATTTAAATCCTCACTACTGATACATTTCGCGTTTAATAATAGTAAAAAAAAAGCACATCATAAAAATTAAACAATATTGTTAATAAAAACAGGTTATCGTGTTAAGAGACTGATATGTTCTAATTTTTGGTTGCTTTAATATGAATTACATGCAATCTTAGTTCATATAAGTAATATGTTTTATGTACGGTAATGACTTATATAAATAAAATGTTATAAATAACATTCTTGAATCTAAGAATATCAGTTAATGTTAAAAGTTGTTATAAGTGATCTGAACATGTGTAAAATAAATCTGGGTAGAAAGATATTTTTTTTTTTTAATTATTGACTGATGCCTCGAATATCTGTCTTTTAAAAAGACATATTTATAAACTTTTTTTTTTTTTTTTTTTTTTTTTTTACTATTTTTTATCTTAATTTTATTGTTATTTTATTATCTTAGGATTATTATTTATTTTTACATTTTATTACACAATATTTCTAAAACAAGCAAGAGGGCCAGGAGATAAAAATTGGAGTAAAGTTAAGTTGACAATCTGTATCTTAAATTGTACTGATGGAAAACCGAAAAGTTATTTTAAATACTTTTTTTTCTTTTTTTTTAGATGGAGATCATAGTATTTTAAATTTTTCCGCAATCCATCAATTGAACGCTTAATTATTTTTCAAAGATGCTGCAGGATTACTTCAGTATTTCGGCTTTGTTATCATTTTGAAAACATGTTATATGGTGCAGTTGCACGAACTGTATAGCACTTACAGTTTTTTTACAGGGGCACAAAGAAAAATTCTTTACCATTATGGCTTATGGGGCCAAATTTTTAAAAGTGTGATAGCGTCTAAACGCCTTATTAATCTGAGCAAAAAAATTGTACACGTGTTATAGGTCACAGTTGCACCAACTGTATAGATTTTGGTGAATTTAGCACTTACAGTTTTTTACAGGGGTAAAAAGAAAAAAATTCTTTATCATTATGGCCTATGGGACCAAATTTTAAAAGTGGGATAGTATCTAAACGCCTTATTCGATTGAGCTGAAAATTTATTTGAATATTATAGATCACTGTTGCACTAACTATAACCATTTTGGTGAATCTAGCATTTATAGGTTTTTACAGGGACACAATGAAATTTTTTTTATCATTATGATCTATGGGCTCAAAGTTCAGTAGCGTTAAACAAAACATCGTGTAATATATGGAGAAAAATACTCAAACACCCTATTATGGTTTTCTCTCTTTTGTTTGTTTAACAATTCCTCTTTCTTTACTCTATCTACAAAACTGTTAATTACTCAATGTTGGGAAAGTCGAGTGGAATCACTCCAGATTTTTAATTAATTAAACGAAGTAATACAAAAATAAATGTATGCTACTAGTTACCCTAATTAATTTTGTAAAATATTATAAACTATTATTACTTTGATAAGCTGCTTTCATCTTTACTTAAAAAATCATAACACTTTTATGTTATATATACGATATATATATATAATTCTGAAAATATGTTAAGACTTGAATATAAGTGGGTGTGGTTAACAAGAAGAAAAAACGTTAATAACCTTAAAACTTTAATTCGTTGTTTTAAGTTTATTAACGTTTTTTCTTCTTGTTAACCATGTCCACATGTCTCCAAGTCTTAACATATTTTCAAAATTATATATATATATATATATACATATATTATATATATAATCACGCAAACTTTATAAATTTATGATTAAGTTTTATATACAAGAGTCTCAACTTAAAACTCAAAAAAAAAAAAAAAAAAAAAAAGAAACTACATGAAGTTCATCCATTGTGTTTTGGGATAACTTTATTTCAAAGGTATAAATGTAAAAATGACCTTTTAAGCAGACAATAAAGGACATTGAAAGGTGACATTCATTAAACAATTCCTTCAATATAAGGATTGTATAAATTTAATATACAGATTTCAATCGCATGTCACTCTAACTTTCTTTAATTTTCTTCTAGAATAGTAAGACCTGTATTTTAAAGTTATTAGCGACAATTCTTAAAAATAACTTTCCTATCTACAAAGTAAAATTAAATAAAAAAAATTGCTTTCATACAACTTTATAATAACAATAATCTGATACTTTACACGAATAATAAAACTTAATAAATATTAACCTTTATTAGAAATAGAAAATAGCATAATCTGTATATTAATAAAACTAATATCAATCTCATGTTTAGTCCCTCTACTTCTCTTCTGAGAAAGCAAGACTTATATTTCATATTTAATAGCGAGATTTTAAAAAATAACTTTTCTATCTCAATAACAAAAATAGATATAATATTGCTTTAATATTTATGCTTTTTTTTTCATTTGTAAAATTGCAAATCTCGGTAAATTACTTTTCTGCGAATTCCTTTTTTGCAAAATTCCTTTTCTGCGAAGTCCCAAGAGTTTAAAGATTTAATGAGTTAGTAAGATGGGTTAATTTAAATGTTAATTAAAACTTCTATTTTTCACCGGTTAAAAATACAATATTTTTTAGGCCGACTTTTGAATACAAACACAAGAACTTGTTTGTTTGGAAGATAAATACTATATTTTATACGACGATTTCTGCATATA